>CM053784.1:137500-1337500 GCA_028749045.1 Cupressus sempervirens | reverse complement strand
ATGATATTAAGGAATCCACTAACATACATGTGGGTAGAGAAAGGTAAAATCAAGGTAAGTTTCATGGTATAAAAAATTTTTTAAATATATTTAGAAAGAGATTCATTATGAGAGTATGAAAGTTAAGATGTGTTATGTTAACTTATTTCAATTATTGAAAATATAAAATAAAGAGTTATTTATGTTATTGTTAGTAATAAGTATGAGTTGAATTACTAACATCTTAACTAATGTTAATATTCTTATTAACATCAAACGAGTTATTTGTCTTGATCTATTCCTCCGAGAATGTTCTTGCAGGAAAAAGAGGGAGACTGACACTCCATTGTAAGCATCACTAGATGAGGAGCTCAAATGATTGATAATTAGTGGGAGTTTGAAAGTCCATAAGTGTGACTATGATTCTAATGGACCTATCCCATGTGTACATCATGAGGAAGTGATGACTTCCAAATGATGTCACTTGTATTTGCAGAAGTTATTGTAAGGTGACGATCTTACAATAACTTGTATTATGACAACAAACAAATTGAGTATATGGTGAATGTCTTGCATCTCAACATTCTGGAAGGCAATTACTCAAAAAACAGTATTTGGTGAATATCATTGATATTCTGGGAGGCCAATACTCTTGATATCAGATGTGATATCAAGCTTTATTTGGGTACTTGATGAATATCATATGTTGATATTCTAGAAGACCAATACTCATAAAATCAAATGGTGGAAATCCTTTGAGACATCAAATGAGATATCCTTAAAATTGTTATTTGTAATACTACGTTGAAGTAATATTTATTCTTGTGTGTTTATCCTTCTAAGCTAAGAGGGAGTATTGATGATTGATAGCTTCAGTCAGATAAACCTATATATAACTACATTTGCAGCAGATCGAAAAAAACCAACACTTGGAAGATTAATAACAAATATTAAGTGGCCAAAAGTGCCATGTAAAATCTGATGTTTGAAGTGGTAACAAATCCCCAATGCACACAACAGCTTCAAACCCTTTGGGAAGTGACAAATATAAAAACAAATTTAGAGTATACTGAACAAAAAACTGAACCATGATTCCATAACAAATAACACCAAATAATATGCAATATTAATTATTATTTTATTTTGTTCATTTGGATATTTCCCATTTGTTACAACATGGCTTTAATAATGCATTTGGATATTTCAAAAGCGACACCAACATGGGGGCAACATATCATTAATAATGTAATAACAAAGTTTTTCGCACAACATTAACTCACTAAGGTAGATTTATTACAAAAGGTAATCTTTATATTTCAATCATAAAATAAAGGTGTGTGTGTGTGACTAAGGCAATTTACAATACTAGTTCACTATTGGGAACTATTAATAAGTTAAGTTTACATTATTAGGAACTATTAATATTATAAGTTTACTTAGGTCCCGGGAATCTTTCTAGAAGTTCTAGTTGTCTAGATAAGAACTTATTTTATTCTTTGGGTTCTAGGCATTTAATATCTGTTCATGTAAGTTGTATCATGTCATAGGATTAAGATGCCTCATGATCTTATCTAATCTTATGTGATTACCACGCCTTTATAAGGAAAGTACCTATCGCATTGTAAATCAAACTAATTTTATATTTTGTATTCTTAATTAGTGGAATAGCGTCTTTTGTTGTGACTTCTCTCTTGAATTGGTGGAGGCTATTTGGTATTGCAGATTAATGATCTCAAGTGCTCAGTTCAACACAACATTAGTGCATAAGTAATTCATGTGTTTCCAACATGGTATCAAAATTTTGAATATGGCAAGCACATTCTATTGATGTGATTTGTGTGACACCTCCAACATGCAAAATCAAGTACTAAGTATTCTATCCTCTCTTGAACAAATCAAACTTCAAATTCTAAACAATGTAACAAATGTGTGATCAGCAACCCTAAGGTTAACAATGCATACTAGCAACTTGGTGTTGGATATAACACAGTTGAAATGATGTGATCTTCCTAGTAATCACAAGGGGACTTATGTAGACGTTCCTAGACTCAATCAATTCTTTCCCCAAAAGTGGTTTGAGCTTAAACTAAAGTGATTCAAAAGGGGTAAGGATTTAAAGAGTTTTGGCTAATATTCATTGATGGGTGTTTTATGACCACACTAACGCAAAACAAAGTGTCAAAGGATACTCTATCCTCTCTTGACCAAAGACCCCTTGTATGCTAGATTGCATAGAAGTGACTCTAAGGTTCCTACTACAAACCTACAACTTTATCATGGATATGAACTTGTTTAGCTTGATCTATGCTACTAATCCAATGCAGCCTTATGTGATCCTTCAAGAAGACTAAGACAACTTTAAATTTTGAGAAATACATGAATGGTTTGGCAATGAAAAGTACTCTAAATGTTCCAACAAAATATACAGAAAGTAAAGAGGATAAATGTTGAAGAAAGAGGATCACTGCAAATGTAATAGCACTACATGTTTAAGATGTGAAGAGCACAAGATTATACTGAGAGGGGGGCCGAATCAGTATAATATCAACTTTGCCAATTTTAAAACTTTAATCGAAACAACAACTTCAAATACTTGAAATAAACAAATATGCACGTTAACACAACAACACAAGATTTATGTGGAAACCAATGTAACATGGGAACGCATCCCCCACCAAAACCGGGCCACACCCGAGACGGGGATGCACCCGGGACCGAGGGACAACGTCTCAATGTCTCAGGCAGCACTACTCAGAGCACCACCTCCACCAAAGATGGCAAGACGTCTCGGCATCCCCAGTGAGTGCGGGGGGACGCGACCGCATCCCCTTTAATGCAGGGGGACGTCGGAACATCTCCTAGGGCAACAAAAAGGGGGATTGAAAATTTAAGGCATTATTTTAATAATTTCTTGGTTCTATTTTTATTATAATGGTATATGGGGCCCATTCCTTCCTCCTCCTTTGTTCAAAAGCCTTCTATTCTTCATTTTTTTTCACATTTGCATTTCTCATTGTTTGCAACAGCAAGAAGAGTGAAGAGCTAAGATTAAGGGTTTGTGCAAGAGTGAAGAAAGTGTTTGCAAGTGAAAAAGGAGAGCCTAGGAGCAAGAAGAAGAAATTGAGGGTTTAGCATCTTGTTGAAGGAGTTTTTCAAGCAAAAAGTAATTTTTTTCACTTATTTTTCTGATTTTCAAATGCATGTTTATAAATTATTGCTTAATGTTTTTAGTTCTAAATGTGGGTTCTTTCATTTTGTTATAGACTTATAGTTATCATTCATTCATTGAATCATTTATAAATAATAGATTAAGATTCTTGATGTTTCATTTTGTGAATTCTTGTTATTTAGTTTCAAATTTTAGAAAATTTAAAGTAGAGCATAGGCTGAAAGTTTGTTTATTTAACTTTATTAAAATTTTAAAAAAATCATTTTGTGAAATGGAGTGCCAAAATGAGCTCCCACATTGATTCTCATAGTGATGATGAGATGGAATTTCATTCAGATAGTAGCAATGAATCAGAATATTAACCTAAGCCTGAGGTTGGGGCTGAGAATGATGATGACATCATTGAGAGGAGTGAGCATTTGAGTGACATTGGGGCTGGGCCTGTTGGTTCCCAAAACTGCAGATTGGAATCCTACGAGCCTTGCTTGCTCGATGTTGGGATATTCAACTGGTTAAGGCCAACTTGATGAGATTGATCAATGTGATCCAAATCTTTTGCACTTCTAGCTTTGCAAAACCAAGCCGGGTATACCTCATCCTGGACAACAATCTTAAATCCAAGACGCTTATAGCAAATTGATTAGAACGCGAATATATTGAAAATTTTCTTAACAACAAGAATTATAGAAAACTTCAGACTTGCAAATTATGAATTAAGAACAAAAGTAAATGATTGTATAAATAAATGTGATAATGTTTTTAAATAAAAATGAATGCAACAAATGAATATATTAATTTTTTAATGGAAAGAAATGAAACAGTTGCCAGCATATGGATTATGAATCAAGAGTAAAAGACCAATGCTTAATTAAATGGGCAATCAAAGTCAATATTATAAGTTGAAACGTACAATTTTATAAAGTTCAATATATTTAAACTATAAACAGATTAATAATCTAGAAGTGACAGATCAATTATACAAACGCAATTTTAAACTAGTCTAAGATGCACTTTAACCCCTATAGAGACAAACTAGACATAATAATGGAAACAATTAAATATTTCACAATATATATGTTTATCAAATTTAAAATACAATAATGACCCCGTCCACTTGTTGAAATTTTATAATATTTACTTTTCGAGAAAATAAATGAAATATTTTTAAAGGACACAACTTAATAATAATTTAAAACTCTAATGCAAATAAATTAAAATAAATATTTCTTACTGATCTGGAAATAAAATTGTACTGGAGACACTCCTTACGGATGATCCATCCAATACAGTTTGACTCCAGAATTGCACAAAATTCATTCAATAATCCACCATTCACAGGCTTAGTTCAAAAAATCATTTCTTTACTGATAAAAAAAAAATAATATATCATAAGTGCCTCTGAATATATATAATTCTAAAAATATGAATATGAATTGTATCTGAATATATCTAAAATCCCTTATTTATAATCTTGCATAGAACATAGGGTGTGCCTTTTCAAAGCATCACGTCCCTTCATAAAGAATAACCGATCCTTGTTAATAATGGGGGTTTACTATAACTATTTATTTTTTGGAATTAAACAAATAAATAAGCGACATCATTTCATGGTGATCTTTCTGCAATCTAAATCTTCAAGTACCATAGGAAATTTAATCATGGTTTGGCTTTATGGTTCTCGACGTAATGGCATCCAGAAATTTGTCTTCATCTCTCGTGAGTGGCCTTCCATCCTTTCTTCTATGCGTAGATTCCTGTCACAGAATCATCATGTTCCAGTTTTCATACAAAGACGTTGTCAATCCTTGAGTTCTCATATAATCTTCAAACAAGACATTCTCTGCTTGGTTCCTAAGAGGTCTTCTCCGCACTGGATAATTCCTGCAACAAACACACAACACCATTAGACTCGAATGGTGACAAACAATGCTCCAGCGGCTCTTCTCCAGCAAGCCCCTCCATCATCTTGTCTATAGCGTGCATATTGGAAACCCACGATGCCTTTGGTAGATAACACACAATTTGCTCAAACGATTTCAAATCAGTGGCTGCAGATTTGACGATATTTGTTCTGACATTGACTAGAAACTTGCCTTTATTTCTTGCACAGCTGACTCAAACTACCATGTATACTTCTTCCTCTAATGTGAATAATATTATTTCTGACTTGAAGAAATTGCCCTGATCATTATATGTGCAATATGTTTTAACAGTAATATACCTCTGATATATTTATTTAATGTATTTTTCAACTGTGCATACTATACACTCTTTTGCTGCCTACCTCTCAAATTATGTAACCCCTTCTTAGGAGTTAGTAAAAGCTTCAAACGAAGAATAGGATCTCTCTCTGCATTCAAGCAATCAATAAATACAAGAAGCATTATCTCCAAATACATCCCTGCGCAGCTTCCAGCATTCTCAAGATTTGTTTATTGAAAAAGAAAGGCTCCAAAGGAGGTTCCAGCCCACTCAGAATGGCTATTTATAATAACTCCAACTCTCAAGTTTAATCCAATCACCTTTACAACATTATTCAGTAACGTGACACCAAGCTGATGTGTTTTATTATCATCCTCCAAACACTGAAGCTGAAGAAAGAGCAATGATACTTCCATATAAGAAGACTGGTACAACACATCCCTTTTCTATCCGGTCTTCCAATACTGCAAATGGCCACTATCGTATTGCAGGATAATCATTGAATCCCAAGTCTGCACCATAGGGCATGTTGGTTAAATGCGTAGGGCCATATGCTGCTGCATGAATTCCTTATAATTTACATCTTTGATTAAACATTAATGGTCGTATTTCCACTATAAATCTCCAAAATTACTTCTCTAATGGAAACCCTAAAGTTTGCAACATTTTGGGCTCCATCAGGGCCAAATCAGCAAGGGGCCCAAACTAGTTCCACTTCCATGGGTAGTGATTTTATGCTGCCTAGTACTCCATCTATTGATTGCCCCTCCCCATCTTTGGCACAGTGGGCTAGGGGTAAGTTTGATCCAAAATCTCCTCTAAAACAATTTGCCACTAGAATAACAAGCAAATTAGCATCAAGTGGCAAAAGAAAGTGGAGATGCAATATTTGTGGTGATGTATGGTGTGGTAGCATCACTAGAGTGAATGTACACCTCCTCTATGGACAGGTAAAAGTGTTGGACCGTGTAAGTTTTTGAGTGAATCCAAAAACTTGAACTTCATAATTGAATTCAACAAGGTTTGGGGAGTTACAAAGGACTTGCGCATTCCAGTGCCTACTACCTTGGCTAGTAGGCAAAATGTTCAGAATATATAGCAAGTGCATGAGCAACAAATACAGGGGCAACAACACCAATGCATGTCTTCTTCTAAACCACATTATAGAGCTTCAGCTACTACATTGCTAGGGGCAGCCTCTACACCTTCCTCTACTTATAGCTCTATGGTAAAGCAGCAGCCCGCCAAGCAAGGGGAAACGCAGGGCACAGTATAGTGACAACAACCCTATAGCAGATTTGTTTGCAACCCAGACAAGAGAGAATTTAGATGCATGCATTGGGAGAATGTTATTTTCCAATGGCATTCCACTTCATATTGCTTGGTCTCCTTATTTTAAGGAGGCATTTCAGAATGTAGCGAAGGTGGGGTTACCACTATATGTGCCACCAGGTGAAGACAAATTGAGGACTAAAATCTTGAATGATGAGTATTCCAAGATTAGTGAATCCATGGAGAGCATGAGGGTTGTTTGGGAGGAATCAGGATGCAGCATTATCATGGATGGGTGGATGGACATTAGACACTGTCCACCCATTCTTTCTTAGGGCAGTTGATTGTTCAAGGCATCGAAAGATGCTGATTTTTAGATTAAGATTCTTCAGGAAGCCATTGAGGAGATTAGGCCACAAAATGTGGTCCAAGTAGTGGCAGATGCAGCTCATGTGTATAGAGCTGCAGGGAGGCTTGTTGAGGCCACATATCGGCATATTTGGTGGACTCCTTATTGTGTGCATGCTATGAAAAATGCTCTAAAGGACATGGGGAAGATTAGTTGGATAAAGCGAGTGGTGAGTGATGCTAGAGATGTGCAAATGTATATCTACAACCACCATACCTCACATGCACTATTTAGGAGCTTCGCCATGAAGGAGTTCCTGAAGCCAGTTGAGACATGATATGCATCCTATGTCATTCTGTTGGAGAGAATGCTTGAGTTGCAAGAGCCACTGCAACTAATGGTTATGACAAATGAATGGAATAAGTGGGATGGTTCCAGGTCAGAGCAGGGGATGAGGGTGAAGGAAATAGTTAACAGTGATGTATTTTGGAGTGATGCAAAATACATTGTCTCAAGCATTATGCCAGTCTTCGAGGTGATCGGGTATGGAGATGGGGATGTGCCTACATTTGGAGAGGTGTACGAGTGCATTGATTCTATGCTTGGGCAGTTTTACGAGAGGACCCCACATTAGCCTTCTATAATGATCACATTCAACCTATTATTCAGCGTAGATGGGACAAATTTAAGACACCCTTACACATGGTTGCATATGCATTGAATCCGAAGTGGTACATGACTAAGCTTGGTAAAGTTACACCAATTCACGATGATAAGGTGATTTATTATGTAATATAACACTACTTGTTTTAATCATCTTTAAGACTTTGTCCTAAGACTTAGACTCTTATCATTTTATAAATTAAAATCATTTAAATTACTTAGTTACTGGCATCTTGATTCTTCTACTTGCTAATAATTTGTACTTTTTAATTTTTTCATGTGAAGAAAGGGTTCTTCAAGTGCATAGATAGGATGTATGAACTTGAGACGAGAGCCAAGGTTTGCACTAAGTGGGCCAAATTTGCTACTCTTTGGGGTTACAACCAAGCAACAAAGGCGCATATCAAGACTATAGCACAAGAGGATCCCATTTTGTGGTGGTGAGTTTATGGACCGAAATCTACAACCACTACACTAGTTATTCGTTTGTTGTCCCAGGTACTTAGTTCCTCAACTTGAACCTATTTAAGTTTTCAATGATCATTGTTCAACTTCTAATTCTCGAGTCTCACATTGGCCAATTATTTTTCATCTTAGGTTTCTAGTTCCTTAGCTTCTGAGAGGAATTGGCCTACATATAGCTTCATCCACTCTCTAAAGAGGAATAGACTTAGCTCTTAGAGAGTAGAGAAGCTAGTGGTTGTGCGCATTGTGTTGTGTATCGATGACCGCAAGACACGTGTGTACAAGGAGAGCCCAGCATCACGATGGGATGTAGATCCTGAGGAGCCATCACAAATTGATGAGAAGGATGCTTTAGATCCAGCCACAAGACTAGTTGGTGTTCCCTTTTCGGCTCTTGATCTTGGAGAGACTAATAGTTCCAATGGTGATGAGTTTCAACTTCCAGCCTCTAGGAGATGATCATTGATCATTGATTTGGCATTTTGATTTGGACTCTTGGAGACTTGTAGTTTTTGTTTGCATTATATACTTATTTTGATATCATGATCCATGGCACATGATACTTACTGTAATCATTTTATGTCATAACTCCTAACTCATATGATCATTGATTACTATTAGATAGTAGAATCTAGATACTCATACTATTGATCTGAAGACTCATATATATACTAATATTTAAAATTATATAATTTGAAACTCTTCCATTTTCTGATGTTTAATGTTCAATGTTCATTGTTTGTCATTTGATCATTAATCATGACATCCCAATTCAAAGCTTCAATGTAATGTTCAATGTTTAATTTGTTTACATTTTTATATCTTATATTGTATAATTGTAGTACATCTTTTCATAACTAGCATTTTAAGTACCCTATGTCTAGTATATACACCCCTGCTCCCCCTGACACCCCCCCCCCCTCCACCGTCCCCTGTCGTCGTCCCCAAATCAAGGCCCCTTTGTCCCCCCATCTTGGAAATTTGTCCCCCCGTCTCGCAGGGTGGTGTAACTATGGTGCAGACCCAATACAGGAGAAAACCACAACAATAAATGTTTTATATATATATAACTTGATCTTTTACAATGTTTGTAGGCTGCGACCTACTAGAGGCTCCAACCCCTCAGTTTATGAGCATCGACTCACGAGAAGCTCCAACTCCCACACTTTGCAAGCTCTGACCTACTGGAAACTCCAACTTCCTCAACTATCGTCATGAGCACCAACCCACTACATATACACTTCTGGTCCACCCTAATAATGTTGCTCACTCAACTAATGATGGATATCTTCAACACACAATTTCTCTTTATCATATATAGATCTTTTAACTCTAGCACAAACCCTCCTCAAATCTTTAAGTCAGCCATTTATACTTCTCCTTGTTTATATATCAGAATACATACTTCTTTCATCTGTACAAGTCTTCTTTTTCATTACAATATACTCTTTTTATCTTCTTTAATAGAGAAGCAATCTTCTTTTTGTTTAATCTTCTTTTCAAAATCCATCACAATTGTGTATATAAAATTCAGAATAAATCTGAATAAATATATATTCTATAATATTTCTTCACCCATTAATCTGCTCCATACACTCCCAACTTTTCTTCTTTTAGATATTTCTTCCTTTTCATACTTTACCGACCTGCTATTTCTCCACTTACATATTTATTTCAAATGAAGTTTCCCTTTATTTATATCTAGTATTTGAGGGAACGTGACTTTTCAAAATCCAAGAGTTACATCTCTTTAGGAATAATATTGAACCTCTTTTATTCATTTTAATTTAACTAAGCTAATCATCTGTCTTTTTGTAACGCACATGTTAACCTTTATTTGCATTATTTTAATGTAATTATTTTTGCATGACATTCTGAAAAACCACTCATACTCAGACCACCTATATTTTTCTTTGTGGTTAATCGTCTTTACCTTTATCAGGCTTGTCTTCATTTTTATCGCACTCTATATTGCACTTCATTAAACAGCATCCCACACTGAGTATTATTGTTTTTCACTAATCATGGGCAAGGTTTCCATTTGAATCAATCTGCCTCCTTCAATTTGTTTATACACTGACTCCATATATGAATGAATTTGCCATGAAAAATCAAACCCTGTTGTTCTGCTCTTGTGTGTTCAAACCTAGGCTCTGCTGCAATTTCCTTAGACATAATCACTGCATATTGACTTTAATCACAGATGAATCTTTAAAACTGTTGTCTTCACCATACTATGTCTGTTGCATGTATAAATTGCCTATTGGCCGCAGCTAATGCTTATGAACTTTTAATTATTTGCACATATATATGTTGCTGCAAGCTCCACCAATTTTAGGCTTGAATGCCAACAATGGTCTGAAGGCCCATGGTAATCTGAAGACTCCTCCTGGTATCTTGACTTAGTCATTCAAATCTTTACAATATGTAATATCCCCATTTGTTACCAGCATCAGAATTTTAGGGATTGGTCTAATATTGGATCCTAGTAGCCTAATAAGGATGGTTAGAGGGTCTTCTGAGGATTGATTCATCTCCAACATTCAAGGATTTATGGATTTGGCCTTCATTCGATATCGTTTGGACTCCATTTGCCATACTTACTATGTATCGTAAGTCAGGAGTAATACAATTAGACGCTTTCTATTTTTAGAAAGTGTATTTGGTCACATGGGGAATTATCAAGAGAGATTCCTATTTCAGACGAGATGACAATCAGACCAGTATTTCAAGAGATGTTAAAGTTCAAGTGACTTAAGTGATTTATTTAAATATTTTAATGTTATTATAAAGTTATAAAGTCGCTTTATCACAAAATGACTTAAGTGACTAAAAGAGGAAATAGTCTTTTATCCCACATTGCTAAGTTGTTTGTACCTCTCCTCATTTCGAAGTTATAAAGGAAGGCATTTGCATTGGGATTGTTACCACGAATATTTGTTATTATTCAAATCCTAATCAGTTGCTTGAATGTGACTGGATATTTCCTAAGGATGAAACCCCTTAAGGAAAAAGGTAAGGCTGGACGCAAACCTGGCACTCACATTGTACTTTCAGAACTAAGGACAGGAATGCTACATTGAGCTCAAGTGATTATAGCTCCAGGACAGAATAGTGATTAAAGTTTGTATTGCCTAATACCACACACAGGGCATTATCTGGAAAGTTGGAGTTGGACAGCACGGAGAGTGATCAGTCATCTCACGGCAGAAGAGTAGTTCCCCACGTAAGTACCATTTTCAAGTCTAGTTAGATTGTAACAGCGTGGTCTAACATCATACTACAGAACTGGAAGCATAGCAGACGGGGGGAATTGTACAGCAGTCTGGCTATCTTCATAGTAGCTCCCACGCACGAGTATCTCACCCAAAGGTAGAAGGTCGGGTGTGATAACAGAAATAAATTACAGAGATTGGAGGGGCTGCAGAGACAATTGTATACTTGACAGTGATTCAGAGACAGCAACTCAGCATTGAGAAACACCAGCACCATTACGTCTGATCCCAGCCACAGTGAATCCTGAAGAGAGAATGGAGGTGAATAAGTGCATTTGGGTTTTAGTATGTTACAGACAGCAGTCAGCATTTAAGACCAGAAATAAGGACATGGGCACTGGGAGGATATTCAGAGCATAATCGGACCTCCAGTTTGGTACTCACAGTAATGAAGGGTCTGTATGATACTTATCCAATCCCCATTCAAATCATTGTATGTTCCCTTTTATATGATGTTTGAAATCTGTCATCAGTACAGTGTGCAACAGCTGTTGGTTTGTTAGCATGATTATAATTCATTATTGCAATATTGGGTTTTGGACCACCATCTAGGGACTTGCTGAAAGAACACGGTTTAATAGTTCAATATAACTATTTCTTAGCTTTCTGTTAGCAATCAGTACAATGGTATGTCAGTAATAATTTTGCTTAAGGACTTGTTTATATAACAACTGTTTGACGAAATACTCGTTAGTCCAAGTTCAATATATCTGATCCAATCCAACAGAGATTATTACAGTGGTCTCAGAATTTAATACCAAGGTTACATTCCAACTTTTTAACAAAATATCTCAAGTCAAGATTTAATTCATTTTGATCATATTAAGACCAGATCATTACACACTATCTCCTCCATATTACAAAGTGGCTTATGAGATATATACTAACACATTGTTTTCTCTTAATCATTGCAGTTTGCATTAGGCTCATGACCTGTGCACTCAATATAACGTGGACTATTATATTGCTGGAGACATAAGACATAAATATTCCTCATTGTCATCCAATAATTCTGCTACATTGGTGCACGTCTCTGCTTCACCAATCACTTCAACTGTGTAAAAACATCCAAATGATGACCTAGCGATTATTTGACAATATTGTCGTGACTTTATTTAGGCACGTTTCATTATAAAATATGAAATCTTGCAAGTCTGTTATATGTTATCGCAGCCCTTTGTAAACTATTTACTATTTGTATTGACTGTGGTACTATGTGTAGACACCTAAAAATCCTTTAGAAAATAAAGTATTTTTATTTTCTGAAAAAAAATCCCTGATGACATCATCATTTATTAATTAATTAATTATTTTATTTATTTATTTATTTTTATGCCATTAAATCCCTTTATCTTAATTAAAAATATTTAATTAAGGAATCCCTCCCAAAAATGTTTAAATCTTATTTAAACATTTTTTCATTATTTATTAATTATTTAATTAATAAATTGACCAAAAATCCCAAAATAAATAATTTATTTATTTTTTGCCCAAGACTTGGCCAATTTTCTTAAGACCACTAACCTCTTCCAAAATCTTCTAATCCTTCTTTAATTTCGATTAAAGGCTAATCCCATCATTTCTTACCCCTAATCCCAACTCAAAATATTTAATTAAGATTAAATATTAATCCTCATGTTTATTAAAAATATTTTAATAAATATCTCCTCAACCCAAACCCTTGAAATAAATAAAACTTTATTTATTTCCTAAAAACCTTATTTATCCTCATTCTAAGAAGGTCTAGACTCTTCTAGAAAGTCTTCATCCTCATCCAAAGCCTAGACTCTTTTAGAAGATGTCAATCCTTATCTTTGACCCTAATCCTAATCCCCCCACCCCCCCCCCCAACCTTGTCACATTCCCTAAACATGGGTTAAGACTTGCTAACCCAAGCCAAAGCCACCAAATATCTCCTCCTTCACCCACCCTCATTAAATGCCATCCACTTGCCCATCTCTAACAAACTTAATCTAATCTTAACCCAAGCCTAATCCAAGCCTTAATCATTTGCACATTCCTAAGTCAAGCTTATGACTTTCTTAATCCAACCCAAGTCAAAATATCTCAACTCTCTCACAAATATCCCAACCATAAAACTTTATGAAGCCCACAAAGCCATAAATGACTCTTACAAGCCCATTTATTGCTCTTACAAGCACTTACGAAGGGTCTTTATGAAGATATTATCCCTTGAGCCTCCTTTGTTGACTCATCCTTGCCCTTTCCTCCATCCTCTCACCCTGTGACATGTGTCACTCCCTGATTGGCTGTAAGGAAGCACAATCCATTTGCTCTCCTCTCGTTCAATCTGAGCCCTCCATAAGCTTTCTCCTTTCCTTCCATCTTAGCCCTCCATCCCTCAAGTCTCTTGCCTATAAATTGGATCCTTCCCCTTTGCAAAAACAACACAATCTAGAAAGTAAAGCCATAATGCCATTTTGAGAAGCCATTTTTACATCAAATCCATTCACCAAAATCTATCAAAAATCCTTCATTGAAGCCCATTTCAGCATTTGAGCATACATACATAATCAAGCCATCTTAGCTATTAGACACACCTCTACATCAAGTGATCATCCTCATTGAGAGAGCCTACCCATGGCTCATATTCTCATTTGAGGACTTCACTACTTTGTCTTTCATGAAGTTATGTTAAATTAGTATGCAAATGCTTTTTGATTGTTTTAATTTAGTGTTTCTAACATACTAAAGTAGCATATACACTATGCAACTTGTGACACACTTCTATATGTTTATCAGAATGCATATATGCGATCGCTGATATTGTTCTCATATTATTCTCGCCTTGTATATTTATTCTGTTCAGGAATTTGTGTTCTGTTTGTGCTCCTTAATTCGCTATTGCTCGATAATATATTTTTGTGTTTGTTTCCTTACTTGAGTGCTTTGCATACTTAAATGCTTTATTGACATGCGCACAGATCTTTCTTAATTTGGAACACTTGTACTTTATATACATCTTCTACACTTCTGTTGCAAAGCTTGACACTTCTATACTAGTGTCACGACAGATGTATTTGTCTCCAATACATCTAACTCACTGTGTAATTGCTTTGTGATATGGCTTTCTTATGTATATAATCATCACAAACTATTGTTGCACTTCTTAATATAGAAAAACACACTGGAGTTTTCTTATGGAAATTGCTTCTTTAACAACTTTTATGATATTCTACTTATGCTTCTAGGTGAGATTGTGTGTGAGCTTATCAGCATCAATGTTTCAAATCATACTCAGTGATCCATCATCAGGATGAGAGAGCTAAGAAAAGACATGATGATGGATCATTGAGTATGATCCGAAATGTTGATGCTGCTAAACTCACACGCAATCGCACCCAGAAGCATAAATAGAATATCATGGATTGTGGAAATCTGTTACAATTAACTTCTATGATCATTGCTTTTGTCCTCCACCTAGTTGGTTCAATACTGAGCTCCATTGGATAATCATCGGCTGTATACTTTCACTAATAGCTATACAGATTCCAGGCTTCTCTTTTAGACTTTTCACAATCTGGTCTTTATATAATCTTTATAAGTATATCAAAATATATTTTATTTTCTCCTTACTAAAAGGTCTGCTCTATCTTTATTATGAGTCTCTGTCAAACATTGATGTTTTATTGTTGTTTTCCATGAAAATGAGTTTACACAAAGGACCAAGTTATACTTATCACTGTATTTATTTATTCCAATAAATAAACTGAGTTGAATGCCACAATTGAAAATACTGTTTCAGACTTAAATCAAGATGGCTGTCATCACTTTACTCAGTTGTGTCTATTAGGATATATGAATTGTTTAGATTCACAAACTCCTTTGACATCAATGACAATATTTCCATCAAGGTGTGTTTTCCAAAGGCAGCAACCCCTTTATTTATAATGAGCATAAGCAAAGAAGAGACATGTCCCTTCATTGGACATGTCTATTTGTTTATTAAGTAATTAATATAGTAATAAATTTGATTTTATATATATATATATATATATATATATATATATATATTTCCGTGAATCATTATCATATCAATTTCTCTCTCATAATAATGCTTATATATATAAGCTCTCATGGGGTTGTTTTTAAGTTTGGCTTGGACATTGGAAAAGCTTATAGAAGAAAATTTGCAAATACACAGTAATCATAAATTGCAGCAATACAAATATCGAACCATAGATATGGCAGAGTTAAAATAAAAATTATCAAATACAAAAAATCTATAAGAAAGGACATAATCGATCATCTTCCAAGGAGCAGTTGGTCAATCCTCATCGGCATCATCTCAACATGACATTTATACTCTGTCAGTTAAAATAAGAAGAAACTAAACAACTTAGACTTCATCCTTCGATAAAGACCACTAGAGGAATGAATAGATGTTCTGATGACATATCATATGCAGGTAGTTGGTTCAGAAGTTGACGTCATATAGAACACTGAGCCAAAGAAAAACATAATCTGGTGTTGCAGATCACTCACTCTAACCCATACAGCAGAGACATTAGATGGCAGGCATTAAGGAAGTATTCAGTTTGGCACTAAGGGAGGATTCAGTTTGTAGACTTATTGATTGCAAGGAGATAAGGACCTTTCTACACTTTTATTCATCTTCAGAGTTACAATTGAGTGCTGCACATTTAGTTAATTACCAGTTGCAAGCACATCGAGGAGGAGGACAACAACAGTTATTCAGTTTAGAAATAATAAATAAATTATCCTGTGAGAGAACCATACATCCATAGAACATTTGAGTGTAAGGATATATATATATATATATATATATATACACACACACACTAATGTCTGTGGTGGGGATATAATTCATTGCTTATTTGGGGAAATCTGAAGTGTTCACATGGCTTGGTGATCTTAAAAAAAAGGAGCAAATATTACTGCAATGCATGTTGCACTGCTCTTGTATCAGCACCATAAGATCAGTGAATCACCAACGAAATATCAAAGGCACAATGAGATCAACAATAGATGTCTTCTAGTTGGGCCAATGTCAATGATCTGAGCTCAGGAGGCAATGTATATATATTTAACAATTAAAGTCACTTAAGAACTATATCACAATAAATGTTTTAAGGATTATTATTCCTTGTATAATAATTTGATAAGAGGACCAATGTTGTAGGATATCTATTATTCATACAATGATAAACATCATTCCATACTATGTTGAAGCAAATAATAGAGTTGAATAAGTCCTTGGCAATTTAATCATAGGAATTCTATCCAAGAATTGAGAAATTGTGTAAGGGCCATTACATCCTCCAACCAGCTGTTGTGCTAAATAGCACGATAATGAGTATTATTAGATGATCATCAACCACCAATGTGAGTGCTTCAACCCAATGATACAAACATGAGATACTGCAAATATCGATATGCTCCACGGTGTTTCCTTCATATATCTCATATTTTCTCAAAATGTGATGAATAAATGATGCCATAAAACCAAGATATGGAGACAAACATTGTAAACCATATTGAGAAATCTGCCCATAAATTGTCCCACTTACATTCTCAGGGTTGGCAGCTGTACTAACTGGAGAGTCGTTGTCTATCGTAACTAAATCAATCCTTTTCTTGAAGAGCTCAGATCTGGGAACTTAGACAACTTGGTGTCTATCTAAAGAGACCAAGGTAAATATGGACTGAGATCATTGTGGCCCACATCATGCTTTGCTGCCCCGGGCGATGCATATGCCATTTCTTCCATCATATATCTGATTTGAGCTTTCAAGTGGCTAACCAGATGATGGTCTCATCAACTCCATGATCCATCTGATGAGCATGATATTCTCATCATGCATAATACTACATAATTGATAAATATTATATTAAAGGAAATGATTTTATTGATCTTGAATCATTGCATATATATATATATATATATATATATATATATATATATATATATATTTATTGGAAACATCTTACAAAGATAGCATTCAACACTATATTGTTATATCAATATCAAGTTATAAGTACCTGGTTGAAGGAGACTCTTGCAAATTAGAAGAATTAGTCCTTAAACCCCCACTGAATCAGATAGGGGACAATTATCTTTCCCTAATAATGGCAAACACAAACTTGTTGAAGAGTAAATTTGTATAAGTTTAAGTGAATATATTATGAGGAATTCTTTGTGGACCAACCAAGAAGGAATTATGACAAATTCTACGAGAGAGATATATACAAATATGTGAAGGAGCACATGCGCAATTATGAGAAGGACAATGCAAATTTGAAAGGAACATTCACAACATTTCATTTCCATAGCAATGGCAATGTAAAAAATTGATATTTGAAAATAGATTCTTCAACAATATAAGTGGGAATTTTACATTGTGGGGGGAATAATAATCAATATTTCATTCCCATTGGTTGAAAGATGCTGATATAGAGATTTGATGCTTATGGATCTTCATTGGTGCAACTTGTATCAAGGATGTTGATGTATAGATAAGTAATTATTATCGTTATGTATTACATTTATCTACTCATTATAGTCCTTCTCTTATTTGTATCTCTATAAGTACTATAAAGAGTCATTTGCCTTGATCTTTTCCTTTTTTCTCTAAGGTTGATCTTGTACGAAAAGAAGGTTGGTGATTTACACATGCTACCAGCAACTGTGCAGAACTCAATCTTATGACAATAGTTAAAAAGAAGTTTTGATCTAGAATTGATTAGTCATCTGATGATCATGCTGGATAAAGTGAGGCTCCCATAGAGAATATCTTTAATTATTGAGATTATGGATATCCTTCCATTATCAAGAGGGAGTCTAATACTTTCTTGAAGGAAATGTTGGATGAGGAGCTCAGAAAATTGATATTTAGAGGGAGTCTAAAAATACGTGTATGACTACATGACTTTGATGGGCCTACTCCTATGTACATCATGAGGAAGTGACAACTTACCACTAGAAAGTCAGAAGATTGATATCAAATTCAGGAGTTTGACAATTTATCATATACATCCTTGGACGAAGAGAGCTTCTAAGGGTGTAATTAGAGGATCTAACTTCCCAAGCTCTTTGTTCAAAGGGATAATCTCAAGGTACAATTCCTTGTTAATGAGTTATTCTCTATGAAACAGAAGTTCGAGGTGAAATTCTTGGTAATGCATTCATCTCTATGAGAGACAAGTTTTGAAGAGTGCACAATTATACTGAGAGGGAGGGGTGAATTAGTATAATAAGAACTTTCAGTTAATTTAAATCTTTTATCCAAACAATTGCCACAATAAATGAATTATACAATTATGCACATGAGCACAATAACACAAAGATTTACGTGGATACCCAATGCGGGAGAAAACCATGGCAAATAATTGTTTACTATATAATCTTAGTTCTTTGACAATATATTGTAGGCTTCGACCTCTAGAGGCTCCAACCCCTAAGCTTATGAGCACCAACTCACTAAAGCTCCAACTCCTACACTTCACATGCTCTGACCTACTAGAAGCACCAACCCCCACTACTTGTCTTCATGAGCACCAACCCACTACACACAAACTCCTGTTCTTCCACCTTGGAGATGTTGCTTACTCAAATGTTGATGGACCTTATTTTTAACTTTCAATCTGAATGCCTTTCCTTTCTCAATCTGTTATTTATTGTAGTTTTGAATCACTTTCTTTTCACATTAAAAAATTCTGCTACATATTATACATCTTTCTCTTCAAGCACACACTCCTTTATTTAAGTGCCTCTATATCTTGCTTACCTTTTCAATTCCATCATAAATAATTCTTATTATGTATATTTCATTTTTACCCCCTTTTTGCTACTTATCTCTGTCTCCTTATTCACTTTACTTCAGATGTTCTTTTACTCCAACCACGGACTTCACATACTTCTCTGACTATTCTTCCATATATTTCATTTTGAATCCACTCATTGCTCTACAATCTGCTCATTACTTTCTTCACATACATATTATTTTTCTGTCCTCCCTTATGTACAGTCTGATCTGCACTTTTCTTATTGCCAGCTCCAACAATCTGCTCTTTCACATATGTTTTTTCATTCCAACTCTGCACACCGCTAACTATCACTACAAAACAATGAATTGTAACCTCTTATTATTATTATATATTTCATATGCCCTTTCAGTTTAGGTAAGCAACCTTTCAACAAAAACAATCTCTCAAATAATTATCCTTTATTAATGCAAACTGAATCTTTTTGATGAGGCATCCTTTTAAACAAATCATATTATCCAACACTTGGGTTTGTTCCTTAATCACATCTTTTTAGTAAGACAAGTTAATCTTTGTGTTAATGTTTTTAGTCAGTATTTTATTATCATCTTCGCTTAAGTATGTGTTGCGATTAATATATTTGATGTGTCTTCTGCAGATCTCTATTTATATGGTTATCATCATATCGATGCTCCTTATAAATATCAATTTCTTTGGATGTTTTCATATTATCGCTGCTTATAAATTCCATTGTAAAGTTAATTGCCGAATAGTGCTGTCGCCATATAAAACAAGCCTCTCTACTATATTTTGTCTTGTTCAATACTCAAAGATGTGCAAATCTTGTTTGTCGATAATCTAATCTCCATCATATAATTGTATTTAAAACAACTCCTAAAAAAATTCTGCCATAGATATTCCATGATATTTTAAATATTTTATAATTGCTGCATGCCCAGATTATTGCCGTAGTATGTGTAGATTTTTGCTTTCGATATCTGATTTGTTTACTAGTATTGCCAGCAATATTATAGCTTTATACACTGTCTATTATTTAAATATCTCTTTCTTTGATAATTATGTTCCCTCAACTCAATTCACACGGTGATGAAATCAATTTTTTTTCAATCAACTTGAATCTATCTTATGTCATTCTTATTGCATTGTGTTGTCAATACATATAATCGTACTACAGGAATGTTGCCACTGGTTCCTATCTATGTGCGATAAAGTCTGTTGTTTAATCACTAGATGCATATACGAGATTACCTTGTGACGTGAGACCATCACTTTGCCATGTAAGCCATCAATAATATAACATTCTTCTTTAATATGGATTTTTTTAAGCAAACCCATATTACTCCTTCGACAAACGTCATCATATCACTACCATGTTTGAATGCATTTCATGAAATCGTATTTCCATATAACATAATTCAAAGCTGCTCCGGATATTTTATTTGGTATTATTTGTGACATGTGTGATCAGGATATGATTGCCCTTCATAATTTCCTTTCACTTTTTATTCCATCGCTGCCATATATGCTTACATATATTCATGTAGAGATCGCTACTTTGTATTTTTCTTTTCAACTTCCGACATCACATCTAAATGTCCCCATCACTGCAAAGGTAAGATATCATTGTGTAATGTCCCATTTTTCTAGGACATTAAAAACTGATAGGCCAATCCAATATATGACCTTTGAGGACTTAATACAGAATTATTAAGCCAATTTAATTAAAGTAGAGTGTGTCTGCCGACTAAATGGTTCCGGCGGTGTTTCTGTAGCCGACGGAATGACTGTCGTCGGTGTCCGGCAGTGTTTCTGTAGCCGACGGGTTGATGTCCGGCGATGTTTCTGTATTTTGTAGCCGACGTCATCGGTAAACAGTTTGTAGCGGATAGAATATTTGTGGCCGACGGACTCCTTTCGGAAGGTTCGGCGGTAGTATTTATATCCCGTCTGGGATTATTGTAAAGCATCATTCATCTACTATTGCGAATATAATTCTGCTATTTTGTTTCATTGTCTGTATGCGTTGATTTCTTTTACCTGTACGGTAAACATTTGGCACTGTTGCCTTATGAATCTAGAAGGTGGGAGGAATGAAGATTAATGCCAAATTAGCTTAACAAGGATCAGAATAAGGCGAAGGGAAAAGATGGAATCCGTACTACGCAAGAGAATTTAATTCTGGCACAGCAAGCCGAACGCCGACGGAGATTTCAAAAGATTGCCGACGGACACTGGAGCGCGGAAGAATTGTTGGAGGAGACTCAGCAGCGGGTGGAATTGGTGGAAGAAGCACGAGAGGAGTTCTTGAACTTGTGTTCGCCAAGGGAGGAAAACTCTGACGGAAGAGCATCAACTTGCACGGCTCGCAATGCCGACAAAGCACAAGCGTGGAGTGATCTCTTCGTCCAGGATAGACTTCCGCGGGAAACAATTTCAAAGGATCCTTCTTCTTCACCAAGGTTCGCAGCTGTCGACACCTTCGGTGCGGAAGTGCAAACCGCCGGTGTGGGAGTTTAGACTGCCGGTGTAGGAGCGCCGACTGTGGGAGTGCCGATTGTCGGTGTAGGAGTGCAGACCTCCGGTGTAACAGTGCAGATCTCCAGTGTTGTGATGGCAGGACCCAAACAGAAGCTGCCGAAATTTGAAGGCGATGGTACAGCCAACCCCATCCGACATTGTAAGACATGAGAGATGATCTGGCGGGTAAATGGAATCACACATGTCGACAAATGGGTCAGGCAATTTCCTGCAACCATACGAGGTGTCGTGATTGATTGGTTTTCGAATATGGATCCGCAGAAGCTGGATACCTGGGATAAGATTAAAAAGGAGTTCTTGGCGAAATTTAAACTCTTGCGGGATGATAATGAAATCGTAGCGAAAATTTTCAAGACCAAGCAGGGGGAGCACAAAACTGTCCGTGTCTATGCCAGGAGATTAAAAGACTTAATAAACAAAATGGAAAGCAAGTCGGCGGACGGATTGCAGAAAAGGTTGTTTGTGGACGGCCTACGCTCACAGTTGCGGAGGAAAATGAAAATTGTACCACCGTCATCATATGTGGACACGTATAACAGAGCACTGGACCTTGAAAGTGAGCAAAAGACAAAGAAGAAGAAAACTAGCTCCTCTAATTCTGATGACGACGAGCCTGCCGGAAATGATAGTAGCAACGACGAAGGCAGCAGCAAGAAGGTTCGTGCCCTACAGAAGGATATGGTTCGCATGATGAAGGAATTTAAAAACATGTAGAAGGAGCCAAAAGGCAGTGAACTGTGGTGCTCGGAGTGTAAGACAGACGGGCATACTAAAGGATCATGTCCAAAGAACCAATTCTGTGACATTTGTCAGATCATGGGCCATTCAACAAAGGAGTGCTCCTTTAACATGAAGACAAGAGGATCTCCGCAGGTGTTTCTCACAGGAGGCTTCCCCGTCGGGTAGTAGCGGAAACACGAATACCGCCGGTGCTACATCAGGAGGATACAGGAATAATACCAGAGGGCAAAATAATAACAATAATAATGGGAGCCGAAGTCGAACTCAGTATGATGCAAACGGACGGCCGATTGTTCAATGCCGAGCGTGTAATTTGTGGGGTCATTTTGCGCGGGATTGTACAACGGCAAACACACCGAAATTATTATGCAGATGGTGCAGACCCGACGATCACGAAGATTCCAAGTGTCCAAAGTCTGGAGTAAACTTAATCACTATCGGCACGGATGTAGAGGAGGTTCTGGCAATTACACGGAGGCAAGCAGAGGAAAAGAGGAAATTGGGGGAAGCACAGGCGGGAATTGCAAAGGCATCATCGGCGGGGACATCTCAGTTGAAGGACATCACCGGCACCTTGGCAAGGAACTTTGCAGAACAAAAAATTGTACGACAGATCTTACAAACGGAGATACTAGTCAAGATAAGTGACCTCCTTCTCACAATGCCCCAGTTACGGCCGGCCATTCTGAATCATACACCGTTTTCGAAAGCACCGGAGGACACAGGAAGGGATAGTAGGGAAGTGATGACAACAGACCCAATGCTGCTGGCACTCACATCCGGACGGCATCCGACGGTCGTCAAGATGGGGATTTTGGGAAATGTTTTGACAAAGACAATTGTTGACGGATAATTCGGCGTGAATGTCTTACCGGAGGATACTTGGAAGAAGTTGGGAAAGCCGACATTGTGGCCACCTGCATTTCAGTTGCTCACGGCAGACCAACATGGAATCAAACCGTTGGGAATCTTGAAAGCGCAACTGGTAACAATTGCTATGCAACCATTTTTATTGGATTTTGTGGTCATTCCATTAAAAAGAAAAGGATATGATGCTATTCTGGGATAGGATTGGTTGGTCCGAGCAAAAGTAAAACATGATTGGAAACGAAATACCCTATCAATGGAGCACGGAAGCAAAAGATTCACAATTGACCTACACACACAAATGGTTGGCGAGGAGGCAGCATAGTCAGATTCTGACAGTGAAGGTGAGAGTGATGACGAAGGAAAGAGGAGAATAGAACCGGATGAAGGAGTGTTGAGACTTGACGGAGGATCGAATGACAACGACCCGGACTCGGTGAATGGCCTTTACCACTGGTAGATAGAAGACTACGAACTCTTTCCAAGTTGTAATATGCTAAGGGTCAACGAAGGTGAGAAAAAGGAGGAAAACGAATGTCCGGAGGAATGCAGGGAAGCGGAAGAAGGAAAAGCTGCCATGGTTGAAGCTGAGGGGAAGAACATACAGTCTGAACACAAAAAAACGAAAGATCCCACTGTTCGAGACATGGTGAATAGACCGCGCGAAAAGAAAAGGTTACACCGCAGCATAAAATTAGTGGAAGGGCACCGACAACAAGGAAATAATCCAGTTGCGCGACGACCGTAGGCACAGTGGGCGATGGAGGTGGCACAGAACAGACGTAAGACGTACGACGGTCGGAATAAAATCAAAGTGGAAAAGTTTAAGGCCAGATGGCTTGGACCATATCAGATCCAGGAGGTCAGCGACAATCGAGTGGTAAAGTTGGGAACTTTGGACGGACAGAAGGTACCTCCGGCAGTCAACGAAACCAAATTCAAAATATATGGTGCCAGGAAGACTCCGTCGCTGTCACAGGATGGCCAGCTGACTCCGTCGTCGTTGCAAAATGGCGACACCTGGAGGCAAAATGGAGGTACCTCTGTTATTTGATTTCTTTTTAAAAACCAGAAGAAAAAAAAGAAAAAAATTGAAAAAAGAAGAGAGTAGGCCCCACGGACAGAAAGGCCCACGGACTGAAAAGTCTCGCGGGCAACTGCCTGTCTACGGGCAAGGAAAGTCCCGCAGACAACTGCCTGTCCACGGGCACAGAGGCGGAGGTCCCTGCGGACAGTTTGTCCGCGGGATGTTATAAGCCCTGCGAACATAAGATTTTTTTTTTAAAAAGCATTCTCGCCAAAGAAAGCCCCGCAGGCATAAAACTTGTTTTCCTCTGCCGGTAACAAGGGAAGGTCCGCGGGCAGTCTTCGCTAATAAAAAGGAAGGCCGCAGGTTTAAAATATAAAAAATAAAAACTCCTCCGCCAGTCAGAGTGTCTATGTCGGTCGATCTCCTCTGCCAAAAATTAGCCACGGGCATAAAACTTCTAAGTTCCTCCGCCAGAAAGGCCGTGGGTAAAAAACATTCCCACCAGACTCCATTCCCTCCTCCAGCCAGACTTTCGCGGGGAAACAGAGACATAAAGAAGAGTGCTTGTTCTGCCAGAAGGAGAAGAATTTCTGTGTGCAGAGGGAATGGTGGTGGATTGTAGAGGAAGAAGTACAAATTTAAAAAAAAAAAAAAACGACAGAATCAAGTTGTTCAGAATGAGTGACAGATGATGCCAAAGGGAAGGGGACGCATCCGTGGTTGCCAGAAAGAGTGCAGAATCGGCAGATAATAACAAAAATGGTGTGTTCCGTGCATTTCTGTGTGGGTTGCGAAGTGTTAATTTGGTCTTGGCAGCGAGTGGCACTGCCCCTCGACCCCGCCCTGTACTGCAACAGGGAGCACACCCGGGGCGCTGCCCCAGGACCCTGCAGGGGCGCTGCCCCTCAACCCCGCCGGGGGCGTTGCCCCCTAGACCCCCAATCGTTGCAGATATCAGTCGTGGGAGTCTGACCAGTTGAGAAGAGTTGAAGTTGCTACAGGCATGGACTTTCTGTGTACCAAAGGCAGTGGGAGCAGGTGTTGGCTATGAGGCTGTCTTGGTGGATGCGTAGAGAGCTCGAGAGGAGCTGATCATCCAGTTGGAGGCAGCGCAGCGACACTTGGCTCAAGGTACCGAGGAATTGAAAACAGAGAAAGCAGCACATGTGGCTATCAAGGTTAGCTTGAGGAGACAGTATTGTGTTAGCAGAGGCTCCAGATGTAACGGGATGAATGTGGAAGTGATGTGACAGAAGCAGATTTTTCTTGTTGTAGTCACTCTAATAATATATTTTGTTTGTTAATTTGTCTCAGATATTTTGTCAGTCGTCAAGAGACGACTTTTCTTTTTGGGGGGGATGGTGTCAGCCGACTGAATGGTTCCGATGGTGTTTCTGTAGCCAACAGAATGATTGTCGTCGGTGTCCGGCGATGTTTTTGTAGCCGACGGGTTGATGTCCAGCGGTGTTTCTGTATTCTGTAGCCAACGTCGTCGGTAAATAGTTTGTAGCGGATAGAATATTTGTGGCCGACGGACTCCTTCGGGAAGGTTCGGCGGTAGTATTTATATCCCGTCTGGGATTATTGTAAAGCATCATTCATCTACTATTGCGTATATAATTCTGCTATTTTGTTTCATTGTCTGTATGCTTTGATTTCTTTTACCTGTACGGTAAACAGAGTGAATAAGAGATGAGTTAGCATGAGGGACAGGGACAAGAATATAGAAGCTGAAGAGTCTTAGGTTGGGTCTTCAAAAGGAGGAGAAGCTCATTCTTTATGCTTGGATATTTACTTGGTTTTTTATCTTATCATTGATCTCTCTAGGAGAGTCAATTGGAAGTTTTGGCCTCAGCCCGCTTGGAGAACGAAACCCCACAAATCGGAAGATGGTGGACGAAAACCCATTGTGGTGGAGGCATCATTTCAAGTGTCCCACTTGTGCTTACATTGTATTTTTGGTCTAGTATTCCAATCTGATTGTAATATTGTATTTAAAATTGGATTGTGGTGATAATAATAGTTATTGTATTGATGTTGTATAATGCAATAACATTGGAGGTATTTTAATGAGCATTTATCAATTTATTTGCTGGTTTATATTACTGGTTGGGTTTGCATGAGTTATCTATTGGTGCTGAAATCTGTTTGTGAGAAAAATTGGTAGAATATTCATTTGAGATATTTCAATTGTGTTCTCCAATATGGCATTGCTCCTTCTTGTTAACTCATATTGAATATCATCTTTCATGTTATCTTCTTTGTGTAATAGTTGTCCTTCTGTTTCTCATTATTTCTTTGCCTTGCCTTTTCCTTATTAGCATTCTGGATACAATCGCTGCCTGTATATAATGTTTCTTGCCTCGGTTCAACTTTTTCTTTCATTCATGATAATTTTGTACTTTTAATACTTCAAGTTGCTTCTTTACAAATCACACATGATCACTATTTTAACTGTGTGCTATCTAAATAAAGTCTAAATCTTCAATTTAAACTTCAATAGCTTTTATTGTAACTAGTCCAAGGAATTGTATTGTAGACTTCATCTATCTATATGTTATTAATACATTTCTTTTAGTGTCTTCAACTATTTCATCTTGATTTCCTTCTAGACTTCAACCATGATATTTTGCTTCATACCTTTGGCATCGACATTACCAATGCTTATAATTTTGTTCATTCTCATGACATCCTTTGACATCAATGACAATACTTTCATCAAGTTTAAGGTGACAGACCTTGTTCCACCCTCTAGGACAAGCCATGATGGATCCACCCTCTAACTTGGTTCATGGTGGATATCATAAGAGTTGGTGTTTTTCATATGTGGATTATGTCATGAAAGGTGACAATCTTTCGTTGATGTATTTGTGAGGTCGCTATTGTAAGGTGACAATCTTAACAATGTTGTGACCTGTTGTCATGACTGACTACATTAAGTTGTTGTCTTGGAGTATCGGATATCATGATAAGGAATGTATCATGATAGACTACATTAAGTTGTTGTCTTGGAGTGTCAGAGAGGGCTAGATCATAACAATTTGATTACTTGTTATCTGATAGACTTTATTTAGTTGCTATGTCAGAGTGTGCCAAAAATCAGATAACTCATATCCATCTAGGATATAACATTTTCTTTTGGTAGACATCATGATCATGATGTCAATGCACATACCAAGAGAATATAAGTATGATTGATATTTCTTGTTGAATCATACTTCGGATGATATCGAAAGATAACATCTAAGTTGATGGACATCTATTGATATCCTTATATATGTAATTCCAAGAATATCATATTGAGATGATATCTCTCTATATGCTTGAGGGCATAATGTCTTCTATAACAATCCTCCCTAACTAAGAGGGAGTGCTAATGTTGTAGCTTTAGTCGGATTGAATAGACCTAGAGATAATCCTTATATATGGTTGCTGGTTAATCGTCAATCATCAATTAGACAAACTTCTATATATATATACTTATATATATAATGTATATATATAATTATATTTATATATTATTATTGATATTGTCTAAATGGTTATTAACTTATAAATTACCATAGAGACATGTTTCTTCATGAGACATGTCTCCTCTACTCATATTTATATGCATTCCAAGCTGCACTTGGAATACACATAAAAATGAGTGTTATTACATTTGTAGAAAACGATCTTTAATGTTAACACTTACAAGTGCACATGCCGATGTGGGTACAAGAATTCGGGTCCGCGGCTACGTGGAAAAAAAATTGGTACCCTTGAAATTTAGTAACTTATTTCATAAACCCTTTATCGCTGATTCGATTCACCGATTCACAAAAAATAGTTTGGCTTGAATCAAACTGTTGAATGGCATGAATCGCTGCAATTCTTGTTACTATGCTATATACTCCATCATTGATTAAGATAGATGTTAAATGCCAAACGATAGTTTACAAATATACTATCGGTCATTCATCTACAGGATTTCAAGTACTATTTAGAGTTTTGTATTAGCGCATCTTTGTTGATGATTTCTGCTCTTGAATAAATTTTACATGTTTTGTATAGAATAGCTACATCATTGGGGTACTTCTCTCTCTTGTATTTGCCCCTTATCTACCTGATAATATGCAATTGATTGCTCCTTTCCCTGGTCCCTCTTGGGCCGAGTTGCAAGGGTTTTTTATACATATATCTCTTCTATTTCCTGACATCCTTTAGTATTGGCATTCCTCATGCTACATGCTCCAGCGCAGTCGGAACTAATTCATGATCTTTTTGCAATCTTGTTGTTTATGTCAAGATTGGTGCACAGTCTAGTCCAAAAACATTCCATAATTATTTGCAACTATTGCACTTCATTTCCCTTGTCAGAGGGCTACTACTTCTTGGATTCTATGTTTATATCTATTTGTTTGGGGCATTTATAGTTTAGTATCAATCATTTACTCTGGCCTTGGCACGTATTGCATCCCAATGCACCTCCCTATGTGCTTCGGCAAGCATCCACTTCCACATCAGCTTCCAGATGCATTTGCATCCACCTCCAGTCCCTAACCAAGCACACCCAGTAACTTAGATGCTTACAGCTTTCCACATAACTAGTGTTCTACCTGAATTTGCCATTTTAATTCAGATCACATCCTTTTGATTGTTTTATTTTAAAAGCAATTGAGTATTTAGTTGTGTAAACATGATTACTTTTTATCGCTCCAATTGTTGGGGTTCGATTAATCACAGAATCTATTTTCGTGGTATACATTTTGTGGGGTTTAAGTTAATTCAAAAGCAGAAGTGTCTTTCTTGAGATAACAACTTAAAAATAGATTTGCAGTACTAAAAGGAAATTATTTTCAAACAACTTTATGTTTACAATCATACATCTAACACTTTGTTTTCATCTTATAATCAATCAAAACACAGTTATTTCATACCACCAAAACAAATTAAGCATTGTTCAACTTGCCTATCAAAATAAAGATGGGGGACATGAAATTCTAAGCAATCAAATTTAAATTTCCACGCTTGAACATGGCAAAAGTTGCAAACATGGAATACACAAAGCTCCTATTCAAAATAAATTAGCTATCAGTACAAAATTGGTTTCACAATGTACCATAACTGGTATTAGAGCTCCATAACATGCACCATAATTTTCCAATATTGTCCAAAGTTGATACCATTTTTATAACAAACCTAGCACAAAAATTATTAGTGGAAGTAGATATGCATCAAAAAGCATCTGAAATGCTTCTAGCAAATTTCAAAATTACTAATGCGATTAAACAGATCCAGTAACGAAAATGAGCATTTCAAATGCTTACCACTATATCCTTTCTTTACAGAAGAAAATGCCCAAAAGGACTCATAGTTAGGAACACAAGCCATCCACTTTTCCAATTTTTCCTCTTGAATCTTTGCCTCCTAGATGTATAGCACAGATACTTTGCATTATTGTAGTTTGCAATCAAATTCAAAAAATTAAAAGCAACATTTAACCACTATTGCACAATCTTGGAATATATGTATATCATTCATCGTGTGCTTTCAGGAGTAGAAGTATTCTTTTGTGATCATCTAAATATTTGCCTCCTAATGTATAACACACATACTTTGCATTAGTGTGGTCTTCAATATAATAAAGAAAATTAACATGCATATCATTCATCATGTGCTTTCAGAAATAGAAGTAGTTCAATTGAAAACATTTATTATGATATAGTAAAACAAATGTCTAAATTAATGATTAGCTAATTTTAAATTAGAAAGATTGCATGGCTTGAACTCCCAGACTTAAACACTTGTTAGTAGATTTTTAAAAAAATCTCAAGATAAAAGGCGATTGTCATCTCCTTGTCTTCCATAAATACAATGCACCTTCAACTAAACTATTACAAATGCTAAGAATCCTTCAGTTGTCTAATATATGAACCTAACATAAATTTCTCTAAACCAAAGCACTGCAAAAAGAAGCTGGTGATGGTAGCTGGTCTCATTACAATGGAGACTTGCAATTTTCTCCGGAAACAGAGTTCTTAGACAAAAGAGTGACAATCAAATGATGCTCACAAAAAAGCTGATTAAAGAGCATCTAGGCTCACTAAGGAGGTGATTAATGATGCCTTCTCAAGGGTTCTAATATCTGTAAAATGCAGCCTTCGGTGGTGTTAGGAAGCAGCAATCAACAATAGCAAGGTTGAAAAAAAGAACTTGCAGGTTGCTCCAAAAAAATTGCATAAAGAAGAGTACACAATTAGCTTACCAAGAGGAGAAAATAAAAGAAGAGAGAATAATTTGTATGTGTGTTGTAGGCACTCAAGGTAGCATGAGAGGTGCAAGATGGAAGAGAAAATCAGATTTCAAACAAGAAGTGAAGCCAAATTGTGAAAGCATGAAGATACAGAGACTTGTAGGCATGAAGTGCCTAGAAACATTGTAAAATTTCTGAATTTTGTCTCTTATTGTGATCCTCCATATGTGTGACTGCTTAAGGTATTTTGCTATATGAATATAAAAATGAAAATTTATATGAAGAAGTGTTTCAGAATTTGTTTTAATTTATAGATTAAATGGCATTAGAAGGCTGTATATGAAGAAGTGTTTCAGAATTTGTTTTAATTTTATAGATTAAATGGCATTGGAAGGCTGCAAGATTGGATAGTTTGATAGACAAGACCTCTACAGTCTGGTCTGCATCAGGAGGGATATTGCAGTATAGAAAAGGCCATTGAAGTTGAACCTGCAAATAGAGATCTACGACAAGTAGAGTCACTGATCCATAAATTGCATGGATCATAGTTCAAAATATCATTGCCGGCAACTTATTGCCAAGGACAAAAAAAAGATATTGGGAAATATCAAAGATAAGTCGGAAACATATCGAGAAAATATCGGGAACTTAAAAAACTGCTTAAATTTAATTAGAAATGCTTTTCTTTTTTGGCAAAATTCAATAAGGAGATGCATCTAATGAGTTGTTAAATAAACAAGCTAAACAAGCTGATCTAGATATATATAAATGCAAATAGGTAAGAAAATCACATCCTCCTGTAGAATGTTGATGGTTGGTAGCCATAGTCTGAACTCTGAAGCAAATTAAAAATAGCAAATTGTCTTTGTAAAACTATAAGCAAATACTAGTTTAATATCAAAATAGTCTGCCCTTTCTCTCCTCTCCAAACCTGTTTTTGCAATCAAATAAATTATGGTTTGCCCTTTTTTGGGCCGTCATTGTGTGTATGTGTCTGCCGATGATACATTTTTGACTTAGCCCAAAAAAACATCAAGTTAATGCCAATATTTTGTCAGTTTCTCTAAAATATTTTCTTACCAGAAAGCTCATACTTCTCGCACCACAAATCTTCAAGTGATAAGTGAACTTGTCGCAAAGATATCTGCAATATTTTAATCTATGTCATGGATAATCCATAGAAGGAACCATCAAAAGGAATCATACATTCATAAAAATATTATTTTTTGCTCATTGGTTCTATACTAAACTAGAGCAACAAGGCAAGTTGGAATTAACAAAGATAGGAATATTTACAATATTTATTAAAAGTTATAACTTGGTTGTAAGAAATTGTAGCAACAAGGCATAATGTAATGTATCTGTACCACCAATAATCATGTGGTCATGTTGGCACACCTTCGATAGTATACTGTGCATAGTAACAACTAATTATGCAAGCAATTTTGAGTGCTTGGTTTGGTGAACTGCAATTATTTGTCATACAACACACACACCTGACCCCCCCCCTCGTACGTCACTATTGTACTCGCAGATTAGATGCCTCCTCACTCACTCATACGAACAAAAGAGATTGTGTATAGTCAACAATGGTTTCCTACACCATACGATGGTAAGACAATTGTTGTGCATCATTGTATTTGTCATATGGTAGATGTTGAGGCTTGGCGTACAGTATGAATGTCGCGGAGCTCCAATTCACCCTTTGTTTGTGCAATGTGTACAGCCCAAAACAACATTACTAGGATTAAGTAAATAAAGATAGTCCATACAATCAGTATTATTCGAATTTTGCTAATATTGTTAGTGTCAGATTACAATATGAAACAATATAGTTCAATGCCACATAACACAATAATGATAGCACTTCAAATTATATCAAATAGATCTTCAATCCAACAATCTCGGACTGAGAGCAAAATAGGGTAAGGAGTTACTCCCACCAAAACTACAAATACCAAATAGGGAAGATATTTCACCTCTAAAATGGCAAACAGGTTAAACTCCAATAAGAATTCGCATGTACTACGCAAATACCAAATTCGCATACCTACAACAATAATTAACCCGGCCTTGCGCATTGCTCTAAGAAACTTCCTGAAGGATTAAAAAAATGTGCTGACACAACCAAAACATTATCGCAAATAATATAAAAAAGGGCCTAAGGTATAATAATATTAATTTTCGGGTCCAATACACACATAACTCTTAAAAGTAAATTATTCAATAATCTCAGCAACATTACAATCCTCATGGCCTAGGAATTGCTTTCCCTCAAGCAATTGTAAACTTGGATGCTCCAAAATTTATTCGCCTTCCCAATTAGCATCCTCAATCGACAAAATATTCCATCAGACTAATAATTCCTTGACGAGGCACAAACTCAGCTTCTTCTCTCAAACGTTAATGATCTCAACCGATTTCAAAATTGGTTTCCCCTCTTCATCAATGGGTAGCAATTTCTTTGACATAGTGACATGCTACACAATGGCCTTCTTGAGGCATGACACATGAAAAAAAAATTGAATCTAGCTCCCCTCTGAAAGTTCCAACTCATAGGCAACTTCACCCATCCACTAAACCACTTTGTGGGTCCATAAAAGTGTAGACTCAACATCTTTGTACCACATCTCTTCGGGGAAGATTGTCTGTATGGTTGAGGCCAGAGGTATACCAAATCACCTACTTCAAAAATCGCTCAACCCTGTATCGGTCAGCACACATCTTTTGTTGCTTCTAAGCCCTCTACAAGTTGTCCATGAGAGATCTCAGGATATGCAAACTTTCCTACAACCACTCCTTGGCCCTCGCTGCAAGATTGTCACCTAATGCTAGATCTACAAATGATGAAGGCTCGCACCCATAAAGAGCTTTGAAGGGTGTCATACATATTGACATGTGATAGGTAGTGTTGTAACAATGCTCTCATAAATGTAGCCAATGGACCCACACCTTTTGTTGTACTAAAGCATACTTCCTGACATAATCATCCACCCACTTATTCATGATCTCCATCTGAGCATCCTTTTGTGGGTGATAGCTCGTGTCGAAGACAACTCCACTCTTGCCAACCAAAATTATTCCATCCTGAAAGTGCTCAAAAAACAACTCTCCCCGTCACTATCTATGTTTCGTGGAAGACCATGCAAACAAAACACCTCTCAGAAAAACAAATCAATCACTTGAGTTGCTTGACATCCAACAGAAATGGCAAAAAAGTGTGCATATTTCGTTAAACGATCCACCATGACAAAGATGCATTTGCTCCCTTGCACTTTATGAAGCACCGAAATAGTCCATCGAGATGTTGTCCCACTTCTAGTCTTGATTGGCAATGGCTGAAGCAGTCTTGTAGCAAATGTGTGCTTGGATTTGTTCTAGTAACAAGTGGAGCATTCTCGCACGTATTGTAGTACATCATTCTTTAAGGCCCTTCTAAGAAAACCTTTCTCGGATTTGTCTCTAGGTCTTCAAGTATCCCAGGTCTCTGGCAAGGGTAAGTTGTGCATTTCTTTTAGAATTCTTTCCCTCATCTTGGATTCCGGTACCAAGTAGATTTTTCCCTTGTAATAATGATGTCGTCAAACACCTTGTGGTTGAGATATCATCATTGATGTCAATAATACAATGAGAAAGTCATTGATGGCAAAGATGCAGAAACAAATGAATGAGACATTATGATGATTCTATTAATGAAAGATAAGAAACAAATTCATGGACAATTTGAATAGGACGGAGACCAAAACAATCAATTGATAGTGTCTTCAGCATCTAACACCACAGCAGCAATATACTTATAAATATTCAAATACCTATGTTCATTTGCAACACCAATATAAGTAACTATAACGTTTGAATTGATATCAATCCCATATACTACAAAATTAATATTCAGAAATACATATATACAGATGGCAGTAGTATGAAGAAATCACATGTTCAAATGGTGATGGATGGAAGTTGACTCATAATGGATGAAATGAATCATTCAACAGTGATAATGATTAATGATATAAATAATGAAGTGAATAGTCAAAGATGTGTATCTACATAGCAGCGATGTTTAACAGATGTTTACAATGAGCAGAAAAGTTTGTGAATGAGTCATGATAAATATTCAAGGCACAATAATCTTGAAGACATCGATTCATGATAAATTTGGAGCAGCATTCAAACATGGATAGTGACATTGGAAATGAAAAACAAACTCATACAAGTCAGCAGTCAAATGGAGTGACCACATCAGCGATATATATTTATATATTAGCGGCTAGTAATGTTTGAGTCTGGGCTTGCTGTGCCAAACATACAAGTGTCATACATACATACAACAGTCTTCCTAAGACATAATAGGCATCAAACAGGTTGGACAGAGTATACAATAGAAATCTAAAATTTGCATTGATATGCAACAGAATATCTATCAGGCAAGCATACTTGGAGACATATGCCAAGATATTTACACCAGCGATGAAGATAATTTATGACAGTTGCATTATATATGAAACCTTTTGAAGTCAAAGAGTGTTGATGTTTTGGTAGCTTTAGTAGGATAAACCTGTGAGATCAAAGAGAAATTAATATAATTATATATATATATACAACTATAATTAAGTTTGTCATTATATTAATTATATTGATGAATAGACATGTCTCATGAAGGGACACGTCTCTTCTCTTGGTTTATTCCTCATACAAATACAAGAGGATGCTGCCATTTGGAAAGCATATTCCAAACGACATGGCAGTGCTATTACATTTGCAGCGATCCAAGAAACTAAGAAAGAGTATACATTTAAAAATAGCAACCATGGATACGATTTACACATGTTGTTTTGAAGAGCAAAAGTGCAATTAAGTACTTATAAGTGAGGCTGAGCGGAATATTTTGAGTTCGAAGAACTATAGAGGAGACAAATAAAGTTTAAACCATATGTCATTCCAGGCCAGCAATCTGACGAAACATATCATACATATGCTGCTTGCCAAGACATCACGAATCTCTTGCAGTTGAATTTGGATCAGTTTAACAAAGATTATGCTCAAAATTGCAGCGACAAAAAAATTATTTGGTGAAAGACAAAGGATCATGTGCGATGGCATATAATAAGGATGTGATAAAATTAAGAGACAAATAATAACCGTTGAAGTGGATTCACATTTAGTAATAACTAAGTCATGTCTCTTATATTTAGAGGATATAAAAAGTTATATCATTTGCTAAAGCTGAAAAAAAATGGAAGAACCACCAGAGTATAAATAAGAACAAAAATAGAAAATCTATGAGTAAAGAAAAGACAGAATATATATACAGGTAGATTTAAATATCTGATATGTATATTGGATTTATGAGATAAAAGGAATAAATTCCCAGTACAACCTATACCATGCAGTTTGGGGCAGATATGAAAGATATATTTATGAAATGAATATGCAGACATAGAAGAACATACAGATAAAAAGGATATATGAATTTGAAGCAAAGGTATAAAGAGGAGTATCAAAAGGAGTGATTTAACTGTCCATCATCAGTTGAGAAAGCAACAATATCAAGGAAGAAAAGAAGTTTGTGTGCAGTGGATCGGTGCTCACGAAGTCAACAGTGAGGGTTAGTGCTTCTAGTAGGTTGGTCCCTACAAAGTGTGGGAGTTGGAGGTTCCAGTGAGTGGGTGCTCATAAACATAGGGGTTGACACTTCTAGTAGGTTGGAGCCTACAAAACATTGTAAAAGAACAAGTTTATATAAAAAACATTTATTTGTCATGGTTTTCTCCCATATTGGGTTTCCAAGTAAATCATTGTCTCATTATGTTCATGTGCATAATTGTTTATTTCAGCATTTGAACTTATTAAGACAATTGTTTGGATAAATAGTTTTAATTGGCAAAAATCGTTATTATACTAATTCAACCCCTTCTCAGTATAATCATGTGCTCTTCAATTGGTATCAGAGTCAGTTCCTTTTTAAAAGCCTAGCTGCTTGAAGGTAGATAGATCTAAAGAGCACAAATGGCCAAAAATTTTCAAAACAAGATTTATCCATATGATAACAAAGGTGGATATATGAATTTGAAGCAAAGGTATAAAGAGAAGTATAAAAAGGAGTGATTTAATTGTCCATCATCAGTTGAGAAAGAAACAGTATCAACGTGGAAAAGAAGTTTGTGTGCAGTAGGTCAGTGTTCACAAAGTCAACGATGGGTTTAGTGCTTCCAGTATGTTGGTGCCTACGAAGTGTGGGAGTTGGAGATCCCAATGAGTTAGTGGTCATAAACATAGGGTTAGAACCTCAAGTAGGTTGAAGCCTGCAAAATATTGTAAAAAAAAAAGTTTACATAAAAAGCGATTATTTGTCATGGTTTACTTTTGCATTGGGTTTCCACGTAAATCGTTGTGTCATTGTGTTCATGTGCATAATTGTTTATTTCAGCATTTGAAGTTATTAAGACAATTGTTTGGATAAATAAATTTAATTAGTAAAAGTTGTTATTATATTGATTCACCCCCTCTCCAATATAATCGTGTGCTCTTCACTTGTACCTATCATCTTGCACTTGACTATCCATCAATTGGAATGCAAACGTATTCTCGGAGTATTCAACCAACAAATGTGCCTTCCACTCAGCCGAAATTTGTAACAAAGAACATATGGCAGGTCTTCTTGATAAGGCTTTGACTAACACATTATTTTTGCCCTTCACGTACTCAATATCAATCATATGCTTCAATTTTTCTCACCCACTTATGTTGTCGTTCATTCAAATCCTTCCGCTCCAAAAAATATCTCACAATGTTGTGTTTTGTATGTACAAAAAATTTTGCTCCAACAAGGTAAGGCAGCAACTTCATTAGTATGTGTATGATGGCTTGCATCTTCTTGTTGTAAATGGAGTACAACAACTCCGCTCCCAAGAGCTTTCGACTCTCAAACACAATGGGATGTCAATCTTGCATGAACACCGCTCTAATGCCTTCTCACAATGCATTGCACTCCAAGACAAAGGGACGAGTGAAGTTTAATAGTGTGCCAAAATCAAACAAGAACTCATGACTTCCATCAATTTGTCAATGTGTTGTGCCTTCTAATCCCAATGGAAAGATCCCCTCTTCATCAAATCTATCAATGGTGCACCAAGATATCAAAATCCCTTCACAAACCTTTTGTAGTAATTGTACAATCCAAAGAATCTACGTAGCTCCAAGAGAATCTCAAGAGGCAGTCAATCCAAAATGGCTTGAATCTTCTCTGATGTACGTGAAGCCCTCAGGCTCTAGATGTGCCCCATGTACAATATCTTTGTCATTCCAAACTCACATTTGGACCTCCTGGAAAACAATAATTGTGACACCATGATCCCCAATACTTCATCCAATTGCATTAAATATTCCTCTAACGTCTTGTTGTAGATGAGTATGTCATTGAAGAATACTAATAGGAACTTGCATAGTAGCTTGTTGAATATGTGGTCCATGCAAGCTTGGAAGGTGGCACAGAGCATTAGTCAACCCAAGCAGCATGACCAAGAACTCAGTGTTTGTAATGTCAACAGAAGGTTGTCTTCTCCACGCCATGCTCCCTTATGCAGATCTGATGGTAGCCAAAGCAAAGATCTATTTTGGAGAAATCAACTACATCGCGTAATTTGTCCAACAACTCCTCAATCCTGGCAATGGGGTACCTAAGGGATCCACGCAAATCCTAAGGGATCCATCCTTCTTTACTAGCACTACCAATGACGCAAAGGGACTAGAGTTGGGCTTGATCCATCCTTTGTCGAGAAGTTCCTGGATCATCTTCTCTATCTCATCCTTGAACTTCTTAAGATGGTGGTAGGGTGTGGTGATGAAAAGCTTGGCTCCTTCCTCCAATTCGATGGTGTGCTCAAATGCATGGTGTCAAGGTATGCCAGGTGGAATGTCAACAAAGACCAAACTATGCTTATTCAACACCATTGAAGCTCCTGATCCTAAGAATGAGTTTGCCACCCATGTGTAGGTTTTGTTGAGACCAAGTAGTGTGTTGCCCAGACTACATTATCATGTCTAAAGATTACCTTCATCTATCCTGTCGAGATCTCCTTCAGGCGGCCATTTGACATACCCCTCAATACTAGAATTTTACCATCCACTTTGATAGATAACTCAATCATCTTGAAACTCTGTGTACTCATCAAAAGTCTTCATCCATTCAATGCCCAATATGACATAAATGTCATTCAAATCTACTACAAAGCAGTCATCTATCACTATGTAGTTTCCCATGGTGATGTTCAATTGCAAAACCAAATGACTACATCACAAGAGATTTCCTCTTGCCACCTTGACTTTGAAACCTTTGTGTCCCTCTGTCTACAAAACCCTTTGGTTCACCAATGATGAATTCATGAAGTGTGGCCCCGTTGTCAAGCACGACCATAACCCATTGCCTCAAGAGTATACCCCAAACCCAGAATATACTACACCTCAAAGTACCAGCAAGTGTTGCGATGCCTCCTCAACATACCAGTATGGAAATCCTCTCCGCGCGATTTATGTTAGCGTCCTTGGAAACTCACTATCTCCTTCAGGCTCAATTTCCTCATGCCCCTCATCATCATCACCACAATGTAAGCGATTTTCCCCTTGCCTAACTATTGGTGTCTTGGTTCCTACAGCTCCCTACAGGTAGAACAAAGTTTTCTCCTCCTAAGTTCCTATCTGGTGGCCTCATCCAATGATGGCTTGTTTGAATGGGATTTGTAGTCTTTCTCCTTCAGAGTAACAGGTAGCTTAGGTTGTGATTAACGTTTGGAGGAAGAAGAGGATGCCACCATGTCACATACTTTCTTGATTGCTTTGGTGAACTTATTGGGGTTGAAACTTTTCATCCAACCTCTCAGAGGTTCCATCAACCCATCCATGAACAAAACAATCAATCTTGTCTCTGAGATATATATAACTAGCTTGAACAACCTTGCAAACTTTGTAATGTAACTGTCAGCTAATCCAAATTGCTTTAGTTGCACTAACACCTTAAAATTAAGTTTACAGTCCTTCTCATTGAAGCAGTCTATAAGCCTCTCTGTGAATTCGACATATGAGATAACTTGATCTTGGTTGAGCGTGACCATTCCAAGATGCTATTATTCATGAGCAATACCTTCCAAGTGAAGCACGGCAAATTTGATTGCCTCATCCTTAGGCATTGGGTTAAGTTGGAAATATGTATCTACCTTCTATAACCATGCTCATGCGGAAATTATCCACATCCATCAAAGGATGACAACTTTACATCACCTATCTTTCGTTTGAGGTCATTGTTTTAGTAGCCATGACTTCTACTCGAGTATCTCATTTAGAGATCAACATAATTTCCAAAGGATATGTCTCCTTTAAGGTTTGCGTCCCTCCAGTCTTGCTTTAGGTGTTCTTATATTTCTTGGAAATTGGGCTCTTGCCCTCTACCTATTGCTTTGCTTCTCGACTGAAATGTTGGCATGATGATTAAGAGCATGAATGTTGAGAGTTTTCTCTCCCTATGACAAAATTATCATCGTGTCCATTTTCTTCTCTATGTGTCTTCCCGTCTGCTGATTTCCGCAACATCTCTTCCATGAGTCGTCATTCTCCCCTCTAATCATGGTGTCATTGAGTTGCACTTGGCTTGTAGTTAGCTCCATTAACAGTGTCATGACTTTCACCACATACTCCTATGCTTCCCATTTGCATGATCCTTAACCCACTTGAACTTGTTTGATCTTGGTTTAATATGGTTCAAAGTGGTTCATTGCAGTTTAGAGTTACAGAATGGTTCTTGCATTTGAGTTTAGAGATACTTAAGAACATATGATAACAAATTACAAAGACATAAAACTTAAACCGATTGGAAGAACTCTACGAGATTTGACCTTGGGAACTTTAATAATGGAAAGGGGTTACATTACACCTTATTTTTAGATATGACTTATGCTTCTGAGATCTCATGACTTATGACCATGAATTTCATGGACCAACCAGACTTCAAGTAAGATTAGGGTGACTCAATATAAAGGGACTTACAAGACAAAAATTATAAAAAACTTCCCAGAATTTTTTAAGGAAAAAATTATAAAATCATTGCACTGTAAGAAAGAAAACGTCATTCCGAGCATGACAAACAAAACAACCCATCACAAAAATCTTTACATGAAAAACACCAAACTTCTCATGGTAAAATACCTTCGAAACGGTCAAACTTATAATGCGATAAAACAAGAAAACACTTCACACAGAAAATAGCACCTACCAGCAACATGCAAGTCAAAAAAAGCACATGCAACCCACATAATCTTGGGCCTGCCATAAGAGAGTTAGAACCAAACCCGCTCTAGTAATTTGATAAGAAAACAAATTAAATAAGAAAGTGCAAGATAATATTTCTAAAGAAAACAAGCATTAACTGAAACAATAATAGAAACTAACTATAAAACTAAAACTCGCTAAAGATGACCTTTAGAAATATTATTATTATCTTGATAGCATATAATAGAATAACACAGAGTATCTTGAAAGATATGATTATTTAAGTTTGATCATTTGTGTGTATATATATATATAAACATAATTCAAAGGAATTAATTATGCCATCAATTTATATTAAAATGTAAACATTGTTTGAGAGGTCATGGCCACCTAGTATAGATAATATTAGAACTAACTAGGTTCGAAAATTGAATTTCATACGTAACATGTGTGATTGTATTTTGTGACATTTAAAACCTAAGTCATTTTCATCTATATGTATATCCCTTATAAGGTGTAATTAGACAACTAGGGACATGATTTAGAAAATATTTATTTGTAATATTTTATACATGTTGTAATTACACTCACAAAACATGTACACAATAAATGGTGACAAGGATAAGACATAATGCAAGAATATTCCCTTTGGGCATCCAAATTGGCAATGGGGTACAAGTGGACTGACATGCCTATGCATTTTGGCATGTCAGTCATATATCACCCAATGTTGGGCACCCAACTTAGCATGTTGTGTATGTTAACCATCAAAACCATCACTGAGATATGGCGCACTCAGATCTGATGAGTTCTGATTAGGTGTGGGTTAGATGCCTATGTGAAAGCCATGTGAAGATTTATTACTTTTTACTACATTTACAAGTGGTCTACTAAGGGGGACATGATTTTGGAGGTGGTATTTTTGCCTCTTGTTTTGGGACACCACAAAGGTTTTTTCACCTGCATCTTTCCTATAAATTGGCATCTTTGGATAGTAGAGTTGCATCATTATTTACAGGAAATGAAATGTTGTAAGATTGAAGGCTCAGAAGTCATAGAAGTGAATGTATTGTAATCTCATGCACTTGAAGAAAAATACATGCTTGGTCTCTCTTCTTGGTAGAGTTTTAACCCACAAGGATTTCTCCACGTAAATCCTATGTTGTGAGGCGGCCATTTTGTAGTGTTGTTTCCCTGTCATTCTTGTTCCTGCTACCTTATGGTGAAATAATCTTCATTTCTTTGATATTTTATGTAAGAAATAATTTGATGGCATCAATGCAATATAAAATTCAAACCAACTGATAACACAAGAAGATAGCCTGGGAAAAACCCTCCTCTCCGAGGGAAACAACCCAGCCTGCCAAAGATAATACCTTTATTCAGATTATGATTCAAATAAACAACAATGTTCCTGTGATTGAGGTCGATTCACAGTCAATCTATAAGTCTCAGAGATACTAATTGCAATAGATTGCAAACACAATCTCATACTCAGGTACAGACTGATTACATGCTAATCAATGAACATTCTATATCATATATTATATATAAAACGAACATATGACACAACCGATTGTTATCAGAAGAGACAATGCTGACAAGCAGCATCCGTATACTCAGAAAACGTAAATAAGAAAGATCTTAATAACTATCCAAAAATGCTTAAGGCTCGATGAATCTGAAGACATGATGGGTTCAACCATGCAATAGTAGCAGATAGCAGAATATACAAAAGATAGCAGAAAACAACTCCACATTCATACGATAAAATTATATTCATCTCAGTTCAAGTTGCTGCCGTGAAAGGAACATCCCAGCAACAATCATTTTTTTAATTCTAAGCAATAACTGAAGGAAGTCTTGTGAAGAATATGAAAGCACGGCAGTTACTATCACCGCTTGCTTCACACAAGCCATGACAAGCATCATGTGCAATAAGAAAAATTAACGGCACACTTAAACTATTACAATGTAATTTGTAAAATACTTGCTTAATATTAACGGAGATCAAGAGGTCAATATATACAAAAGAATGAGATGATGTTTCCTTAGGAAACGATCGTAAAGTATAGAAACTTTCTATTCTAGCTGAAAGAAAACAAAGAGTTATCTACAGCCTAACTAAATATTACAAACATGCTAAAAATTACAATAGATTACAAATAGATAACCATTAACTAATAATTGAAGCTATCTATTATTGTAATACCCTCCCTTAATGGTTAATATATCCACAACACCAAGCAGTCCTTTGAATTTGAGAAAGTTATCAGGATTAAGAGACTTGGTGAGAATGTCTGCAGTCTAACCCATGGTAGGAACATACTGCAAGACTATTGTCTCATCTTCAACTAGTTATCGTATGTAGTGACAATGAACATTCACATGCTTGGTTCATTCATGGAAGACTGGATTTCATGCTAATTTCATAATGCCTTCGTTATCAACAAAGAAAGTGGTTGGTCCTGCTAGTGACATCTGCATATCCCCAAGCATCTGACGAAGCCAAACAGCTTCACAACCTGCCTTTATTGTCCCTCTTTATTCAGCCTCTATAGAGGAGAGAGAAACTATCTACTACTTCTTACTGGTCTATGTGACGACACCAAATCCCAAACTGAACACATATCCAAAAGTTGACTTTTTATCATCAATAGAGCTTGCCCAATCTGAATTTGTGAACCCACTGCATCTAGAATTAGAACTCCAAGAGTAAAGAAGTCCATAGTCTGAAGTGCCTTTCACATAACGAAGCATACACTTTATTGTCATCCAATAATCAGTCTCGAGAGCAATCATAAAGCAAGAAATGTAGCTGATTACGAAGCTGATATTAGGCCTAGTAGCAAAGAGATAGATGAGGCTGCCTACTAGTTGCCTATATGTAGCATCATCAACGCAAAGAGAATCAGACTTGGCTCATAACTTGAGAGTTTTCTCCATGGGTGTAGATGCAAGCTCGCGATCCTATATACGGAATTTGTCTAACATAACCCTGGCATATTTGGATTGAGAAATGAGCATACTATAAGACTGTTGCCAAACCTCAACACCTAGGCAATAGTGTATGAGCTAAAGGTCAATCATATCAAAAGACTAGCATTACTTTGTTTGATTCCCTGAATCAAAGATGTCGAACTTCCAATGATGATCAAATCATCCACATAAATAAACAAAAAGATGATGTCACTGTCAATAGTCTGAAGAACTCCTCTAGAACCCTTGATCCCTGAGATACTTATCAATGTAAATGTACCATACCCTAGGGGCCTGCTTCAAGCCATACAGAGCTTTCACCAATTTGAGAACCTGATGGTCTTTACTAACAACCTTGAAACTAGGTGGTTGCATCATGTAGACCTCTTCGTGGAGATCACCACTCAAGAGAGCACTCTTGATGTCCATCTAATTGACCTTCTAGCCAAACTGTGTTGCCATGGCTAAGACTAATTTGATTGTACTCATCTTTGTAGTAGAACCAAAAGTCTCCTCATGATCAATGCCCTAACCTTGAGAAAATCCCTTTGCAACTAAACGAGTTTTGTACTTATCCAAAGTACCATTAGATTTGTATTGATCTTGTAAAGCCATTTGCAGCCAATGGGTTTCTTTCCTAGTGGAAGATCATAAAGGACCTAGGTGTTGTTCTTTAGCAAGCTCTAGTGTTCAAATGTCACGGCTTGTTCCCACTCTAGAATTCTTTTAACCTCGAAATATATTTGAGGTTCAAATACACTATGAATGTTGGCCATGAGAGCAAAGTTAACAGACTCTATGGGTTTGCTCATTTTTCAAGCAGTTGTCCCATCAATGAGCTCATCATCACGAAGATCAACAAGTGTCTTAGCCCACCACTTAGGCTGTAGAAGAAAATGACCAACATTAGTATGAAGAGATGCTCTATGATCAGGTTCCTCATCTAAAGAATCTAGATCAAACTCATGCGAAGCATCTACAATCTAGGTGATCCAGCTGGAGAAGCTAGACGTGTCTGTACAGGAATCACTAGTGTAACTGGAGCCGCAGGAGCTACTGGAGCCCTCCCATCAGGTAGACCTAATGAAAGCCTAATTCCCATATCATGGGCCTTCATTGGCTGGTCTACTGGATCAAGAACAGGAGAAATGGGCATGAAAGGTCCTCGGTACTCATCAAAGACTACATCACGACTAAACAAGAGACGAGATGTCTCAATGTTGATCAAGTGGTAAGCTTTGTAAAGACTATTGTATACAACAAACATGAGTTTCTAACTTTTGGCATCCAACTTGGTGCATAACGCATTAGGGATCCAAACAAAAGCAAGGGAGCCAAAAACTTTCAGGTGACTGATTATGAGCTTACGACCTGACCAAACCTCTTCCAGAGCCTTACCTTTGACTGTGATTGTGGGTGACCGGTTCAATAGATAAACTACAACTTTAATTGTTTCTACCCAAAACTTCTTCGGAACATATCTGTGTTCGAACATGGACTGAGCCCTCTCGGTGATCAGTCAATTCCGACATTCAACTACATTGTTCTGTTGTGGTGTGTGGGGTGTAGTTAACTGACATTTGATGCCATGAGTATCCAAGAAGCTAGAAAATTCATTAGAAAAAATTGCCCCTATTGTCTGACCTAACAGTAATAATAGATTTCCAAGACTCTTTTTCAACTACAAGTTTAAACTTTTGAAATACTAGAAATGCATATGATTTCTTTTTAAGAAAATATACCCACATCTTTTGACTAAAATCACCAACAAAAAACAAAAAATACCTAGACCCCAGAACAGAAGGAGTGGCCATAGGACCGCAAATGTCAACATTAACAAGGTGAAGCACCTAAGAAGCTCGCCATGAATCGCCACTGGTAAAAGGTGTGCGATGTTGCTTCCCAGCATGGCATGCAGCACAAACTCCAAGCTACTGAGTCAGAATCTCTGGCAAACTGAGGACAAGCTCTTCCCGAGAAAACTGAGAGAGATAATGCACATTAAGTGCCCATACCGTTGATGCCAAAGTGTGCTAACAGAAGACCATCAAGCAGCCATAGCTAAGTCCCAAGAATCACCAAAATTATTAAGTTGGAATACACCATGATCCTCAAGACCCACTACAACAATATACTAAGTCGCCCTATCAATGATGGTACACTAATGTGAACTGAAGGTGACATCCAACTATGGAGAATGTCGCAACAACTGACTAATTGAAAGTAAATTTAGTTCCATCCCTGGAATGTAGTACACATCGAGGAAAATGAGATTCCTCCTAGCAAACTGAATCTGAATGTTGCCTTTGTTAAGTCTATGGGTTGCTGCAAATGTAGTTCCATTGCCTTTTTATGGTGTATGCTTTTCAAATGCATCAATCTCCTCTCATATATATTGTGAATGAGACATGGAGAGACATGTCTCCTCATTAGACATGTCTATCCATTATTATTAATAAAATAATAAATTATATAATATCTCATATATTATATATATAATTAATATACATATATATATTATATCTGACACTTATATATGTAGTATATATATGTATATTTATACTATAGTCTCATAGGTTTAACTAACTGAAGCTACCAAGCATCATCACTCCCTCTTAGCTAGAGAGGATAAATAAGAATATGAACAACATATTACCTCAAAAAAAGGTTTCTGGAATGTCAACTCATTTGACTTCTTGGTTTATTAAATGCCAACTCATTTGACATTTGAAAGTCAACTCATTTGACTCTAAATATCAACTCATTTGATATTTGAACGCCAACTCATTTGGAAAATGTCAACTCATTTGACTTTGAATGTCAACCCATTTGACATTCACTAGGAACTTAAATGTTCATAAGGTATGTGCACTTGGATTCTCATAATGCATACCACATAAACATCTGCCATGCAAAGTACAATCTATCATGATTTACATAGACATCGTAAGATATCCATCATAATAGATTAAGTTATTGAAAGATCCTCACCTTTCAATAACTTTTACAAATACAAGTGATAATCATTTGAAAGTTGTCACTTCCTCATGATGTACACAGGGGTCCAGCCCAAATAGACATGAAGTATATTCATAAATCACAGTCCTCTTGACTGCTACAATTTATTGATCATTGGAGAATCTATCTCAATATAGTCTACTCCTCTAAATCAATACAATCGAGATCACCAAAGGTTGATTGGACCATATCCTCTATCTACTCTCTCGAAATCTTAGTCTCCCTCTTCCTGCAGGAGCATACTCGAAGGAAAAGATGAAGACAAATAACTCTTAGGAAACATAGTTACAAATAAATCAATATCTTTTGTGTTTAGATTACATGACTTTATAATCCAACTTTAGAATTAATTATAATATATATATATATATATATATATATACTCCATCAAATCAATTTTATTTATTTATTAAACTATTGTAACTAATTTTAACTCTAAAATATTTCTATCATTTACCAAATGGTTACCACTACTCATAGTAAATACATATTTAATCCCCTAGACATGACCGCTTATCTTGGCGGGAGTGTGTACCATTATTTGGGCAGAGATTTGGTGACGTATCTTACGTACACTTAATCCCTTCGAACCTCATTTCAACGTCCTTTCAATTCCATTCAGGTATAATATGGGGTCTCCATTATCCTTTTGCCACATGTGGCCATGTCTTATGTTCAAAGCCTATGACTCTGTGGAGCTTTTTACTGCGATGGGGTCTAACCAATTATATCGAACTTTCCAGCTTGATAGCAATTCTAAGCGTGCCCCAAATATTAAAGTTAATTGTCTTTCCCAATTCTCTAAAATATAACCTAGGCCGATTCAAAGTGAAATCCCAAATAGCTGGCAAATTCCTAAAATATTTCTAACGAAGAACCAAAGTATACAGAATCAGAGGGGAAGCCACATTATGGGACAACTTTTTTCTCTCTTTTTGTCAAGGATGATCGATAATGCTCCTCTATGTGAATTGCTTTGTTTCTTAATACGACTAGTAATACTCATTTTAATCTGAATTGCTTCTCATTAAATGTAATGTCGGATTATCTAATCCGTCAAACCAGGCTTTTCTAAATTTGTACTAGTTTATTCAATGCAAGAGGTGTGTCCTGTCTCATATTCTCCTATAAATTGTATTAGTGTCATGACATTTTCCATTTGGTTTTACATACAAAAACCCTTCCACCTCTATCCATTTCTTATTGTTGCAGTAATATATATTCCTATCCATACTTGCCACAATGGCAGTGGTATTGCCAACATACTTATTAAAAATGGGTCACCGTGTTTTATAAATCCCTTATCAATTCATGGGCTAATGTATGCTAGTCTCACATTTAATTTCTTCTGCCATTTGGTGGGCTTCTCCCTCAGCAACGTAATGAAGTGATGTCTTTCTTTTATTGTCAAGGTCAAAAAAAAAAAGTTTGACACCTTCATATCCAATGCCGTCTATGGATTTCAACTTCTCTCCCAAATAGAGAAAAACAATATACATTTGCAGCTTGGCTTTGATACCATGTTAAGTCTGTGGATTGCTACAAATGTAGTTGCATTGCCTTTTTGTAGTATATGCTTTTCAAATGCATCAATCTCCTCTCATACATATTGTGAATGAAACATGGAGAGACATGTTTCATGATGAGACATGTTTATCCATTATAATTAATAAAATAAAAAATTATAGAATATCTCATATATATAATATATATAATTAATATACATATATATATTATATCTCACACTTATATATGTAGCATATATATGTATATTTATACTATAGTCTCATAGGTTTAGCCAACTGAAGCTACCAAACATCAACAACCTTTGCCAACAATGGTGTACTCTTCTCCGCCACCAAAAATAATAGAATCTGAATACGGTTGGTAGTCAGTAAACCAATCTCTACAGTAGGTGAAATGACGAGAGGCGCCTAACTCAATGTACCAGGTAGACGACTTCACATAATTTGCAAGTCCTTTAGCCATGACGACATAAAAGGCAAATTCCATCTGCTCAATGTGCTATGCACTATTCGCTTTGGGTTGTGAACTTGATTGCTTAGATTGAGTAGCTAACTGTTTTTGACATTCAACCTTCATGTGACCAAACTTGTGGCAATAGTTGCATTGAATGTTCTCCTTCTGAGAGTCTTTTAAAGCTGGAACAGAGGACTTATGTCGAGAAGACTACTAAGACTTGCCTTTATCCTTCTAAATTGATTTAGCAACAAAGGCTTGCTCTGTGGAACTGGAGCTGGAACTACTACCAAACTATTGTTTCCACCGATCTTCTTGAAGCAGGAGTGTCAAGAGATCTGTGAATTTCAAATCAACACCAGCAGAAATGATGTTGAAAGTCTCGATAAAATACTCATAGGACTTGGGTAAACTCTTAAGAGTGATGATCATTATGTCCTCTTCCTCCATCTTGCGACCAATGGCAAGCAACTGATCACGGATTTCCTGAATCCTATTCAGGTGAGCCTAGAATGATATTCGCTCATCCATAATAATAGAAAACAAAGCATTCTTCAAAAAAAAAGATCTTCTTTTGTCTGATGTCTCATGAAGATTCTTGAGATGTGCCCCATATCTTGGCAGTTGTCTTGCTGGATGGAATTTGAGAGGGCTAATCATCGGCTACAGATAATTTGAGAAGCATCACTACCCACCGATTATTCAAATCCCATGTATCCTAATCAATACCAAGGTCAGTCGAACGTTGTGTAACACCTAGAACAATAGCTAATCATATTCAAAAATAGCTATTATTCGTTGCTTGAATTTTGAATTGCTCTCAAGCAAAATATTAGTTAGAGATGCCATAGCATGTCTTTCAATAAACAGGTGTGAAAATTTGTGAAGGCACGTACTTCAAAGCAAAAAAATGGAAGACCCTAAAAATTGAAAGGGTACCCAAAAGAGAGCTTGAAATATCCAGAAAGAATATGTTGTCGATTTCCGAATCTACTGGCTTGAAAATCAAGACACCCAAAAAAATCTTACAAGCAATTGAGCTCTCGAAAAACCCACCAAGAATCAATAATCAAAAAAAAAAACTTCGAGCCCAAAAATTAGGCTTTTCGAATGAAACCTTAATTGACAGCCATGGAGGAAAAAGTTGTAGGAAAAAATGGCTATTCTAGATAGAAATATGTCCAAGTCTTCCAAGAATAGGGGCATTCTTGCTGAGACGACATAGAACATGAAGAGTGGACACAAAAAAATAAAGATTCTTCACCCTAAAATTGCAATTTTAGCAAACACATGACCTCAGGAAAAAAGTCTGAAAAAAAGACCTCAAAAAATATCAATGGATGCCGCAATTTGTTAGTCAAAACAAGCCTCAGTAATTGCAACGCGAGCATACAAGTCGACTTTGGAAACTCATGATTTCTGAGATTGCTATCTAAGTCGTAAATTTGCAAACCAGAAATCACGATTTGCAGAAGATTTTCTAGTTCAGAGCTGAAAAAAATTTGTGTTTTTCCAAACTTTGTCTCTAATAACCCTAGCCAAAACTAGGTATTTTGAAGCAGGTACGTCAAGAAAAAATCAATTTCATAAATAACAATCAGAAAATTTCAATTAAGACATTATTATTTCAAAAAAAGAATTCAACCATGCTCTGACATCATTGTTGTCCTGCATTCTAACACCACAAATGTAACAATACGAAACTTTTCAACTTCGTTTCATATTTATCAGAGTTTAGTTCATTATTTACTTGGTTAGTATTGATCAATCAGTTGACCCCAATTGATATAATGATTCCTCTTACTAAAGATTTTCGTCAAGTTTTTTTAGTTTTTCTATTTGTTGAGCCTATGCTTGATTTTTGAAGCCTTCAACATCCTTTTTCTCTTTTTTGATTGTGCATTTGTTGGCTTTTCGTCTTTTGGTTTTGTTCAAGTCATTGCTTTCAGTTTTCCCTTTGATTCGGTGCATCTTACAGCTTAATCGGAGTTGGCAATCAAAAGATATGACCATTTTAGTGCCCAAAAAATGGACTTTCTAGGTGCAACTGCATGAATTAAAATATCATGTTATATTTTGAAGTTGACATTCACTTTTCGATAAATATAACATAAATTCACTTTATGTTATGTTTTTAAGTTACTTTATCATTTTATTTTTTTAAGTAAATATAGAGCACGTATGTTATATTTTTAAGATGAGTTGGTTTTTAATTTTTCACTTGAGTGACCATATTAACTACATAGTTTGATTTAATTTTCTGAATTTTAATTCAAAAATCTTAGTAAATATTACTTTTTGAATGATATTTGCACATAAAATTATTATCTACTGAGTCACAAGGTTCGGCAAATATCAAACTTGATATTCGGATATTGCCGAATGTGAAACTTGCTGGAAAAAATCACTAAAATCTGTTGTTGATTCGGCTGCTAAAAACGAACTTCCTATTTAGAGTCGAATAAATTTAGAAATTGCCGTTTGCAGAGTTTGTAGGGTTTTGTCAAGCAGACAAATCTATAAAATGATGTTCGAACCCTCAAAGAAACCACCCTGCAAATGAGCAAAGTTTGAGCGGCATTTTCCTGAGATGTTCGTCCTGAGCAAAGTTTGAGGCAGCAGATTCTAAAACATTTGTCCTAACTCCTCTCCCGCGTCGTGCCTTCCTCGCCGCTTTCCCTCTCGACTCTTTGTTGTGCCCACCTGTGCCCGCCTATGTGAAGCGGCAACGCTTGTGTCAACGCAGCAACACCTGTGTGTGATAGATTTTTTTTTTTCGATTTGTATAGTTTGTATTACATATTACAAGGTTTAGGGTATTACATATTACATAGTTTGTATTTTGTAATATGTATAAACTTTTCATATAGTTTGTATTACATATTATATAGTTTGTATTTTCTAATACGTATAGAGTTTTAACTTTTCATATAGTTATTAATTTTATATTTTGTTTTGTTTTTTAATATAGTTTTAACATATAGATTGTATATAGTTTTTTACATAATATAATTTGTATAAAAAAATTATTTCAATTTATATAGCTTTTGTAATCAATTTAATTTTTTTATAATTCTTTGTAATCTATTTTGTAATAGTTAATTTAATATTTGATTTAATTTTTAAAATTGATTTAAAATAGTGATATATTAATTTCTAAATTAAAATAGTTTGGAAAACTTTTTAAATATTAGAGTTTAGAGTCCATTAGATATATATTAATATGTTTACTTTAATTTTGCTTTGTAAGTTTATAATTTTTATTATAATTTAATAAATAAATAGATATGTTATATTATGTTTAATAAATTATAAATGTATATTTCAATTTTTAAATAATATAATTATTAGTGTAAAAAGTTGACCTTTAAACATTTTTTAATTATTTATTGAATAATTTTGTTTTAAAGTTTTAAATAATAATATATTATTTTGTTTTTAATTCTACAGATTATAATATGGCTCCCAACAAATCAACTTCGGAGGCATGGAAACATGTGACTCAAAATGGTCCTAATAAAGCTCAGTGTAACTCGTGTCCAAAAGTTATTACTGGAAGTTTAACAAGGGTCATGGATCACTTTCTTGGTATTATGGCAGGTAAGGTGAAGGTGTTACTGCATGTCCAAGTGTGACCCAAAAGCTTAGAGTGATTTTAGAGAAAGAGCATTCATCTTCTATTGCTCAAAAGATGAAGGCGGCACAAAAGAAACAAAGAATTGAAGACGTCTCTAGATTCACATCCACTATATCTTGATGTCTACCTCAGGTTGTAAAGGCAACAAAAGAGAGCGGAACTCGGCATAGCTTTTGGAAATCATGTAAGAAACAACAAGTTGATGATTTACTAGCTGATTTATTCTATACTAGTGCAATTCCATTCAATGTAGCTAGAAATCCACTTTATCGTGTTGTATTTCAAAACGCTGCAGAGTTTGGCAAAAGGTACATACCTCCTTCTTTTAAGGCTTTGAGAACAACTCTCTTAGAGAGGTCAAAAGATAGAGTGACTGATAAATTAGTTGTGGTGAAAGCCTCTTGGAAGGAAATAGGGTGCACTATATTGAGTGATGGATAGTCAAATATCTATCAAAGACCATTGATTAATGTTTTAATGGCTTGTCCTAAAGGTGTTGTATTCTTGAAGGTTATTGACACTATGAATCATAAAAAAACTTCTGAATATATATTTCAGATATTAGAGGAAGCAATTCATGAAGTAGGGGTTGCAAATGTGGTTCAAGTGGTTACTGATAGTGCAGCAAATTGTGTGGGAGCTAGCAAGCTGATTGTAGAGAAGTACCTAGAAATTTATTGGAGTCCATGTGCAGTTCATTTTTTGGATTTGTTGCTTCATGATTTGGCAAAATTCCCTTGGATACATGAAGTAATAATAGAGGAAGAGAAGTTGCAAATTTCATACGAAATCATCGTCTCACATTGAGCCGTTACAGGCAAGATGCATCTAGAGAGTTGTTGAGGCCTTGTGATACAAGATTTGCTTCATTTTATATCACTTTGAGAAGAGTGGTTGAAGGGAAAGCAGCTTTAAGATCTGTAATTTGTTCCAATGAGTGGGAAAATTCAACTCTCTCAAAAAGTGGTAAGGGAAGATCATAGAGCAAATTGTTTTAAATAGTAGCTTTTGGGAAAGTGGGGCAAAGGTTTTAAATATATGTGGTCCAATTGTCGACATGCTCCGCATGGTTGATGGTGACACTCCTTGCCTTGGAATGCTTTATGAAAGCATGGATCGTTGCAAGAAAGCTATTCAGAGAGCACTAAATAATGTGGAAGCAAAGTACATAGAGATATGGGAGACTGTTGATTCAATATGGAAAATGATGCACACTCCTCTACATGCAGCAGCTTGCTGTTTGGAGCCTAAAATGTTTCACATCGATAGACAAGGTGTAATAAATGTGTCAAATGTTTACTCTTCCTCATATCTGCTCACATATTTATATATGATGTCCTTAGCATCGATGTGTCTAGGTACAATATGGCAGATGGAAACCTTTCGCTTGGATTGTTCGGTGATTTTCTCTATCCTTTCTTCTCCCTCCAAATCATGTCCACGATATCTGGAAATTCTTTGTCATCTTCTATTATGTGATGATCATTCCTTCTGCAAGTCAATTTGTCTATTCTTCAACTTCATGTCTCCACTCGTCATTTGGTTCTTTCAACTATGTTTTCCCCTTGTCTCCCCTATTGGTGCCCTGTTCTTCTTCCCCGCTCTCACTCTTATATAAGCGAGGGGAATCTATGAGTCACTGACCAAAAGTCGTGACCTTCTGGTCTAGCAGTCACTGTATACAAAATATTCTTTATCAACTTCTATTTATTTATTATGTATTGATCAATTATATGTTTCATGACTCATTAATATATAAATAAAAAATCAAGTATTGGTGTAAACAAATGAATTTTAATATTGACTTATATTTTTATATTATCAAATATTGAGTCATCATTGATTATTATCCTTCAACAATATCGATTGATACTTTCATCAATAATATTTATTTGGTTTGATATCATTGACTAAAATATTTACAAAATTAATTATGTCAATATAGGGTTATCACAAATACATGTGAAGTTGAATCTTCCTTTGCCAATGTCAAATCCGGTCCAAAATTGTGTTCCTATTGTGATCACTATGGTCATACATTAGTTTTTGTTTTGGCCAACACCCATGTATTTAATGTGGTCAGCATACTCATGATGCCTCTAATTGTTTTCCAAAAAGTGTCCAAACCTATGTTGTGTGTTTCAAAGCTTTTGTTAGAATTAGTTCTAGAGAAGACAACAAACGGTTCTTCAAATGCTGCAATTGTGACATCTTTGATGGATATTAAAAGTGCTATGGGTTTTATACATGTTTGTGATTCTTTTGATGATTTGGATTTTATGATTTGTTTTCATCATATTGATGTAGTCATCCCAAAGGATTGCTTATGCCCATTATGTAATTCTGGCATTAGTTTGTTTCCCTTGTAGGGTGGACCCTTCTTTGTATTCTCCTCCCTTGTCTACTAGCGGGGGATCAAGGATGGGTCATATGATAGATTCCAAGATTATAGATATCACGTTATATTAGGATTTTGAGATTACAAATTACAATCTTTTAGACATTACAGATTGAGATGAGTTGTTCACTATGCATTGTCATGATTTGGAGTGAGCACTAGATATGAGACTGACCCACCAATGGTCATCTATAGCTTGATTACCTTTAATTGGATGACAGTCATCCCGCCATGGTCAACTATTTGGAAGCTAAGACGCCACTAAACCAAAGATGGATTAATCACCAAAACGATCAGGTGCTTAACGGTAGAATATCCCAACAAAAAATGGGAGATCCTAAGTTCAACTTCTGGATGGTGTATTAAAGTTGGTATCAGAGCCCAGCCTAGCAGAGCCAAAACAAGCTAGGTTCCCTGAGAAACTATGGTGTTGTTCAAGGGGGGAGTTTTCAGAAATTTACCACACCCGACCTAAAAATGGGTCGATCGCCAAGAAGGCCAGTAGCTCAGTTGTATCATAGCCCAATAACAAATGGGAGATCCTAAATTTGATACCTAGCTGGTCGAGGAGAAGTTAATAGAAATGAGCAGTAATTCTCCAAATCACTACTACCTTAATGATTGAAAAGGAATCTTAGGGGATTGATGTACCCTGACCTCCAAAATAAGAGAAGCCTAAAAGAAAAATAAGGACAACGGTTTGGACTTGACCAAAGATAAAAAGAAATGCACTATCAAGGCCTCTCCATGCTCACATAACTAAAGTAAGCCTCTGTTTTCAACATTCTAAAGCCACTGAGTAGTATAAAAATGAAGATTATTTTACAAGACTAATAATAAGGAAGATTTTATATGGTTCCAAATAAGTAATAGTTTCTGGTCAGCCAATGGAGGAACCTCTTGTCCATTTTTTCCATGCCACAAAGGAATGAAAATTAAATGCATCACAAAACTAACAATAATCAGATAGAGAAAGTGGAGTTGTAGACACTGAAGATAAGGTTATTCCAATAAATGTTCTTTAATCCAACATGGATGGATCAGATTCTCCAGCATATCCTTAAATTGGTATTTCAAAAACACAACCCTTCTTCAGAAAATTTAAGAATAAGATGTTAAGGTATAGGATTCTGTAGAATGTGTGGAATGTTCTAGAAAGAAAGAATTTTCTAGAAGAGTGAAACAACTAGAAGTTGTCCAAAAACAAGAATGTTACAGTTTTAATTCTCTAGAATTCTAGACATTTCTAAGCTCAGCTATAAATATGAGGCTGCTAATTGTGAGCAGGAACGTAATGCAATGTAATTGTATGTTCTTTGATTGGTTAAAATAACAGCTAGATCTCTTCATTATTTCTTTTTGATTTAGTACTCTACCTTGTCCTCTTCATTGTTGTTATTTCAATTTATCATTATATTTGGAACTATTTTTACATGGCATCAGAGCTAGAGTTGGTTTAGAGATTTTGACAGTGCTGGAGTATTGTTGGATTTATATTTGTTTGAAGGCTATTTTTTCTTGCTAATATGGGTTTTTCAAATGAAGTTTCGCCTATCTTTGATGGAAGTGGTTTTGTAGATTAGAAGATTGAACTCCAGAATACTTTAAGAGAAAAGAAAAGGCTTTGTGAAGGATAGTGAACAAAGAAATTGGAGAACCTCATCCTACCAAAGAAAAGGAGTCATGGAAAAGCAAGTTGGAGCAAGCTAGAGGTATCGTTTGCAGAGCCTTGAATCCCAATCTCGACAGAAGGTTTGTTGATATTGTTGATCCAATAGAATTATGGAAAATTTTAGAAAAAGATTATAAAGATGCAAGATACTGCCAACACTTATTGTATAGAAGGAAAATTGGTGAACTTGGCTCCTACTGATTTTGGAAAAACTGATTGATTACTTCAATGAAGTAAAATATTTAAATGCCCAGCTAAATGATTGATTTCCAATTGATTGCAATGGTTGAAAATAAGCTTTCCCAACCATACAAGGTTTTTAAAGAATCGAGGAAAAGAGTTATTAATGAAATCCCAATGCCCCCCAACAAACTTTTGATCAATTTTGTAATTCTGTTTTAAATGGAGAAGTTCAACTTGTTAAAGAAGGTTATATTAAGAAGAATCATGCATATGTAACTAAGGGAAGATCATTTTATAGAAATGTGGATGCAAAAAAGAATTGGAAACACAATAATAAATTTAAAAACAAAGATGATTCTAACAAAGTTCCTAGAAATAAAGGTGCAGAAAAGCAAGTGGGAAGAAAACCCATTATTGGACGAATTATGGTGGCGAGAATAATAATGAGAAATTTTGTTTGAAAAAGAGGGGCAACGAAAGGGAGCAGTACAAGCCCAAGGAAGAAAGGTTTAAGCATTGCAAGGCAGATAGAAATGGGGATGCAAAGAAGAATTGGAAATACAATAATAAATTTCAAAACAAAGATGGTTCTAACATTTTTCCTAGAAATAATGGCACAGAAAAGAAAGTGGGAAGAAAACCCATTATTTGTAGTAATTATGGTGGTGAGAATAATATAGAGAAACTTTGTTTGAAGAAGAGGGACAATGAAAGGCAGCAGTACAAGCCCAAGGAAGAAAGGTTTAAAGATAGCAATGCACATAGACATAGCTCCGTAGCCATCTCCCTAAAAAAAAAAAACAACAACCCAAATATGGAGGTAAGTGCTAGACCCAGAAGTGAATCTATTATCAAGGAGGGATACTTTGCTTCAGAGACTAATCAAGAATGGATTTTACAATCAGAAGCATCATTTCACTTGACTGAAAACAGATCTTTGTTTATTGATTTTTATGAGGAGAAGAATTCAGATCAAAAAATTACTATTAAAAATAAGATGAAACTTCTAGTATTAGGCATAGGGATTGTCGATGTGACAAATGAATCTTTGAAAAATATTTTATTGGTTGAAGGATTAGGGCTGAATCTTATTTCAGTATTTAAAATTATTCAAGTTTGAAATGAAGTTCTTGTCTCTAGTAATCAAGTTATTGTTAGAGATGGTATTGGTAGAATTGATCATAAAGAGTCTCTTCAAAGTTGTTGGTTTGGTTGATGATAAACTCACACTTGCCTGTGCTTTTATTGCTCAAATTGATTACATGTTAAAACTTTGGCATGCTAGACTTGGACATATAAATTATAGAAAGTTGAAAGATATGGTTAGAGGACTAACAAAAAATTTAGCTAGTGAGAGAGTGTGTAGGATGTGTGTCAGGTAAACACCATTGAGATCCTTTCGAGTGAAGAAAAGCATCGAGAGCTAATCACCTAATGCAACTCATTCATAGTGATTTATATGAACCAGCTTATTCATTACTTTCAGGAGCCAAGTACCTTCTCACTTATATTGATGATTGTAGCAGGCCCGTATGGGTTTATTTTCTTGAAAGAAAAAATGAAGTGTGCGAAGTTTTTCAAAAGTTTAAAGCATTAGTTGAAAATCAAAGTGGAAACGGAATTAAAAGATTAAGGACAGATAATGGGGGTGAATATCACAATTATGCATTTGAATCATTTTATGAAAATTATGCCATTATAATGCAAAAGACAGTTCCTTATACCCCTCAATAAAATGGGTTGCTAAAAGAACGAATAGAACTCTTTTAGAAATGGCTTGTTGTATATTACATTCTAAAAGTTTGTATAGTAAATTTTGGAGTTTGGCTGTTCCTTGTGCTGCAATAGTGAGAATAGAATCTCCACCAAAGCTCTCACAAATATTAACCTTTAAGCAACATGGAGTGGTAGAAAACCTGAGAAGTGCTTATGCATGCATTAAAGTGAAGAATCAAAAGGCTTAAAGATTGTATGATTTGGTAACAAAGAAAATCTTTGTCAATAGAGATGTAAAGTTTGACAAACACTCGCAACTTCCAAGTGCTCCCAGTACCAATGACTATAAAGTGTGCGCTAATAAAACATCTAAAGCTTGACGAACCATTTTTGCAGGAAGTGATGATGAAGAAGATAATTATTTCAGCTACACAAAAGACAAAGAATGTTGAATAAATCTAGAGGCAAGGACCTGAAAACCAATAAGGGAATAGTAGTGCTCTCAAGGCCAAAGTGTTATAGACTAATGACCCAGTCTCATATGAGGAAGTTAAAAAAAAAGAAAGAAATGGGAGCAAGCTATGAAAGAGGAATATGATGCACTGCTAAAGAACAACACTTGGGAACTTGTGCCTCGCACCAAAGGAAAGAATGTTATTGGTTGCAAATGGGTTTGCAAAACCAAATTTAAATGAGATAGTGCTATTAAAAAATTCAAGGCTGGATTGGTTGGCAAAGAGTAAAAACAAAAAGAGTGCGTTGATTATAAGGAAACATTTACACCAGTTGTTAAATTGGATTCATTTACAATTATTGTCTCCTTGGCTGCAAGTCTTGGGTGGCATATTCATCAAATGGAATTTAAAAATGCTTTCTTGAATGGAGACTTATATAAGGAAATATATATGGATCAACCACCAACTTTTATAGAACATGAAAATTCTAACTTTGTCTATAGATCAAAGAAATCTATTTACGGTCTAAAACAAAAAGATTGAGTGTGAAATGGCATCCTCCAGACCAAGGTGTTATTAAGCTGAATTTCAATGGTGCATCTCATGGCAATCCAGGGATGTCTGGTATAGGTGTGTGTGTACGAAATCACTTGGGCATACCTCTATTTATAAAATCTTCACCTATTCCATGGGGCACTAACAATAATACTGAGGTTTCAGCTTTGCTCCTTGGTCTTGTCACAGCATCATCTATGAAGAAACCTCGGCTCCAAGTGGAAGAAGCCTCTCTTATTATTATTCAGGCTTGTATTAATAGACAAATTCAATGCAGAAGTCTAGCATACAAGCTAAAACAGGCCTGGCGCCTAATCAATACTTTTGAAAATTGCCTCCTCAATCATCCTTATCGTGAAGGTAACCAATTGGCTGACTACCTCTCAAACTTAGGATATGATGGAAAGGAACTAGATAGTTGGGATCCAACTACACTGGCAGAGCTATACCCAAATTTATTGGATATCATTAACAATGAAACAAGTTTGTCATGATTTATCATTTGGCACTCTCCATGTCGTCATCCAGTACCTTGTGCTACAAAATACTATTGCACTGTGAATGATGCTCCTGGCCTTCGTGATTTCATTAAGAATATGATTACTGGAATTATATGTACAGGGCAAAGAGATCAATGGTGCAGGAATAAACACTAGTTTTTCTGTTCACCAGGATGTTGATGGAAGAGCAACTGATATTGCTTTAGGTTGGTCAGTTGCTTTAGGTTCGCCATTTACATTTGTAACTACCCTGGAGGATGAATACAAGAGCGATATATTTGGAGTGTGTGGAATTTTATTGGGAGCTGTACATGGTACAGTTGATGCCTTGTTCAGAAGATATACTGAACATGGAATGAATGAAGAACTTGCTTAAAAAACACTGTGGAAGGCGTACCTGGGATCATAACATTTTGTCATGGCTGGGCGTTGATTTGTCGAAAAGGATGGTCTTCCAGCATTTCCAATGGGACAAATTGATCAAACTCGGATGTGGAGAGTTGGTGAATGGGTGCGCAATGTTTGACCTGCTGGTGCTTTGGGTCCTCTTAATCCGTTTACTACTGGTGTTCACCAAGATTGTTCTATGCATTTATAACAGTTTCAATACTCACTGCTCCCTCTGATTGTTCAGAGGTTTCATTCCCTTCCCAAATTGCAGGCAGGGCTTCCTTAACATTGTGAATGCTTTCAAGTGCTAAGTCTGCTCCTTCTGTCCGTATTGAAGTGCCAAACAATACAGTATGCAGGCCTATATGTTTTCCAGCTGCTATATTTCTAAGACTGTTGTCAAAGAAAACAGTTCTTTTTGGATCAGCATTTGCAAGGACAAGAGCGCGCTCTATAGCCTCTTTTGAGGGCTTGCAAACGACAGGTGGTTTGCACATATCAGAAAAGGTTGTATCCCAGCTGTTATTATTTTCAGTAGTTTCTTGACAAGAATTGAGAGTTTCAAAGCATATCACACCTTCAAAGCAATCTTCTAACCCAAGTCTGCTTAGCACTTTTGCAGCATGAACTTTGTCACTGTTTGTAAATATAATTTTTCGTTGAGGCATACTCAGTAAAAGATTCTTTAGCACTGGGTCAGGTTTTAACGTTCTCATATGGCAATCACACTATTGCCAATCACCAATGCCCCAAGAATATTATTCTCATGCAAATCAGTCTTCCCAAATACAGCGTTCGCAGCTTACCTTTTGTGAACAGCTTCACACTCCTTCACAGTCATTAAGCTCACCTCAAGGGCCTTTGCAGTTGACAGGGCAGTCTTCTGGTGCTAGGGGCCATACTTGGTTGAGAGAAATTTGTGCTTCAAGATCCAATACAAGAATGTTGGAGGTTGTTATGGGTGAGGTCTTATGATGAGTTTGACTAAAGTGCCATATGCAATTTTTTGAGAAAGATCTAAACTGGTGTGGAGATTTTAAAACATTGCTGTGAAGTTTTCTGAGACTATGACCTTCTTGACATTTTGTACGGAATCTCCTGGCATCTTTGTATTGGTGACGATTTCGGGTTTCCTTTCAGGTTCTTTCCCAAATGAACCCTTAAACCTGTTTTTATTTTAAATAATATATATAGTGGCTCCGTCAATTTTTTATTTTTTTTTTTAAACATGAGCATGGAATGAGAAAATACTTTCGACTTCATGAGTGTAAACGGTGCAAATCAGATCCTAATCTTTATGTGAAAAAAGTTGAAGATGAGGTTATTGTTGTTGCACATTATGTAGATGATTTACTTATTGCTGGACCAAATATTGGGTCAATCAAAGGGGAATTCAGCAAGGGTAAAGAGAAGGTTAGTGACTCAAAAGGCAAGTCAGCTGTACCCTTCGATAAGGAAACACTTAATGACCTATGTAGGAAGAAGCTATGCTTCTTTTGCAAAGGTCCCTTTGAGTTTGGTCATGATTGTGCTATGAGGCCTAAGGGGAAGGCTAACCGAGCGATGAGGGCTTACTACGAGGGTTCAAATTCAGACAGCTTAGAGCACCATGATGAGGATCCTAATGGAGTAGAGGGTGAACAAGAGATAGATAGTGCTGAGAAAAAAGAGGCTCCAGAGTTACATTTACAGGAGGCACGTCTGTCTAGTATTCAAAGAGAGGGATCTTTTAGACTCCGGGGAGTCTTGACAGGGCAGAAGGTTATTACTCTATTGAATACAGGTGCCACACATAATTTCATTGATGCACGATTTGTGGAGAGGCGTGGACTCATTACCGAGGAGTTCGAAGGATTGAGAGTCAAGGTAGCTGATGGATATACTCTTCGCTATAACAGGATGGTGCGAGATCTACCTTTGCGCCTGAACAACTATGAGTTCAAGGCAGACTATTATGTGGTCAACATGGGTGACATGGACATTGTACTCGGAATGCAGTGGCTACATTATTTGAAGGAGGTTACTCTAAGACTAGAGGATATGGAGATACGGTTCGAGGTGGATGGCAGGACTCATGTGTTGAAGGCTATTCATAATGGTGATGTCAGGACTATCTCACTTAGACGGATGGAGAGATTAGCCAAGCATAATAATATAGAGTGGGCAACAATATGTGCCTTGATGCCTACCCAGGAAGAGCAGCATAAGACTGAATATCATCCAGATATTCAGAAATTGAAAATCAAGTATGAGAAGGTTTTTAGCGAGATTCCACAAGGCAGGCCACCAGACAGAGGCATTGAGCACATTATCGAGCTGGAGGAAGGCGCTAAGCCTATCATGATCACACCATACCGGCACCCAAAACGACTCAAAGATGAGATCGAGAGGACCATCAAGGAGTTGCTAGCAATGGGACACATCAAACCAAGTAAGTCACCTTTTGCATCTTCTGTTGTTCTAGTAAAAAAGAAGGATGATACTCTACGAATGTGTATTGATTACAGGATGTTGAATAAGAGAACTATAAAGAATAGATATCTCATCCAGCGCATCGATGAGTTGATAGACGAATTGCATGGGGCTTGTTATTTCACAAAAATTGATTTGAGATCGGGCTATCACCAGATTAGAGTTCGAGAGCAGGATATTGAGAAAACTGCTTTCGGGTGTCATTGTGGGCACTTTGAGTTTGTAGTCATGCCTTTTGGTTTGACTAATGCACCTGCCACGTTTCAGTCCACTATGAAAAAGGTCTTCCACAATCAATTGAGGAAATTTGTGCTGGTGTTCTTTGATGATATTTTGATCTATAGTAGGACATGGCAGAAACATTTAGAGCACTTGGAGACAGTATTGAGCATTTTACAGAGGGAGTCCTTGTATGCCAAGAAGCCCAAATGTGATTTGGGGATGACAGAATTGTTGTATCTTGGACACATCATTAGTGTGGAAGGAGTGCGAATGGATCCTGAAAAAATCCATGCTATTGTTGATTGGCCACCACCAAAGAACCTTACACAGTTAAGAGGGTTCCTTGGTCTATGTGGATTCTATCGTAGGTTTGTCAGTGGCTACTCATGACATGTAGCGCCCATGACAGATTTGCTGAAGAAAGGGGCATTTGTGTGGACTCGGGAGGCACAGGAGTGTTTTATGCGGTTCAAGGAAATAATGACTACATGCCCAGTATTAGCATTGCCTAATTTCACGAAGCCATTTGAGCTTCAATGTGATGCTTCTAGAGAGGGAGTTGGTGTTGTACTCATGTAGGACAAGCATCCTATAGCTTATGAGAGTAGGAAACTCAAAGGACCTACGAGATCATTCAGCATATACGATAAGGAGATGTTGGCCATCATGCATGCCTTGGCCAAATTCAGACAGTATCTTGTGGGCAGCAAATTTTGTATTAAAATTGATCATAATAGTTTGAGGCACTTTTTAGGACAACGGGACCTGAATGATCATCAGCAGAAGTGGGTGAGTAAGTTTCAGGCATATGATTTTGATATCACATATGTTAAGGGGACACAAAATATTGTTGCAGATGCTTTATCCCGTAGGCCACACCTCACTTCTATGATTCAGATATCAAAGGATTGGCGACACTTGATTGTAGCAGAATATGCCAAAGACACGTGGGCCTCTGCTATAGTGGAGTGAACAACAATCGACACCAAATACACTCTCATAGAGGATTTGATCATTTACAAGAACAGGATTTACTTAGTCCCAGGATCGAAAGTGAAGCAGTTGATTTTGAGAGCATTCCATAATTCACCTACAGCAGGCCATCCTAGGTATTTCAAGACTTACAGGTTAGTACGGGAACGGTTCACTTGGAAGGGACTTAAGGCTGATGTTTTGCAGTATGTGCATGAGTGTCATGTTTGCCAGTAGAACAAACAAGAGCACACTTATCGAGCAGGGCTCCTACAGCCACTTCCTATTCCTAACAGGAAGTGGGAGTACATCTCTATGGATTTTATTACGGGCTTACCCAAGGCCCAGGGGCGCAATTGTATCTATGTGGTGGTGGATAGGCTAACAAAATATGCTCACTTCTTCCCTATTGCTACTACGTACTCAGCAGCTCAGGTGGCAGAGGTCTTCTTCAAGGAGGTTTTCAAATTACATGGTTTGCCTCAGAGCATTGTGAGTGATAGGCACAGCGGCTTCATGAGTCACTTTTGGCAAGAGGTATTACAGTTGTGTGGTACTGAGCTTACACCTAGCACTAGTTATCACCCACAGACTGATGGTCAAACAGAGATTGTAAACAAATGGGTGGAAGGCTATTTGAGGAATTATGTGGCAGATCAACAGCGAGCTTGGGTCCGATGGATATATCTCTGTGAGTATTGTTATAATACTACATACCATATGACTATACAAATGACACCCTTCATGGCACTTTACAGTTATGAGGCACCTAGTTTCTTAGATTTTTTGTTGGGAGACAATCGGGTACCCCATGCAAGTGAACTATTACAAGAAAGTAAGGATATAGTTGCTACTCTCAGAGACAACATTGCTAGAGCTCAGAACCAGCAAAAGCAGTATGCAGTCAAAAAGAGGACTGAGCATAGCTTTGAGGTAAATGATATGGTTTACCTGATGTTGCAGCTATATAAGCAGTCCACTCTCAAGAAGAGTGGTGTAAAGAAACTCAAGCCACGCTATTATGGACCATTCAGGTTCGTCAGGCGAGTTGGTGAGGTGGCTTATGAGTTGGAGCTTCCTGCAAATAGTAGAGTGCACAATGTGTTTCATGTATCACGCCTCAAAAAGGCGTTGGGTTAGAATGTGATGCCTTCTGCAGTATTACCTGCCTTGGATGATGAAGGAAAATTGATCTTAGTGCCAGAATCCATTCTGGATAGTAGAGAGAAGCAACTTCGCAGGAGAGTAATCAGAGAGTATCTGGTTAAGTGGAAAGATTTATCTATTGAAGATGCTACTTGGGAGGGAGAAGTGATTTTGCAGCATCCAGCATTAAGATTGCTTGAGGCCAAGCAATTTTAGGGGGGGCGGACCTGTAATGTCCCCATTTTGGAGGAGTTAATTATTTATAAAGTTATCGATAAAAAAATATATTGCAAGGTAACTTTATATTTAATTAAGTGATATATCTTATAAAGTCATTAAATAAAATAATGTTCTAGAGGTTGCTGGAAGGAGCAGAGAAATAATTTAAAAAAAGAGGCCGACCTATCGAGGAAAAAAGAATAAATAGGCATTGAGGGCTCACTGCCTATCATCGAGATTTATTATTGATTTTTGCTGATGTGCATTGTGGAGCCTAGGGTTTCTGCAAATAGTCACAATTGGCCATTGAGAACGAATACTCTCAATTGGTACGCAATTTTGAGGGTGTGAAAGATCACCTGAATTATTGCAGCTGTGGGAAGGATATTTCAGTCCTTTCACTTGTGCTTAAGTGTTGGTTTGGTGTTTCAAATGGAGTTGCACTTTCACCATATCATCTTCAGCAGTCAGTCTCCAATATCAGATCAATCCAGGTTCTTCATTTCAGTTTGTAGTTGTAACAAGTTCTCAATTGTATACAGCCAGTTAGGGTTTGTCTGTAATGTGCCATGTCATAATGTTTCGGTGCTGAAAATTGCCATATCATTTGTAAAAACATTTGGTTTTCATTGAATGAATACATTGGCACTATTATTTTCTTATTTCAGCAATATATTTTAGCAATGTATTAAATTTAGGGTTTTGTTTAGTGGCCTATTGGAAAGGGTCTTTACATGCAAAAGGGTTAATACCTCAAAAATATAGGATTATAGACAAAATTGATGATCGTGGGTCCGATTCCTAACTGGTCTACAGAAAATTAAGGCACTGAAAAGGTTGGGAAGTGCCGGCAATTGGATTGCAACGCCATTCAGTCTAATATTTGTATTTCCAAAAATTGCAGCCTTCCTCCGACTAGAAAACATCCCGGCGTCCTCTCTCAAAATGTACTTAGCAAACTCTTAGAGGTTGGTTCCATGCAGCTGCTTGTCTTAATTTACTATTAAATTTGAACCGAAAAATAATACAGAAAAAGGGTAGACGTACCTGAAAGCAGATAATATCGGCTCGAAGACAGTTTAAAAAGTAATTGGATACTGAATCATATCGATGTGCAGCATCTTTCAGTGTGTTGTAAAGGCCGTTTATATTCCAGCTGACGATCCGCATGGCGCCTAAGCTCGGGAGATAAAAGAGTTCCAAATCCGAAGAGCGTTTCGTGTATTTCAATACGCGCAACGTCTATACAGCCACGAAAATGCACTTCCTTACGAAGGAGAAGACTTTGGAAAAAAAATTTTGAAAAGTTAGAAAAACAATGTAAAGGGAGTGCATTCCTCAAATATGTCCATGAAAGATTAGGACAATTAGAGTTTTTCTAGAAATTACTTATGATGAATAAAGAATACTTAGGTCCTACTATTAAGAAATGCTCTTTTGTAGTTAGAAATATAAAAGTAGGAGATTTTGTGATAAAAAAAGATAAAATAGTTTAAATAGATGCATGCATAGCAGAATTCATGCTTCCTATAGCCACTGTCAGGACTTATGACTTAAATGATTTGGTGAGGCATGATCTCAAACAAATGGGAAAATATACTCTTCTTGACAGAAAACTAAATTGGGAAGAAGATTGTATAATGAATTGTTTAGATACAGAGGTCTGTAGATATAGAACCTGCAAATGGAGAGAAATAATTAGAGTAGAAGAGGCCGTGAAGGTAGCAGATCCATAATTCTAGGGTTTCTACCATTAAGATAGGTACTTGGATAGGTACAATAAGTCCCTTGATAATTTTGATCATATAATGGTACAAATACTTGTAGAGATCAGATATAGAGTAGTGCCTTAATCCCCTTGACAAGAGGATATCATAGCAATTAAGGTAAAAGATGATCGGCTAGAGAGCTCTTCATGGGCTCAAGGAAGAAAAAGATATATGATTGAGATTCTTGAAAAGGTCAGAGGGAAAGCATTGCAAATTTTTCCCACAGGGTCTCAATATTTTGATACAATTAGGCAAAAAAAAAAATTGTTCAAAAAGGCCAAAGAAAATGATAAAATCCCTAATAAAACTAAGCTACAAATCTAGATATTGGATGAATGAATTATTTAGGCTCAAGATTTTATGAATAGATGAATTCAAGTCATTCTTATATAAGGTCAAGAAAAATTAGCTTACCTTGTAGTTGCAACCATGAGACTCCCCAGAGAAAATTGTTGAATTAGTGTAGAGGTTGCAGGAATATGACCAAACAATGATGTCCTCGCTATAGAAGAAGGTAGAGAATTGGTGAAGAGAATTTGTATGCTTCTTTTCCTAGGTTGGGAGCTCAATTCATCCTTTATGCTTGATCAAATCAGAAGGAAGGATAAATCATTCTCTTTTGAAGAGAGAAATATTACTAGTGAGCTACACAAGTCTGGCTTTAGTATTTATATTAAAATAATGATAGTATGGAGCATGGCTCCTAAGGGAAACAAGCCAACCCTAATGGAAATAAGGGATTCTCCCCAAGGAAATGTTATATTATGGAATACCACTACTATATCTAGTGACTGGATACATAATTTGATGAACACAACATCACTCGTGGGGAAGAGCAAAATGGATATGTTAGAAGAGAAGTTGTATCAAACATACAACATATCCATTAATGCTAGAAATAAATATGAAGATGAAATAAAGATTGGCTGCCTTGGATGAGGAGGTGAAAAGCTTGAGAAATGTGGCCAAGCCCATCATAGAGGAGAAAACCAAGAAGTCCAAATAGAGGCTAACATAGAAAACATGGGAGAAAGCCAACAAATGAATATTGATGAATGGGATGGTGCAAAGGAGGTAGAAATCAGGACAATTCAGAACATGATGATGCAAAAGATTGGTGCTTTAAAACATGCCTCACAAAATATACACAATTGTTATATCTCTTTGTAGGGAGCTAAGTTCCAATACTCAGAGGCATTGACTTTACTATCCCCTTTATTCACAACATGTGGGCCCTACACAAATTCTTTGATAGCTTGGTCCCTTTGCTAACTCAGAAGAAAGAATTGCCCAAGGGAATAATCTTTTTTGTTAGGAAGATGATAAATAGGGTAAAGGAATTAAATGGGTTTTTCTTAGGTAAAATGCAATTAATCCAAGAACAATTGCCATGGGGACTCCCAATTTTATTCCTAGTATATTATATGCTAATGGAATAATAAAAGATTGGAAGGAGTGGTCTTCCTCTTTTGAGGATATTTTGAGGCATCCATGCTTTGTTGCTTATTGTAATAATGAGACTGATGTTACAATTGTCTATAATATGATTGTCCTTTTATTTAGTATCAAATTAGATGTGAGGAAAGTTTTTGGGGAAGTAAATGAAATCACTGATGCTAAGTGGAACAAATGGTTGGATGAATTGAATACCATTCAAGGTGCCACTTGGCTAAACATTGATACAAATATTGCTATTTGGGAGGTTGTGGTGGAGATCAAAGAATTACCATTAGTTGACAATTATTGAGTGGTCAAGGTCATAGTTAGAGGCAAAAGAGACAAATAGGGTAAAGAAAAGGCAAGGAAAGTGACAGGTAGTTAGAATACAAAAAGAATTATGTTGAAGACTCCTAAAGAAATTGCCACCTACTGATTTTGCAACTGCTTCCCCAAATTTTGTCTGAATACACAGAATATTTGAAATATAACAACATAAAATATCTTTGTATTTGTTTTCAAATGATTTTTTGGCATGTGTCCTCCCATGTGAAGCTTATTTCAATCCTTCCTATAAAAGGATTTCCAAGATATAGAGGTGAGGGTCTAAAGTCTGTAGAATTTTCAGTATCATGTTAATTATAATCAGTCCAAATTTGGTGTCAATTGTATGTTGTACAAAATTTTGCAAATATGAGAATATAGTGAACATTGAATGATTAAGTTTGTCAAGTTTTGAGTTATACTTTGAGTTTAATACTAATAATGAATGGTTTTCAAGGAAAATTAATACAAAGGAGATGCTCTACATATATGTGTCTTTGAGTTTTTTCTCCATTTTCATGTATTTGTTATTTTGAGATTGAAATGAGCAAGGTTCTTGAGTTGTATATATTTTTATCTATTGCTTTTTATTCAAGGAATAAAGTAAGTGCTTTCATGAATTGATAGGGTTTCTAGGTATATGGGAGGGATATCATAAGAATGAAATTTAGGGTTAACAATTGATAATTTTAATTACAAGTCAATTAAATAGATATAGGGTTATTGGTTAGACTCTATATAACAATGGATAAGGCATTAATCATTAGCTCATATGCAAATTGATGGGGTCATATGGTTGCATAGTACACATAAAAATCAAAATCAATTTTCCATTTTTGTAATGAAGAACTAAATTATCGGTCATCCCTTTATTTTAATAGCTTTCTTGGAGTTTATAGTTAGTTGTAACACATAAGTTGATTAAAATATCAAGAAGATGATTGACCATTTATCTACTATAAGGGATAGATCTAAAGAGAAAAATATTAGTAAGCAAATTTTGAAGAAGAATAAGTCATTTAAATCCCTAAGGTGCACCTGCCTTGGCCCTATAGAGCCTAAAGTGTAAAAATCCCTTATGTTCTTTGTTGAAGTTGTTTCAGATCTAAGATGAATTTAGTTGAAAATGGGAATTAGCTAATCCTTAGACTTTATTTTATCTCCTACATCCTGGTTTTGGGTTTTTACATACTGGTAGTTTTAAACACCGACAGGTCTATCTAGGACTATTCTAGGACCCTAGTTAAGATTCGTAGGACCTATTAGCTTCCCAAATACCTTAGTTGCCCATACCTAACAACTTTTGACCTATTAAACAACTTTTGACCCATTGAGTAACTTTTGATAACTCTAGGACCTAATGAGCAATTTTGGCTCTTTTACAAATACATTGGGAATAGTTGAATTCCAAGGACCATTGGAACTTATTAAAAACACACAACTTCTCAACTAATCCTTAAAAACTCCAAAAACCACAAATAAGGGAGGTTACCTACACCATACTCCCTTGGGATAAAGAAAGAAAGTCCCTCAAGTTAGGAGGTCTTCAATGGTGACCCCATGCTTTAGAATATATGCTTCAATCATCCAAGTATCTTCAACATTAGTAGTCCTTTCCATTTCACTAAATAGGTCTTGAAGGTTCCCTTCCTGGTCTTATCAATCACCTTAGAGTCTACTATGTTGTCTAATTGTAAAGGTTGGGGAGTGGGAAAGTTTTTAACCCAATCAGTTACCTCAAGTATGCAATGGTGTGCTGACCAATATCAGTATGAGTACCTTTGTAAACAAACAAATCACATACATTGAAAATGGGTGAAATCCCCAAGTGAGAAGGAAGTTCTACTTGATAAGCATTGTTGCCAAACTTATGTAAGATTTTTAGAGGCCCTATATTCTTCATCAATAGTTTAGTTGGCTACCCCTTCAATAATCTCTCCTTCTTGGGGTAAACAAGCATCAAATCACCCACCTTAAACTGCAAGTCCCTCCTTCTTTTTTCTGCTCTAGTCTTTTACTTTCCCCCTTGATATTTCAAAGCCTTTCTAACCTATTCATGAAGCTCTTTCATTTTCTCTACAAATGACTCCCCTTGTGCACTCCTCTTGTCATGTAAACTGAGACCCTCAACTCCAAAATCCCCCTAGGGTGAGTCCCATTATAAACTATTTCAAATGGGATCTTACCAATACCCCTATTAATGGAGTCATTGTAAGCATAGTCTACCTACCCTATGATGTGATCCTATGATTTACCATGCTACCTCGTCAAACACCTTAATAGGTTGCCCAAAGACATGTTCACTACCTTAGTTTTACCATGAGACTAAGGATGGTAAGATGAAGAAAAAGACAAATTTTTACCTGGCATCTTCCAAAGGGTCCTCCAAAAGTGACCTACAAATTTATTGTCATTATCACTCACTATATTAAGTGGAAACCCATGTATTATCACTATATCAATGAAGAATAGGCCTTCTATATGTGAAGAATCATTTTTTTTCTTGCAAGGGATGAAGTGTGCCATTTTTCTAAAATAGTCCACCACAACAAATACATTGTTATGCCTCTAGGTGTTTTAGGGAATCCTAAAACAAAATCCATACTCAAGCACTCCAATCGTCTTTGTGGTATAGTTAGGGGTTGATATAACCCTACATTGTTGCTATGTCCCTTGGCCCTCTAACACACCTGACATTGCTCCACAAACCTCCTTACATCTAACCACAACTTTGGCCAATGATAATACCTAGTGACTTGTTCAAGTGTCTTGTCTACCCCAAAATATCCCCATAAATTGCCTTGATGATTTTCCTTGATTGTATTCTTCCTCATGGAACATTGGAGAATCCACAATAAGTCTCCTTGTAATAGAAAACCTTCATACAACATTTAATCAGTGAAATCAACTTTAAAACCTTGTTTGAATTTTTCACATACCTCATAGGCATCTTTGAAATCTTAGATCATTGATTCCCACACTCTATAATTTTATCTCCTCTATAGCTAATACTCTTCTACTGAGAGCATCTACATCTTTTTTCATCACACCTTTCTTGTGCTTGGTCACAAAGGTAAATTCCTTCAAGTATTCCACCCACTTGAGGTGACTCTAATTTAACTTTGTGTACCCATTCAAGAAGCTAAGGGCATGATTGTTTGTATACACTACAAATTTCTTTGGTAAGAGGTAGTTCCTCTACTTTTTCAAGGCTTGAACCATTGCCTATAGCTTGTTGGTCTATAAAAATTATAGGTTCAAAAATACCAGTACCAGGATATAGAATAAATATGGATGCCTAGGGGCTAGCTATTTCCCATATTCAACATGAAAGCACTCAAATTTAGACCAACTTCAAAACAAAATACAAGGTCTTTCTACTCTTTAGGCTCTACAAGGCCAAGGAAAGTGCACCTAGGGATTAAGATAGCTTATTCAGTGCTTTTCTTCTTCAACACTCCTTCACTAATATTCTTCTTCTCAAATCTATCCCTTATAGCAAAAAAATGGTTGGCAATTTTCTTGGACTTGCAATTAACTCCTTGGTTACAATAGCCAAATATAATTCAATGGAAAGCTATTACAACTAGGTGAATGACCAAAAATATTTCTCTTTATTATAGAAATTAAATAGTTTATTTATATGTGTATTGTGTAACCAAACAATTGCATCGATTTGCATCACAATTTATGACCAATGCCTTATCCAATGCTATACAGAGTCACACTAGTATATCTTGACCTATTTTAACTGACTTGCAATTAAATTCATCAGTTGTTAACCCTAAATTTCATTCTAATGATATCATCCCATACAACTAGAAACGCTATCAATTCATGGAAGCATTCACTTAATTCCTTGAATTAAAAGAAAAAATGAAATGATATACAACTCATCCAAGATACATTAAATTGAAAGAGCTTTTCTCATTTCAATTACAAAATAATAGATATACGAAAATGGACACAGAAATCAGAGACATAGATATGCAGAACTCTCACTTTAAATTAATCTCACTTGAAAATAATACAATAATGATGTAAATCTCAATACATAACTCAAAATATGACAAACTTTGTCATTCAATGTTTATTGTATTCTTAGTGCTAATTGAGTTTCACAGTATCAATCATGGTCTGTAGCATCTACCGAGCTCACAGTGTTAGTGTTGATCGAGCCATGTAGTGTCAACCAAGTGATTCAATTTATATATCACATTTTGCAATGTTCTCCAAGTCACTAGTGTATGCACCCTAAAATGGTCACCTAGACTATGGGCCCCCATTATTCAATTTATCAAATTTCCTAAATCAATGGTTTACAATATTTTATTAAACCAATTCAAATCAATTTCTTTGATCATATTGTAATTAATTCAATTATTTAAAAATTTCCTAAGGTTTGATTATTTTATCCTAAGTCTTGTTTAATTAAAAGAAATCCTCTCTTTTAATCAAATAATTAATGCAGATTTAATTAATTAAGAGAAAAAACCCTTCTTTTAATTTAATTAAATATATATTATTTAATTAAAAGAACTCACTCCCTTTTAATTAAAGAAAATATCACTTGAAAAAAGGAAATAAATCAAGTAAAAATTAAATAAATTCTTTTTTTCCTCTACACTTAAATGCACATATCTCTAATTGGGATTCCTCTTTTTCCTCTTTCCACTTTCTTCTCAAACACTCCTCTTTTGGAGAGCGATTTTGGAGAAGGAGTTTGAGCCTTAGAGTTTGGACATTGGAGCTTCATTGAAACTTATCTCTTCTTGTCTTATTCTCTCTTACATCCATGGCTTCCATCAAAAGGTTTCATCCTTGCATTTTCATATTAGCTTAGATCCATATTTGTTTCCATAGATTAATAATGCATTGTTATTTCCTTTCATAGATTAGATTTCCTTTCTTGCATTGCTTTGTTGTTTTCATTTCGATTATCTTGCATCTTCATTTGCATTCATATTTTGGTCCTTGAATCTCTCATTTTATGGTGTACTTGCATGGGTACAAACTAGGTCAAACTGAGGGCCTCCCTTATAAACCCTTACACTACATGAATAGAGAGATATTAGTTGCCATTTAAGACCTCATTCTTGAGCAATCTTGGATATAATGATTCATAGAAGTGTGTCAACATTTTTGGCACACATTTTCTTTGGCACCCATTGTGGGGCAACCCACCTTTACTTGTTGGTTTTAGATATTTTTGGAGCTAACCCCCTTATACATATTTGTTTGGAGACAAAAAAACCATAGATCTTAAAGATTTGATCATATCTCCCAAATATCTTAGTGTCTTGGTCTGAATTTTTTTTTTGTAGGTTGCCGACATATCGGAGAAGCTTCAGTTAAATTTTTAGAGTTTTCTAAGATATTTTCTATTTTTTATAATTTTCTTGATTTTTCATGAAAAAATCATTTAAAGGCAAAAATTAGAGATTTTTTTAGAAAATTCAATAGTTTTGGAAAGATCTCTAAATTCTAAACAGGGTTGGTTCTTTGTGTTTTTATTTTAGAGACCATATTAAAGCTCAATAATTCAATTTGTAAAAATTGGTCTATTTTGACAAAATAGCTCCCTAAGGCACAAATGAAAAGATCTTTTCAAAATTCTAACATTTTTATAAAGCTCTTTGATTTTTGATAGGGGTCTCTTATCTGTATTTAGGGCTTTGCATTTGAATTCATGGCATATAGGTCCAATCTTGTTGCATAGTTTAAATTTATGATTAACTTGCACAAACTTCAATGCATGATATGAGTTGTCATTTTTTGTGGAATCAAATAGTTCAATATATTTTCATGAGAATTTTCCTATTTCTTCACGGTTTCATGCACTTGATTGAAGTTTGTGAAGGTAACTTGGAGGTCTAAAGAGCAAAAAATTGGAAAGCATGAAATCAAGGTGCACGCATTCCAAACCTTCTCATTTGAATTATAAAAAGCGATCATTGTTTTCTTTCTCATTGTAAAATAATTTTCTTTCTTTTGTCAAATTGTTTGATGTTTCTTTCCAACATTGAAAAAGGAGCTTAAAATGAATCATTCACATTTGGATTTGAGCTTAAAATAAAAAACCCCTTTTGTCTTTCAATCCACAAGATTTTCTTATTGATGTTTTCTTCTTGCATCCTTGTTAAGGAGTTTGAGGGGAACATAAATAAGGGATCTTGATTTTTATTTGTTAGGGGGCCTACATAGAGAAGTGATCACTCTATTGATGTAAATAAGTATTTACTATTTACACTTTAGTTTACTTAGGTTAATGCATTATTTTATTATTTATTAAATTAGACACTTAGGAGTATGTGTATTCATATGAGTTGTCTTGTTGACAACACAAGAGTTAGCAACTCTTTTATGCACATGTTGTCTACAACACAAGAGTTAGCATCTAATTTAAGCACATGGTATCTACAACATCTCTACACAAGATACACCTCATCACACTTATCCTCTCATTAATGCACGTACATTCATGCATAATGGAGGATAATCCACTTCTGGTGGATGTGTGCTTAGTTGTAATGCCTATCTCCTAGCTCATTCTAGAGACATTCTAGATGCATCTTAGAGGCCTTTATATATAGGCTCTCCTGGTATGCATGTACACACAACACATCACATCAATTCATTTTGATATTTTATTCTAATCATACTTTATTGGTCCATTTTGTGCTAGTGCTTGAGTTTCTTGATCTTGGGTGATTTTTTCCTAAGGCAATTCTTACATGACATCAAAGAAGAGGGAGCTTCTCTTCACATAGTCATTGGAGACCATTCTTACTTCACCTCTCGTAGGACCTCGATTCAAATTTGGAGTATCATAGTCACTGGGAGTGTCTAGAGCCAAAGTAGACCTCACCATTATGTTTAGAGTGTTGATTCGGTAAAATTTACTTTGCCTACCCTAGGCCATAGTCAAATTTGAGGCAATTTTTTTTTGCAAACTGGCACCCAAAGGCCCAATTTGAAAATTTGGTATGATCATTTTTTAGATCTATGAATTTATTTTTAGATCTGTATTTTCTCCTTAATTTTCTCTGGAATATTTTTGAATTTTCAGATTTGTATTTTCGAATTTTTTTTGGCCATTAGGCCTGTAGGAGAGATTTTTTGTTGGTAAAGTTTGGAGCTTGTAGGTACAAATCAGATATTTGCATCACATTCAAAAGTTCAAAAAACTCCCAAATAGACTTTTGTTTCATCAAAATCAGACAACTGAGGTGAAATTTAGAGTCATTCAATTTTTGGAGGTGCGACAATGGTGATTTAGGAAAAATAATTACAGAGGTGAATTTCAAATAGTGATATCCCCCTCATACGAACTCCTTTTTTCAAGAATTTTTTTTGTTTTGTTTTGGGATAGAATTTCATGATCTACACATTGGTGTAGGATGTTTGAGATCTCTATTCTTGAATTGTTTGCAAGTAAAAAAGCCTAATTTTTGCAACTTCAAAGGCTTAGTACAGGCTCATCTAGACACATAATCAGGTTTCAATTTTTTTGAAAGTGCATAATTTATCGTCTACTTTCTAGATCTATAATCAAATTATAGGGTTGTGTACATAGAAATACCACTTTCAGAAATAGGTCATTTTTTACATTGGAATTATTTGATCAAACTTCAAAATTATTGTACATATGAGCTACAATGCTAAATACTAGATTTGAACTCCAAAAAGAGGTTGTACACAGTAAAATTAGAAGTTCACTTTGTCCATTTTGACAAGTGGCCTATTGTAAATGCACTACATATAAAGTGCCAAAAGCATCATTTTTGGGGGGTTCTTTGATTGAGTGAATAGGGGGGTGTGTCTTGTGTTATTGTGTGTGTCTCTCTCTCTTGTGCTCTTTTAATTTTCTACATCATGGGTTCACCTAAAACTCCACTTCTAAATTCACACAACTATACTACATGGAAAGATATTGTATGGAGTAGAATAATGGAAAAGGGTTTAAATCTATATGTTGATGGTACAATTACAAAATCCACTGATGCTACAACACTAGTTGATTGAAAAATTAAAGACAAATAGGCTTTAGGAATTATTTAGAGTTGTCTTCGTAGAGATCTCTTCTTCCACATTTCCACCTTTAAGGATTCCAAGGGTGCTTGGAACAAAATTGAAGGGTTGTATGGTAAGGTGGATGAGGAAAAGGGATTCCAAATTGAGGATGATCTACTTCTCTTGGATCCAAAGAATTTTGACACAATTTAAGACTATGTCAACAAAGCCAAGGAGTTGAGAGCACTACTTAAGGATTGTGGTAATCCATGAAGGATGATAGATTGATAAACTATTTTGTGCATATTGCAAGAAACCAAATCATGATGAGCATCATTGCAAGACTAAGAGAATAGATGAGTTGGAAAACCTACTTATGAAGAACAAAATCAATGTACCAAATGCTTCTAAGGATTCAAGTCCATCCACCTCAAAGGAAAAATGACAAGCATTTATGGCAAGTTCAAGCTCTTTAGGGGAATGGATTCTTGACTTAGGTGCCTCATATCATATGGGTTCTTCAAAAGGACACTTTTCTTCATTGAAATAGTCTAAGGTACCTCACATATTTTTAGGGAATGATACAAAAATGGAATTTGAAGGGAAAGGACAAGTGGAGATGGAAAATGGAGAGCTCAAAGATGTTCTCTACTTTCCTAACCTTAGCTCAAATCTCCTCTCAATTTACCAAATCACTCACTATGGAGATGGCAATAAAGTTCATTTTCTTCTTGATTCAATAATGGTGTAGAATCTTAAAGATGATTTATTGGTTGCAGTGGGTAAAGTCAATCATGACATGAGCCTTTGTTCTTTCTCCCACTTTGTGCCTAAGTCTCCTTCACATGACTTGTTGACACAATCTCAATCACAAAGTAAATTATGGCATGAGCAATATGGACATCTTGCCTTTTGCTATCTTCATCAACTTAGCTAAAAAAATATGGTGAAAGGTCTACCTACTATCAACTTTCTAAAGGTGAATGTTCAACTTGTTCAATGGATATGCATCTATAAGAAAATTTTGACAAAGGGAAGTCTTCAAGAGCATTAGTTGTTCTTCAGTTGGTTCACACTATTCTAGCAGGTCCTTTTGTAGTGATATTATTTAGCACGGGTCACTATACTCTCACTTTCATTGATGACTTTTCATGCTACACATGAGTCTACTTTCTTGATCACAAGAATGAAGTGTTTGATAAGTTTCTAGCCTTCAAGAATCATGTTGAGAAGCAATCAAGAAAAGCCATCAAGGTTCTTCATATGGACGATGAAAGTAGATATGCAAACTCAAGACTTAAAGACTTTTGTGAACTTGAGGGTATTCATCTTCAGAATCTAGTAGCATTTAGTCCATAAAAGACAAATTTTGTAGCAACGAGGATTCAAACTCTTAAGTCAATGGCAAGTTGTATGATTCAAGCTAAGTCTTTTGATCCATCACTTGAAGTCGGAGCTATAAGCAGTGCCAATAACATACTTAATAGATCTCCTCATAATGTCTTAGATAGAATGACTCCTTTTGAGGCATGGTGTAGAAGAAAACCAATTGTGAAACACTTCAAAGCTTTTGGTTGTCCATTATGGGCACACATATCTTCAAGGGAATGCAAGGCACCACCACCTAGGCCTTGTACTTTCATTGGATATGATGTAAGTGTTAAGGCATATAGACTTTACACTTTACTTAAGTTTACTTAGGTTAATACATTATTTTATTATTTATTAGATAAGATACCTAGGAGTATACGTACTCATATGAGTTTTTTTGTTGACAACATAGGAGTTAGCAACTCTTTTATGCACATGTTGTCTACAACACAGGAGTTAGCATCTAATTTAAGAACACAGTGTCTAAAACATCTCTACGTGAGATTCACCTTATCACACTTATCCTCTCATTGATGCATGTACATTCATGCACAATGGAGGATAATCCACTTCTGGTGGATATGTTACTCATAATGTTTATCTCCTAGCTCATTCTAGAGACATTCTAGATGCATCTTAGATGCCTTTATATATAGGCTCTCCTAGTATGTATGTCCACATGATAAATCACATCAATTCATTTTGATATTTTTATTCTAATCATAGTTTATTGGTCCATTTTGTGCTAGTGCTTGAGTTCCTTGATCTTGGGTGATTTTTCCCTAAGGAAAATTATTACACACTCTAGGGGATGACCTCAACTCTCATGTTTTGGCAAAGTATAAATAGCATGAATTGAATCTAAATACGGGTCTCTTGGAAGTAGAAATATTGTCAATCTTTGCCAAGACCCAAAGAAATGTATACCTTTGGGAAGTAAAGGTGGAGATGGGGTTACCATTTTCTCCCAATTATTTAGCATTATTCTCTTTCATTTACAAATTTGGGCCTCACATACCTTGCATATATCGAAGAAATCCCCTAGTTGAGCTTGTGCATCCTTATAGAAACCTTAATAGGTTATTGGTGTGTTTGATGTGCTTGAATGTTTAGAACCTTCCCCACTTTGAACAAAAGGGGACACATCCATCAAACTGAGCCTTAAGGATTTTTTCCTTTTGTTAGTGTAAATAATTATTATTTACACTTAAGTTTACTTAGGATATATGTATTGCGTTATTATTTCTTAAGGTTAGAAACCTAAGAGTTTGCATACTCATCTGAGTTCTTTTATTGATAACATAGGAGAATGCAATTCTAATTTAGCACATGGTGTCTACAACACTGGAGTATGCATAAGCAATTGAGTTGTCATGTAGATGATACAGTTGTTCATACTATTATTTTAGCACATGGTGTCTACAACATAATTATACATGCTACACTTTGTAGGCTTATCCTCTAATCATCACACTAACTCCTGTGATTAATGGAAGATAACCCACACCTAGTGGACATGTGCTTGGTTGTAAGACTTATCATGTTGCTAACTCCTAGGTATTCTAGATGCATCATAGAGGCCGTTATATACAGGATCCTCTAGTGTACTATACAATGAATTAAATATCATATTGTTATTCTGATCATACTTTGTTGGTCTTTTGTGCTAGTTATTATGCTTCTTGGTCTTGGGTGAATTTTTCCCTAAAGTAAATTCTTACATGGTATCAGAGCCATAGAGGCATCATTTCATAGCCATTGGAGACTTATCATGCTTCACCTCTCTAAAGAAACCTTGCAAACTGGCACTCGAAGGCCCAATTTGCAAATTTGGTATGATCTATTAGATCTACAATTTATTTTATTTTTAGATCTGTAATTATTTTTTCTCTACAATTATTTTTTAATAGGACTTGCAGAGAAATTTTTTTTACAGGAATCGGGTGGTCAAACTTGGGCCTCTATAGGTAGAATATTCCTTCCTTTTCCAACGGGCTTCATCAACATTTCTGGCCACTTAATATAAGTGATGGACAACATATAGTTTTCCATGGGTGAATTTAATTCTGGCCGATCTCTCACAATCCGATGAACCATTATTCGAACCAGTGTCAAAATTTTATTATAGCATCCGATGGACTAAAGTTTTTTTTGAGTTCTATGGGCTTTGATCTTTATTCACCATGCATGGTTTCCCCACTATGCATGTGGGATAAACAATCATCAACTTTTGCACATCCACCAGTGGCCTTTTTAAACTTTCTGACACCCCCTTGTCTTTCAACTCCACTCCAGCATTGTCAAATATTTTTTGGTCATTTCAAAGCTAGACCACCAACAAGCTCTTGTTCGTTCAAACAAAAATCACTGGCAGATAATCCAAATAAGGACACACAATGCCCTCTATGCAAACGAACCTAGTCCTCCTTGTAGATAGCAAAACAAGTAGGCCCATAGTACCCAGCTCTGTGACATGTGGCACTTCAACAACTAAACATGTGGAGTGCAGTCTCACACATAGTTTGTAGCCAGCTTACGCCACATGGAGTGACAACTCACTCTCCACACAAACCCTACTAAAATGCCACACATTGCCACATGGACAAATAATAGCCCTAACACGTTAGCATGCACACTCAGCTATCTATATAATCTAACTCAATAGGTGTTTGTATAGTCTATACACTACCGATGTCAGCAGTGACATCATCCAAGGGGCCAAATTTTTGTTGATGTCACCTTTTTGCTATGTTAAAATTGATGACCGTATGACCATCATTTTTAGGCAAATTTAAACTATTGTGATAGCCATATGACCATCAAATTTAACCTCGTGTTTTGTTGATCCAACCCCTCTCCAGATTTTTTTTTGATTTGATAGTCTAACTTTGGAAGGCCATATCTCAGTCATCTGAGCTCCAAATTTGGTGCAATTTTGTTTTTATTTTGGGTAGAATTTATTGAATTTTTTAGTGGTATAGCTCTTTTATGGTTTTGGTGCACGGATTTGTCAAAAATTGTAGTTTTTGGTGACTATATCTATCTAATCCTGCATTTTGCAACTTCAATTACTCCATACGGGCTCATTTGGACTCCAAATTAGGTTCAATTTTTTTTGAAAGTGTATAATTTTTCATCTACTTTTTAGATCTATAATCAAATTATAGGCTTGTGTGGATAGAAATATCACTTTTAGAATTAGATCCTTTCTTTGCATTGTATTTCTTCAAAATTATTGTACATTGCTTAGTCTTAGATTTGGACTCCAAAAGGAGGTTGTAAATAGTAAATCAAAAGACCACTAAGGCCAAAATTGGAAAGTGGCTATTATAATTGCACTAAGTATAAAGAGCCAAAATCTTTCATTTGGGGGAGTTTCTTGATTAAGTGAAAAGGTTGGGGGTTTCTCCTGGTGTTGTGTTCCTCTTTTTCTGTTGTTATATTTCATATCGTGCATCATGGGAAATCTTAAGTTTCCAAAATTAACACCACATAAGTATTCTACATGGTCTATTAAAATGTCGCGTCAATTAATGCATAATAAAGTTTTTCAATATGTAGATGGTACCCTTCCTAAACCAACAAGTGATCAAGTATCTAAAAGTGATATTGATGCTTGGGAAACAATAGATGGGAAAGCCCTAGGTGATATTATGTTGGGGGTTGAAGACAAGATCTTCTATCAAATCTAGAAGTATAAGACAACCAAGGAAGCATGGGATGCCCTCAAAAATCTATATGGGTATTTGACTGAGGAGGATGTTTACAAAATTGAAGATTAGCTTGTCTCCCTAGATCCTAAGATATTTGATTCTATATAGGATTTCATTATTAATGTGAATAAATTAAGAATGAAGCTTGATGATTGTGGTATTCCTATTAAAGATGTCAGGTTAATCTATCTCATTCATAATAAGTTGTCATCTGAGTACTCCACATTTGTTTCTTCTTATAACACTACAAAGACTAAATTAGGGGTTGCCTATCAGAAAGTCACTTTTGATGGTTATGCTCAGTTGTTGGATAATGAAGAAAAGAAGTTGCAATCAATAGGAATTCTCAAGTCATCTAAGTCTAAGGCATTGGTCGCTAATAATGAGGGTTCTCAAAATTCAGCTACTCAAACTTAAAATAAAGGAAAGGGAAAAAATAAGAAGTGAAAGAATAACAAACAAGAGGATACATAAAATATAACACCACCATCAAATCAACAAGGGAAGTCTTCCTTGAATACAAAAAAGAAGAGGGACAATAATAAGAGAAGAAAAAATGTGCTTATTGTAAAAAGATGGGTCATGAAGAACATCGGTGTTATCACAAGGAGGTTGATGAGTTGAAGCACATCATAAAGAAACAAAATATTCCAGTGCCTAATGCTTATAAGGACAAAGGAAATTCATCCTCAGATTCTAAGGGCAAAGGGCATGCTTTAGTCACAAACACTGTTAGTTAGGGAGAATGGATCATTTATTTAGGTTCCACACATCATATGGGTGCATCAAAGTGAGATTTTTGTTCCATGATACATTCAAAGGTACCACACATCTTGTTAGGTCATGATACTAAGGTGGAAGTTGAAGGCAAAGGTGAAGTTGAGATAAACAATGGAATGTTCAAGGATGTTCAATATGTTCCTAACCTCACCTCTAATCTTCTTTTAGTCTACCAAATGACTCACTATGGAGGTGGTAATAAAGTGGAATTTCTTCTAGATTTAGTGGTAGTGAAAAGCATTAAGGATGACTCAATGATTGCAATTGGTGAAGCCAATCATGATTCAAGGCTTTACACTTTCTCCTCCTTTGTGCCAACATCAAATGTACAAGCCTTTTATTACATTTAAATGTAGAAAGTAAATTGTGGCATGAGAGATTTGGACATCTCAACTACAGATATCTTCAATAGCTTAGTAGCAAGAATATGGTCAATGATCTACCTCAAATTCAATTTTCAAAAGGTGTTTGATCAAGTTGCTCACTTAGAAAACATCCTAAAAAATTATATGAAAAGGGGAAGTCTTGGAGAGCATAACGTGTTCTTGAATTGGTTCATAGTGATGTGATGAGACCATTTCTAGTGCCACCATTTGGAAAGTCTCACTACATACTCACCTTCATAGATGACTACTCTCGAATTACTTAGGTTTTCTTCATGGCTCACAAGAGTGAAATGTATGAAAAATTTCTCAACTTCAAATCTCAAGTGGAAAAGTAGTCAGGGAAACTCATCAAAGTTCTATGAACAGATAATGGGGGGAGTATGTGAACACAAGACTAATAGAATTTTGCATTCAAGAGGGTATTGAACTTCAGCATTCACTACCATATATGCCACAAAAAAATGGTGTTTCTAAAAGGAAAAACAAAACTCTCAAAGAGATGACCACTTGCATGCTACAAAACAAGTCTCCTGATCAAATATTTTGGACAGAAGTGACGAATTGTGCTAAATATATCCAAAATGGGAATTCTTACAAAGCTTTAGATGGTGTAACTCTTTTTGAAGCTTAGACAGGAAAGAAACCTATAGTTAAGCACTTCAGAGTCTTTGGTTGTCTCGCATGGGCAAGAATACCTCCACAAAAATGCAAGGCATTAGAAGCTCAAAGCAAACCTTGCATTTTTGTCAGATATGCAAACTCACATAAAGCCTACAAGTTAACGGATCTAGAGACACATGATATATTCTATGAGAGGAGTGTTCATTTTGAAGAAAGTTGTCCAAAATTTTCCTCTTCAACTCCTCCTTCTTCCTCCTTCATTGAAGAGAGTGATAATGAAAATAGTGACTTGGAAGATGTTCATCCCCAACCAACATAGAGGCATTAGTCAGTTGAGATTGAGGATACTCATACGACATCTACTTCTTCTAGACCTAGATGGGCTAAGTAGACATTGGATGCGAGAGGACCATTGGTAGGGGATCCTTCTAATACAAGGAGGACAAGATCACAACACAATTCACTCCCACATGCTTATATTGTAGTTTCTTTAGATCCACAATCATTTAAAGAAGCATAAGGTATTCAGGAAGGGGATAGAGAAATGGAGGAAGAGTATAACTCACTTATGAGAAATGATACATGTGAAATAGTCTCTCTTCCTAAGGGAAGAAAATTGGTTCGATGTAAGTGGATCTATTAGACCAAATTTGCAATGGATGGAAGTGTTGATAAACATAAGGCTCATCTTGTTGCAAAAGGTTCCTCTCATGTACCAAGATTTGATTACATTGAGACCTTTGCACTAGTGGCAAAGATGAATTCCATTCATTTAACCATAGCTATAGCAGTAGCTCATAGATGGGCTATTCATTAGATGGATGTAAAGACTGCATTTTTGAATGGTGATCTATATGAGGAGATATATATGGAGCAGCCACAAGGATTCATAGAGGATACTTCCTTGGTTTTCTAGTTAAAGAAGTCTATCTATGGACTTAAACAAGCTCCCAAAGCTTGGTATGCCAAGATTGATTCCTTCCTTCTCTCCAAAGGCTTCACTAGATGTCATTCTGATCCAAATTTCTACATTCTTTAGAGGGATGACTCATATTTTCTCCTTGTGCTTTATGTGGATGACATGATCATTATAGGAAGCTTTGTATCCATCATTGAAAATTTTAAGGCTACATTACAAAATAAGTTTTCAATGATAGACTTGGGTCTACTACACTATTTCCTTGGTATAGAGATACTTTAGTCTTCATCAGGGATAACGCTATCACAACCCAAGTATTCTCTTGATCTTCTAGCTCAGTTTCACATGAGTGACTACAAGGTTGCATCTACCCCATTCCTTTTAGGTGTTAAGTTAGAGACAAAGTGTTTCTCTCCACTTGTTGATGTGACTTTGTATACATAGTTGGTGGGAAGCCTCATCTACTTGACACATACATGCCCTGATATTTTATTTGCAGTTGGCATGGTTTCTTGTTTCATGCAAGAGACACATGAAATTCATTGGAAGGTAGCCAAATGCATCCTACATTACATCCATGGTACACATACACATGGGATACACTATGCAACTGATACATGACTTCAATTAGTGGGATATATAGACTCAGACTATGCAAGGGACCTTGATTCTTGCAAGTCTACTTTAGGATATGTGTTTCATCTTGATTCCAACCCCATTTGTTGGTAGAGTAAAAAGAAAAACAACACTTCTCTTTCTCGACTGAGGCTGAGTATCAAGGAGCTGTAAATGCAGTGACAGAGGTTATTTGGCTACAAAAAATTCTGAAGGAGTTTGGATTTGATCTACCCTAACCCACAGTCATCTATTGTGATAACCAAAGTGCTATTGAAATCTCAAAACATCTAGTGCAACATCAGCACACTAAACATTTTTAGGTTCATATGCACTACATCAGAGAGTTGATCCATGAGCAGGTCATCGCATTGCAATATTGTCCTGCTGAGTAATAGGTAGCTAACATCTTCACCAAGCCCTTCATAGAGGTCAAGTATATTCATTTGTGAGACCTCTTGGGGATGAAGAATTTTTCATAAGGGGGGTCACATGATCCTTCTCTTTTATATTGTACATATCTCTCCTTTTGGGGAGGGTTTTTTCCATGAGGTTTTCTATCCTTCTCCATTTGTAGAGAGATTTCATGTATTTTAGCACTGCATTGTACTTGGGTACCTAACATGGCCTAGTAGCTGAGACCCATTATGCATTTTATCATAGCTTTTGTGAGCTTAAGTGCATTCCCCTAGGTTGCACTTAAGGGGGGTTGTTAGTGTAAATAATTATTATTTATGCTTTACTTAAGTTTACTTAGGATAAATGCATTATTTTATTATTTCTTAGGTTAGACATCTAGGTGTTTGTGTACTCATATAAGTTTTTGTGTTGACAACACATGAGTATGAAACTCTAATTTAGCACATGATGTATACAACACTGGAGTATGCATAATCAACTGAGTTGTCATTTAGAAAATACAATTGTTCATACTATTATTTTAGGACATGGTATCTATAACATAATTGTACATGCTACACCTTTGTAGGCTTATCCTCTAATCATCACACTAACTCCTATGCTTAATGGAGGATAACACACACTTGGTGGACATGAGCTTAGTTGTAAGACTTATCATGTTGCTAACTCCTAGGCATTCTAGATGCATCATAGAGTCTTTTATACATAGGCACCTCTATTGCACTATATAATGAATTGAATATCATATTGCTATTTTGATCATACTTTGTTGGTCTTTTGTGCTAGTTATTGTTCTTCTTGGTCTTGGGTGAATTTTTCCCTAAGGAAAATTCTTACACCTTTTATATTCTTTCAAAACCACTATGGGCTTCAAACCCTATGCTACCAAACCTCAGTCAAGTCTAAATAATTATGAGTTCTCCTCTACCATTGAAAAGTATCTAGATTTGATAGAAATGAACAAAGTGCTAGAGAAAGAGATTGCATCTTCTAATCAAAGACATAAATTATCTTCATCTTCTAGATCCAAAGACCTCTTGAGAGAGAAAGTGATTAATAACTCCTTTGAGAATATGCCAATTTCTATGATGGGCCTATCTTTGACTAAGATGAGAATGAAAAAAATAGTCCTAGACATACTTTTTAGAGAACTTTTACTCCTTTGGGATTTTCATATGACATGGTGCTTCAGACCTTAATTACAAAAAAAACCATTACTTTACCATACAAATTTTCTAAACCTTATGAACTTGATGTAAAACCTTATTGGTGGAGAGATGACCACTATTGCGGCTATCATACATGCAAAGGTCATAAATTTGAAGATTGTATTGCATTTAAATGTATAATTCAAGATCTTATTGATGACAGAGTCATTGATGTTGAAATTCCTAAAGACTTATGTAATGAAGATGCTTCTCTTGAGCAAGATCATGTTGATGAACCTATTTCAAATGATGGTTTCCTTGATACCTCCATTTCTTCCAATACTTATGCATCTCATAAAACTTCAAATATATCCCACATTATTTCATCAAATAAAGGTCCTAATTATTTTCCTGTAGTTCCCTATAGTTATCCTCAAGGGTTACCTCTAAAAGAAGCTCAAGCTAATCTACACTTGGCTAAAAACCCTTTTCATGCTTCTAAGACTAAAGATCTTTAACCTTCATACAACACTATGTCTACTATTTACACTTCAGCTAGTCCTTCATTACCTCTTCAAGATCCTAGCATGAAAACCTCATATATTCCCTTGTCCTTAGAAGTGACTCCATGTTAAGAGGATTCTCAAAAAGGTAAAAATAAAATCGTCAAGGAAGATCAAGGTCAAGCACCCCTTCATCTCCTTCAAGATGTCACCCCTCCATATCCTATGTCTTATCCAACTCCTAAGTATGATGAAGACATTATTTCCACTATTTTCATTGAGCTTACTAAAAATTGTGAACAAAGTTCTATGCCTATTTTATCCAAAGAAACTTGTCAAGATCAAAGTATCTCTTCTTTTACTTTTCCAAATTCACTTCAAAACTATGCTCAAGATTCAAATACTCCAATCAAATGTGTTTCTCCTATTAAAGATATTCATGATTCTATTTATGGTCTTAGTTGTATTGCTCACTCTAAAGATGCTAATATCTCTATTCAGTATCCCTTTGCATCTCTTAAATATATCCTTGATCCTTATTCATCAAAGCTAAAGCCTTCAAATCTTCCATCTATATTGGGACCTTATGTTCCTCCATCTCCTACTTTCACTCCTATCTCATCTCCTATCTCTCCTATCATACCTTGAGATCAATAAAGACACTCATCCTTGATGAATTCTCATTCACCTATCCATATGAACTAGTCATATAATCCTTATTCATCCACAAATCCCAAGTCTTTTGGAAGCAATTTAATTGATCAATTTAAGAACAAACATAATAATCCATTGAAAAATGAATATCACCATGTCCCATCTAATTGACATTCAAGCTTCTAAAGGCTTCCACTCCATCTTCTTCCAAAAATCTTCCTAAGAAGCTTCCAAAGGCTTCCACTCCATCTCCTTCCAAGGTTCTCTTACTTCCTCATACATTTAAACCTCAAGCTATTTCATCCATGTTTACTTTATCATTTCACAACCCTTCAAGTTGTGTGTCAATGTTAATCTTTCCTACTTTCTCACCTACCCTTACGCAATAATTTCAAGGCTATACTTACCTAATATCCATATTCCTTCTAGCTTTCCAAAGCATAAAACCTTGTCCTCCATATACATTGTCTGCCATCTCCTTTCCATCACCCTATTAGCATCATTGAGCATACCTGTCTATGGTGTTGGCTTATCATGACTCATCTTTCCTATAGGAGCACCATCTAAATTGAAATAACTTGATCTCTTTCTAAAAAAAATTTAAAAAAATGAAAATGTGCCTTGGTGAAAACCTGGTAAACAGACACCTTGGTAGCAAGAGTAAATAGAAATAAATTTTTCCTATGGTGAAAACCACTTCTTTTGGCACCTTGGATAAGTAACATGATGAAAACCTGGCAAACAGGCATCATGTGTAATTCTCCCATATTTCATCTTTGATCTTGACAATGTTGAGCTATCCTTGCATATTGGCTATCTTATCCACAAACTTCCCTATTGTTCTTTCTCATTCACTCATAGACTTCATATGTAGCTTTAGTCTTATTTCTCTATCCTATCATTATCCTATTCATTATTATTGCTCTATCCTATCATTATCCTATCCATTTGATCCCTTGGGCTTGATCACACAATGAAAAACATGGTTCTAAGGCCTCTTGACATGCCTACTTTTTTTGGACTATACTCTTTCATGCTTCTTACTTATTAGTTTCAACTACTTATACCACATGCTATCTCCTTTGTTGGATTTATTTTCTTGTCCAATACATGCTTCATATGGTTATCTTTCTCTAGCTTGGGTACTCCTAAGGAGTTAGTCCTTGAAGATCACTTTCACTTGCTTCACACTTCTTGCTTATCCATATTATCTACCTTGCTACTAAATCATACCTTACACCTTCCTTAGCAATGGAACAAAATGATGCGATCTTACTCAAGAGTGAGTAATCTCTAAGTCATTCTAAAAATTTTAAAAAATCATATATGATGCTAAAAAAATCCTAAAAAGCATAAATTCCTTGAAAAAATTATCATCTTAGTGAAAATCTAGGAACAAAAGCTTTCATGTATCAGCAAAATATATCAAATATCTCAAAAATACAAAAAGAAATAAAAAGTCCTAAAAATGTTTTTAATTTTTTTTTTCCAAGTCACAAAAACGTAGAACAAGCATTACTTGAGACTCTTGTGCTTATGTCTATCACCATATAACTTTGCATTTTAAGCTTAATCCATTTCACTTCATATGTCCTTTTGGTATTCTTGGTTTGGAGTTGATTCTAGTCTAGGTCTAACAGGAATAGGTGGTCTTTTGCTTTATCTATGGTCTCTTTATTGCATTGGCATTTCTTTGGCAACTCTTGCAAATAATGTTTTTCAACACTTCCCCTTGACATTGAGTGTTTCTTAACACTTATTGGATACATTTTCTACACTTTAGGATGTCATGATGCTTCTTACTGGCAGATTTGATGTCATAAGAAAAATATTCATCTGACTTACACACACCCACTTAAAATTTGTTGAGACTGGTTGGCTTATTTTTCTTTTGTGTGTTGTCTACGATGATTTATTCATTGAGTGTCCTTGTCTGATAAGTCTCTCTAGGATGCATAACTAGAGGACTTGGGGCATGGGGCATATCTTTCTTTGCTTTCTGCTTGTAGGTGTGGTCTTGAAACTCTAGAGTGTCTCTTGTTGTCCCCTTGAAACACTTGGGAGATTTGAGACTTGATCCTTGACTATTTTTGCACAACCATTCTAATGGTCATCCTAGCCTCTATGCCTTGATGCAAGCATGGTTTTCCTACATTAAATTGGGTAAGCTAACATCAAAGTCATCTTGACCTTTCTATAGTTGATGCTTATGTTAGAATCTTTCCACATTCCAATCCGATATAAATCACATTCATATCTTTGTAGTTGTACTTGTAATTAGTGATGATTGTGTGATTTTTTAATGTTCGTTAATAATGTCCCAATGATGAAAACAAGTTCTTTTACATTCTCTAATGAATGATGAACACAAAATACTATGTTACAATTGCTCTTTTTTCAAGTACACCTTTGCATTTCATGTAGCTTGTATTATTTGACTTCATGTTAGTTTGCATTTTTAGGTTGTATTATGAGTTTAAAAGGGTTATCCCTTCATCTTTCTCGTAGACTTTTAATCAACCATGGTCATGTTTTGATCTTCATTCGTGATCAAAATAAAAATTTCTATCTTAAATAGTTGATTGATTTTGGGGCATTCCATTTCTTATGGAAATTTTTCTTTTCTTCTTTCTATTTATTTCCATATCTTCCAAATTTATACCTTCTTTTCTTCTAATTTACGTTTGGGGCATAATATTTCATGCTTGATGATCAACCTTGGTTCTATGACTCATATATCTTTCATCTTACATCAAGAAATTTATCTTTTGTTCAATTTGATCAAATTTATCAATTTGTTGTTTTTCCTCTCTCTTTTCAATTTCGATCACGAGGGGGCAGCATCTATCAACTTCAATTCTTGATTCAATTTTATAAATTTTATCCTGCACATTTTCTAAGTCAAAATTATTTCTATGCTTTGTCCTGATGTGTTCCCAAATCGACCACACATCTCGGTTGTTTTGTGATCCCAAATCAATCTCACACTTCAATTTCTTTCTTTGACTATATGTGCTCCCAAACTAATCACACATTAGCCAAATAGGGGCAAATGTATGCACCCTAAAATGGTCGCCTAGACTATGGACCCCCATTATTCAAGTTATCAGATTTTCTAAATCAATGGTTTGCAATATTTTATTAAATCAATTCAAATCAATTTCTTTGATCAAATTATAATTAATTCAATTATTTCAACATTTCCTAAGGTTTGATCATTTATCCTAAGTCTTGTTTAATTAAAAGAAAACCTTTGTTTTAATCAAATAACTAATCCACATTTAATTAATTTAGAGAAAAACCCTTCTTTTAATTTAATTAAATATTTCCTATTTAATTAAAATAACTTGCTCCCTTTTAATTGAATAAAATTCCACTTTTAAAAAGGAAATAAACTAAATAAAAATTAAATAATTTCTTTTTTTCCTCTACACTTAAATGCACATGTCTCTAAGTGGGATTCCTCTTTTTACTCGTTCCAGTTTCTTCTGAAACACTTCTCTTTTCTCATTGGTGGAATTTTGTCTCACATGGATCAAACTCTATTATCCCATATTGGTTGTGAGAAACCTCCCACCTCAACACTTTCCTTTATAAGGAGCCCTCTCCTTCTCATTTTGATATAGAGAAAGTTAAAGAGAAATAGAGAGAAATATAGAGAGAGATATAGGAAATATAGAGAGAGATATAGAGAAAATAGTTCATTGCTTTGGTATTTTTATGGTACAAGTTTAGAGAAGGAGTTTGAGCATCAAGGTTTGGATATTGGAGCTTCATTGAAACTTCTCTCTTCTTGTCTTATTCTCTCTTGCATCTATGGCTTCCATCATCATGTTTTATCCTTACATTTTCATATTACCTTAGATCCATATTGGTTTTCATAGATTAATATTGCATTGTTATTTCCTTTCTTGCATTGTTTTGCATTGTTATCATTTAGATTAGATCACATCTTCATTTGTATTCATATTTTGATCCTTGGATCTCTTGTTTTATGTTGTACTTGCATGGGTACAAACTAGGTCAAATTAAGGGCCTCCCTTACAAACCCTCGTATTCCATGAATAGAGAGCTATGAGTTGATATTTGAGACCTCATTCTCAAGCAATCTTGGATGTAATGATTCATATAAGTGTGTCAACAATTTAGGCATACAACCAGTGCTGACCTAGTTTAGACCACTTGGAAGTGATTAGCATAAACCAAGCTTCTATGTCTACTGAGAGCATAAGGATTCTAAGTGTTAAAAATGGTTGCCAAGTATCAAATCCTCACTAAATTTGTATTTAGAACCTTAGTACTGATAGTTGAGTCGACTTTGTGTATTTTGGTGAATCTTTTGTTGTACCCAACTTTAATTAATTATAATTTGAATTGATATATATGAAATGTATTGTATCACATCCAAAAGAAGATATATATGTGTGAAATATAATAAGACTAGAAGTGAGAATTGTGAAAGCTACAAGTAGTATAAGGAGTAGAGAAGATTTATCTATCATAGCAAGGTGATCGTTACACTTCAAAGGAATCTCAACTAGCAATTCAGAGTTACAGATCATAGATCAACCACTGGTTCATCCTAATAGTTGTATCAATTAAATCCTTTCAAGAGATAAACTTAACAATCTTTTGCAAATCTCTTTATCGAGTGCATACTTTATTGTATATTTTGAAAATTCTTTAACAAGGTGGACGTAGTAGTCCTTATTGCTCCTAACAGGGTAGATCATCAGAAGTGATCAATTGTAAGCCTTAACTGACCAACTTTATAATGCAGTACTAGAGCTTGTGGGTATCATCCCCACCCTAGTTTTACTTTCTATTTGGAAGGTTTCTGGGTCACCATATCTTGTGTCAATCTGTTATAAATGTTTTAATGCTTTTAGTATTTCATGCATTCAGTTAGGTCAATATATCAATGAAGGACTATTTGGTGTAATAAGATTAAGTTTTATTGGTTCCTGATTCACCCCTCCCCTCTTAGTAACCTAGTCTATCCTATATTTCCAACAATTGGTATCAGAGCTTTGTGGTTCTCAAAGAAGATTTTTAACATCTTGAGAAAAGATTAGAGACAATGGAGGTATACAAGATAGATAAGGCTATTGATAATGAAAAGCTAGATTTGGAATTAGCTATTGGGAAACTTAAGAAAGCAAAAAAACAACTATCTCAATCCTTGAAAAGAAGAAAAGATCTTGCAGTACAAATAAATGGAAAACTCTACACTACAGAAAGAATTGAAGATATCTATCTAGAAAGAAATTCATATGAAGCTAATGAGGCAATCAGATACCTATTAGAAAAGAATTGCAATTTTCAAGAAGAAGTTAAAAAGCTAAAAAGAGAACAAAAAAATTAGTTAGTTAGGTTATGTGAAGTCATGGAAGAAAAAGACAAACACAAAGAAGAGATAGGAGGAAAGAACAATGAAATCCAACATCTATACCTTCAACAGGCAGACTTAATTGATGAGCTTACTAATATAAATGAAGAAAGATCATGAATTCAAGATCAAAAAATGAAATATTGCAAAATGATCTAAACACTAAAACGCAAACCAATGAAAGGATGACGAAATCTCAAGTAGACATGAATCAATTGAATGAGAAAATTCAATATAAATAGAAAGAAAAAGCAAGAATAGGGTACACAAAAGAAGATGAATCATCTAAGAAAGGAGCTCAAAAGAATCAAAGGCCTACTTATAGTCATTGTGGTAAGTTAGGTTACAAATCAAACAAATGTTGGAGTAATGGAAAGTGTTACAATTGCAATAAACATGGTCATAGAAAAATGATTGAAAAGAGAAACCTAAATTTGAAGGTAAATGTCACAAATGCAACAAGCATGGACACAAATCTTCTAAATGTAAAACCAAGATATTGAACCCAATAGAATAGATTGTGAAAGCTATATTTGGATGAGACTACAACACATTTTGTAAATGCCAATACTATGGAGAATTTGGGCATACTAGAGAAAATTGTGTGAAACATTAAATGAGGACAAGAGACACCACTAGAAGATGTTTTATTTGTAATAAACTTGGACATCTTGCCAAGAAGTGTATAAACACTAGAAGAATAGAAGATGAAATGAAAGCCAAAGATGACAATATCAGAAAGTAGATAAAGGAAGCAATGGATTTTGAGATCTTCTAAGAATGCAAGTTTGAGCCATAAAGCACATGTCACTCAAGAATTGGGTGACTCAAGTATTTAAATTTGATCTCCCACAGGGATGAATGGAACTAAGACTTTGAAGAAGACATCTTACATTAGTTCCAGCCAGCTAGAAGGAAAGATCCAGATTAGTATTCAAGATATAAGGGGATCACCAAGTAACTAAGGAAAACTCAAGATCTTACCGAGCTAGGTCAGGTTGCAAGACCCTATCGAGAAAGGTCAAGATACACTAAAAATATTGTGTGGACACTAATTTATGAATAGTTTTGCCAAGCACTAAGGTTGAAAGTGAGTGAAAGACAGTCTATCACTAAACGAGCAATCATACCAAGCATTTATGGAAATTGAAAAGTGAAAATTTGTTAAAAGAAAGAAAATGACATTGAACATGTGGTAAAGAAAACTACAACTAAATGGAAGAATATTTACAAACTTCATCAATCAAGTGATTTGGTTGTTCATATTAGTGACATAGATGATGAAGATAACAAGGAAGAAAATGACATTAATGATGAAGAAGATATAAAAATAAATGATGTAAATGTGGATGATGAGGAGCAAGAATAAGAAGCTACAAAGGAGAATCTCCCTAAGATTCAGAGTGTTGAGGAAAATGACCAAGAGAAGATTGTAGCAACATTTCTGGCTTCATTTCCTCACTCTTCAAGAAAAGCTTTAATGTCATCCAACTTAGAGAAAGCTTCTACTGAGTTGGTTGTGGCAACCACTACAACATAATGCACCCAACCAATCTCTGCACCTATTCAGCTGAGTACCATATTAACTAAAGTGATCACCACTTCATCTATCAAGCAGCTAGTGCTTCCTCCATCATCAGATTTGGCTACATAGTAACAAGGTATTTCTACTATCAGTGCAATATCTAATTTCATTGCTAGCCCTTATATTCCTACTGTTGTTACAATTCCAAGTATGTAAATAGTAAGTACAAAGACAATTGAGAGCAAACCTCAACTAAGTACTAAAGTTTCAAGTAAAGACATAGGTAAAGAAGAAGACATTGATCTTGATAAGGATATAGTTATCCTGGATTGGGATATTTCTACTCTGAATCCTAATCAAATGAACATTATAGGTGAACTATTGCAAAAGCAAGTTAAGCAACAAAATCTTAGAGAAGATAAAAGAAGAGAAAATCAAGTTCTTGAAGATGTGAAGAACATACTTATAGATGAACTAAGTATTGAGGTTGATTGTACACAACCTATTTTTTTTTAAGTTAGTAGAAGTTGACCATAAATTCAATGAAGATCTGAATAGACAAGAAAAGTTTCTACAGAGAGAACAAAGGAAATTTGAGAACAAATTATTGGAGCAAGTTACACAGAAAATTGCAATAAATCAAGTAGGACTATCTACTATTCTCAGCTCATTAGAAACCTCTACAAATAGTGTTACTTTATTATTTAGAAAATTATTTCATAAATCTATCTTTACTCAAGAAATCAAAAAATAAACTATCTAAGATAGATGAAGATTTGAAGGCAAGTGTACACCAGTTGTCATTTGAGCCGAGCTATAATTTTTCTCACTACTCAAAGATCAATTTTTTGATTACTATGCAAGCATAAGTATTAATGGAAGAAGCATTGCATAAATACATTGCATATACCAAAACTCCCATCCATGACATTAACTTCTCCATAGCTAAATATATGATGGAGTTATCAATAGAAGTACATATAACACTTCATGCAAGCAAGGTGTTACAGGAAAATTGGGACAAGACAATGGCATTGATTTTGTAGGTACATTCTATACATTTTGACTTCTTGTCACATTTTGGCATTACCATGTAGCATACACCTTTGGCATTTATGTCAAAAAGGGGGAGCAGATGTGATATAAAAGAAAAAAAATAAGATACAAGATATATGTATATATTGAGAAAAGTATAATATGTGATATATGTATAGAAGAGTAGAATAATATTATACAAATACATGTACATTATTTAGAAAACATCTATTACAAAATCAATTTTGAAAAATCTAAAAATAGAGTATGTTACTGAGCTAAAGAGACTGGATGGAGATAAAAAGAATGTTTTGGACTTGAAATTTTGAGAATTTAATTTTGATTGATAAGTGTTTCTGTCACTAATGCCAAAGGGGGATATTGTTGACATTATGGTCAAGCTTTTTTATTGGTGACTCACACTTACTCAACTGGTTATCAGTTACTGAGCTTATCTTGTAGCCTACAGTGTTAACCAATTAATCCAAGTGCTTCTGAGTTCTACAATTACTATTGAGTTCTAGAATCAGTATTTAGTTGACACTAAGTTGTATCTACTGAGTTGATAAGTAACAATGCAAACCAAGCTTCTTAATATTAACTGTGTTACATAGTATCAACTGTGATCTCTAGTATTTATCGAGCTCAGAGTGTTAGCATTGATCGAGCCATGCAATGTCAACCAAGTGATTCAATTTATATATTGAGTTTTATAGTATTCACTGAGTCACTAGTGTTGACCAAGTTTAGACCACTTGGAAGTGATTAGTATGAATTGAGCTTCTACGGCTATTGAGAGCATGATGATTTTGAGTGTTCACAATGGTTGCTGAGTATCAGAAACTCATCAAGTTTGTCTTTAGAACCCGAGTACCAGTAGTTGAGCTGACTTTTTGTATTTTGGTGAAACTTTTGTTATAGCTATGAATTGTAATTTGGATTGATATATATGAAATGTATTGTATCACATCCAATAAAAGACATATATGTGGAAAATATAATAAGAGAAGAAGTGTGAATTGAGAAGACTACAAGCAGTATAAAGAGAAAACAATATTTATCTACTATAACAAGGTGATCCATACACTTCAAAGGAATCTCCTCCAACAAATTAGAGTTTTAGATCAAAGATCAGTCAATGGTTCATCCTAACAAGTGTATTATTTAAATTCTTTCACAAGGTATACTTAACCATCTTTGGAAAATCTCTTTATCGAGTGCATACTTCATTATATGTTCTATAAATCCTTTAACAAGGTGGACCTATTAGTCCTTATTTCTCCTAATAGGAAAGATCATTAGAGCGATCAATTGTAAGCCTTAACTGACCAAATTTATACTATAGTACTAAATCTTGTGGTTATCATTCCCACCCTAGTTTTACTTTCTATTTGGAAGGTTTCTGGGTCACCATATCTTGTGTCAATCTGTTATAAATGTTGTAATGCTTTCAGTCTTTTATGTATGCAATCAAATTAGTATATTAATGAAAGATTATTTGGTGTAATAGGATTAAGTTTTATTGGTTCTTGATTCACCCCTCCCCTCTCAGTAACCTAGTATGTCCTATATTTCCAACAATTACTTTAACCACTTTGTCAATCCCAAATATTTTATATCTAAACAATGTGTGGAACAATTCTATTGGCATAAGATCTCCTAACTTCCTTGATAGCTCACCCTTTTCCTTTTTTGCCTTGGGGATGTGTCTTCTCATGACTCTTCTAATAAAGAATCTCTTTTGGCTTTTGAAACTTTCATTCATTTTATCCTACTCAATTGGTTTTGTCATTGGTCCTCCTAGGTCAAAGACTTCAATGAAAGTCTCCCTATCTTGTTTGCATAGGATACTCATATCCTTTTTATGGAATCCTTTAGTTGTAGGATTATATGATTTGATTAATTCCTTCATCATATCAACATCTATTATAACTTCTATCATTATAAATTTTGCCACGTTTTTTATCCAAGGGTTACAGATTGGTGACTTGTCAGACCTGTTGTTGTAAAAATACCATAAAAGCTCATTCTCATTGGTATTAGGTACAATGAAATCCTTGAAAAAGTGGTTTGTATCCTTGAATATATGATAATTCATGGTTTGAGCATTGGAATATCTTGGAAGGAAGTATACCCATTCTTTTACATATAAATTTGCCAACTTTGGTTTAGCCTATTTAGTGGTTCATGAAGCCTCTTCCATGTCAACCTAGGCTATTATTTTTTCATATTCTTGTGCCATGACTCTAGAATCAACTCTTAAAACAATAATTATCAATATTAGCTCTGAAAACTCTAAATATTTATGCAAACTCTAAAAATTCTTGGTGTTCAAACTTCTATCTCTGAACTATGCAAATATTGTAATTTAGAAAAATGTTATGTCAACTATTTAAGAGAAAATGAGTAGCAAGGAAGAATTTATATGTTTTTATGTCAACATATATGAGAATTCTCAAAATCTATAAAATTACCAAAATCAACTCCTACTGCTAGCCTTTCAAATAATTTCATGCACCTTTTGATAGGGCATCACTTTTTAATTAGAATTGCATCTCACAGTCACTCCTTCTTATTAACATTAACATTTATTGTTGATGATGGCCAGATGACATTTAATAGTCATGAAGTCACAACTTTGCATGTATTTCTTTCTCTTAGATTTCTCTTGTTATGACCACATGATCATTCCTCTTTTATAATCTATTCAAGATTTTGTAGGGTCATGGTTCTCCACACTTTATAGCAATTTTACCCTACGACTGTGTGAGAAAAGGACTTTTTATGTGCTCTTAACATGGTCACTGCTTCGCGGCTTATCCTGACTAATGTCTACTTAGCATCACGATATCGTGATTAAACATATTATTCTTTCAATCTAACCTTATTTCCCAGTCACGATCTAAACACTTCTTTAACCATGTAGCCAAATGTTATGCAAACGTGGGATAGGAAAATGATACTTGATGGTTATTCTACTGATGGCTTGACTGCCTATGCACATCCTCCAGGTTTCATCTTTCTTTGGAGTTAATAATGCTTAGACAACACAGGGGCTCATGTTTTCTTGTACTAAGCCTTTTTGTATGAGCTCAATCACCATCCAATACTGGTCTTGCTTTTGAAATAGGTAATGTGATGCTTTGTGTGTCATCCTCTTGTACCAATTATGTTCCCTTTTCTCCCATGGATGAGCTAGAACCATTTTTAAGGACATCTTCCCATATTGCATTCCACCTAATTACAATTATAACATTTTCCAGTGAAAACTCAATTTCCCCTACCTTGGGACTAAAACCTACCTCTAGATGGTCCTCTTCCTCTATATCCCCCCCTCTAAAATGTGTTCTTGTTTTGATTACCCCCATTTTCATTTGTTTAAGTCTCTTCTGGCCTATTTGGTCCTTATCCTTTGCCCAAGTTACCCCTACCTCTGAAACCTATATTACCTCTGCCTCTTTGTTGTGAATCATATCTTCTCCTAGTCTTCTCTTCTACCCTTAAGGTCAGCTGAAAGAATTTATGCATACTATCAAGAGCCATCACGCTAATTTCATCTTGAATCCCTTATCTCAATCCATTAAGGAACCTTGCCATTCTTTCCACTTCCTCTTCATGTTTTCTTTCTCTTAGGCTTAGTTTATTAAACTCTTCAGTGTAGGCATTCACTATGAGATCCCTTTACCTTAGGTTTTGCAACCTTTGGTATATATGTATTTCATAGTCTATGGGTAGGAATTGTGCCATCAACATAATCTTCATTCTATCCCAAGACATTATTGTCTTCTTCCTTGGTGTACCTCTATCATCTTGCATCATATTCTACCAAACTAATGTCAATCCCTTGAGTCTAGCCTTGGAATAGCTGACTCTCTTCTCCTCTTGTACCTCTTTATAATCAATGTAATGACCCTTTTCTGGACATTTCTCATTTTCCTTTAATTTATATTATAGACTTCATAAAATCCTTTTCATATTCCTCTTCCCAAGTTCAATACTTCTCTTATATATAATATGATGAGAATAGACACGTCTTTTTAATTAATTATATTATTAATATTAATATAGGTTATTATTTATTAATATAATATTCTTAATATTAATTAATTTTTATATTATTAATATCATTTCAACTATTTCATATTAAATAGAATATAATGACTCCTAACTTAAATAATATATTATTAATGATATGATTTCACTATTAAATTTTAAGATTTAATACTATTAGATTATAGTATTTAGTTTATTTAACAATATTAAGTTTATGATATTGCTATCAAGATTTAACTATGTGATTATTGAGTCAAAATTATTGACCCATATTTCATGAGTAGTGATTCGACATGAATCCATCTCTCATGAGAATAAATGGAACACTTAGCACTCATTGGATCTAGGTGATGCTCACAGGGGTGAAGCATTGGGACTTCCCGGGAGGTCACCCATCCTAGTACTACTCCCGGGAAGTCCCAGTGCTTCACCCCTGTGAGCATCACCTAGATCCAATGAGTGCTACGTGTTCCATTTATTCTCATGAGAGATGGATTCATGTTGAATCACTACTCATGAAACATGGGTCAATGAGTTTGACTCAAAAATCACATAGTTGAATCCTAATAGCAATATCATAATTTGACTTGCTATGGAAATTATCTCCTACTTATCAATATTAAGTTTATTGGTAGATTAAATATTACAATAACATCTATTAAATACAAACATTATTTAGTTATATCATTTCATTTATTTATAACTTTAATCATTATATATTACAATAGTATCTATTTATTTATCTATCTTTACTTAAAATAAAAATATTATTAGTTATTTATAATTATTATATATATTTCTTATTGTTTTGTATCTTAATAATTATTAAATATTATTTTACCTAGGCTATCACAGTCCTCCCCTCTCAAATTCACTTGTCCTCAAGCAATTGATTTGATTTTTAATTAATTCATAGTTCAGATTAATTTTCTTCCCTACATATGTATTAGACACTTGGAACGTAAACATGTTAGTATATAATAGCATGTACAAGAACATATGAATAAAGATGTGCAAAGTACACACATTAATGAATGAAGACGCTATGCAAATATGAGGTTGACACACAAATGCATGAAGACACAAAGAAGACATGAAGCAAACGCATTGACACATAAAGACATGATGTAGACACATAGTATATATGTTAGAATCTTGCTTACAAATTGAAATAAGAAAAGGTAAGGAAATGTTTTACCATTTTGATCGTGAATGTCATGCTCCTTTCTCCTATCTCAAAATCAAAATTTCTTGAAGATGCATATTTTTAACAACCTTTTTATAGTTGGCACTATAATAGGGTGCATAATTCCATAGTGGATGGTAGATTTACTGCTGCTCGAGTTTGGACATGCTCAGCTTGGGGCTCCCTCATATTTTTATCCATATTGGGATTCTCTTGCCCCAACGCAACCAATTTACTCCTCCCCCTATGTACACTCCCTACCCACTAGGAACATGTTTAATTTGATGTGGATGGTAGGTTTACTACTTCTCAAGGTTTGACACGCTTAGCTTGGGGTTCCCTTAGATCTTTATCCATATTGGGATTCCAATGTCTCAATTAAGAACACATATTTTGAATAATGTCCCTTCTTAGACCCCAAAAGGAATTTCTATCTTTTTTTTTTTTAGTTTTATCTTTCAATTTAGGCAAAAAATTAGTTTTGATATGTCACACAAAACATTATTGCCCACTTATATATAATTATCTCTAATCATGATGTACAATATATCAAATTTATTATTTCAAATATTAATGACTTTATTGATAAATCATCATACATTTCTAGAATATAAATATAATTCAAAATTAGTGAAATTGATGCATTTATTTCAAACAAATCACTAACAAGTAATATCTCATATTAATTAAGATATAAGAAAAATACACTTACCTCATTAAATCATGAACATACCTTATGCTTTTAGTAATGTCCCACCCCAACACCCCCCCAACACCCCCCCCTTTATAGACTTTAAAGAAAGTGTTAATGTCACATGCTTTCCATTTTAAGAATAATAACATGTTTTCCAAGATTAGTCCTTATTTACTATGTTCAAAATATTATAGAGGGTCATTGATTCTCACATAAGGAGAGGTGTTGTTTGGTAATAGTTCTCAAAAGCTTCAATATCAAAAGCATCCATCCCTATTCATCAAGTAGCCTAATTTATTGAAGTCTCTTTCAAGGATATGTTCTTGTTAGAATGATATATCATCAAATAGACTGTTCCTAGTAGTCACGCAGGATAAATATTTTGTTCCATAGATGCCATCCCATAACTCTGTTCTGTAAATTTTATGAATGAACAATGAGAAGCATTTATGTTACTAGAGGGGTTGACATTGATAGAGGTCAAGATTTTTATAGCTCATATTGTGTATGTGATCTGAATCAAGCTGACAGTCTGTCAGCTCCATTTCTGTGATTCTAATCCCTTAGGTTATACTTCCATAAATACTAGTGTTCTTCCTGTAAATGAGATGAATCACCATTGGATAGATTCAATGAAATTTATGGTAAGATATTAATATATCCTCATCAATATATAAATATTTAATAAATGGTTCTTCCATAATATCAGTTCAATTTCTTGCATTAGTATTTAGGATTGTCTCTCTAAATTTTGCAATATTTGTAGTCATCATATTCATGGCTACAATCATTTTGTTAAGTTGTTCATAATGAAAAATACTTTTTTCATGTTATTAAAGGACTACAATGTACTAGCAAAGGCCTTCAAACTTGACTTCACTCATATTGTCCTCTTCATTCTGATTTTATTACTATCCTCTGTGATAATTATCTTTTGTTGTGTATGAAATATCGTCTCCAATACATACTGCAATCTAAAGATATTGTCTTCTATGATAATCTCTTATTTCCTCTTTGATAGATAGATACAATGGAATGAATATTATCCTATGTGATAATAACTTTATATCCTCTACAAAATAGAGTAAACAATGACTTCAATGTTGTACATCCCCTGCAATGTGATATATATTTTCAGCCATGATCTGAATGTAATTGTTTTTTTAATTATTATTTTAAAGACTTTACAAAATTCTTAGTAGTTTCATTGAATGCAATGGGTGAATCACAAGTGAGAATAGGTAATAAATATAGATGATTGGGAGGTTTAACTTTGTCTAGAAATGACACGTGAATGTTACAAACTGTCAACTACTTTTGATTCCCAAAATACTAACAAAATGTCTTTTGCAAGTCACAAAGTTCTACTAGAATTTATTCTATCCACTTCCCAATTCATTCTATTTATTCTTTAATTGATCGTGTTTCCCTACTATTTTAGAAAATTTATTTATGTTTTGAGCTTAGGTTGATTCATCATTCGATAGTAGATAAAATGTCTGGAGATTATGTGACAAAGACCACTATGCATGTAGTAATTGTGCCATTCCAAATCTAGCATAGCTTGATAAGAATATATAGACCCCTATACAAGCATTTTACCACGAATGTTGCCTATGTAATTTCTGCATCAATATTTCTTTTTTTTTAAGCAATTGGGACTGTGTGAAGAATATCATGTAATTGCCATATCAATATATGATAGTCTGATATCTCAAATTTAATCAAATCTTCTTTACCAAGGCTCTGATACCAATTGTAATGACCCCTTTCTGGACATTTCCCATTTTCGTTTAATTTATATTATGGACTTCATAGAATCCCTTTCATATTCCTCTTCCCAAGTTTAATACTTCTCTTATATATAATATGATGAGAAGAGACATGTCTTTTCAATTAATTATATTATTAATATTAATATAGGTTATTATTTATTAATATAATATTTTTAATATTAATTAATTTGTATATTATTAATATCACTTCAACTATTTCATATTAAATAGAATATAATAAATCCTAACTTAAATAATATATTATTAACAATATGGTTTCATTATTAAAATTTAAGATTTAATACTATTAGATTATAGAATTTAGTTTATTTAAGAATATTAAGTTTATGAGTAGATTAAATATTACAATAATATCTATTAAATACAAACATTATTTGGTTATATCATTTCATTTATTTATAACTTTAATCATTATATATTACAATAGTATTTATCTATTTATCTTTCTTTACTTAAAATAAAAATATTATTATTTATTTATAATGATTATATATATATTACTTATTGTTTTGTATCTTAATAATTATTAAATATTATTTTAGCAAGACTATTACAATCAAACTGATTGTCTATGGCCACTGGACAATCCAAAAATTCTTCTTTATTCAAGCTACCATTGTAATAAGGAATATGCTCCATACTATCTTTATTGAGAGACTAACAGGCATCCAAGAATACCTTTTGGTCCTTTTCCACCTCCGGATCATTGCCTCTATCAAATATCTCCCCTAATTCACTTTCATCTTCTTCCTCACTCTCATCTCCTCATTCTGTGATTTTCTTTTTACTCTTTGTTTCTTCTTGGTTCGCGTTGGCCAATAGATACTTGACCAAATTCACTATTGAACCCTTTCTCATTGCCTTGGGTGGTATAATATCAACCTCTTGGTTATCTTCCACATCTGACATATACCAAACTCAAAGTTGGCTCTAATACCACTTTGATGCAGAGGGTGTTAGAGTAAATAATTAATTATTAATTATTTATTCAATTTACTTAAACTTACTTAGGTAAATGCATGTAGTTAATAGTTGTAGTGATGAGTTGTTGAAAACACGGGAGTTTGTTCCCTTCTAGCATGTTTCACCTTTTTGTGGAAGAATGCTTAGTTGTCAACCTTATCTTCTACCACCTTCTAGCTTGTTCTACAAGCTTCCTTGAGGCCTTTATAAGTGATCTCTCTCTCATTGTACATTTGTTCATTCACATAGCAATTTCATTTTCCTATTGTGAAATATTTTCTCTTGCATTCTTTGCTTCAAGCTCTTGCTCCTTCGATTTCTCTTCAACAAGCTATTTGCATGCAGGTGATCTTAGCTAGTTGTGGAGTTGGATTTCATCAACTACTACATGGTATCAGAGCCTCCATGTTGTTTCTTGGTTGAAGGATTTTTGAAGCTGTGATTTGGAGACACAAACCCTAGTTTGTTTGTGATTTTTTCTTTAGTCGAGAGAAAGAGCATTTTTTTAGTATTTGGAGAAATTTGAGAAAGAGGGTTTAACATAATAGATCTATCATTTTTTGGGCTTTTTTCTTTATCTTTTGGAGGTGTGATAGCGGCGATTCAGGAAAAATAACTACAGAGGTGATTTTCAAACAGCGACATCTCCCTCATATGGACTCATTTTTTCAAGCAATTTTTTTTGTTTTGGGGTAGGATTTTGTGATCTACACATTGGTGCAGGTGGTTTGACATCTCTATTCCTGAATTTTTTGACAACTTGCAATTTTCAATTTTTACCACTTCAAATGCTTAGTACGAGCTCATTTGGACACATAATGAGGTGCTATTTTTTTTCAAAGTGTTTTTTTTTTTGTCTACTTTGTAGATCTACAATTAGATTATAGGTTTTGTGGACAGAAATATTACTTTAAAAAATAGGCCCTAAATTGGCTATTGTAGTTGCACTAAGTATAGAGTGCCCAAATCATGCATTGGAGGGGGGGGGGGGGGGGGTTAATTGATCTCTTTTGCATTTTGGGGGAGCATTTTCTTTTCTATAATTTACTTTAGAATAAGACCCTTCTACTTCTATCTTCTTCTCTCTCAATGGCAGATCCATCTGTGACCTGTCTTATGCCACATTACTATCACACCTAGAAGACACAAATGACTAGGCATCTCATGTCAAGGGGCTTATGGTCATGTCTAGATGAGAATCAACCTAATATTACATGCCCTTTTGAGGTTCTTCAGCACAAGAATAAAATGGATGAGGCCATGGGATTGATTGCATTGAATATTTTAAACAGTCTACTATTTCACTTGGATGGTTTGACCACTTCACGGGCTTATTGGCTCAAATTTCAAACTTTGTTTGGTATAGTGAATGAAGTTTTGGGCACTTTAGCTTGATGCAGAGTTGACTTCTTTGACACCTGATAATTTTTCCACCATTGAGGACTTCTGGATGAAATTCAAATCTTTGCATACACTTTTGCAGGGATGTGGGAAAACCAAGACAGATGATGAGTGTATCTTTTTGATACTCTCAAAGTTGAGAGGCCAATATTAGATCTTCTCTTCTACTTTCTACTCCACTATGGATGCTTTGGGTGACAGACACAAGATACCTTCATTTGAGATTTTTTTGATTGGTTAACTCATGAATAGTATAAGATCAATCAGATGGATTCACTTTCAGGTTCACAGTCACAGGCATTGCTTGTCAAGGATACATAGCAGCAGAAGTCGAAGCAAATATTAGATCCCTCTTCTACTAGTTCATCATATTCTAAGAAGAAAGAGAAAAAGAAGACTGAGACTCCTACCTATTCATATTGTGGGAAAGGATATCATAATGAGGAACATTGTTTTTAGAAGAGATTTAATGGCTATGAGAAACAAATTGCAGATTTGCAAGCTCTTCTTCAGAAGAACACTGTTTCTTCTGCATCTTCTTCTACCTCACAAGGGTCTACCTTTTAGTCTTCTTCCACATCTTCATCATCTACATCAAATCTTGGAAAGGGTCATGCATTATAGGCTTCCATTGCATCTCCTTCACAGGTTCCTTGGATACAAGATTCAGGTGCTTCTCACCATATGACATCTTCTCAAGGTGTCTTCTCTACTCTTGAGGCCTCTCCTATTCCTCACATTCTCATGGGGAATAACACTGCCCTACCAGTCTATAGGAAAGGTTTAGTTCACATCTAGGATGGTATATTCAATGATGTATTATATGTTCCATCTTTGTCTGCCAACCTTCTCTCAATTTCTCAAATTACACGCGGTGGATTAGGGAAGATAGTTGAGTTCACTGCTAATTCAGTCTTCATTCAAGGTCATGTAACAGGAGTTCTTATTGCTATAGAGGTATTTGATTCTTCCACCCATCTCTATACCTTCTCACACTTTTTCCCACTGTCTCCATTTTCAAAGCATTCCTCTTCTCTTTCACAAGAGGATCATGTGGCACAGTCTGGATACTTGAACCTTTGTATTGTTCTTGAGATCCCAATTTTGACTACCACACCACATCCAGTTGAGGGCTTTTCTCCTCAGCAAGATTTGTCTTCCACTCTACCTGATCCTCTAGCTTCATTCATTGAGACTCCAGGTAGAATTGTTGTGGATACTACAATGGACATTCATGACAGTGTCATCACACCTGCCTTAGGGATTCCATTCCTGGATCCTCATACTTTTCCCTTTGAACATCAGATAGGCCTTCCAATTTTCTCTCTCATTCAAGGGTTCCCTTGTTTACTCCGCATTGGAGTTTCATTGATTTGATTCTTTCTTTAGGGGCTCCATTATTATAGGGGGGCTTTGGAAACTTTTCTATCTCTCATGGGGGGGCTAATTGTACTTATGGTTTTGAGAGAGTCTCTTGAAACATTTTTAGCGAAAGTTTTCCTTGGGGGGTCTTGTTGAGGCCTTCCTTCCTTACTTCATTTTTTTAGCATGTTTTTTACCTCTTTTTGGGGGAGGGTTTCTCCCATGAGGTTTTCCCTCTTTCCCCATTTTTAGAGGTTGCATTTCTTTGCATTGTACATGGGTACCTAACATGGCCTTGTTGTCAGGACTCATTTTGTATTTCATCTTAGTTTTTGTGAGCTTAAGGCATTCCCCTAAGTTGCACTTAAGAGGGGGTGATAGAGTAATAATTAATTATTAATTATTTATTCTATTTACTTAAGCTTACTTAGGTAAATGCATGTAGTTAATAGTTGTAGTGATGATTTGTTGACAATACAAGAGTTTTTTCCCTTCTAGCATGTTCCACCTTTTTGTGAAAAAATGCTTAGTTGTCAACCTTATCTTCTACCACCTTCTAGCATGTTCTACAAGCTTCCTTGAGGCCTTTATAAGCGGTCTCTCTCTCATTGTAAATTTGTTCATTCACATAGAAATTTTATTTTCCTATTGTGAAATATTTTCTCTTGCATTGTTTGCTTCAAGCTCTTGCTTCTGCGATTTCTCTTCAACAAGCTATTTGCATGCAGGTGATCTTAGTGAGCTGTGGAGTTGGATTTCATCAACTACTACAGAGGGACTAGGGATATACCAATTAACAAATCCTAATTAGGAATCTAATCCTTGAACCATCCAATGGCTCTTTCTTTCTTGATATTTCTGAAAGGAAACTTGGCAACAAAAAACATAACCGTTTCCACATAACCCATAATAGATCTGAAATAAATATGGAATTAAAATCCACATGCAAGAGAATAGACAACATACCCACAAAATTGTGACACAAGATATACCCTGAGAAACCCTCATTGAGGGAAAAAAACCCAGCCTCCAAAAGCATCCATCACCATGTATTATTTAGCAAAAATGCCATTGCCATACAACCATGGAAGCCTTCATGGCCATAGCCACAACCGAGCAAACTATGTGAACAAGCATGAATCCACACATCCCATGCCATGCTTCCAACCTTCACAAATGCTCCCTTGGCTAACCTGTCAAGCCTTGTCCCGCTCGACTCTTGCCTTTTGTCTTCTCCTTGTCACTCTTTCTCTCTCTCACACTACAACAACTACCCTTGTGGCTGCTTATATAGTAGCAAGCCCCACAAAACCACCAAGTGGTATTACATAAACCATGTGCTAAAACCATGTGCTACCTAACCTACTGACCCCACATTTAATATTGGGCATTTAATTCTTTTCCCCAATATTAAATAATTACATGAAATATTTTCACAATGTTACAATACAACTCATCAAAAATATTCCATGGGAATCTTTACATGTTGCATGTCCATCTAGGTACAACACTACATAATAAAATAAAATAATAAAATAAGAATATTATGCAATGTGTGCAACACCCATTATCTCAACAATTTCCACCAATCATAGCCTCCAAGACTTTTGCCCCAACTTTCCTCCTAGGTATATTTGGATTGGAGTAGACTCAATCTCTCTTGTTGAGGCACTAGTCCTACCAGTCCTTCCTTCCTTTATAACCCTAACCATTTCTTAGGATCTTTCTCTCACCCTTCCTTGATTTCTAATAATGTTTTAGATACCCCCCATATCCTTCTTGACCTTTCCTAAGACCCTTGGTCACATCAACAACCATTAAAAAATCACTATCTTCAAATTGGGCTATCTAGGACTATTTTCTTTAGGTCTAGTAACACTATTTTATTCCATTTCTCTAAGTCCTTCCAAATAAACCCATGTAAGACCTTAGGATTATAAAATCTATCACCTAGCACTTCTAAAACCCAAATTTGTAGAGCCTCAAAACATCCACAACCCTTTTCACCCTCAAGCCCTAGTTTCTAGGCTATCTTTTAGGCCTCTAAACCAGTTTCCACCAAAAGACCTCTAAATCCTTTCAAAATTCCAATCAATATTTCAAACTAATTTTTCTATCAAGGTAACATCCTAGGGATTCTAAGCATGACATTGGATTGGCCTAGTCTAATCATGTGTGTGCTTTGCAATAACATCTTTACACTATCCTGGCTCACCTACTCCTAGCAATCAGCCTAAGGCATCACTCCAAGGCTTAGAAACCAGTTAGAAAATTATAAAAGAAAATTAAAATCATATGTACTATGTCTAAGTTATCATCGCACAAGGTTAAATACATTTTCCACTATGGATGATCAAATTAGAGCCATTAATGTGACAATGGCCCTATGAATGGAAACCATAGACTAGTCACCAATAAAAATTCCACAACTAACCAACCTTGTAACTTTAGAATAAGTTTGTATATGAAAAAGAAAGATGAAACACTGCACTACAAAAACCAAAAGTTAGATCATTTGTCCCAATCTATACATAGCCATACTGGGGCATTAAAGCTCTAAAAAAATAATGAAAAATGTTGCAACAGTCTATACAATAGACTCACACGTATGTAATCTAGCTAGAAACATTTTGTTATAAATATTAATCTTTCTTTGGATGTATTTAATTTTGGATATTTTATGGATACCTACATGTATTTTATCCTACTGTACACGTGTGGAGGACATGTAATTTACTTGTCCTCTAGTCCACATGTGAGGACAACTCATTCTATAATTGCTTTTATAAAGGAAATTAGTTTATCCTCCTTAAGAGGATCTTGACACTTTGCACACACTTATTATAAATGTGGCATTCATAGAAATGAGAGTTACACATGTGACAATATACAACTCCTTTCTAATCTGCATAAAATAGATGCTTCTTTCTCTTTCTTCTTTACACATCACATTGATGTTATCGTAATGAGCTAGTTTGCTCAACCATTATCTATCTCTCTCTTCTCTAGGCATTTTCCTTCATACGTAATACTCACAAGGAGTTTTCTTTTCTTTCCCCTTATAAATCCTTGTCTCCTTTATTGATATACTTTGGTGTAAGCTCTTGGATCTTGATTATCTCATGGTAACATTATTTATCGCTTAACTCACGTGGGTTGATTTCATTTCCTTCCTCTAGTTTATCATTTCTTACATTTTATTAGAGCTTGGTTGCTAATCCTTGTTTTGATTTTTTTAGTGTTGAAGGTTTCCATTCATTGGAGCTCACCTTTTTTTGGAGACATTATTGAGAGAAGTTTTTGCAGCTTTTTCTTATTCTAACATCTTGTGTGTATAGGTCTTACTATTTAATCTATTATTCTTCTCGAATCCCCTTTGGAAGGCTTGCCGCCAAAGGGTTATTCTCTTTTAAAAAAAAAATTGCTCTTGTTTTGGAAGGCTTGTCGCCAAAACAAGAAGCATTTAACTCTCATATTCTCATAAGTATTTTTTTTCTCATCATTATAAAGTGTGCAATTTGTTTTACAATATTTAAAACAAAAATTGTTATTATCCTAATATTTCCCTTGCAGGAAATTCTTCAATATTTTCTTTTGGTTAATATTTTTTTATTTTATTCATATTGGTTGGTTAAAATGTATGCTTAAATTTCTTTCAATTTTTTTTTTTTGTAATTTGTAACTTCTTGGTTTTTTTTAACATTCAATTTTAATAATATCTTTTTAGTATCTCTGTGTCAATATTTTTCTTTCCTAATCTGAACTAAATCCTATCTCATACATTTCTTGTTTTTTTAAGTCATGTCCTTTATTGAGTCTTGTTTTTCCTCTTTTTACATCCTCGTCTATTTAAACATCGGTTATCTCAAGTAATCTAACCCAATTGTTTTGATTGCTTTTGTAATTGTTGTTTTTGCCTGCAGTTGCTTCCCATTCTTTGTTTTATCTCTGTTGCTCCTCTTTTTTTCAACCCCATATGCTTGTATTGTGGCTCTTGCTTCAACGACTTCTCTTAGTCTTGATTACGTGCTTGGGCTTTACATTCACTACCCTCTCCTTTCACTCTCTCTCACCTAGTTTATCATGTTGCTCTCTTCCTTCTTGAAACTTTTGCATAGACCTACCAGTGCGCTCTTCCTGCCTATGTGCTCTCCCCTACCTACCTAGTGCCTCTCTCCTACCTACGTATTTTACCCTCCCTCCATCTTGTTAGCAACCGATGCTTGAATCATTGGTCCTATAACAAGTGTTTTAATCCCTGCCACCTTTTTTTAGTCTGCCTCTTATTCTGCAATTATTCTCTGACACATTTTGTCACAAGGTGTCTTATTAATTAGTTTTTTTGGCATTGGACTTCAAGGAATGTTCTTTTCTTTTTATAGGTTCATTAGCTTGTTAGGATTTTTATCAATTTCACTTCTATGCTAACATTCCTTCCTTCTCACATTACTATTAAATTAAATATACATCACCATAAATTTTGGTTAGTTTAATATCTTTTAAAAATAATATTTTTTTTCTAATACTACTCATTTCTTTTCCTTGCTATACTACTTTGTTTAAATTTTACAATCTCAAGGGTTTTCATTAGTGGGTTACATATTTGCTAACTTTTTTTACCCTAAATATGTCAACTCTAATTTTGTAAATTAAGCTTAATAATTTGAACTATCATTCATGGAAGACTCACATTCATTCATTTTTCATTTTAAACACATGTTGAATATTGCCATTGACACTTTTGTTGAACCCGGTTTAGCCACCACCCAAGATGAAAAAGATGTTTGGAAAATTAAAAATGAAGAATCTTTAAGTCTTATTGGTATTTCTAAAATTCCAGATTTATATGTTTTAATAGAAAACTATTCCAAAGCTTGTGAAGCCTGGACAATTCTACAAACTACTTATGACAGTACAAACAAATCCTGCAAAATACAATTGCAGGGTCAACTTGAAGATCTTAGGTTTACAAACTTCAAAACTATGGATGATTTATTTTTCAAATTTGATGCTCTCAAAATTCATTTTATTGTTTTAGGTGTTCAATTACCTGATATTCATTTGATTCATATTATTCTTAAAATGTGTTTTCCTAGGCAATTTCAATAGTCTATAACTAGCATTCATGCTCAGCTTGCAATTCCTAATTTATCTACTCAATTGACTTATGTTATTTTTCAAATATTATTGCATCAAGAATTTAAGCTAATTCAATTTGGTACTCTTAAATCAAGTGAGCATTCTTTTATGTCTAGGAATTCAAATAATAACTTTTGTTCAAATAATAATAATTATAATCATAACCACAACAACTCTAACCATTCAAATAGTAAATCTAATGTAAAAGATAACAATAATCACAATAATAATCATAATAATTTTAACTATAATAATAATAATCAAAGGAATCATTCAAATTCCAAACCTCATTGTACTTATTGTGGCAAAGATGGTCATTTGTTAGGAATTGTTTCAAAAAGAAAAATGATTAAAAACCCATGAACAACAATAACCACCATAAAATATCCAATCATAAATAAGGTAATTCTAATGGTTCTACTTCTCTTCATGCTTGAACTTGTGGTTATAATTTTTTTATACCATTAGAATGGATTGTGGATAGTGGTACTTCTCAACATGTTACTTCTCATAAGGAAGTTTTTGATTCTTTGCAACCTAATTTAGCTAATATTCCAATTCAATTACTTAATAATCATATGTGTTAAATTTAAAGGTTAAGGTGATGTAAGTGTTCCTAATGGTAAATTGTATGATGTGCTCTAAGTTCCTGATTTGAAAACTAATCTTTTTTCTATTGCAAAGTTATGTCATGACTATAAAGTTGAATTCTATAAGGATATGTGCTATGTGATTGATCCTCAAACTAATGAAGTTGTTTCTAATGCTAAAATGGATCATGATAATTTATTTAAATTTCATGAATTTATTAGTTCAAGGTATTCTTTACATACCTCCTTTGATTTCAATATATGGCATGAAAGACTTGGCCATTTAAATTTTGATTATTTTACTTTGATGAAAAAAGCAAATATGGTTGATGATTTGTCCCACATTATTCCTTCCAAAATTATTTTCATTGGTTGTATGAGTGGTAAGATGCATAGGGAGCCCTTTCTGAGTGGTAGATCATTGCAAGAAACTCATAAATTGTATCTAGTCCATAGTGACTTTTTGGGCCCCATGGAGAATAACTCCATCCAAGGTTCTTGGTATGCACTTTCTTTTGTTGATAATTTTTCATGAAGAATTTGGATCTATTTTCTGCATAGCAAGGATAAATTTCTTGATATATTTATTGAATTTCATTTATATGTTGAAAGGCAATCCAATTTTAAACTTAAGATTCTTAGAACTGATAATGGGAAGGAATACATGAACAATTCTTTTCATTCTTATTTAAAATCATGTGGAATTAAATATGAGCTTATTATTCCTTATGCACCACAAAAAAATGGTGTGGCAGAAAGAAAGCATAAGACCATTGTTGAAATGGCTAGGTGTATGTTACATGCTAAGAACTTGAATTATCAATTTTGGGATGAAGCTATGTCTTGTGCAACTTATCTTATCAATAAGACTCTTACTAAATCTCTCGAGGACATTACTCCCGAAGAGGTTTGGTCTAGTAGGAAGCCTTATTTACATCACTTGAGGATTTTTGGATCTATTGCTTATGTTCATACTCTTAAAAGAAAAGCATAAATTAGATGCTAAGTCTTCTCCTTATATTTTTGTTGGGTATGATGAATATACAAAGGGTTATAGAGTTTATGATTCTACTAGTGAACAAAGCACAAGTTGTAAGGGATGTTTGTATTGTAGAAAATGGAGTTCATAATTATTCTAATGCACATGATGCAGAATTTAGTGGTACTAAAATTGTGCTAGTGGAGGACCAACCTCCTTCTCTAAACCCTGCTCCTCCTATTAACCCTCCTTCTCAAGCACCAATTATTATTTATGCTCCTTCTCCTGCTAGTAATGATATTCATATTGCTACTAATAATGCTTTTATTGATAATGATTCTTCTTCTAGTGATGATTCTTACTACTAAGAGAAAACGTTAATGGCTTCAAGGCAGGCTTAATGAAAGTGGTGAATATGTTACTAGATTTGGTGGACTTAAACCTAGGAGGATTAATTATTGCAATTATTCTTTGATGACTTCTATTATGAATTCTAATGATCCTAAGTCTTTTTGTCAAGCTAACTCTCAAGCTCATTGGCAAAAGGCCATGCAAGAGGAATATGATTCCTTAATTGCTAATCAAACTTGGGACTTAGTTACCTTACCTCATGGTAAGAATTTATTTTCATGCAAATGGTTGTATAAAAAAAAGTTGAATGCCAATAATGAAATTAGTAAGTTTAAAGCTAGATTAGTTGCTAGAGGCTTTTCTCAAATTGAAGGGTTAGATTATAATGAAACTTTTGCCCCCGTTGCTAAAATGTCTACTATAAAATTAGTTATTGTTTTAGCTTCTAAAATTAATTGGTGTATTCATCAAATGGAGATTTACATGAAGAGATCTATATGGTGCATCCCCTCGATTTTATTTAAAAAGGTAGTGAAAACCTGGTTTTGCAAATTGAAAAAAAAAAATTTATGGTCTCAAATAATCTCCTATGGAATGGTTTCTAAGATAAATTCTTTATTTATTTCTCAAGGCTTTTCTTGAAGTAAGAATGATTGTAACTTTTATATTAAACATATTCAATATGATATTATCATTGTTATTCTTTATGTGGATGATTTGATTCTTACTTGAAGTTCAAATGCTTTAATTTTTTATATTAAGTTTCAGCTTAAATAGAAATTCCAAATGATTGATTTAGATATTTTATATTACTTCTTAGGCATGCAAATTTGGAAAATTCAAAAGGGTATTTTTGTTTCTTAAAGCAAGTATGCTCATGATCTTTTAGCAAAAATTAAGATGAATGATTCTAACCATGTTTCAATTCCATGCAAACTAGGAACTAAGTCAATGGCTGATATGAATACTCCTTTTGTTGACAAAACTTTGTATTGGCAATTAGTATGAAACTTGAGTTACTTAACTTTTACTAGTGTATTGCCTCTCTCATTTGATTTCTATAAGTCATCCTAATGGATGCAACCTTGTTGATCTTTCTTTGTGAAGTGAACATGATTGGGACCATGAGTATGCTTATGGTTGATTTATGAGATTATGATGTGTTAGATGGTTTCACTGATGTTTGTGCCAGTGGTCACGTAGACAGATGTGGTATCATGAGGTTGTTCTATAATTATCCTAAGATGTGTGCAGAGATTGCACTATGTATTATTATCCTGCTACACTAGGCTAGGTTCCTGTAGCAGTGGTTAGTCATGTATTTGACCAATTTCACTTATCTCTTTTAAGTTCCATTTTAATGCTTAAATAATTAGAAATGAATTGTCCATGTTGGATTCATTGGTTATGTACTACAGATATTTACCTTGTTCATTTTGGTAGTATAATGATATGGTTATTTACTTCATTCTTTCTTTGTGATGCTTTATGCAAAAGTGTGTGATGTAAATGGATTATTTTAGTATAATTAAATAGATGATTAAATTAGGTTATTTAATGCATTTATCACTTTGGCTATATTATTATATGCAATTGTACTTGATCATGTGGGTTAGTGTGTAGGATTTATGTCCCTAGCAGTGGCACATGGAGTTAGTGACTCAGTTGTTCATGTTTAACCAATCTCATCCCTATATGGTCAACGTATCTTATTCAATTGTTTAAATTAAACCTTCCAGTGATTTAATAAATCTGGACTCATTTGCATTATGTGATTGGACTAGTAACTGTGTTTGTGCATTTAGAGGTTTGCATTTGTTGTGAAAGTAATTAACGAATTGTGTGATTTTGGTTTAAGGGTTTTTGGGGCTTTATCTTATTTAATTTAATTCCTAGTAGCTTTGTCATAGTTCAATTCCAATTACTTGGGATAACCTATTCTCATTTGGGTTGAATTAGGGTTTAACTAGGTGACCTCATTAATTACCCTTATCCTTTATTCACTTGAAAAGCGAATAAGTATCCAAAAAAAAATTTATTCTTGACTTCTCACTTTTGAATTAGAAATTTTGAGAGTAAAACCCAAAATCCTCTTCATGAGGAATTACTATTATGTTCATTGTGGGAGCTATAGGCATGAGATTGTTTCAAGGATGGTCTTGTTGGATCCAGCTCGAGGATACCTTGGTTTGCCGCAACTTTTGGTAGTTTCCACAAGATATTTATTTTAGCCTACTATTTTCTATTTTTTCCCCTTTTTCTATTAGGTAGGGCTCTCCTATTATATTGTTTCAACTTCATTTCTGCTTCCATTTATTGTAATTATTTGTTAGGAGGCTGAGAACTAGTGTTCCCCTTTCTTTATGTTTGATGTCTCTACCGGTTGGGTGGGTATGAGCATTTCCCTAATTTTTGGGATGAGAGTTTGGGGTTTTGCATTTTTATACTTGTCATTTTTGCATACGAACTCCAAACCTAGATTTTGTTTAATATTTGTGAATTTGTGCCCTAAGACCAAATGGGTTTTAATTTTGACATTTTTGATTTTTAAGGTTTTTTACCTCGATTTTCATGTCACCCAATTTTCTCAAGTTTTCTTGGCATGATGTTAGTCATGGTCTTGGATTATCCATAGGATGTCAGTTAGACCATTGTTGCATCTTTTTTTTTGCATTGGAATGCATGTTGCATCTATAATCTCGATCTTGTGTTCAATTGAGTGATGTTATACCTGGTGGTATTGGTTCTAGCATAACCCTTCTTATTTCGTGGACACTAGGATTCATGTAGAATCCATACTCCCAAATTTAGGCCAATTGAGTGAGTTCATGATGTTTGGTTTTGTTGCATTATTGAGACTTGTGTAGAATCCATACTCCTAGATTGAGGTCGGTTGAGTGAATTCATGATGTATGATTTTATTATTCTTTGGGATTCATGTAGAATCCATCCTCTTGAGCTTATATTCGATTGAGAGTTATTTTTCTTGTGTTCTTATCCAATCCTTATGCTACGATCTTCATGGTGGTGGTGTGCCACACATAAGCATGTGCATGTTCATATGTTAGGTGACTTGCAAGGTTCTATCTTTCATGGTATTTCTAAGAGTTATGATCATTTGGGTTTGGCTTGGGAATATGCATGCCTATTGGCACTCATCATTAGATAAGCATGGGTAGGGTAGGGTATGGTAGCACCATGGAGGGGGCTTCTATCTCACAACTAGGTGATCATTATGCCTCAAGGGTTGATAGCGGAATTTTTAATCAAGTGATAACTAAATAAAATATTGGGTGGTAATAAATCTAAGATAATAAAAAGGCACATGATTTGTTCCTTCTGTTAGGAAGTGTGAGCTAGCAATACTAGCTTGATATTTCTGATGCCAAGTGACTCTCCATATAGCAAGCTCCTACGTAGTTATCCATTGATTTTTTGACCAGGACCTATAGTACTTGCATTATCTCATGATCTTGGTTTCATTCATCTTTACTATTTGGCATGAGTCTTAGCCATGATCCTTGTGTTATGTGTGTTTGTTGTTGGATCATTATCTCCATTAGCAAGGGAAGGAGTGGACCAATGGGTTCCACATGGTCAGGAGGTGTAGCTACCTTCACCACTACTAGAGACTAGTGTACAAAGATAGTCTATTTCCAATTGATATCAATGCTTGATGTGTCACTTGGAATTTTTGTTTTCTCCAAAGTATGTTTCTTTGTGATTTATGCTTTCATTAGAATGTATGGATATCATGTTTATATGATGCTAGTTTCATTGGTGCATTCTTTTATTATGATGTTGTAGCATATGGTTATATGCTATAATTCACTATTAGTTGAAGTATCTATGCTTTGATGGAATATCATGCTAGATCTTGTTGTTCTTATGATGTTAGTTACTTTTTTAGTAGTGACACCCTCATAAGATAGCTCTGACTATCTAGTTGGAAATTTGGGATGTCATGTGTGGGGGATGGCTAGGACCTTCAAGGTCTCATGATGCTAGTATGGTTGGCAGGAATTGTGCATGAGTTTTGTCATGTTGGTGCTTTGATGTTTATGTTTTTCCTTTATATGATGTCAATTTATGAACCATGTATGTACATTGTGATGTTGAGTTCTGCATGTTCTTTTATTTGTCATTATGGTTTGGATTAATAGATGTATTCTCCTTCCTATTGCTCATTATCTTTCTTTTCTTGTGTTCGAGTGTCCAAGCCTCAATTTAAGTGCATCTGGTACACCTCAGTGTGAAGGTTCTAACTCTTTTTCCCTTTTGTTTGTTCATTAGGTTATTTCTTTTCAATCTTGGGTGACAATGGTTCAGTGTTGGGTGATATTGGAAGAGTATCACATGCCTTAAGGAGAAAGATCATATAATATTGGAACGTATCGCACCATAGTAGTGCAAAATATTGTACAATACCAGTGAAGCATCACATCACCATACTAAGAACCATCACCTAGCAATACTAAGAAGTATGGCTTGGCTATAGTGAGAAGTATCACCTTGGGAAAAAGTATTGCCTAGATATAGTGAGAAATAATGCTTGGCCATTGTAAAGTGTTGCTTGGTTTTCTTGCAAAAAATTGCTCGAGAAAATAGAAGGTATCTCTGGACTTTTTGGTTGAGAGTTGATTGGTGTTTTGAGTACCCTTTAGGATTGCACTCCTTCCTAGTTGAGTAGATTTAATTCCTTATACTCATATATGATTCATTTGAGATAGGTTCCAAGCTTCTCTGAGATAAGATAAAGATTCTTAGAAATTTCAGGGCTTTAGGATTTCAAACTTAGCCAAATTTTAGGAATCAACATTTATCTTTTAGCATGATGTTTAGTTGGTGAGTGGATGTATCTTTGAGCCCTCATCCCATTTTTGGCCATTATTAGTCTCTGTTTGTATATTTGGATTATGATATGACTGGTAGATATGGACTTGTTGTTTAACCATGCTAGGAGCTTTTACTTTGGGATTGAATGAGAACATCACCTTGGAATATTCTAATGATTCATGTGTTCTTTGGTTTGTGAGTTGCGGTTTAGAGCTTAGAGATCATTGGAAGTGGTTGTATGACTTCCATTGGTGTAGGTAAACATGTGAGTCTTTCCATGTTCCCTATTCTCATCACCTTGTGTTGATGCTTCACTCTTGCACTTGGTTACTATATGTTATGGCTATTGAAAATTGGCTATATCTAGATAGGCAAATATTGTCATTAATGGCAATAGATAATGTACATGCTTGTAGAAAACTCATAAATAAAGATACTTAGATTTTTGGTACTCAGAAAATTGTCTAAGTATGAAAATGATTTCCAACAGTGTATTATTTTGCATGCAACTTGTTTTTGATGTCATATTATGACTAGTAAGGTTACATGGAGGTAGAATGAACTGAGAAAAACACGTGGTTAGCATTGCTTGTAGGAATACTAACTCTAACACTTGTTATTCAAGTTCTAGTAAATGCAGTTATGTGTTTATTAGATAGGAACATAGAACAATATTTGAAGTATAACTTTTTTATATGATGTTATTGTTGAGAGAAAGGTTAGATGGAAATAGTATGCATATTGATGATGATGTGTATAACCTCAGACATTAGTACGGATAATACAAAAAGAAATATTTATGATTTACCAGTATATCTATGTACATAATAACAAAATGAAAGGTCAAGGAATTATTTTATTTACAAAATAATTACTTGACCAATTAGGGATGACAACCTAGATGTTTACTTTAAGTTGGGAAAATTTATTTTGGTCTTAGCTGACCTAGTAGAAATTTGTGGAAAGGCATGGTATTTATGCAAATACATCTTGTGACATTATTTGGAAGTCACGAACGAAAGTTATGAATGCGAAGTTTTGTATCATATGTAGAAGTGAGTTTTGACAACCTAATTTTGTGATTTGAGATTGAGTTGAGGTTAGAGATCAGCTTAAAGAAGTTACAACATCTATACTTTTGCACTTGAGGAACTTAAAGGATAAATTACTTCTTTGGGCAATGAGCTCTTCTTGTAATTGAAAGTTCATGTTTTGATAGTGAGCTTTTCTTGCATACATTGTACCAAAACTCCTAACAATTTTGGAATCTCCTACTAGGGATTCAAAGTATCCTAACAGGGACTCATATGCACTAAATGAGTTTATAGACTCCTAATAGAATCCATCTTCTAATGAGGAACATTTATATTAGTACATCATCTTATGGGTATCATCCTCACTAGGGTTTTCCCTTGGCCAAGGTTTCCCTAGTTAACAAAATATGGTGTTATGAGTTCTCTTTGTGCATCGTTACTTTTACTGTTCATGATTACTTGTTTACTTTAGTATGTATGGTTTAAAGTAATAAATAATATCCAGTTGGTAACAAAATTTTGTAGAATACTGATTCACCCCCCAGTATTCCCTATTTCTAATAGTGGGTCAGTAACTTATCTAAGAAAATAATTATTCAGTGCATGTTTTATCCTTGTGTTCCAAAGATCTTTAGGTGGGGTATTACAACTAGACCTGATATTTCTTATAGTGTTGGTTTAGTTTCAAGATTTATGTCTAAACCTCAACAGACACATCTCAAAGTTACTTAAAGAATATTAAGATATATTAAAGGAACAATTAATATGGGATTATTTTATGATGCAAATTCTGATTTTATTTTACAAGTCTATATTGATTCTGATCTAGGTGGAAATCCCAATGATGGGAAATCTTCTTGTGGGTATTGTTTCTTTGTTGGTTTAGGTGAAATTTCTTGGAAAAGTAAAAAAATAACACTCTATTTCTCTTTGCTCAACTAAATATGAATAGAAAGGTTGGACTAATGCATCTAAGGATGATTTATGGCTTAGAAGAATTCTTGAAGATTTAGGTCTACCTCAATAAGCACCTACTCCATTACATTGTAACAATCAAAGTGCCATTGCATTAGCAAAAAATTGAGATTTTTAGGTAAGGACATATTTCTCTTCAACATCACTTCATCCAAGAACAAGTTGCAGACAAGCAATTTACCCTCCTTTATTATAAGGGTGAAGATCAAGTGGTTAATATTTTGACAAAACCACTCTCTAAAGAGAGATTTCAATTTCATTGTAAAAATTTGGCTTTACAACCCCTTGATGTAAGCTCCCCAAGTAAAGATTAAGGGAGGGTGTTAGAAATATTAATCTTTCTTTGGATGTATTTAATTTGGGATACTCCAAGGATCCCTGCATGCATTTTTTCCTATTGTACACATATGGAGGACATGCCATTTACTTCTCCTCTAGTCCACATGTGAGGACAACTCATTCTATAATTCCTTTTATGAAAGAAATTAGTTTACCCTCTTTGAGAGGAACTTGAAGCATTAAAAGAAAATCATAAAGAACTTCAAAAGTACAACACTATTGTGAAAGGTGAACTAACTCAAAACAAGGTACAACTTGAAAAGCTTTATTCTAGTAGAGAAAGGATTGATGAACAAATAATAGTACAAAGACCTACCTATGATAAGACTAGTCTTGGTTACCTATTTAGAATGTTTACAAAGAAACCTAAAAAATAGATTAGATCTAGAAGAAAAAGATAAATATGATGATAAGATTGAAGCCAGTCAATCCTCTGATAAATCTAAAGAAGTAGGATAAGACAAGGAAACTGAGAAATTGGATAAACCTAAGCAAGTTGAATCTCCTAAAGAAACTAGGTATGAATTTAGAGGTAAGTTTTTTTTATGTAATGAAATAGCTCATATGAAATGAGATTGTACAAATAAGTCTTTTAATCATGTTGCAAATTTTTAATTGTCATACTTGTGATGGTATTAGTCATTAAGTAATTGATTGTAAGAAACCTAAATATGATAATGATAAAAGGAATAGTAGAATGTTTGGAAATACTAACCCTACAGATACAAGAAGATCTAATGTGAGGACATCAAGAGAAAGAAGACCTTATGAGGAAAGAAAGTAGATCGTGTATTACAAGTGTAACAACATTGGATACATAGCCTAGAATTGTCAAGCACCCATTGGTCAATAGAATCCTAGAAGTAGAACCCCAATATGTCAATTATGCAACAACTTTAGACATATAGTGAAGGATTGTAGAATGGACAGAAGGAATAATGGAAGAAACTTTGGAAATGACAGAAGGAATCATGAAAGGAACTTCGAAACTAACATAGATAATGAAGATCAAAGAAATGTAGTTAATGAACTTCGATAAGAATGGGATGAGACATTTGTAAAGGGATTAACTATTGGATCTGAGGAAAAGTTAGAAGACGTGGAGAAAGGAATATTGAAGTCAATAATGAAGTTTGATTCAACCAAGTCGAATTAAGCTTGTTCACAACATCAAAATGTGAAACTTCATTTAGAGATCGAACTATGAGCAGTGAGGTTGGGAAAAAATGTATCTAGATGAGTTTAGACTATAGCTAAGCTTGCTTACAAATTGGAGCTTATCATAACAAGTTACGAAGGAAATAAGAGTTACTATTATAACAAACAAAGTTTATTCTATGACAACAGATGAAATCTATGTTTTTATAGCAAATTTCATTGAGAAAAGTTTTGTGGATCATTTTCATGATGAAAGGAAGTTATGGTTAACCTTGAGTAGCATTTGAAGATTGAACACATGATTTTGAGAAAATATTTGATTTCAAAATGAAATTAACAACTTTTTCAATTTAGCAAAGTATGTAGTTAATGCAAGTTCAAGACGAATAAATAAATAGAGCAAAAATGTAATTACTTCCACATTACAATTATCTCAAAAGATTAGAGCCCCCAGAAGCCACTAGTAAATTTAGACCTAATTTTTGACAAGGAATTGTCATGATTTTGACACAACTATGTTGATAAAATGATGAACACTGTCATCAATATTTTTTGGTCAAGCTTATGACACCCAAAATGTTTGTCAAAATATTGATATTACTATTGTAGATATATCAACAAAACTATTATCGAGATATCCACGTCAACTCAAAGGCATTGTAAGAATCCTTGTCGAAATTCTATGCTCCTTATCACCAAAATTTTGATGAATACTTGTCATAACTCACGTCGCATAGATAGCATCCTTATCAAAATGCTATGCTTTGTCTCACTGAAATGGCAATGAATAGTCACTGAAACTTACGTCGCATGTATAGCATCTGCATGGAAATGCTATGGTCCATTTCATTGCAATTTTGAGGAATAATCGTTAAAACTCACGTCACACATATACCATCCTTGTCAAAATGGTGTGGTCCCTTTCATCAAAACTGCAACATCTGGTTCTATTTTTAAAACAAAATTATATTATTAATTAAAATATGTAATGCTTTCAAATCAAAATATGAATTGGACATGCAAATTTTCCCATTGTCTGAAGACCTAAAAGATCATGTATAATTGGATTAAATATGTTAATTTTGTGTTAGCACCATAACATACTAAAAAAGAGGTTTTAAGGAGAGAATATATCACAAAAATGTGTTAGCCTAAGGGCATCATGTATTATCCATACAAGCATTGCATGGAATTGAAATTGTCTCTATCCTATTGGTCTAGAGATTTCATACATAGTGATCCCATTCATTAACACCATCAACTCATTGACAAGTGGCTCAATATATACATTGATATCTTTAACTTGGTACTTACCTCTCATTGAATGAATAAAAATATTACATAAATATTATAACCATTTTAATGGATTATTTATAATAAAGTAAATATATTACTATTAAATGAAAAATACCTAGAATAATTAGTGCCAACATTATGTGCTCCCTCTTTGTGGTCATCCAAGAAGGGATTTTATTGTTGATAACAAAAATAGGCCACACCGAGTAAGAAGATCTCATATCTCCAAATGGGTTGACATCGTCTGCTGCCAATGAAAGCTTGAGATTACGAGGTTCTTTTTTAAAGTGTGGTAATTTTTCCTCTATTTCCTTAAATGTTGAACCATTTGTAGGCATTCACATAATGTTATCTTGACTTATATTATGTGCATGGTAATCCATAAAATCTGCCAAGCTATTGCATCTGAATAATTATTGCAGACGTAGAATAATGGGAATAACTCGAAGAACCTTGTGAGGCACCTTTTTTATTATCTGGTCTAATCAATATCTACTAATATGAAAAATAAGGCTTGTGTTGCAAATTCATGTTGTTTACAATATATAATATGATCATTCAGACATGCATGCATTATTTGATACTCCATTCCAATATCTTTCATAATGGAATTTAATTCTCAATACAAGTGAGGTAGAAGGTTTGATGGTGGTAAAAAACACTCACCTATCAATCTACGACAAAAAAAAAATTAATATAAAAGAATATTAATTGTAGAAGAGTAGCAAAGTGAGAGCAAGAGAGAGAGAAAGTGAGAGAGGGGGGATGCATGTGTGTGTGAGAGAGAAAGAGAGAGAGAGAGAAAGTAGGGGATGGGAGAGGGGAGAGAGAAGAAGTGAGAGAGAGAGTAGGGGTGGTAGAGAGAGTACGTGATAGGAGAGAGGAGAAGTGTGAGAGAGAGTAGGGGTGGAAAAGAGAGAGTACGAGATGGAAGAGAGAGAGATTAAGAGTAGGGGATGGGAGAGAGAGAGAGAGAGAGAGAGAGAGAGAGAGAGAGAGAGAGAGAGAGAGAGAGTAGGCAGTGGGAGAGGGAGAGAGAGAGAGGAGGATGGGAGTGAGAGAGAGAGAGAGAGAGAGAGAGAGAGAGAGAGAGAGAGAGAGAGAGAGATAGAGTAGGGCATGGGAGAGAGTGTGAGAGTGTGAGAGAGAATAGGGGTGGAAGAGAGAGAAAGTAAGGGATGGGAGAGGGGAGAGAGAGTAGGGGATGGGAGATAGAGGAAGTGTGAGAGAGTGTAGGAGTGGTAGAGAGAGTACGAGATGGGAGAGAGATATTGAGAGTATGTGCTTGGGGAGAGAGTAGGCAGTGGGAGAGGGAGAGCAAGAGAGAGAGGAGGATGGTAGTGCATGTGTGTGTGAGAGAGAGTAGGGTATGGGAGAGGGGAGAGAGAGGGGAGATGGGAGTGTGTGTGTGTGTGGGTGAAAAAGAGAGAGAGAGAGAGAGAGAGAGAGAGAGAGAGAGAGAGAGAGAGAGAGAGAGAAGGTGGTGGGAGAGGGATTGGGAGAGGGGGAGAGAGAGGGGGATGGGAGTGTGTGTAAGAGAGAGAGTAGGGCATGAGAGAGAGTGTGAGAGAGAATAGATATGGCATAGAGAGAGTAGTGGATGGGAGAGAGAGAGTAGAGAGGGAGAGAGAGAGAGTAGAGAGAGAGAGAGAAAGAGAGAGAGAGAGAGAGAGAGTAGGTGGTGGGAGAGGGAGTGGGAGAGGGAGAGAGGGGGCAATGGGAGTGTGTGTTTTTGAAAGAGAGAGTAGGGGATGGGAGAGGCAAGAGAGAGTAAGGGATTGGAGAGAGATAGTGAGAGAGCGTAGGTAGTGGGAGAGTGAGAGAGAGAGCGAGAGAGGGGGGATGGGAGTGTGTGTAAGAGAGAGAGCAGGGGATGGGAGAGAGTAGGGGGTGGCAAAGAGAGTATAGGATGAGAAAGAGAGTGAGATGGGAGAGATTCTAAGAGTGAGAGAGAGTAGGGGGTGGTAGAGAGCGAGAGAGAGTAGTGGATGGGAGAGACAGAGTAGGTGGTGGGAGAGGGAATGGGAGAGGGAGAGAGAGGAGGAGGATGAGACTATGTGAGTGAGAGAGAGAGTAGGGGATGGAAGAGGGGAGAGAGTAGGAGATGGGAGAGGAGAGAGAGGGGGGATGAGAGAGTGTGTGTGTGTGTGTGTGAAAAAGAGAGATTAGGGGATGGGAGAGGGGGAAGAGAGAGAGAGTAGCCTGAGAGAGAGTAGGGGATGGGAGAGAGTAAGAAGTGGGAGAGGGAGTGGGAGAGGGAGAGAGGGGGGATGGAAATGTGTGTAAGAGAGAGAGTAGGGGATGGGAGAGAGTGTGAAAATATGGGAGAGAGAGTGGGGGTGGAAGAGAGAGTAGAGAGGGAGAGAGTGAGAGTGAGAGTGAGAGAGAGCAGGCAATGAGAGAGGGAGTGGGAGAGGAGAGAGTGAGAGACAGAGTAGGGGATGAGAGAGGAGAGAGAGAGGGGGGATGGGTGTGTGTGTGTGTGTGTGAAAGAGAGTATGGGATGGGAGAGAGAGTAGGTGGTGGTAGAGGGAGAGGGAGAGGGAGAGAGAGAGAGGGGGGTTGGGAGTGTGTATAAGAGAGAGAGTAGGGGATGGGAGAGGGAGTGGGTGATGGGAGAGGGAGTGGGAGAGAGAGGGGGGAATGGGAATGTGTGTAAGAGAGAGAGAGTAGTGGATGAGAGAGAGTGTGAGAGTGAGAGAGAGAGTAGGGGGTGGTAGAGAGAGAGTACAGGATGGGAGAGAGAGTGAGAGTAGGGGATGGGAGAGAGTGAGAGAGAGAGTAGGGGATGGTAGAGAGAGTGAGAGTAGGGGATGGGTGAGAGAGAGAGTAGAGAAGGAGAGAGATAGTGAGAGAGAGAGATAGCAGGCAGAGGGAGAGGGAGTGGGAGAGGGAGAGAGAGGGGAAATGGGAGTGTGTGTGAGAGATCTAGACAATAGGGTATGGGAGAGGAGAGAGAGAGGGAGGATGGGAGTGTGTGTCTATGAAAGAGAGAGTAGGGGATGAGAGAAGGGAGAGAGAGAGTAGTGAATGGTAGAGAGAGTAGGTGGTGGGAGAGGGAGTGGGAGAGGGAGAGATAGGGGGGATGGGAGTGTGTTTAATAGAGAGAGAAGGGGATGGGAGAGAGTGTGAGAGTGGGAGAGAGAGTAGGGGTGGAAGAGTGAGAGTAGAGGATGGGAGAGGGAGAGGGAGAGAGAGAGAGAGAGAGAGAGAGAGAGAGAGAGAGAGAGAGAGAGAGAGTAGTGGATGGGAGAGAGAGAGAGAGAGAGAGAGAGAGAGATTAGGTGGTGGGAGAGGGAGTGGGAGAGATAGAGAGGGGGAATAGAAATGTGTGTAAGAGAGAGAGAGTAGGGGATGGGAGACAGAGAGTGAGAATAGGGGATGGAAGAGAGTGTAAGAGAGAGTAGGGGATGGGAGAGAGAGTGAGAGTAGTGGATGGGAGAGAGAGAGAGTAGAGAGGGAGAGAGAGTGAGAGTGAGAGAGAGATAGTAGGTAGTGGGAGAGGGAGAGAGAGAGGGAGGGAGGATTAGAGTGTGTGTGAGAGATCTAGAGAGTAGGGGATAGAAGAGGAGAGAGAGAGGGGGATGGGAGTGTGTGTCTATGAAAGAGAGAGAGAGAGAGTAAGGGATGGGAAAGGGGAGAGAGATTAACTCAAGAAAGAGAGAGTAGCAGATGGGAGAGAGAGTAGGTGGTGGGAGAGGGAGTGGGAGAGGGCGAGAGGGTGGATGGAAGTATATGTAATAGAGAGTAGGGGATGGGAGAGAGTGTGAGAGTGTGAGAGAGAGTAAGGGGTGGTAGAGAGAACAAGATGGGAGAGAGAGTAGGGGATGGGAGAGAGAGAGAGAGTGAGAGAGAGTAGGGGATGGGAGAAGAGAGAGAGTTGGGGGAGAGAGAGAGTAGGGGATGGGGGATGGTGGGATAGGGAGAGATTTATTTTCACATAGTGTGTACGCAGTATAGTGCATATGTGCTTTATAGTACGTAGGCGCTATAGTGCATACGCACTATGTGAAATCACAAAAAAATGGTCATAAAGCAAGTTTGGGTCCCTTTTGATCCATATTCTATTTTTTGTCTATTGTGCATTATGTTGCTTTGATAGAAAATACGGGTTTCAAGCTGTTGAAAGTTAGCAAACACTATTTGAAGACTTTTTGAAGCAAGTGAACACCAAATTCAATCATTGGATACGCTATTTGAAGGCTTTTTGAATATTCTTTCTATAGAAAAGGTTAACTTGTAGTACTTTTTAAATATTGTTTGTTGATATATAGAGACAAATTTGATTATAATTTAACATGTTCTTTAATATATAACGAATTCATTGCAATTTGTATGTTTGAATGAATTGTTATTGGAAATGGTTAGAAATTTGGCAAGTTGTTTCATATATATATTGTGTATTCATTGAAATAATTGTATTTTTTTATATGTATTTGAATGATTTGTAATTTACAAATTGTAAGTAATTCAGATGTTTGAATAATTTGACATATAGAAATCATTATCATGCCAAGGAAGAAACCAAAAACTCAAACAAAGGAAGAGAGGGAGGCAGATTTGGCAATTAAAAGAGATAAAATGAAACTACTACATGAACAAAAAAAATTGCAAAGAAATAATGAAGAATTGACATTCAAAGAGGAACAAGAACCACCAATACAAAGAAATAGAGAGGAAGAATTAGAAAGACAAAGATAACGAATGAGATTGTTATGCTCAAGAAGACAATTAAATTGTGAAGCTACACCATCTTCCAATGTTGGAGTCATATCATCCTCTCATGTTGAAGAGATGCTAATTTGTAGATCTGATGATGTACACACTCCATCATGTCATGTTGAATGTTATCCAAAATGACAAAGTTTGCTACCTTCCTTCACAGATATAATGACAAAATGACAAGTGCATTCAATATGATAGCTTCCTTCACAGATAGTAATCAATGTTATCTAAGATGACAAATTTTTCTACCCACTTCTTTGCATTCCAAACTCCTTGGTCATAGAAGAGAAAATAAATATTAAAAAAATACATGAAATTTCCACAATCCATATTGATGGTTTCTTAATATTTTTTAATTTGACCATATGGAGATTTTTATTAGAAGAAAAAATCCAAAAAAGTACTAAGCAACAATGAATTTTTTTTAATAGAGCAATTTGAGATAGGTTTTCTAATTATTTGAGGTATATTTATATACTTTGTGAGATCTTTATTCATATGAGCAAGATTTACACAAATGTAGAAGTCTCTAATTAGATTTTTGAGACTAGTTGTTGGGAAAAATGGTGTGGATTATTCATATGACACAACTGATACAACCAAGGGGATCATCAATTCTAAAATACACAATAGTCTAAAGATATGCATGCTAATATACGCCATCATAATGATAAATAAGATTAGTAGACGCAATGTTCCCTCCATGATCTTAGATACTATCCCAATCTAGTGGTTTTTACAGAGTTCATAGAGACATACAAAGGTATCAAAGGGCCTCTTCAAATACATCACGAGATTTCCTATAATTTAATGGAACGATAGACAACCATGGTAGAGTTGTCATCATACTAATAGGAAAAAGCATCAACCTTCAATTTAGGTGTAATACCAAATTTGAAATTGATAAGCCAATAACTGCTTGCAACTTGGTTTATATTTTGGTTTTCATGTTTTTTTTACCTACTTAGGCTAGAACAAACAACCCTTGGATGACAAATCCATGGTTGTCAAAGAAAGACACCATTTTGTATGCTTAAGGCACTTTATGCAATTTATAAACAAAAGTTGCTCATTAGGAAAATTTAGGATTTTTAATTTTTTTGGTCAAGAATCCTAGGACTAAGTTATTTTTAGTTGGTTTTAGGTATGTTGGAACCTTTTCCAAGTCGTAGAAGTAGAATCAAGTGAAAAATGTAAAAATTGCACTCTTTGTGGAAAGTTGCATTGTTGAAAGTTGTAGAAGTTGCTCAAATTTGCAACTTAGTGGGAAAAGGGTTATAAATATTAAAATATTGGTTGTAACCATTAATATATATATATATATATATATATATATATATATATATATATATATATATATATATATATATATACACCTAATTTTTGAGGTTTGGAGGGAATTAATATACATAGTAGAAGAAGGCGTAAAGAAAGAAATTCAATTTTTGAGTCATTTTTACTGTTGTTTGCATGTTGCATAAAATGTATAGATCTTTAAAATAGATGTGATGGATTTTTGAGATAGAGTTTTGAATTAGTTTTCTTTTTCTTCTAATCTCATCGTTCTACGTGTTTTCTAACTCAAGTTATTGCATTTTTAGTGAAACTAGGTTTTTAGGACAACATTTTGGTGCACACAGCAAAAATGGGCCTCTAACTGCAATTTTCTTGGCTGAAATTTCACGCTTACTTGGGAAATGGTAGTTAGTAGGGTCCTTTTTAAGATTCCATGGTTTCAATACTAAGGATGTGTTTTGTGAATTTTTCAATCAAGCCCTAGGTCAAGTACCATAAAGGATTTGACCTCTTGTAGTGTGTTGATTTGTGAATGGTAGGAGTTTGGGAATTGGTGAAGGGCTAAGTATTTGGAAATATTTTTTAAAAGTTTTTTCAAACCTTTTCCAAGTCATAGGAGTGGAATCAAGTGAAAAATGTAAAAATTGCACTTTTTGTGCAAAGTTGCATTGTTGAAAGTTGTAAAAGTTGCTCTAATTTATAATTTAGTGAGAAAAGGGTCGTGGGATCAAACTATCTATTATGTTAGCTTTGGGTGGCTAGGTAAACCCTAGTCCCATGCTTATCCCATCCCATTGAGTGCTTCAATGTTCTCAGGCACACTAAATTGAAAAGTCCCAAAGGGTTACTAAATGCCATAGGGTAGTGATCTTTGATAGGGCATATCTTTAAGCATGTACAAGGTATGAATGCGATTCTAGGTCCTATAGGACCGTGTTGCAGAGACCTACAATAACCTCTCTTTCTTTTTGGAGATCTTACTCCATTTTTATTTTATGATGTCATTTCAGGTGATGCTAAAACTCGTAGTGTTGGCCAATACAAAGTTGCCAACTGCCAAATCTCCCTCACCGTTCATCATGGGATCGAACTATCTATTTCATTAGCTCCAGGTGGCCAGGTAAACCCTAGCCCTAATCTTGTATCATCCTGTTGAGTGCTCAAACATTCTCGAGCATGCCAAACCAAAACATCCCTAAGGGACACTAAATACAATAAGGAAGTAATCTTTGATGGGCATATCTCAGAGCTTGTGTGAGGTATGGATGTGATTCCAAGTCCTATAGGACTGTGTTGCATAGACCTACAATAACCTCTCTCTCTTTTTGGAGATCTTACTCTATTTTAATTTTGTGATGCCATCTCAGGTGATGTTGAAACTCATAGTGTTGCCTAGTACATAGTTGCCAACTGCAAAATCTCCCTCACCATTCATCGTGCGATCAAAAATTCTATTTCATTAGCTCTAGGTGGCTAGGTAAACACTAGCCCCAAGCTTGTCCCATCCTGTTGAGTGTTTGAACATTCTTAGGCATGCCAAATCGAAACATCCATTGAGTATTCCTATGTTAACTAAGTCTCGCAGTTTACACTGAGCATTCTAGAGGCTACTGAGTGAATACAAGAAATGTGAAGACTAGCAGTTATTACCGAGCTTCATAGTGTCTACTGAGCAGTTAGTTAGTGTGATGGAAAATCAATGTAAACTGAGTGTTGGAAGAAGCATCGTTTACCAAGTGCAACAAGGTAAACACAATATCTAAGTATTTATATTAAATAAATGCTTCATGAGAAATACCTTTTTTGAAGCGGAGGGCTTTTCATATAGTTTTTCTAGGGTTTTAATTAACCCTTCTGTTGTCTTTTATTTTGTAATATTAAATTTCATTGATGGTGCCAGGCATAATCAAATGCTTCCAAGTTATTTTCTATCCAAAAGATCTCAGTCGTCATTTGACATAGATCCCTGATTCTTGGTTTTGCCTTCCAAAAGCTTCCATAAATCCTTTTGATAAAGATAATCTTCCATTTGTATCTTCCATAACTAAAAGTTTTGACCATCAAACCTATCAACCCTCAACTTACCCTCATCTACCATCGCTCGCACTCAACTATGAGACTCCCACTCAACCGTGAGGCTTTCCTACAGAGGATAACTGAAAAACAACCTCACTCTGATACTGCTTGTTAGGATTAAACCTCAAATAGAAATAACAATTACATGCAAATTGATGGGGACACAACCCAACAATAGAATGGACACAATAGAAAAGGGGAATTATATTAACTGAGAAAATAAGCTAGTACAAACAGTGCAGAGAAAATAAACTTCAAAACATGCCCTACGGGCTTACAATAGCATAAATCTGGAGGATATTTCTCCTTATAGCACCTCCTCTCAAACTCCACCCCGAACTGCCTTTTACAATGCTAGAAATCTCCTTAAATAGACCCCGGAGGGTTAAGGACTAGGAGTACATTCTAGAAAGTGCTAGTAGGCATCCACTGACAAAATAGAAGGTTCCGAAAGCTGCGTTAGAAGTCGGTGCAATTCTAGAAGAATCCAGAAACGGTAGCCAAACTTCCGGGAGGCATAACTTTTGAACCGTAACTCCGATTGACAAACCGTTTACATTTTCAGAAAGCTCTTGAAGTGCTCTATAGCCTTATGGATAGGCTTCACTTGTCCCCCATTTTTTGACCCTTTTCAAGATCATTTAATGCCCCAAACCTGACTTTGAAGCATTCTTAGGAGGTCTCCAAAACTCGAAAAACTGTAATAACTTTCAAACCGTGGGGCTTATCGACCTGATTCTTTTTCTGGAATTCTCTAAATCATGATTACATTCATCTGGCCAATTCACACCTTCTAGTTTACCGAAATGATGGCCCAAATACATGCTCCTATTTTTTTTGGGATTTTAAAATGCACTGATAGTTGAACTATGAGAGTTGGAACCTTTATTTGAGCCAAATGGGTATCCAAAAATGTAAAGACATGAAACAAAAACTAAGTCTAAGTACATTTTTTGGGTGACACAGGATTGCCCTTATACCTCTAGATGCTCCTGCATCACAAATATAACCATTATCAAAAAATAATAGATCACAAAGAAAAGAACACAAGACATCAAGAATTAACATGGTTCATCCAATTCTTAAGCTATGTCCACCAAATAGAAAGTCTAATATTATTACGATCTAGTGATTACAACCTGATTACAATCTGTAATCCCTTACAACTCAATACCATTGCAAAAACTAATTTTTTCATCACTCCAATAAAACAATCCCTAACCCTAAGCCCTTTTATACAAGTATTTTTGCCACTTTAGGGTTACAATATGTCAGCCATAAATTGGCAAATATTAGTCCATGCTTTAGTGAAAAATCAACGAATAGTACCAAAAAATTTTTGAACCCCAAATAATGTATGAAGTATGTACTGCACTTCCCTAATTAGTCACCACAAACTAACACTTTCCTTTTCCTTTGAGATATCTCACTTGCAAGAAGAGCTTCAATGACTTCAAGATCATTGTCAGAACTTTATTCCTCTTCATCACTTTCAAATTGCTTAGCTTTTGATTTTCTATTTTTCTTGTTGAATGAAAGCTTGGCTTCAAATGAAAACCCAACACCTTTGGAATTAGAAACATAATTATCATAGTTATCAAAATCAAAAGTTGTCAATCTTCCCACTAGAGCATCTAGATTTATCTTGTTATTTGGATCATATCTCATCTCTTGAATAGAAGATACTCTAATTAAATGTTGAGATAATGGGTGTTGCACACATTGCATAATATTGTTATTTTATTATTTTATTTTTATTATGTGATGTTGTACCTAGATGGACGTGCAACATGTAAAGATTCCCATGAAATATTCTTGATAAGTTGTATTGTAACATTGTGATAATATTTTATGTAATTATTTAATATTGGGGAAAAGAATTAAATGCCCAATATTAAATGGGGGGTCAGTGGGTTATGTAGCACATGGTTTTAGCACATGGTTTATGTAATACCACTTGGTGGTTTTGTGGGACTTGCTACTATATAAGCAGCCACAAGGGTAGTTGTTGTAGTGTGAGAGAGAGAAAGAGTGACAAGGAGAAGACAAAAGGCAAGAGTCGAGCGGGACAAGGCTTGACAGATTAGCCAAGGGAGCATTTGTGAAGGTTGGAAGCATGGCATGGGATGTGTGGATTCATGCTTGTTCACATAGTTTGCTCGGTTGTGGCTATGGCCATGAAGGCTTTCATGATTGTATGGCAATGGTATTTTTGCTGAATAATACATGGTGATGGATGCTTTTGGAGGCTGGGTTTTTTCCCTCAATGAGGGTTTTCCAGGGTATATCTTGTGTCACATTTTGTGGGTATGTTGTCTATTCTCTTGCATGTGGATTTTAATTTCATATTTATTTCAGATTTATTATGGGTTATGTGAAAACGGTTATATTCTTTATTGCCAAGTTTCCTTACAAGTGGTATCAGAGCTATGGTTTTATTATTGTAAACCTAGATTGAATCCATGAGAATGCATGAGAGGATAAAAGAAAGGGCAAGATATATGAATGATTTATTGCAGATCTAAGGGTTTTTGGATTTGCTATTATGATGGGATGTTAAAATATTTTGGGCATGTGAAATTGTTGGAGAAAAAGATTTTTTCGGATGTTTTATTTAAATGAGGGTTTTGGGGGGTAGCTTGCAAAAATGACCTCCTGGGTAAAAACAGACCTCACCATTGGATCCGGATCGACATTTCCATAAAATTTGATATATAATATGCCCTAGTTTGGCCATGTTAAGAGAAAATGAAAGAGTTTTTTGGTTTCAGCTCATGATGGCCGTCAAATTTAATCCCGTCGGAATTTTCGTCACTGAAAAAAATAAAAAATAAAAAATCGTACTGAAAATGGTAAAAAGACGGTCTTAGTAAAATGGTCATAACTTTCTCTCAGAATATCAAATTTTAGAGTTCTTATAGGTGTTGGAAAGCTAATTCAGAGCACTACAACATGGTGTAGGTTTGGTTCTATGATTTTAAAATTTTGTCAGATTTTCAGAGCCCTAAATTCAGATGTTATTTATTTTGAGCACGGATTAGGGCATAACTTTGGCATACGGAGTCGGATTTTGGACTTCGAGTAGTCAACGGAAAGCTCTTGGAGAGCTCTACACATTGGTTCAGATTTGGTGCAGGTTTGACATGATTTATTTGGTGATATATTGATCTGAACAGTTTATTAATATATTTTTTGACTATGGTAACATTGTGAGTTTATGACATTGGAGATTTAAGTTTTGATGTCATTGTATACTCAGTTCATATTTTAGTTTGGTTTCATGATGATATGGTTATCAGTGTTTGGTTTGGATATGCATGATGACTTGTTGGGTCTACAAGTTGTGCAGTGTTGTAAGCGGTCTATACTTACAAGTTACATTTATGGCTTGGTTATGGGTTGTCTTTGCCCATTGATCTTTTATTATTGATGCATATTCAGATTGGTGGCTTGGATTTGGGTTGTCTATGCTCTAAGTCACATGATTTTATCTTCATGTAGAAGGGATGAGATGTTGTTACCAGGTACAGTCATGGCAGAGGATTGTGGTTGACTATGCTGACAGGTTGGACATATTGAGAGCCAGATGCTCGGTTCATGGATGTGATCATGGTGCCATAGATTTTGGCATGACATGATTGGTTATACAGGTACATCCTTGATGTTCATTAGCTTGGATTTCTGATTTGGTTATGGTGGTATATCTTCTTGGTTGAGGATCATGGCTATTTGATTTCTTTTGAGGAGCTCATGATGTGCACTTTGAGTTCTTTGATGGTTTGATGCCTTGGTTGATTCTCATGGTTAGAGGATGAGTTTTCATCATGATGTCATGGATAGCTTGGATACACGGTTTAGTGGGAGCTTGTGACAGTGATGGGGTGACAGTGCAGGATTAGTTCCTGGTTTGGTTTATATCTTCTTGGTTTAGAGAGGATGGATTTTATGATGCCATAGGTGACTTGGTACCACAGTTGAGTGGGAGTTGTTGGCATTGATATATTTATTGAGTGTTTGCAGATGTTGGAGGTTTGTCTTAGATCCTGTTGCTGCAGAAGCGTCTTTGACATTCGCATGGTGCACTTGTTATCTTCATGGTGTATGAAGATGGTTAGATCTTGAGGACTCATGGAGTTCTTGGTTATCTTCATGGTATGTGGAGATGGTTCTTCCTGGTATGTGGAGATGGTTTTCTTCATGGTGTGTGGAGATGGTTGCATCTTGAGGACTCACAGGGTTCTTGGCAAAGGTGTGGTTTATATATATTTTTTATTTGGCATGTTATCCTTGGTATAAGGATGGTTTCATTATTATGTCATGGTATACTCTTGATACGCATTTAGAGTTGTGACATGTTATGGTGTGTTCATATAGAGCATGTTATCTCTTTGTTGAGATGGTTAGATCATGTTGTCATGTTTATGTTCCTGAGGCCATGGTTGGAACTTTGACATTGATCTTGGTTTAGTTTCTTGGTATTGAGTACACTGATCATAAGCTAGATACTTCATGATATTGCTATGTTGCATTTGGAGTTGGCATGGATTGATTGGTTACAGGTGCTCATGGATACTTGGAGACGGTGGTGATGCTGATTTCTCTTGGATTAGAGAAGTATTTGTTGGCACGGTTGATGGTTTCAGCAGGAAGTCCGAGGGGTAGTCACCTGATATGGAATTGAGAGGAGATTGTTCTTAGATGAGTCTTGGTTGGAGACTTGGGTATCTTGATGAGCATTCTCATTCCCCACTCTTGGTCTACTCGACGGTTTGCTACTTGAGAGGTATAGCCCATTGTTTCTCTCAGTTGCATTATATTTATGCTTGTCTTTCATGGATATGGATCTTGAGCTATGGTACATGAGTTAGTTCTGAAGGGTTCATTTGAGAGATGGTTTAGCATTGGTTATCTCCATGTGCATGTGTTGTTATGCTGGTTGAGTTTGGGAGATGGTTTTATATTGGGCATTTTCTTTGGATTATGAATGGTTATTCCTTGGTTTAGGAATGGGTTTATTGAGTTTGATCTTCTTGTGAGAGGCTTACATCCATGATTAGTTATATGGTATGGTTTGGGTGTTGTTGAGGCTTCTTGTTGGGGTTTAATGAAGGAGATCATACTTGCACAGTTTACATCTAGAGGTGTGTGTAGAAGGACATGATACAAGTTATGATTTGCATGGTTTCTCTGGACTTGGTTATCTTCTTGGATGTTCAATTTTTCCTACATTGGATTTGAGATTGGTTGGAGATTGTGATCACTAGTTTGTGCTCATGTATGTCATGTGAGAGATGACATGGTTATTCCTTTATCTCTTTCCTTTTTTGGTTGTGGTGAACTTGGGAGACTGTTGGAGACTTGTTATGAGAGTTGTTCTTGCAGGATATTAGTTTATGTATTGCGGGTGTCCTTGATACTACATGGATTCACTTCTTTGAGATGTGTTGAGTGGATTGGTTATAGATTTGACATTATCTTTTGCAGTGGGAGCTTCTTGGTATATATGTGGCAGGTATTGCTCTTGAGGCTTGTGATTGCAGGTTGCAGATTGGATATGTCAGTGATATGTGATTCACTTGTTATACCTTTGAGGTATGGATAGTTGGATGGGTTTGGCACTTGCTGTGGGTGCTATTTCAGCTATGGATATTTTGACAACTACGGATACATGTGATTACCTTTGAATCAGGTTATTTGTGCTTGGAATTTCAGTTGGTACAGGATTTTATGATCTTCTAATGCGACAGGTTGGGTGGTTTTCTCTTTGGATGGCTTCTATGTATGTCCAGTGGGAGTGGCATAATAGGAGGTGAGATCATTCATGTTTGAGATGCTAGATACTTTGATTTTGTTGCGGGTACCAGGATGGAGCACTTGGTGTATTTTTGATCCATGATGGTGGATGTGCTGGGAGGGATTGTTCCCTTGTTCATTTATGTGGCTATGGATTGACCCTATGCAATGTATACAACAAGTGGGAGATTGTTGAGATAATGGGTGTTGCACACATTGCATAATATTGTTATTTTATTATTTTATTTTTATTATGTGATGTTGTACCTAGATGGACATGCAACATGTAAAGATTCCCATGAAATATTCTTGATAAGTTGTATTGTAACATTGTGATAATATTTTATGTAATTATTTAATATTGGGGAAAAGAATTAAATGCCCAATATTAAATGGGGGGTCAGTGGGTTATGTAGCACATGGTTTTAGCACATGGTTTATGTAATACCACTTGGTGGTTTTGTGGGACTTGCTACTATATAAGCAGCCACAAGGGTAGTTGTTGTAGTGTGAGAGAGAGAAAGAGTGACAAGGAGAAGACAAAAGGCAAGAGTCGAGCGGGACAAGGCTTGACAGGTTAGCCAAGGGAGCATTTGTGAAGGTTGGAAGCATGTCATGGGATGTGTGGATTCATGCTTGTTCACATAGTTTGCTCGGTTGTGGCTATGGCCATGAAGGCTTTCATGATTGTATGGCAATGGTATTTTTGCTGAATAATACATGGTGATGGATGCTTTTGGAGGCTGGGTTTTTTCCCTCAATGAGGGTTTCCCAGGGTATATCTTGTGTCACATTTTGTGGGTATGTTGTCTATTCTCTTGCATGTGGATTTTAATTTCATATTTATTTCAGATTTATTATGGGTTATGTGGAAACGGTTATATTCTTTATTGCCAAGTTTCCTTACATTAAATAGATAGGAAGAAGGGTTCTGAGTACTTTACTTACAACTATTTTATCATCAATTTCTCCTCCAAAAGCTTTGATTGCATTTATACTCGCTTTGATTTGGTCAACATCTTTTGCAATGTTCTCATCCTCTCTCATCTTCATTTGATCAACCTGACCTCTAAGACTTTCTGCTTTGGCTCTTTTGATATTATCATCACCTCTATAGATATCCTTCAGTTTGGTCTATATTTCATGAGTAGTAGAGAAACCTTTGACTTCATCAAATTCAACATAGTTGAGAGGAGAAGCAATATCAATAATCATGATATTATGATTTTCATTTTCAACAATTTCTTCAATTGTTAATGTTCCAGTGGGAGTTTTGTATTGATTATCAAGATATTTCAAACTTGAATCACTAATGGTTACCAAATGCAACTTCATAAGTTCCTACCATGTTGCAAAGTTATCTCTGTTCATCTTGGGAATCTCTCTTTTGTAAGACATCCTGATCTTTAGCTTATGTCTTTGAAACCTTTTTTGCAAGCACCAAAATCTCTTATATGAATTATTGGAAATATAAGAGGAGTAATTGAGAGGGAAGGGGTGAATCAGTTACTACAAAATAAATCCTAGATCCCTTAGATATCAACACAACTTAAACATAAATTTTGAAAAATTGTATTCTGATGTAACTCAGCAAACATTGGTTAATACTAGCAGATGTTGTAACTCGAAAAATACTGAAAATCAATTGTTACTTGGAAATAAATGATCTTTAAGATGTTAACTATGATTAACCTTAATTAAACTTAGTTGTATACACATGAAAGTAATTAGAATGAACACAAGTGACACCAAGCTTTAACATGAAAACCCAATTTGGGAAAAACCATCAATTGTAATTAGTTACTTATTTTTGCTCTTCTAAAGTGAGCCCTGTTAAGAGCCAACCTTGTTAAAGGTTAAAAAACACACACCCTATTAGAGAATTTAATCACCCTATTAGGAGTGGCCTTATTAGATGTCTTTAGACACTTCAATCTAGAAATGCCACCTTGTTAGACGATTTACAAATAGTTATTAAGCCAACTCTGTTAGGAGATTTAGATCACTGCTATAATGGTTAGAGAGTAACAATAAATTTTTTTGATTTTCGATGCAACTGAATTACTGATTACAGATCTCAATTATAGCTTCAATACTTGATCCTTCTTGATCAAATGTATCTTTGCAGCTCTACAAGGACATGCTTCTTATCCTTCAATTTTGTTTCCTTTAAGCACCCTTCTTTTTCACACACTACTATTCTCATTCAATCCCACAACTTGACCTTATATTTATATCTTATAAAATGTAATGTTATCTTGAATAAAACTTATAATATAAATGATATTTATCTTCTCAATCAGCTAAAACCATTAAATAAATTCATTTAATTCAATAAGCCAAAACTAGAAAATCCTTCGTTGGCCGACCATGCTTGGTAGGCATTAGCTCAGAGGTGATTTTCTTTCATTAATCAAGTGAGCTTAGTTAACACTAGTTTTCATTCCAACTGTCTTTGTCTCTTGAGTGAACTTGGTAGACACTATCTTTTGTGAATTCTCTTTGGTAACAAATTAAGCTCACTTAACACTCGTTAGCTTCATTACAACTTCTTGCCTAATATGCTAATTGGAAGATTCATTCCTTTGGCCACCATATGAAGCAACACCTCAGACTTCTTATCTATATTGATCACACACTTTGCTTTTGTCCTTGTATCTCTTTAAATAGACACTTTTAAACTTTTTTTTTCTTAATCACAATCATCCATCTTAGGATTAGGTAAGATTCATTGAATCCTCCCTTTTTTCCATTATGTTCCCTCTAAAAACTTCTCTTACAATCCTCATAAAATCATCTCAAAATGGTTTATTTTGAATTCTATGTCACCAACTCATCATGCTTATCATCAACATGATTCACATAATTCAAGAAATTAACTTATATCAGCTCATATTTGTCAAATCTTCATTAAAACTCTTTATGTTCTCACTCGGCAATAACTAGCTTTTGATGCTCAACCAAAACTAGGTTGTCTACATAAACTGAATCTTTTCGTGATCAATACTACAAATTTCTAATCCTTCGCACATACTAAATTTTCTTGTCACATACTAAACTTTTCTTTTCTCGACACATACTAAATTTTTCTCACCCATAACCATCTTTTTGTTTGGCCTAGACTAAATGCTTGACCTCCATTGTTTGTTCGGTCAGGCTTGACAAGCACATTCTTTATTTAACATCTTCTTCTTGTCTTTGCTTCAGTATCATTTCATTGCAACCTTAAGAAGATAAACAATACACTATATCATAAAAGTCTTATTTGATCTTAGTGCTCCTTTTATACACCATATAACTCAACGTTTCTCTAGGTATTCTTGTTATTCATTCTTTTTATATCATTTTCATCAATTAATCAAATGCTAACATTATGACCAAAATAAGCAACTATCTTACCAACAGGTAGCAGGTTTTACATTAGTGACAAAATAATGATTGTTCACATGATAGGTTCCTATACCCAATAATCTTCTTTTTCAACAAGAGTTTCTCATTGATGTCCACATATTGGTTATTTAGTAAAGGCTGGAAAAAAAGTAAATAGAGATTGGTTTAGTACAGTTCATGGATAAAAGACAAGGATATGCATAGTTGAAGACATGTTCTACATAGTTTCTAGATGGTACAGTTGTGTGTGCATACAAAAATATGAAGATTGGCACAAGTTATGGAAGATTTCGTAAAGGTGGTGTTCTGGTAGAGTTCCTGAGAAGAAGTTGTTGATGTTTGCACATGTTAAAGATTTCCTAGTTAAGCGAGAAAAGTTGGAGGTGACCTGTATGAAGGCTAATGAAGAGTGTTAGCCAAAATTCTTGTATAATTGTGAAAATATGTAATGATGTAATGTAATTTGTAAGTGTAATATCTTAAAGTAGTCCTATATTATTATTATAAATTGGTAAATCCCTAAGGCCAACTCAATAATAAATTTTAGGACTTTGTATAAAGGAAAGATTATTTCTTTATAGTAATTGTGCAAGTGGATTTGGTTTTAATGTGAGTATTCAAACTTGTATGCGAGATCCAAAGCTTGATAAAGAATATATTTTGATTAGAGAAGTGTTTAGTGTAGTTGAGGCAAAATGAGATGACAAAGCACTATATCTAGCAAAGAAGTTAATTTTTATGTATTGTTGAGGTACATATGTATTATTCAGTGAGGATAGTACAAAAATTTTTTGGGCAATGAGTCCTTTTGTATTCCTATCAACTCCTAGGATGGTTGGAATCTCCTAACAGGGATTCAAAGTTTCCTAATAATGATCGATATGTAATAAATGTATTTCATTTACTCCTAATAGGATCCATCCTCTTACAAGGAATTTTTATATTAGTACATCATTTTTTTGATACCATCCCCACTGGGGTTTTCCCTCTAATCAAGGGTTTCCCTAGTTAATAAATTTGGTATTATTGTGTATAATTATCTTCTTATGATTGTTGCACTATTGTTTACATGTTTTGTAATTAGTAAACATATTGGGAGTTATCTATATCAAATAGTTGATTTGCCCCACCCCCCTTTTAGTTATCTTGGTGGACTTTACTTTCTAACAAACATAAATACTCGACAATTATATATATTCTCCAGGAAGGAACCTCGTCCCATCTATCATACATTTTTTTCTTAGAAATGGGCATTTTATCTAGTAGGTCAAATACATCCCAACTCATCAAGAGGTCACACATTCATCATCATAGCTATAGAGTACTTAACAAAATAGGTTGAGGTTGTACCAATTTCTACTGCTATTGGAAAATAAGTGTCAATGTTTATCCTAAACTACATAATTTTTCATTATGTTGTGTCATCCTCTCTAGTTACTAATAATGGAGGACAACACAAAAATAAGGATTTGAAAGAATTTTGTAAAATATTTAAGATCAAACAAAATTAGTCATCCATCTACCACCCTCAACGAAATGGACAAGTTGAAGCATCAAATAAGACCATCCTAAAGATCTTGCACATAATGGTTAGTAAGTCAAGTAGAGATTGGCATCTTCAAATCAAATCTTGCTTGATGGGCTTATAGAATAAGTATACGCACACCAACAAGACTTGCTCATTTTTCTCTATTCGATGGGGCTGAAGTTAACTTTCCTATCGAGGTAGAAATATCTTCACTTAGTCTCCCTTAAAGGGATTGTAACACATGAAGACTAAAAAATATCATGCATCGAAGAGCTTGAACTATTGGATGAATGTAGGAACATGAGGGTATACTAGAAAAGAATGTCAAAGAGCTATAACAAAAAAATCATCATAGAGAATTTGAGATTGGTGACATGTTTTTGAGAGAGAGTCAATAGAATCATCAACAAAAAGGAAAGTATGAACCAAATTGGTTCAGTCCCTAAATTGTCACTATTAAATTTGGATCTGGTGTATATCACCTCTCTCGACTCCAAAGGGAGAACAAATTCTTCAGCCCATGAACATTTTCCATTTGAAGAAGTTCTACACTTGACATTCTCAGCATTTAGAGTTCCTACACATGGTATATGACCTTGAAAGACTCAAAAATAATAATAAAAAAATTGTGAAAAAAATGATCATAATAATGAAAACTTGGAAAACATGTGCTTTGATGTATCTCCAAAAAAAATTAGAAAATCAGAAATACAATATATATATATATATATATATAATGTCTTTAAAAAAAATCCTTCAAAGTGGTGAAAACCTAGAAACATGAGCTACTTGTACTTTTGCACTTTCATATCTCAACTCATGGATTTGGTGATGAACTAGTTTATTTTTCTACACTTGCGCATATTTATGGCCTAGGATCGGCCTTTGTTTAGGTCTATGGGTCAACTTTCATGCCATCTTTGTCTCTAGGACACAACTAGTGTTTCTCAACACCATCCTTACTATTTTTTCTTCATAATACCCTTTTGACATTAATGGTTTCTCATCACTTGTTACATATGTTACCTAACACAATACAAGGCAAGAGAATCCCTAATGGAGATGTCCTATCCCCGAGAAAATAACCACATAGTGCAAACACAACACAAGAATACAAGATCTAATACCAAATCACAACTCTTTATTCATAAAATAATTGATTACATGCAATGTGACATGTTGTAAGGCCTTCCTAGTTACAACCAAATACAAACAAGTAATAGTTCTGCAAGATCCTTCAAGATCCAATCCAAACCCTGGCTATTCTAAATCCACAATATGGTAGAAAGTTCCAAGGAGATTTCAACTTGTGCCCGCAAGCCCACCAACCAATCTGCTTGTTCCCCAAGCCACAACTACTAGCCCTTCTCACAAACTCATAACTCCACCATAATCCTGCTATAAACTCATAACTCCAGCATAATTAAACATTCGATGCTTTGTCCACAAAATTAGGAAAACTTACTCTTCAGCTACTCTCTAGTTACCACTTTGAAGTGTGACTCACTCCTCTAGATGAATTAATTCCTAAAACTCTACAAACACCACCTACTTATACCCAACTAAGCCCCAGATCAGCCCAATTTATTAAAAATTAAATTAAAACCCTTACATTAAATATATGTTGAGCCACAAGTTAGTTGCAACACAAATTAAATACCCATACACAAATTTAATACCAAGATTGGCTCACACTAGAGATCAAACACAGATAACTCGAAAAATTTAAAACCAAGACTTGATCGAGTGCCATAAACCACCACTCTGAGCAACAACAGCCTCCAAGCATAACCGAGCTCCTTCACTAACCGAACCAACATGGTTAACACAACAACCAAACTAGTCAAACTCCACATTATATGTTGAGAAAAAATAGTAGATGTCAAGAAAGCCTTCAACGATTGAGCCCCCTTCATTGGCCAATCTCGTCAGCCAATACTACACCTAGTAATGATCGAGCACCACTTCTTTGGTGACCGAGTCCACAACTCCAAAGCCAAAATGCCAAAATCTTTAGGAACCTTTGATGCCCCTCCATCACTACCTTACACCAACATCTTGTTAGTATTAAGATTGTGCAATGTATCTGACTTGCAAACATAAGTCTTAGGAAGTCAGTAATTTTCTTTTACTCCACACTTAACTAAAATGTGTGTAATGATAGTTTATTTTTCTTCTATCAATTATTAATGATTTTTTCTAAATCGTCCCTCATTAGTCTCTCTGGGATGTTTCTTGACTAGAGGACTAGGGGCATGGGGCATATTTTCTTTGTCTTATGCTTGTGGGTTTAGTCTTGATGATCCTATGTATTTAGTGTATCAAGTATTAATGATAAGTTTCTTCATCTCAATTGGAACATAACATATACCTAGACCTAATTCATTTGAACATTCAAGTGAGTTTGGACCATGTCCATGACTTTTTTACAATGTGTTTGTTCGTGCAAGACCACACACATGGTTATTGTGGCACCTATGCATTTGCATAGGTGTAATCTTGCAACATTAACTAGAAAATTAACCAACGTTTCCTAGACTTTATGTATGTGATGCATACGTAAGTTTCCTACATTCTAGCTGATATAAATCATATTTGTATATTAATAGCTTTTCTTGCACTAGTAATGGTTGTATAATCTTGTGATGTCCCTTAATAAGGCTCGATGATGAAAATAAATGACCCATTTAAAATATTTTTGCACCTTGCACTTATATTTTTATACTAGGTTGCATCTAAGTCTTTGTATTTTGCATTACATGAGGAGAGAGTCATATTCACTATTAGACAAATATGGTTATCATATTTTTTGCATTCAACTACACTTGGTCATCTTTCCTTCATTTTAATCAATCTCCTGATCATTCATTGGTCTATATCACCATCCATCATCACTCTCTTCTATCATGTAACAAAATGATTAATCATATCATCACATCTATCTTCCCTTTTGGGTACCTTATATAGATTTTGACTTGTTTTCAACTATCTTGTATTTCCAAACAAATTATACACTAACCTAATTTTGGTGTACTAGAATAAGTTTTGGGATCAAAATCCAAATCTAAATTCATTTTCCTTTTCAAAATCATGATTTAAATTTCTTTTTCTTCAATTAGTTGACTTGCCTTTTGGGGCTCATCTTTCATCTCTTTTGAGGAAAAAACATTTACATTTCCTTGTCATCACTTTTCTTCTTACTTTGACCTAATTTCAACACTCTATTTCTCTAGTAAATTATAGTCAAGTTGGGGCATTCTCTCATTTCTTGGTATTCAAACTAGGTTATATGCTTCTATAGTGATTCATCAATCATTTTTAACCCTTTCGTGTCTTGATTGGGTCAAATCTATCCATTCTTGTATCTCCCCTCTATTATTTTGATTTTGATACCAAGGGGGTAGGAATAATTTATCCTTGATCCATCAAATTGTAAATTGATTATGTTGTGGTATCATTTCTAGGGGCATCTAATCTTAAAACTTTACTTAGTCATCTTGCCTAACTGACATTGTTTACATATAGTATTTTCAGGTTTCTTCAATTTTGGTAAACGTCTTACTTTTTTCATCTTACTGATACTGACCAAATTTTCAAAGTTAACATGACATAGTATTTTATGCCATAGCCATACATCATCAAACTATACCACTAGACAAGTAGCATCATTCATGTCAAGATAGAAAGTATTACCTCTATGTTGGGAATACAATAAGAAAGTAAACTCTGAGAGAGGTGGGGTGAATCAGAACTTAAAACTTTCAACCTCTAAAACTATTCACCACACATCCATATCACAATTTATGCATATAAACTCAAATACCAAATTAAACATATACATCCATAGCATGAAAGTAAAATATTTAACACATGTATGACACAAGATATTTGGTTACCCAGAAACCCTCCTAGGAGAAGGTAAAACTAGTGTGGGGAACAAGTGTTGATCAAGACCAAGATTCCTTCATCCCCTTTCAAATCTTCCAAGATCTTGTGCCTCCATCTCAAGAGCCACATAGTCCTCCATCTCCCATGTCATCTACCTCTACTAAGAAAGATCAAGATATTCCTTCCACAATCCTTAAGGAGATTATTAAAGACCAAGAGAAGGATACTTTTCTTATGCTACCTCAAATTCCTTTTGAAGAGAAAATTTTTCCCTCACCCTCTTGTTCTACCTCGCTACATTCACTTCAAAACTATGCTCAAGCTTTCAATACTCCTATCAAAAGTATTGCTCCTGTAATAGTTACTCATAAATCTATTGATGGGTTTGGTCATGTTGCTCACTCTAAAGATGATGATATCCCTACTCATGTTCCATTCACATTTTCTAAATCTATCCTTGGTCCCTATCCATCTAAGTTAAAACCTTCAAATATTCCATCCATATTGGGACCTTATGTTCCTCTATCTCCTGCTTCCACTCTCAGCTCATTACATGTTCCTCCTAGCCTACCCCAAGAGCAACAAAGATACACATACTTGAACTCTTCACATTCGCTTTTCCATCTAAGCCAGTCTTATTGGCCTAATTCATCCACATGTCCCAAGTCTTCTGGAAGAAATTTGGATGATCAACTCAAACACAAGTGAATGAATCCATCTTCAAAAGTTCCCTATGCCTCCTCTAATCAACATGTGAATTTTAAGAAGGAAAATACACAAAAGAGATCGCAAAGGTTCACTATTCAAAGAACTCAACCAAAGAAAGTGTAGGTTCTTATATCTATTATTGAATAAATGTGTTCCAAAGCATCTAATGCAAAATCAAAAGCTATATGGATTCCCAAGTCTCTTTTGAAAGACTTGAATATTGAAAACAAATCAAAGTTGACATTCAAGCTTCCAAAGGCTTTCACTCCATCTTCTTCCCATCATCTTCCTAGCAAGGTTTCAAAACCTCCACTTTTCTCCAAAATGGCTCTACTACCTCATTTATCTAAGCCTCAATCTATTTTTTCCATGATTTTCCCATCATTCCATCACCCTTCAAGGTGTGTGTCAATGTTTATCTTGCCTAATATCTCATCCACCCTCATGAAATCCTCTAAATCTTACGCTTACTTGCTATCCTTGCTTGTTTCAATCTTCCAAAACCAACAACCTTATCTTCCATCTACCTCTCATTTTTATATCATTTCCCTTCTATTACCTTATTAGCATCTTTGAACATACCTTGCTATGGTCTTGGAAATAGGTGCCTTAGTAGAAAAAGTGAATAAAAATAAATCTATCCTATGGTGAAAATTGCTTCTTGTGGCACCTTGGATAAATAACATGATGAAAACTTGATAAACAAGCATCATGTATAATTGTTCCATCCATGAAATCCTATCATGATCTTGCTTATCCCGTAGATGTCCTCATTCCCAAAGCCATTCACTCATAACCTCGATAACAAACTTTGCTATCCTATTCAGTTAACCCTCTAGTCTTGATCAACGAAAGAAAAAAAAAAAACTCAGTTCTTAGTAATCTCTTGACATGGTCATTTTCTCATATTACTTATGTGATGTCCTTCATTAAACCATGAGCTTATATTGTTATGTCCTTTTCCCTATCTTGGGTACTCTTGGAGAGCCAGTTCTTGAGGATCACTTTCACTTGCTTCATACTCCTTTCCTATCCATCTCTACTTATCAACCAACTTACTACTATGTCTTGTACTACACCTTGCTAGACACTGGAACAAAATGATATGATCCTACTTGAGAGCTAGTAATCTCTTAAAAACTTCTAAAATTTTGAAAATATCCTGAAAAATCTAAAAATTGCAAGAATTCCTAAAAAAATCTATTATCTTGGTGAAAAACTAGCAATAGGTGCCTTGGTAATAATATAAAAATTAAAAAATTCCAAAAATTCCAAAAAAATGGAAAAATTCAAAAAACACATAAAAAATCAAAAAGAGACAAATACAAAAAAAATAGAAAAATAGAAAAAAGTGTCATTCCTCTTGCAAAGGATCTCTTAAGCTTTAGTCACCAATTGTCCCAATTGTGTCTATTTATTGTTTCTTAGTTTCCTACTAAGGTTCTTCTTACTACAGATTAATCTTTGACTTTAGTCACCAGTTGTTCTAATTGCATCTATCTACTATCATCACCCTACTAAAGACATTTCTTTCATATATGTTCTGAACATTGACACTTCACATCAATCCTACAACACAAAAACTGAACTCAAAATGATGAACTTGTTTGGGATATGTTGAGCTTTTTTTGTTTGTTTTGCTTTCATGTTATCATTATCCTTGAGCAACTCGATGATATCTCTTTTGACTAGAGAAGTGAGGATTGGGGGCATGATCTTTTTTTTTTTTTTTTTGATGCTTTAGTTCCAATGACCTGAAGCATCCATATAAAAGGGGTGTCCACTATAAGAGCCTCTATCTCGTATTAGATGGTCGTGTGTACCTTGACTCATTTTATATGGACTCTTCATTGAGGTTGGTTCTTCTCCTTTCTTGTTAGAGTGAACTCTTCATGCTATAGTAAATACTGATACTCATCCTACTAAGTGAACATACGGGTCACTGCGAGTATACCTAACACACTTCTGTCTTAGGTTACAAATGCAAGGGTCATTGGAGATAGAATACTTATTGATTACTTAGCATAAGAAGGGTTTCTAGTGTGTATGGTGTCTTTGCATGCAAGAAACATTCTGGTCATCATAGCATTTATGCTCTGAAACTTATGTTAGCTTGCTACATTAAAAGCGACAAATGTTCTAGTCATTCTGGCTTTTTGTACCTCGAATGCTTACATTTAATCCTGACAAAACTAGAACATGTGTCATATTCATATTCTACTATTGGACTGTCAGTTGGAATTGCATGACATATGGGATTTTTCTAAATGCTCAGTGATGATAACTGTCAAAGCTTGGTAACCAAACCTAGGGTTACATCTAGCATATGGTTACATTGCACACTCTGCATTTGCATAAGCACATGGTTCGATCATTACTCTACTTCCATCCTTTGTGATGAGGTATTGTTAGTTTCTTCAAAGCATCACATTTCTTCATGACTACACAAATGAGCGATTAATCACCCCTGGCTAATTTGGCTACTCTGAACCTATTTTCGGGATCAAATTCGAAATCTAACACACTTAAATTGCTAAAAATGCATTTAAAAATTTTGGGACCGAAGCGATCGAACGCTCATGCTGTCCAATTTTTCTAATACTTTTTGAATCTTAGAATCTTTTCAAATCACATTTTCTTCAAATTTTCCAATTTTTTTGGAAAAAGTCAAGTCTAGTCAAACTTTGGCCAAACTTGGTCTTTCAGACCTTAAAATCACTTCAAATCGACTTCAAAATTTCTTTTGATCATTTTGATCTCTTCTATATTCTTTTGAACCTTGGATTTCTTCATTATCTCTCAAAATACTACTCTACATCATATTTCTAGTGTGTCATCTTTCAATTTCACTCCCAAGGGGACAAGATAACCCTTAAAAGCTTATCAATCTTGGTATCTAGGTGTTCTATCTAGATCCCCTAAGGTTAAGCTTCGTTAGATATAACCTTAAAAATCTTATCAGTTGGTCTGTATGTAATCAATTTCAAAACCAATCTCATTTCTTGATCTATGCATCATACTTCTAATTTCTTTGAATCAAATGTACTACTCACACATTCATTCAAAGAATGGCAAATGTAATACCCCAAAATTCACAAATTGCCATGTTAACCAATTCTAGTCTATTTAATCAATTCTAAGTCCTACTTGACTAGGCAATTTTGATTATGATACTCCTACTTGACCTAGGTGTCAAATGTAGAAAACCCTAATCTACATTAATCACACTCTTTATTTAATTCCTATGTATTGACTCGAATTAGCTGCATTAAACCTATTGATTAAATTTAATTTAATTATAAGTGTTCATACTTTGATTAAATTAAATTACTTCTTTATCTAATGTGCAAAGGAATTAAATGTATTTAATTTAATAATGTCCACATTTTAATTATTCAATTAATTAAAGTTTATGCATTTATGAGGTCATATCTCATTTTATTAAATTAAATAATCTCTCCAAATCTTATCTTCAGTCCCAAAATGGAAATTTTGAGGGATTTATCTCTCGAATTGGAATCAACTTAGTTAACTCGTTCTCACACTCATGTAGAACTTGGTTAACTCTTCATCACATTAAGATCTAAAACAGTTGAGTTCACCTGCACAAGGAATTTCCTATTTCAACTAAATCTCATCTTTAATCCTGACCATACATTCTAATTGATCTCGACCGTCGATCAGTCCTAGGATTCTATTTAAGGAGCCTTCAATTCTTAATTTTGGAGGTTGAATATTTTTTGTATTAATTTTTTGTCAAATTATCTACTCATTGTGCTCATATTTTCATAGTTTTTTTTAACTTTTTAGTATCTTAATATCATTTAGCTTAATATATGCATACATATAGATTAAATGCTCTTTCTTATTCCTAGATTAATACCTACACTTCATATAGATTAATTGCATTCTCATATAGCTCAAGAAAAATCCTTCGTACTAGAGGTTTGGTTGCCCATTTCTCCTTCTGAGGTCAAAGGCAAAATCCTTCTAGTTAGAAGGCAATAGGTCAAACTATTGGATTACTCAAATGAATAATCTCATATTTGTTCTAAGATGATCTCTCAGGTAATGACTATGTTGAAGTGTGTGTGAGGATTTGAGGCCTACATTTCACATCTACATGGCCCTATTAAAGGCTTACAAGATTGTTAGATCTTACCCTATTAAAGGATTTAAATACCCTGCTCAAAGTGTGTCTAGTAAAAGGACTTTAACATACAATAAAGTAAGCACCCTGTTAAAGGATTTACAATAGCCTATCAAGACTACTTTGTTAAGAGATTTAACTGATTCACTTGTTAGAATGTCTTAGCAATGATCCTTTGATTAACACATTTTTGCTTGATGTCATATCACCTCTATCTTAATGTATACTTGTTCCTTTCTAATCAAATGTATCTTTTCTTTCCTTTGATTCCTTTCCTCTGTTCTCCTTTAATTGATTTTGTAATGTAACTCAATTCATAACACCTTAATCACCATGAATTCTCTATTTGTGCATGCAAACTCTCTTCAATTCTCCTTTTTCATTCTTAGAAAGTTTAGGATTTGCCTTTCATAAGAAGACCAAAGTGACTTAGGGTTAGGTATGAATCAACAGTAATGATTCACCCATATTTATGCTTAAACCTTCCCTTTTTATGATTGGATACATGTATTGCATAGGTATTCACATTTATGGTTCATCCTTATCAACAAAGATCTTAAAACAATCCTTAAGTCAACCCAAAAATGGTTTACATAGAATTTTGTGCCATTAAAAACATTTATGTCAAAACTATGTAACATGGCACTTGAAGTCCCTAATGCTCGGCATCAACTGCAACTTCAATGTTGTAACTCAACCTTTGAATGACTCGACATTCACTGATCACTCAACATATGAAATGCTCAGCACATACCATCTGCTCGACACTTGAGTGATTCAACACTTACTAGTTACTCGACTCACACTAAATATCTGTCGTTTTGCATATACTATCTGGCAACTTATGCTCGGCATATATTACTTGTTTTTCTTGAAATAAGTATATGACTTAAGTATATTGTCACTCATATGTCAAAAATGATCCGAGATTAACACTCTAGTCTGATCACCATTGCCAATTAGTTCTCCATTAGCATCATAAATCTTGGCTTTTCTATTTCCAAATTCAACCTTATAACCATTACCATTCAATTTTGAAACACTCAACAAACTATAAATTAGTCCTTTCACATAATAAGAATTATCACAAATGATCTTATTTGTCAACTTAATTGATCCTTTTCTTTTGATAAGACATGGTACATCATTCCCAAATGTAACACTATTTCCATCATAATGCACAAGGGAATTGAACTTACTTTTATCTCCAGTCATGCGATTGGAACATCCACTATCAATGATCCATCTGTCACTCTTATTCACATAAGATATAAGTGCAGTTGCCTCATCTTCATCATATTCATCTTTCATTTCAACATAGAAAACTTCATCCTCATGATCATTAGATACTTCATTTGGTTCTTCTTCAACAATGTCACATGACTTCTTTCCTCTATCTTTGTAATCTTTTCTATTCTCATCTCTTTTTCTTTTGAACCTATCTCCACCTTTGTTGCTCTTCCTTTCTAGATATCTAGTAGCAATATGACCAACTTCACTACAGTTAAAACATATAATGGGCATATTACCTTTGTATTTCCCTTTGCCTCTGTAAGTTCTCCTAGCCAACACTGCTTGAAGTTGATCATGATCTTCCTCCTCTGTATCACTATCACTGGAAACAAGTTTTATCCTTTTTTTCTTCTTTCCACTAGATTCTTTTAATGATACCTTATCTTTAAAAGTGAGCTCAATATTTTCATATTTTAAATTATCAAAGTTAGAGAGTTCAAAAGCAATAAGCCTACCTACCAGACCTCAAGAGTTAGATCATTGCCATGAACACATCTCATCTCTTGTATGGTAGAAACTCTAATAACATAGATGGGTAGAAATGTCCTCGATACTTTACTCAATATGTGGTGCAGAAGCACCTAATATACAACAAATGAGGAGGTTAATATTTCTAATGTGAGATATTTGAATTCATTTGAGTCCTTTGATTCAAGATGTAAAGGCTAGAAAAGCCATTTGTAATAAGGTGTCAAAGTTGTCTGAGGAGGTCTTAATATGATCAATAATGTCAAAATGGTCATTTAATATATGAATGGAACTATTTGTATCCATATAAAGTCATTTGATTCATAGGTGTGATCTAGTTTGTGTTTATACAAAAATTGTAATAGAAAAATGCATAAAGTACACAAAAGGTTGTGAAAACAAATGCATAATGTTCTAAAGGGCTAAAAGAATGTAATAAGTTGGTTTAAAAAGTGGTTGGGAAGTTGTGAAATACCAAAACCACTATAAAAACACTGTAATGGTCTTTCAGAGAGAGAGAGAGAGAGAGAGAGAGAGAGAGAGAGAGAGAGAGAGAGAGAGAGAGAGAGAGGATATCAAATTGGAAAATTTGAGTATTCAAAACTTGCTATTTTGATTGGTTTCTTGCATTTAGTCTTTGTTTCTAGGCCTTGTACGGCCATGTACAACTTGGAAAATCTATATATTAGCAATGGATAGAAATATTAATTAATCCTTTTTATCATGCTTTTTGTTTGAATTAATTTCAGTAAGTTTTGAAAAAGTTATGCAAGTTTTGGAAAAAGTTTTTATTTTCATATTTAAGGATGCCCGACTACAATCAGATTTAAATGTTTGGTACAGGAAGATTATGATGAATCAAGAACTAAATCTATATGCATTGGAAAGATATATGAATTAGGTTTCATTTTCAATTTGTTTGGTTCTTGTTGATTTATATTCATAAAAGTTATGTATATTTGAGTGAAGACTGGTTTTTACAGATCTCTATTGGAGTTATAGTCAAAGATATATTATTATAGAATGATTTATGGATTAGAAAAAAATGATGGCTTATATTTTTGGAAACTAGACTCATACAAAATATAGTGGAAATTGTTTTGGTATGATTTGGACTTCTCTTTAAAAAGTTATTTGATGCCCTAGGCAAGGTTACTGGTTTTACTTCTAGTTTTTGACAAAAAATATGGGTCTTGGTAGAGAGATCATAATTTATAATTTGTTTACTAGATTTGACTCATCTTTGGATATGTTTGACAAATGGTAATTCAAAAAATTCCTCCAAAGGGTTTTAAAAGAAATTTCATATTTGAAATTTATGAGTAATTTATTTGGATATAGAAATCAAATTGTGTGGATGGGGATATTGACTTACTCATCTAAATGTAAGGGTTCTCTATTGAAGTCTTTGAGATGTACTTAGTTCCTTGAGGATGTTCCAGCCTATAGTGAAATTTTTGAGTTGAAATAGGGTTCATTGAAGTTAAATAGAGAGGGCTATGCATCAATATGGTATCATCAATCATCTTACGAGTAAATCCTCTTATGGCTTTCACAACTTCTTTTATTCTAGAACAATACTGAGCAATATTCTTACCTTCTTCCATTCTCATATCATGAAACTTACCTCTAAGACTTTTTGATTTGGATCTAAAAAAAATTGTTTCTCCTCCAAGACTCTTTCTTAGGTGCACAAAAGTTTCAATGCCAAAAGGCTTTGTAAAAATGTCTGCTAGATGCTGCTCAGACTTACTTAATTCCATTTTGATATCTCCATTCTGCACCAACTCTCTCATGAAGTGATATCAGATCTCTATGCACTTCCTTCTCCCATAGAAGAATGGATTCTTAGACAATGCAGTTGAGGAGATATTGTCACAAAATATTGCAGTTTCATACTCTTTCCTTTCATTCAAATCTATCAAGATTCTCCTTAACCAAATAGCTTGGCATGTTGATGCAATCACTGCTATGTATTTAGCCTTTGTTGTAGATTGAGCAACAATAGGTTACTTCTTGGATGCCTATGAAATTGCACTCGATCCCACATATGTGGAAGTGATCTTCCTATCATCTAGACTTCCAGCCCAATCACTATTAATGTAACCAACCAGCTTAAAATCATTATCTACAATATACAATATCTCATGTCCCTTGGTGCCATTCACATACATTAGGATCCTCTTTCTTTCTTTTCAATGAGGAATCCTTTGGTGTTTCCATAGATCTAGAAATCAAACTTACTACATGCATCATGTCAGGCTAAGTTATAGTCAAATACATCAAACTTCCAACTATACTCTTGTATAATGTTGGATTCACACTTTTATTCTAATCTTCCTTGCTCAACTTCAAACCTACTATTGTTGGTGTTGGGGTTGCCTTGTTGTTCTGCATTTTGAATCTCTCCAAGATTTTCCTTGCATATTTTTCTTAAGAGATAAAGATGTCATTATGCATTTGTTTTAATTCAATGCCAAGAAAATACTTCAAGAGACCTAGGTCTATCATTTCAAATTCATTATTCATGGCCTAATTAAACTCACCAATTAGAAAATTATCATTGCCAGTGAAGATTAAATCATCTACAAACAAGACAAAAATCAAAACTTTATAATTTGTTGTCTTGATGTAAAGAGTGGGTTCACTATCACTTTTGCTAAAGCCATTACTCATAAGATATGTGTCAATTCTGTTGTACCATGCCCTTGGAGCTTGCTTAAGCTCATATAAAGCTCTCTTCAATCTATACACTTTGTGTTCTTCACTTGCAACTTCATAACCAAGTGGTTGCCTCACATAAACCTCTTCTTTCAATACACCATTCATGAAGGCGGACTTCACATCCATTTGATATACCTTCCATCTGTGTTGGGTTGCAATTTCTATGACAGCATGCACGGTTTCCATTCTTGCAGCTTGGGCATATGTCTCATCATAATCTTTGTCATATTGATGCTTGTACCCCTTAACCACTAAACATGTCTTATGCCTATCTATTTTTCCTTCAGCATTGCACTTAGTCTTGTAAACCCATTTCACTCCAATTACTTGCTTCTTGGGAGGAAAAGTAATTAACTCCCATGTCTCATTTCTTTCAATAGCATATATTTCCTCATCCATGGCATTGCACCATTTTTCTTCATTTATAGCTTCCTTAAAATAAATTGAATCGCTATGAGAAAATAATGCAAAATTTACACTCTCGTCATAATCTTCCTCATATCTTCCTTCTTGGTATATATCCCTTAGAATTTTAGTCTTCCTTGGCAATATGGAGGCAAGAGTGGGATCTGAATTCTCAGTATTGTTGCTTCTATTATTTTGCATACTAGCTTAGGGTTGGCTTGAAGTACTTGGAGCTGACACCCAACATGTAAGAGGTTGTTTGCCCTTTTTCCTTTGTCTGTAATCCATGTTTGCTACTCCATCTTCTTGTTGAACACCAATGTCATCTTCTTCCTCATCAATAGTAGGCACTTTACTTGAAGTGCTTGAAGATTCGTCAATCGAGCCATCCCATGACTGATTCTAAGGAAAATCCACATCTCTTGAATGATGATCTTCTTGGTGATCAGATCATATACCCTATAAGTCTTTTATACGGAGCTATAACCTGTGAAGATACCCTTTACACCTTTGTCATCTAGCTTTTGTCTCCATTCCTTGGGCACATGTGCATATGCTACACATCCGAACACTCTCAAATGTTCAACTGTCCATCTGTTCCTTAACCGTGCCTCAAGAGGAATCTTGTCACGAACTAAATTTGTAGGACACCTATTAATCAAATACACTTTTGTTGCTATAATCTCTCCCCAATAATCACTTGGGAGTCCTTTTTTTTCATCATGCTTCTTGCCATCTCAACAATTGTCTTGTTCTTTTTCTCAGCCACTACATTCTGTTGCAGAGTATAACTAGTTGTAAGCTCTTTCTTGATGTCATTCTTGTTGCAAAAATTTACAAACATGTTGGAGCTATATTCCCCTCCTGTATCTGATCTAAGGACTTTTACATAGTGTCCACATTCTTTTTTATCCAAGGCCTTAAATTCAACAAATTTATCAAATGCTACAGATTTGTTCTTCAAAAAATACACCCATGTCCTATGGTTGAAATCATCTATGAATGTCATAAAATAAGTACTCCCCCCAATAGAAGAGTTTGCATAGGGCCTACCAAATCAGAATGCACCAATTCTAATGGTGCTCTAGCCCTTCTAGAATTACCAGAATTAAATGGATGTTTATGTTTCTTACCCAAAATGCAAGCCTCACACTTGTCATATGAATCTACCATGCTTGGAAAACCATCTACCATTCTTTTCTTGGACAACAAATTTAAACCAGCAAAGCCAAGATGTCCATACCAGAGATGCTAAAGCTTGGAGGGGTCTTCAATCAAACTCCTAAGAGTTGATTGCTGATGTACTACTATACATGCATGTTTGGAAGGTGCAATACTGAATTGAGAAGAGAAATGTGTCTCTATCCTCAAAGGGAACATCCAGTTCTTTGTCCTTTGGACTGCTGCAAGTAATCTATTACTCCCATCCTTTTCATGAATGATACACTTGTCATTTTTTCCAACACTCATCAAATTGTGTTTCATACCAGGGGAAAAATATACATTCTATATCTCCTTCTTCTCACCTTACTTGGTGTGGACCATGATAGATCCTTTGCCCACTATGGGCATGGTTCCATTATTTCTCATCTTAATTTCAAACTTGAAAGTCTTATCAATGAAAGAAAATAAACTTTCATTACCACTCATGTGGTTGCTACACCCGTTGTCCAAATTCCATACCATAGGGTTGCCTTCTTCAGCAAGGTTACACATGATGGAGGCTGTGGGATTGTTTGCATTTCCCATGTTCACATCAGCCACATTTGCATTCTACTTTGACCAATCACCTTACTTCTTCAAGAATTCACTAGCATAATGGCCATACTTATGATAGTGGTAGCATTCTACATTTCATTTATTGGAGTTGTAATTCTTCTTACCTCTTTTAGAGTTGTTTTTGAGAGGTATTTTCTCCCTCTTGGTTGCTAGCCCATCCTAAGCTTTTTGCACCAGCATTCCTTTGGCCATTCCTTCCACGACCTCTATCGAAGCCATTTCTTCCTCTCCCCTTGCCTCTTGAATTCTCTTGAGCCTTGAAAAGTTGCTTTTGGGAAGTTTTTGCTGATATGTTGATTCGGCACTCATGGGTTTGAAGAGTTCCCATAAACTCATCCATGGTCAATTTGGTAAGGTCTTTTTCTTCCTCAATGGTCATCACAAGGTTTCATATTTTTGAGATAAACCCCTCAATATCTTCTCTACAATCCTTTGCACTTCATACTCTTCTCCATTTGATTTGAGCTAGTTTATCAAAGTGAAGATTCATGAGCTGAACTCTACAATAGGTTCATTGTCCTTCATCTAAAGGTTCTCAAACTCCCTTCTAATCATCTATAGCTTCATTAACCTAACCTTATCAGTCCCCTTGAAGTTTGTCTCAAGGATATCCCATGCCTCCTTTGAGTAATTTGCTACTGCAATCTTGGAAAAAACTTTCTTTGTCATTGCTGCCTCAATCAGACTTAATGTATTTGCATCTTTGCTCCTTGACTCCTTCAACTGAGTCTTATGTGGGTTTGTGAGGGTAGCATACAGTGTTGGTATTGTAACATCATTGATTCCATTTATCACAAACTCCCACAAGTCATTAGCAACCATAATGGCTTCCATTTTCTTTTCCCATGTATCGAAATTCTATCCATTAAAAGATGGTGGGTGTTTCCATATCTTTATTACATCTCCTACCATGTCAAACACATCCTGAAAATAAATTCCCTAACTCACTGTGGATGTGGCGCCTAAAAGCTCTAATACAATGTGAAAAATAAATCATAAAACTTAAAAATTTGTTCAGCAACCAAAGGTGCCTAGTGCCAATTTTTCTTGGCACAAGAGGGTGTCGAATGATAGGGAGATGGTGCCAAGTTACTTAGCACGTGAAGGATTTGAGTGAGCTCGGCAACAAGGGGGCAACTCGACACAAGAGGGTGTTGAGTGAACTCGACAGAATTGATGGCAAGTAAACTCGGACTCCAAAGGAAGGTAGAGCTCAACAAGCTCAACATGCAACCAACACAATGATCGAGTCAGCTCGGTAAATGAGCAAACCAAGTGAGCTCAGTTAGAGAATGAACCGAGCGTTCTAATAATAGAATTTTTGTCTGAACTTTTCCACCATTACAAGGTAGAGAGGATAATGATGAAACTTTCAAATATGAACTTCTCAAATGCAACACACCATGCGATGATGAATATAAAGGGAGACAACAATGAATCAACACTTGGATCGATTAGTATGTCTGCTTTCTTGCTTTCTATTCAACTAGTTTAAACTATTACAAAATCTAGGAGCATTCGACTTCAACAAGAAAACACTAAAAATTCAGATGATAAAATTTAATCTTAAACTTACAACACTAATGGTTGCATATAATGTGCCTAGAGCAATCACTACTTCTCAGGACAAAAAAATATGAACTCACGGAGAACAAGGAGATCAAGACTCGTGTTGTTGTAACCTCTATCTTCTTCCTGAAACTTCTTTCTATTCTTTGACCTCTGATCTAATCTGTTGATCATCTTTCTATCTCTGCTTTGTGTTCTTCTCTACACTTCTCTCTTCTCTCCAATCTGATTGAATGAATGAGATTCATTCCTTTTGTTCTTCCACCAAATTGTTTTTCCTCAATTTTGGATTTCGAACTCACCTGCCAAGTTAATGAGGATTAAGTGGGTAGGTGGGTGTTTGGCTCCAAGGGCAACCGACCATTTGCATTAAATTTTTGACACCACAATTATGAGATTGATATATGTAAAGGACAAGAAAACATGGCTTTGTAGCAGCATTAATGTCTTCTATTTGAAATGATTAAAAGAACAAGACATAAAGAAAAGGAGAAATATGACACATCGCCTCTACAATTCAAGAGCAGTGATTATAAATTTTGACTATGAAAGATTATTTTAGTTAAAATAAAAATATATTATATTTATGTTAAAATTGGTAGCATCAATCAAGATGAGAGAATGCTAAATCTAATGACCATACTAGATTTACCATCATCGATTCTTCAACATCGATATGACTGAAAGAAATTTCCCAAGTACGAAACCCATCTATTATTTCTTGAGTTTGATCATACATTAACCTTTATAATCAATCGATCTGCATTAGTTTTCCAAACTTCTTATTAAGGATCGAGACTAATCACAAGTTAGAGTGAAAAATCATGTCTCCTCCCTAATCAAGAGTTATGACCACTCTTTTTCAAGGGCTGTATATATGGGATATGATTGCAAGAGATAGATGATAAGAAACATAAAATATTTCTATATTGGCATCAAATATCAGAGACAAAAAGGCCTTTAATCCAAAATCAACTCCTTATATCTTAATATCAAATTTAAGACTGTGACTGACTAAGCTTGCAAAGGACGACAAATTAGTATTTAGTAAGTAAGATAACTACAATCTTTATTAAGTTTACTAGTACTTTTACACATTATCAAAGCCTAGTTAAGAAGATCAATGGTAAACTTAAGAAATTCGAATACCTATGCTGATAGAAGTTCTACCACACTTCTTCCATTCAAAATGACAAATCTAATTAGGGTTTAAAGATCACCTTGAGGGAGCTAACAACTTCATAGCATGGAAATTAAGAACCATGATGATATTGGATGAAAAAAAAGTAGATTTATATCTAAAAGATAAAAGGTCAAAACCTGCAAATTCTTAAAGATTGTAGCTGTGATAGAGATTTGTATCTCTCAAAATTTGGACATTATTACCGTTATTGTCACCTTCAGCTGAAAAAGGATGCTTAAGATTTTTTTTTTTTATTAACTATAAATGACATGTGTCATTCACATGCATTGAAGTATAAATATTTGAAGAGTTATATTTAATTATAGATGCTATGGAAATCTCAAAAGACCTTTAGTTATGATGTGAAGAGTCTCTCCTATTGTTATATTGCATTAAGTGAAGGATATTGTACAATTGGAACTTTTATGGTAAATAAAAATGATATTTTAGTTGTGTGGTTGGGTTTTTCCCTTCAAGAGGGTTTCCCCAGGACATTTTTGGTCTTTATTGTTTCAGTTTTATCTCTTTCTTATTATTTTTTATCATCATTGATTTTTGGGCTCTAGTTTTAACATGGTACCAGAGCTAGGTAAGATAATAGATTATAAGAAGGTTTTCTTGAATAGATTGTATGTATATGATGTTGCTTATATTCAGTAATTTTTCTATGGTGTCATATTTTTAAGGAAAATGTAGTGCTTCATGTCCAGGTTGAGATTTGATTTATTAAAGTATCTTCAGAGCTTGTTTATAGGTCAATACTTATGCCAACATCCTAATCATGTAGCTTTGTAACTTTTTATTTCGTGGTCTCTTAATTTTGGCATTGTTTATTATTGATTTATGTGTCACCATAGTGTATTGATGCTATGTCCAAGTGGGTTGATTTCAAAGTTTAAAAGATGCTATGATCGATGATCTTTTGAGTCATTTAGCGATCTTAATGTCTCTAACTTGTCTTCAGCTTCACCCAACACTAGGAATTTTCAAATTCTAGTGCACGAATCTCAAGATACCGTAGGTTGATGAAAGGTGTTGAGATATGTGTTTTTCATCCACATTACTAACCTTAACCTTTAAGAGGTTAAGGTTTGGAGTAAAAAAATGCACATTTTGATCTAAAATCTTTACCTCTTATCCAAGAAAATGAGTTAAGATAAACTTCTCAAACACATGTTCTATACCATTAACCTTAACCTCCAAAATAAAAAAGGTTAAGATTGGAGTCCCAAACACATGTTTAGTGTTCAGTTATTAACCTCTCTAACCAAGTTGATAAAAGTTAAAAATTGAAAGACAAACCATCTCAAATCAGTGTGGCCTTAAGCTTGTAACTTCATTCAACACCACTTGTGTCTCTCAATAAAGGATTATGCTCATGGTTCGCCTTATTCAGCGATTGCACACAGATGATGTAGGAATGAAATAATGACTTCGAAGACTATGTTCACTCCTCCATCAAAAGCTAGCAATATGATCAAGACTTCAAAGTTTTGAGGAAGACTAGTGATGATCCAAAAATTTGAGAGTTATCCTTGACTCTTAAAATAGCAGAGATATGAAATCAAAATCTAGAAGCATAGACAAGTATGTGGACTATTTGGTTGAATAGCTCCACTCCTAGTCCGCATCATCTACATTACAAAATTGATGAAGCCAAAGATATCATTGTGAGAATATTGGAGTACTTAGGCCACTATGTAAATAACAACCTTTCCCAACCATGGTATGTCATTTTTCAAAGGTCTTAGACTCACCGCGTCCAACAAAAGGAATCACCTTCACCATCTTTATAGAGAAATTTGAGACCTTGTCATTACACACAGATCAACTCATACATATCATTCTTCCCTATTTCTCACATGTGAAAGGAGCGTCTTCATTGGATCGGGGAACATATTGCTAGAGAAATATGTTCCATTTGATAGGAGGATGGGCCATATTCACCATGATGTATCTAAAGGATGCATGTTGGGGAAGTTTGTGAAAGCATCTTTTCCAAGGAGTGACACCAGATCTAAAGGTGTACTATGTTACTTTTATCGATGATTTCTCCAGGAAGACCTGGATATACTTCTTGAAGACCAAGGATGAGGTTTTTAGTCAATTCCAAGAGTTCAAGGCTCTAGTGGAGAACTCGAGAGGAAGGAAGATAAAGGTTCTTTGATTAGAAAATGGAGGTGAATACAAAGGAAACTTCCACGAGTTCTGTACTAGGGAAGGAATCAATAGAGAGTGAACAATTCCATACAATCCACAACAAAATGGAGTTGCTAAGAGAAAGAAGTGTTCTATATCATAAGTGGCAAGAGTCATGCTACATGACCAAGATATGCCCTGCTACCTATGGGCAAAGGCATGTAGTACAATAATCTACATTCAGAATAGGGTTCCACATAAGGTGCTAGGGAGGATGACACCAAAGGTGCCTGATGTTAGTCATTTTAGAATATTTGAGAGTTTGGCATATTATCATATTCCAAGTAATACATGTACCAAGTTAGATCAAACTGCAGAGAGGGGGTACTTTCTTGGGTGTAGTGAAACCTCAAAGGCATATAGGATTTTTATCCTTGGGACCAAAAGAGTTATTGTCAAACATGATGTTAAGTTCATGGAGGACAAGGCATTTATAAGGTCCAAAGATTTGCCAACAGATGATTAAAGTGAGCAGCCAGTAGAAGCTCCAAGGCCTAGTCAAGGGCAACAGAACACTAGTACAGTTACCAGTACAAGTATAGGCTCAGGTGTGAAGATTCACTGAGCATGGAGCAACAGGTACAACAAGAAATGCATCTAGAAGATTTATAGGTTGATATTTCATCCTCTACAGTTGGAAAAGGAACTATGAGGTTCAAGAGACACTAAGGGATACTCAGAAGTTTGTGGGAGCTCCTAGGAAGAGTACTAGACAACGAAAACAACCGGCCAAGTTCAATGATTATGTGGCATCTCTTAGTCTATTGGTAGATAGTGAACCTTCTAGCTATAAGGAGGCTATAGAGAACCAGGTACGATGAGATTCTATGGTTGAGGAGTATAACTCAATTATGTAGAATGATGTGTAGGAGGTAGTTCCTAAACCAACAGATAGAGCAGTAGTTGAATCACATTGGATCTATAAGATAAAGCACGGTGTAGATGGTAGTATCGAGAAATACAAGGCAAGGTTTGTGGCCAATGGGTTCTCTTAGAAGGAGGGAATGGACTATGAGGAGACATTTTCTCTAATGGCTAAGTGTACTTCTATATGAGTTGTGATCTCATTTATAGCACAGATGGGATGGTAGATCCATCAAATGGATGTCAAGACAACATTCCTTAACGGTGAGTTAAAGGAGGAGGTATACATAGAGCAACCAAAAGGCTTTGTACCACATAGCAAAGAGATCAACATGTGCAAATTCAAGAGAGCATTGTATAGACTCAAGCAGGCTCCCAAAGTGTGGTATGAGCGTATTGATACATACTTGCAGGAAATGGGCTTTGTAAAGAGTGAAGCAGATGCTAACCTCTACTACTTGGTGGTTGGAGGTGCAATTCTCATTCTTGTTCTTTATGTGGATGACTTGTTTCTTATAGGTTCACTAGGGCTCATAGAAGACTGCGAGAGGGATCTTGCAGAAGAGTTTGAGATGGACTTAGGACTTATGCACTACTTTCTAGGCTTGGAGGTGTGGCAGATAGATGGAGAGATTTTCCTTAGTCAAGGGAAATATTGCATTGAAATCTTGAAGAGATTCGGGATGGACGATTGCAAAGCCATGTCTACACCCATGATCATGAATTGGAGGAAGGCAGATACATCTAAGGAGAAGTAAATCCCACCTTATACAGGTAGTTGATTGGTTCGCTTATGTATTTGGTCAACACTAGGCCAGATATAGCATTTCCAGTAAACTCTCTTAGTCAGTTCATGCTTGAACCAAAGAGAATGCATTGGACATCGACCAAGCATGTATTGCATTGCTTGTGTGGTACAATTGAGTATGGGATCATATATGCCCGAGGTGAAGGTATCAGGTTGATGGGCTATACTGATGCAGATTGGGTAGGAAGTACAATGGACAAATGGAGAACTTCAAGGTGTTGTTTTAGTTTGGGATCAGGAGTTGTATCTTGGTTCAGTAGAAAGCAAAAATCTATGGCTTCGAGTTTAGCAGAAGTAGAATACATAGTAGATAGCATGGAAACATGTGAAGCTATATGGATTTGGAAGTTGCTAATAGCCTTGTTTGGTCAGAAGGTTGAGACTATTGTGATACACTGTGATAATCAGAGTAGCATCAAGTTTTCTGCGAATCTAGTATCTCATGATAGGTCTAAACATATAGATATCAGATATCACTTCATCAGAGATTGTGTACAATGGGGGGTTGTTCAGTTGTAGTACATACCTACAGAGCAACAAGTAGCAAAATTTTTGACGAAGGCATTGGGGAAGGAAAAATTCATCTTCTTAAGAGATAAGTTGGGTGTTATGTAGAACAACTTCCTTGCTAAGACAGAGTGTTAGTTTTAGGTAGCTTGGATAGTTGTTTGTCCACATGTGATTAACTGGAAATTAATTGTTAGAGTTACGAAAAATGTTTGTTAATTAATTGACTTCTAGAAGTCATTACTAACCTTTGGTTAGGTTGTTTTAATCAAGAAGCAACTAGAAACTTCTTGGTTAGGAAACAACTAGAAACTTTTTGGTTGAGTTGTCTTGATCAAGAAGCAACTAGAAACCTCTTGGTTAAGTAGTACAAAAGGGGATCAAGGGTGGAATTTGGAGAATAGAATAAAATAGAGAACAACAAGAGTTGTAGAAGAATTTACAGTGTTAGTAAATGAGTTTACAGTGATAGCGAAGAGTCTCACAATGTTAGCAAGGGCACAATGATAGCATTGGGGATAGCAATGGAGAATATCAGCAAGAGAAAGTAGGAGGTTGTCTGAATTCCACAAGTGAGAGGCAAGGAATTTTGTAATTCTTGATTTGCTAAAGTTAATATATTTTTCATCTGTAGAACTAGTTTTCCCTCAGGGGTTTTTTCGGGGATGATTTGTCTAAAAATATTGTGTTCTCTGTGTTCTAAATTTCTTTCCTTATTTTATTGGTGAAGTTGCAGTTATGTTATTTTTTGATATTAGTTGTGAATTTGTTTCCAGCAGTTTAATAATCATTTACGATAGGAGATTAATAATCAGTGATTGCAATAGTGTTAATTTTCACAGAAATGACAAGAATGTAAAGGATGCACATGATGTAATATCTTGTAGACCAAAGTTGTAGATCTTGATGTATAAAGACAATATGCAAAATGATGAGCCACCTAATAAAATTACCAAAGCCAAGCTCAAAGTGGTGACAATAGTTGTAGCTATGGTAGTTACGTTCATATCAACGGCAATGGTGTCTACTTTTTCTATTCATGCAAATAAGACTCAAAATTTCTTAGTGGGCATTGCGTGAATCACGACATCTATTGGGATGTACAGTGTTATACTTGTCACTATGAAATTGGTGATTAGGAAAAAAGTCTGTTGGAATTGGCATGATTGGGAATTTGCTACCAAATAACAAAACTTTTAATGGAGATATGTTTCTTAGATTTAAGATATGGCAATATTACGATAAAAAAGTACAAACAATGCACATGAACTATGTGAAAAATTGTGTCAAGGGACCAAGAAATTATAGAATTAGCAAGCTCTACACGTAATACCCATGCAAAACATGGAATTGAAGATAAGATTAATAATCGATTAATAGAGTGCCACAAAAGCATGTCATTCAAGTTCAAGCACAAATCATGGTGATGATCGTGGTAATAGCAATTATATTGTTGTCCATGGGCATAGGAGTTCTCATTTTAATTCATATATGTATAATTGAAAGGGCTTTCAGAAGAAATTGGAGTAAAATAGAGGTGGATATTCTTCAATTTCTCCAACTTCTTATTCCATTAAATATGGTGGCAACATCAAATTATTCAATAGAAGTTCATTGAATCGTGGATTAACCAAATGCAAACTCTCAACTTCAAAATTGATTTTGTAAACTCATGACATTGTTGATGGGATAATTTTGAAGTGTCAAGTGCAAATCTCGTGCAAGGTAAAGCTCACAAAGTAATGGTTGTTTGCATTGTATACAATAGGATTGCAACTAGTGTTACAAACAATCTAGAAATCATGCAGAGAATGCTTGATGATTGTGCATATCTTTCATTTCTTCATTCTAATAATGTTTCTTCATTTTTTACTCTCTCCTTTCACATGGATGAATGAAGAGTGGATACAAAAATTATTGTTTCTCAAATGACTCCTCTCTTGATGTCAACTAGAATGATTAAAATCTATGTAAGTTTGAAGGTCGAGGAAGCAACCGAGAGTGCAATGTTCATTTGCACAGCTTTATCAATTAATGACAAACACCAGAAGATGGGAATTATTTTCTTGCTAACAAAATATCTCTTCATCAAAATGTTAGAGAGGACCCATCAAAATCTGCAAGCATAAAAGAAGACAAAGGTTCTATGTCTACTAAATATGATGGTCAAGAAATGGATTCTATACAACAAGAAGAACATGTTAATGTATCAAGACGTCACTATGAAAATTTGAAAACTCTAGAGAAAGTATTTAATCATCTTGATTTTATTGAGATTGTGAAAGAGACATCAGATGTTTCTCAAGAAAGTACAAAACATACAATTGAAGATGTAGTGTTACATGATAAACTTCACATAGTTGTCACTCCAACTTGGTGTTTGGAGGCCTCAAATGATGACTTCGTCTTTGGAGAAGACCTTCCTTTTCATTCACCACTAATCTTTACAAATGAGGAATCTATTGGTGAAGTCAATTCATTTGAATCTATTGCACAATCTTCTACCATTATCACTAATGAAGAAATAACCTCAAATCTGAACACCTACGTTGATAGAAGTTTTGCAAAGACTTCTTCCATTCAAAATGACAAATCAAATCAGGTTTGAACATTGCCTTGAGGGAGCCAACAACTTCATAGCATGGAAATTAAGAATCATGGTGATATTCGATGAACACAAAGTAGATTCATATGTGAAAGTTAAAAGGTCAAAACCTACGGATGAGCCTGAAAAATCCCAACGGATTGAAAACAACAAGAAAGCTATGAAATTGGTAGTGGATTTTGTAAGAGGCCACATAGTACCTATTCTGGAGAAACAAACAACTGCATACCTTATGTTGTAATCTCTAGAGAGAACCTTCAAGATAAATAATATAGGCAGATCACTTGCACTCAAAATAGTTGAATCACATAAGTATCAATAAACGAGAATATGTGGCTTCCTACTTCATGAGAATAATAGAATTGAGGGATTAACTATCAAACATAGGGCATGAGATAGAGAACAAATACTTATCCCTTATAGCTCTAAGTGGGTTATTAAACTCATGGGAATGATTCAAGTAAGACATAAGTGAGAGGTAAAAACTTCCAAAGTTAGGTTGCCTACGATCTAACTACTTACAAGAAGCAAGGCAATTACCAAAAGGAATCAAAAAAAAATCCACAAATGAAGGCCTTGATGTTTTGAATGCCAAACATAAAAAGAAAGGAAACAAGAGATGCTTCACAAGTCCAATGTTTTAGATGTGATGAATATGGACATTGTGCTGCCAAATGCCTTGACAAACTTGAGAAATAAGAATCTTATGCTAAAGTCAGGAAATCAAACATAGATAAGATAAGATAAGATAAATTTATTAATGTCCAACAAAAGACCACAACGTGGGTTTATGGGACTGGAAGCTTACAACAAGGAAAAAGCAGACAAATGGAACACCAAACGGTGTCCAAAAAAGAAAGAACAAGCACAACAAAAGAAGAAGAAAGCAGGAAACATCATGAAAAAGATTAGGTATCCGTCTTCATAGGGAAAAAGTCCAACTGTGACTGATCTGTGCGGCTACCAGAAGCCCTGTGATGAAGTTGAGTGCTATGAGAGGAGTGTCACTAGCAAAAAGGTCCCTTGCGGGGTCTCACCGATCTGGAACCGCCTGTGCTAGGAAAACTGTACGGTCGCTTCACACCCTGAGTTGGAGTTAAGGGTGAGAAGAAGGTCATAATAAGCTATGCCTGGGTCTGACTCCTAGGAAATGAAAGCTGTAAAGTATTGTCACGAAGCTGTAAGGACTCACGGAGATAGAGTACAATACAACGCTGATATGTGTACTTGAAAAAATCCAAGAGGGATCTGCAATCTCCAAATAGACAGTAAAATCTCCCTCTAATCTCGTAGTATATGGGGCATCTGAAAAGAAAATGAATCTCAGATTCTACCTCTGCTAAGGTACAAAGTGTACACACCCGATCCTCTCTAGCAATATGGTGATCGACCTGAATCCGAAGTTTGTGCGAGCCCACCCTAAAGGAGCCAAGGGAGATACACAGGGCGTGAGTCCAGTATCTATGTAAGTACTCAGGGTGTACAATAATCTCATCTCAGATAACTAAGAAGTGCTTAGCATAGAAAGACATCCTTGGATGTAGTCCCCCTGGAGGATCCACCTAGGTCCGTGTGATAAACTTCTTGTAAATATCAAGTCTGACATGCCCGTTCAACTCCTGTAAAGAAGGGAGTAGATGAGTAGGGGCATCCAATGAGAATTGGTAGGGAGGAAGATGATCAATGTCGATCCCCACTGAACTCAGTAGAATAGTAGCCTAAGCATACCAACCGCGAGCTCTAGTGGCAGGATCAAAGTTAGCAATAGCAATTGAAGAGCAGTATGCTAAATGAGGGTATCTGTGTTGGCCTTCCTCCAAGTCAGCAAAGCCCCAAAGACGGTGGAGAAACCAGATCAAGTCAAAAATGGCTACAAGTCTGAATGGGTGAGCACCGAACTTGGCCAAAATAATGTTGTGGGGGGTAGAACCATGACATTTGATAATCCGACGGAGGAGCATAATCTGGGTACTCTTGATCTTGGCCCAATCCGAGTCTAAAAGAGAAAGACCCCAAACCACCAAACCATAGAGCAATGTGGGTCTTACTAAGGAATCCGGGAGGGATAGCTTAGACGATGTATCTTGAAAGTGGTGTCTGAAGCACTTTCTCTCGAGCATGGCAAGGGAACCCAACCCTTTACTGATCCGAGGCTGAATAGCTGATCTCAAGCTGAAACGAGATCCAGAAAACTTAACCCCAAGGTATGTGTAAGATGATGTAATCTCAACTTCCTGACCCTCAAACAAAGCCAATACTTGAATGATCGATATTGGGTCTTCTAGATAGATCACCTTTATCTGAGAACATGTAGATAATATGGTTGAAGAAATTGAGGAAGAGGTAACCATCAACGATGAATTTTCACATCTTGTAGAAGGGGTGGAAAATTGTAACATCAAATTAGATTATGGCATCACTATCCAACTACAAGATGTATTGTTTGTACCAATAATTAAAAGAAACCTAGTATCTAAATCTACCCTAGAACATAGTGGACATAGAGTCACTTTCATGAATGGAAAAGTCTTGGCATGGCTAGAGAATGCTACTAAGGCTAAAACAATAGGTGTAAGATGTTGATACTTATACAAGCTTTGCACTGAGTCAAAACAAGTGCTCATCTATGAAACTCATGACTCCAATGAAATCTGGCATAGAATATTAGGTCATATACATTTTCGAGCTCTAACATTAATGGAAAAAATAGTAACAAGATTTCAAAAACTAAATGCAATCCATAATGAAACATATAAGGGTTGTGCATTAAGGAAGAACATTGAAGTATCTTTCCAAAATAGTCTTAGAAAAATTGAAAATGTATTGGAACTAGTCCGTTCAGATTTATGTGGACCCATGTCAACTCCATCAATGAGAGGATCTCTATACTATATAATTTATGTGTATGAATTCTCTAGAAAGACCTGTATCTACTTCCTCAGATGCAAAGAGTTGGAAGAGATCCTTAAGAAGTTCAAAGAATTCAAGGCCCTAACAGAAAACTCCTCTAGAAAGAAAGTTAAAACCCTGAGAACTAATAATAAGAAAGAATCCACTTCCAAAATCTTTCAAGAATTCTATATTAGCGTGGGGATTAAGAGGGAGTTCATTGTACACTATAATCCTCAACAAAATAGGGTAGCTGAGAGGAAAAACAAGATCATCGTGCAAGCAGCAAAATCAATGATGTATGGCCAAAATCTTGACACTTTGTTTGGGCAGAAGCATCAAGAACACGTGTCCACATACAAAATAGATATCCTCACTCACATCTTGATAATAAGACACTAGAGGAGGCCTTTACGAGGATAAAACTTGATAGGCCTAAATGGGACTATTGAAGAGTAAGTCTATCTAGAACAAGCCGACAGATTTGTGACTTGCAATGCAGCATCCCATGTATGGAAATTGAAGAAAGTCTTGTATGGGCTTAAACAAACTCCTAGAGCCTGAAATGAGAGAATTGACAAATACCTTATAGGAATATAGGTTTCTCAAAAAATGAAGTCGATCCAAATCTCCACTTTAAAGTTATTAAAGCTGACATGTTCATATTAATTCTATACATTGATAGCCTGTTGATCACAAGAGAAGTCACCTAATTGCTGACGTAGGGAGGGATGAAGAACTAGAGCCAAAGGCACACCCAGCTATCCAAACCACCATGTAAGAGTTAACTCAACAGAAACAAAACACAGAGAACATCAACCAAAGGAGGGAGAAGAGCAAACACTTTTATTGATTCACCAAATAATCAGCATACATGCCCAATTGTAATGCCTTCTGGGTTATGACCATATACAAAATACAAAATACATTCAAATCCTCAATCCAGCTTCAAATTCGGATTTCCAGACACATGCTTCCAACTTTCCACATCCTCTAAGTTCTGCCTACAACTCAATCCTAGACCTCCTTAAATACTTGTGCAGCCACAGGTTGGCCTATCACAAAATTAAACCTCACATTAAATGCATGCACAGCCATAAGTCGAATCACATCAAATATTAAGTACCAATAACAATATTAAATATGTGCAAGGTCGGCCCAAACTAGAACTAGACACAGACAACTCGATCAAAGAAGGACCAAGACATATATTGGCACTCGGCACCAACAAGAACACTCGGCACCACTAGTAACACTTGGCACCAACAGTCATTCAGAACATGAAGGAACACTCGGTCAACACTAGATTGCTATAGTAACTCAGCATCCATTAGAGCGACAGTAACTCAGTATCCACTAGAGCTACAATACTCGGCATCCACTGAACATCATGGGAGAAACAAAAGATTGGAAGCCACTAGTACTCAGCTCCAACATGCAGAATGAACAAAGATAAGCAGGATAACAAGGCAACCCAGGATGCTCCTGCATCAATTGCTCAATGCTAGAAGGATTTGGCCTTAGAATTTGATATGAAAGATATATGTCTACTACACTATTTTTTTGGGATTGGAAGTCTAGCAAAAACCTTATGGTGTCCTGTTAAATCAAGGAAAATATATTATTAGCATTTTGAAAAGGTTTGGAATGTTGAATTGCAAGCCTATGTCCACATCCATGAAAACAAGCATACATAAGTTGAAGGAAGCAACAGCTGAATCCAAATTTGCAAATCCTACTCTATATAGACAAATCATTGGATCTCTAATGTACTTGGTTAACACACGACCTGACATTTGTTATGCGGTGAATGTATAGAGTTATGTGTGAACCACGTGAAATACATCTTGTTGTTGCTATACACATTTTGAGGTACCTACAAGGTACTATTGGATATGGACTGAAATATAAAAATGTTGACCTAGAATTACATGGATACTTAGATTCAAATTGGGTCCGAAGTGTGATTGATCGTAAGAACACATCTAGATGTTGTTTTAGTTTGGCATTAGCCATGATCTCTTCGATAAGCAAGAAGCAATCTTCTGTAGCACAAAGTTCTATTGAAGCCGAATATATTGCAGTTGCCTTGGGAGCTAGAAAAGCAACATGCATTTGAAAATTGATCATGGGACTATTTGTAAAGTCCTTCAAACCTACTACTATTCATTGTGACAATCAATATTACAATAAGAAATAGCTTATATTATTAGTTAATGGTTATCTATTGTAATCTATTGTAAATATTAGAATGTTTCTATCCATTAACTATTAATAGAAGCTATCTATTATTGTAATAATCAAAGTTGCATTAAGCTCTTAGTTAATCCTATTTTCTACAGTCAATCCACACATATAGAAATCCCTTATCATGACTTGAGGGATATGGTTGAAAGGAGAGAAATTTGATTGGATAGTATGTGTCCAAATGATCAAACAATAGATATCCTCACCAAGCCTCTCTCCAAAGTTAAGGTGGAGCACCTCAGAAAGAAACTTGGTATGATTGAAATGTAAATTAATTGAGACCTAATCTTAAATGTGTAAACTCTTTTGTCGTATGTGTGACTTTATGACTTTACGGACCTCACTTGCGTATATTACTAAAAGGTCCTCCTCATAATGTACACTTGTATTTAACATTTTAAGGTGACAACTTTACAAAATCTACTATCATGCTGACTTGATCGTTAAGTCTCTAAGACAAATTGATTGATATCATGCTTACTTGATATCCATTATAGATCAATTTTTTCTTAATGAGAAAATCATGGTGGACATTGTGAAATATTGTTCGCGGACATGCCATGACATGTTATGGTAAACATTATGTGGCATAATATTAGTGCATATACCATAACCAAGATATACGAGTATCATGATGACTTGATAAATTGTAATACTTCTTGATATCACGTGCTAGGTGACATCTAAATTCTTTCATGCCTGGTTGGCTTCCCTAGATAAGAGGGAGTGTTAAAATTGGTAGCGTCAATTTGAATTAGAGAATGTTAAATCTAATGAACATATTAGATTTAACATCATTGATTCTTCAAAAATGTTATGACGGAAAGCATTTCCCAAGGTATGAAACCCATCTTTTAACTCTTGATTTGGATCATACATTAACTTTTATAATTGATCGATCTTCATTAGTTTGCCAAACTTCTTATTAATGATCGACACTAATGACAAGTTAGAGTAAACATCATGTCTCCTCCCTAATCAATAGTCATGACCACTCTTTTTCAAGGCTTGTATATATGGGACATGATTGTAAGAGATAGATGATAAGAAAAATACAATCATTTTATATCTGCATTAAATATCGGAGACAAAAATGCCTTTAATCCAAAATAAACTCCTTAAATCTAAATATCAAATTTATTACTGTGCTTCACAGAACTTGCAGAGAAGGGTGACAAAATCAGTATTCAATAAGATAACTGCAATCTTTATTAAGTTTACTAGTACTTTTACAGTTTAAGAAAAGATACATGCATTCATCTACAAAAAAATCACATTTTTCTATATACAAGTTACTAAACAAAGATAAATATTTTTGTAAAATTGTGCTAGTGAATAATAGAAAAAAGAAAAGAGAGTTAGTAAAGAGTGAATGTTGCACATGGAGAATACAAGAAAAGAAACGTGAATTGAAAAGGTTGAAAAGTTCTTAAAAGAATAAAAAGGATATATTCAAAGTACCCATATGAGAATGAAACATGTGTGAGTGGAGTGAAATGGACGAAATATATATATATATATAAAGCATGAGATAGAAAAGGATTTATGCACATCTTGAAAAGGAGATATTTATGGCAATATAGATATGGAAGAGTATATGCACACACAAAGAAGATTTATGCAAAAATATAAAGAAGAGAATAGAGTCGTAATTTAATTGTCCACCATCAGTTGAGCAACATTGATAAGGTGGAGAATCAGTTTGTGTACAATGGGAGTAGGTGCTTCCAATAGGTCAGAGTCTACAAAGTATGGGAGTTGGAGTTTCCAATGAGTAGGTGCTCACAAACATAGGGGTCGGAGCCTCTAACAAGTCATAGCTTACAAATCTTTGTAAAAGAACAAGTTTGTATATAAAGCAATAATTTGTTGTGGTTTTCTCCCACATTGGATTTCCATGTAACCATTGTGTTATTGTGTTCATGAGCATAATTGTTTATTTAAGTATTTGAAGTCATCATTATTCATCGCCCCCCTCAATATAATTGTGTGTTTTTCAATTGGTATTAGAATCGGTTCCTTTTATAAAGCCTCACCGCTTGAAGGTAGAACTTGTAATCAAACATGGGAAAAATGAAAGAAAATAAGAGAAACGGAAATAAAAAGAAGAATACTAATAACAATGCAGAGTTGATATGATCAACAATGAATTTCTTTGAAAGAGGAACTAACTCTCTATGCAGTGATGATTGTATCGACAATATAAAATCAAACACATGTGATAATATGTAGGTGAATGTATCTTCTAATAAAGCGACACTAGGAAAACACATGGCAACGGAAAGTGATGATCTGAGATGAAGAGGCCTACAATGAGGAAAAGGATGTTGATATCATGGAAAATTATTATGCTTATAAACAAAATAGAAACCTTAAGAAGAAGAATGTGAAACTGAAAGTACAAATTCAAGAATTATATGAATCCCAAAAGGAATCAAGCAAAGTAATTGAAACATTGAAAGAACAACTAGAAGAAGCTAAATGGGTCTAGAATGAGATGATGATGAATCTAAATGAAAAAGAAGGAGATTATGCAAGATTAGACAAAGAATTCACCATGTTGACAATTGATTTAGAGAAAACCACTGTCAAACTGAATACTAGTCTTGAGTTTGAAACGAGTTCAAAAATTTTGACTCATACCATTGGTAGCCAAAGGCAAGCTCCTAGCGGGATAGGAGTAGGTTATGAAAGAGATTCTAAGCATCATCATAATGCATTCAAAGGCTTCATCAAAGAAGGGACTAGTGTGGCAGATTCATCTAAGAAAGAGGAAGAACTTGAAAGATACTTTTAAGTGTTGATAAATCCTATCAGAAATGAACAGAAAGAGGATCAAAAGTCAGCCACGTCTTCAATGAATAAGAATGATAGAACAAAAAGGTATTTTTCTTCTAGACGAGAGATATGTATACGCTTCGACATAACTTCTATGGACATTGTTATTCATGCAATTACTTTGCCCATAGAGCGAGATAATGCAGAATACAAAATGAAAGCTTTCATGAGTGAACAAAGAAAAATTAGTACTGACACTTGGCGCGGTACAACAGATTTGGGACCATGAAATCATATGACGGGTACAAGAGCAGTAATACAAAGATCAAACAAAAAGAACTTATTCTTTTATTGAGAAAGAAGTGTCGCAAAGACAAAGAACAAAATGAATCATTATGGAATTGAAGAAAGAATAATCATAAGGGACGAACTAGAAAATTTTGGAGAGAGATTGAAAGGACGAGATTTAGAATTTGGTGTCAATGGGGGAGTGAGATTGAAAGGACGAGAATTAGAAGATTTGAAATTGATTGAAAGGATGAGAATTAGAAGATTTGAAATTGCCATCAATGACAAAGGGGGAGATTGATGGAAGAATTGTCATTTGATGTCCAAGAGCTCCACAAGCAAGAACAAGATTGTAAGCATAGCCATCATTAATGTCAAGGGAACAAACTAGGATGAAGGTCACAGGTAAAATTTTATGACTAAATTAGAACATGAACTGATGGATTAATGGAGCTGTAAAATTCAATGTCATATCATGTATACTCATAAGACTACGAATGAGTATGTTATTTCGAAAGACAACTAATAAAGATTCAGTATTATCATTGCAATGAATAGCAATGGTTTTCTAATTAGAAGAAAAGAATCAACTTATATGAAGAAACAAATTGCAAAAGACCAGATACAATTGCTTAGTCTTTTAAATAGAGACATGGAAGATACAAAAGGCGTGGTAAAGCTATGACTAGAGGATGATAATATGTGGATATGGAATTATAAAATATGCAATTAATTGTGAAAACATATATCAGAGTTAGCAGCGTATAACATGGTTTGGTGAAGTTTAAGTACAAAATATCTATAGTGGTACAGTAATATGATCAAGTACACAATATACATATGATCAAAGACATACGTATGCAACGATAACATGATACAAAAGAAGAGTATTACTACCTGTTGTCACATAAAACAATGCCATAAATATATCAGCGGTGGTCAACAAATGAGGCAGCAGTGACAACAAATGGAGATATGTCTTCAACAACAAATATATCAGAGTTAGCAGCGTATAACATGATTTGGTGAAGTTTAAGTACAAAATATCTACAGCAGTACAGTAATACGATCAAGTACAGAATATACATCAGATCAAAGACATACATAGTAATGATAAACATGATACAGAATAAGAGTATTACTACCAGTTGTCACATACAGTAATAGCATAAATATATCAGCACTGGTCAACAAATGAGGCAGCAGTGACAAAAGACGACAGAGATTCTAAAAGGTAGCTAATACAAAAATAGAATTTGGGAGTTGAGCCAGTTCATGGTGGAAGAGCAACAATGTGTATAATGGCAATGATGATGTCTTCCAACGTGAAATGATTGAAAGACTTAGAACATTGGTATTGACTTATTTAATAAACATTTGACTCCTACTCAAAAGAGATTATGGAATACGAGAATTTTTTTTATCTATCTAGATCAAAAATGTCAGCATGTGGAGGTTATCGAGAATGCCAACATAACATGTCAACCTTCAAAGAGAAACCATCGGACCCCACACATGAACAAATGAACAAACTACCGTTCAGGGATGAGTCATGACGAACATCGCAGAACTGAAAACGATAATGACAATAAGTGCTTCAACGATGATTAATTTTAAAAGCCCCAATAAAAATAAAGATTCGGGTTTAAAATGATGGCCATAAATATTAAAATGTTGAAAAGACAGATATTTAAGATGATACATAAGACCCTGATAACGGAGACTAAAAAATTCAGACAAAGTTTATCCATGCTATAATATGAAAAAGAATGCGGGGGAAACTCTCAGCAGCATTAAAATAGAAATAGTGATTAAAAAAACAAATCAAAGAAGCCTATCACCATTGTGTGTTTGATATATGTGAAGGACAAGAAAACAATGGGTTTACGGCTAAGTTGCTGATTCGGGTTTGGGGACGGGTTCGGGTTCGAGGTTCGGTTCATGGATTCGGGCAATTTTTTATTTCTCCATTTGGGTTCGTGGGTGGATTTGTGAGTATATATATATAAACACACACACAAGAGAAACATGCATAGTTGCAAAACAAAGTCATTTCACAATATGAACAATTGTTTCTTGATCATTGATCAATGCCAAATGCCAAAGGGTTTCGAGTGTTGAAAATATTCAAGACATAACAAGTTACTGAGAGGGGAGGGGTGAATCAGTAACTATACAACTTTTAAGTTAATTCAGCATAAACTGAAAATCATTCATTTACCTAATCTGATGCATGCAAGAGATGCTACTGAATTCACATCTGTCTCTTGTACATATTCATACATCACACTTATCCATTACTCCAATTACAACTCTGTATTATACACATATATACCATTTCAGTAATTATAGATGCAAGGTCGGCAGAACACAAGTAAACAAAATATAATTGAGTTGGCCAAATAGTAAAATAAACTCGGGTTCTTCAGAAAGACTTGATGACCTTCTGATACACGGCATCCACTACATTACATGGCATCATCATGCACTTGGTAGTGGTAGGGGCTCCGTTCATACTAGTCATACAACGTTGCCTGGAACTCGGTAACCATTGGTGACTTGGTAGATATAGTGTCACTTGGTAAAAGCTAATTTCTTTGTTAACTGACTGAGCTCGGTTAATACTGAGTCCTTCTTCACTCGGTCAATATTGTGTCCACCTTTACTCGATTAACACTAAGTACATCTTCACTCAGTTAACACTGCGTCTGTCTTTACTCAGTTAACACTGCTTCTATCTTTACTCGGTTAACATTGCTTCTATCTTTACTCGGTTAACACTGCTTCTATCTTTACTCGGTTAACACTAAGTACATCTTCACTCGGTTAACACTGCATCCGTCTTTACTTGGTTAACACTGCTTCTATCTTTACTCAATTAACATTGCTTCTTCGACGCTCGGTTTGAACTGTGTCTTCGACGCTCGATTTGAATTGTATAATGAGTGTTGTCACTAATGGCAAGTATCTTTATGCCAACAATCTCCCCCTTTGGCATTAGTGACAAAAACAATTATGAATCAAAGTTTATGTGCAAAATAAAAATGACATACAGTTCAAAATTGATCTTTTTGCAAATCTTGCAACACATATCCTTTTATTTACATATATCTCCCCCATACAATATGTACAATATTTATAAGTCAATACATATATCTTTTGCACAGTTAGCTCTTGAAGTCTATCTCCCCCTTTTTGACAATAATGCCAAAGAATATATATTTACATGGAGATTCCAAAATGAGAGATAAATTCTGAATGTACCTTGAGAATAAGAGTCAAAGTCTTACCCCAATTTTCTTGCAAAATTTTGCTGGTGGAGAGTGCAATTTGAACTTCTGCAGAGAGTTCAATCATGTGATCTGCAATAGAGAAGTTGTTGTCATGGATCAATGTTTTAGAATGAGCAATATGCTTCTGCATTGTGTCCATGACAGGAAGGATCATATTCTGGATGTCAATCAGAGTAGACTTGATCCTTGCTTCCTCTCTCAGCAATTCTGCCTGTTTCTTTGACAAAAACCTTATTCTTAGATGATGGGATGAACTTGCACTGTGGTCAGATTGCAGCATTTGGGCACTGACCTTCATATCTGCATCAATTTTATTCAACTTTTCTCTTATTTCTTTAGTAAACTCGGTAACATCGCAGAGTTTTCCAAAAAGTGAAGTTACATTATTAAAAGAATGTTCAAAATTACTCAAAATTGTAGACAATTCTACCTATTTTACTGCAATATGCTGAGCAATGTGCTTAAGCACCTTATTGTCAAATTTCTTCTCTGCCTTTTCAATCAATTTCTCTTGGCTGAAGCTATCCTCATTAAATTTATATACAACCTCTTCTAACTGAATCAAAATGTGTTGAGTAATATCTACTTCAACACCTATAGCATCTGTTATGATATTTTTAGCATTCTCAATAATGCTATATTCCTGGTCTCTCTCATGCCTCGGCTGTTTTTGCCTAGCTTTCTAATCTAATAGTTGACTGATCATTCTCATTTCATCAACTGATGACAATGTCCTTATCCAGATCTATTTCCTCATCCACTGCCTTACTGGAAAATATGTATCTCTTTGGTTTTTTTGCAGTGACTGCACCTTTGCCCTTTGAAATTGAAACAATAGTTGATGATGCTGGACTAGCTGACAAAACTGGAATAGGACCAACTAGAGGAAGACTAAGAGAAGTGCTAATAGTATCAAAAATTGGTGTTGCTCCCAAAATTTCTGTACAGGATGGAGTGGGAGAACTAACAGTTGCCAAAATTGGAGCAGGAGAAGTCAAAATTGTAGTACCTGTAGGTACACTTACTGTACACTCTGCAGTAGAAGTTGATATACTTGAAGAACTTACTGCTGTGACTAAGGATAACTCGGTCAAAGAAGGTGGCTACAACTTGGTTAATGAAGTGGTAGACACTTGCATAGATGGTACCCAGAGCTGAGAGGAGACAAGTGGAGATTGATCAATTGATGAGGCTATTGAGCTTACAATCTCACCAGTACAAGCTATCTCCACAGTTGATGTACCTATTTTAGGTGGAGAGTGAGGAAGAGATGCAATGACTTCGGTTGCAATTATTAGTGGATCTTCTTCCTCCTTAGCTTGTTCTGCTTCTTTCTCCATTTCTCTTTCAGCTTCTTCCTCCTTAGCTTGTTCTGCTTCTTCCTTCATTTCTCTTTCAGCTTCTTCCTCAACTTCTAACATTAATGATTGCAGGTCTTCTGGAATGTCTTCAATGTCATCACCATCATCATCATCATTATTATCATCACTGCTGTCATTGTCCGTGATTTCAACAGTATCATCACTGGGTTTGTGTAGATGATAGATATTTTTCCACATGTTTGTTGCATCATTTACTACATGCTCAATGTCTTTGACAAGTATCAAACAAGTGTGGAATCTAATCATCATGTTACCTTCGTGGTCTTTCAATGATTTCTTTACTTCAGCATTAGTGAGACTCGGTAGGAGATTCTTCAGGGTCTGCTCATAAATGTCTTTGACAGTCTTGGTTGCAGCTTCCCATCTTGGTTGCAACCTTTCCAATAGCTCTTTGGAGATCTAAGAGGCTATCTGGTCCAGGGAGTATTTCCATTTACCCATTTTGTTCAGTACTAGTTTCTCAATCTGCATTTTCTCCTGTTCTGTTCTGGTTTCAAACTTTAATGCTTTGAAGTTTGTGAAGCTAGCTCCTGCATCTAATTGCTTCAGTCTTGCCTCAAAGGTGAGTGGAGGCTTAACAAGTACAGGTTCCTTCTTTCCCTATCTTGTTCTCCTAGAGAACACTACAGTGGTTTTCTTTGTAGGTTTGGTGATAGTCACCTTACCTTTCTTTCGTTGAGGCTCTTCAGACGCGGTTTCCTCCTCTTCTTCATCTTCTCCTCTCCCTTCTGTTATCATGAGAGGGCCAACATCTATTTTCAGTTTGGCTATGTTCCTTTTTCCTTTGCTAATGGCCTGAGGGATCTTTATTTGAAGCTCAATTCTGGCCTTAGCTTCATCATATGTTCCAAAAACTGGTTGCCTTGGGTCTACAGGTTCATTCACCAGTGCTTCTATGATGTCCCTGGTTTCATCAATATTTACCTCATAGGGAAGAGGTTTCACCCATGCTACCCAAGGCCTGACTGCCTGTATATATACCTTGTCACAGTCTACCATGAAACATATATCTTCCTTGTACTCTTCAACAAGTCTTGAAGGAATTCGGAACCTATTGTTCATTCTTTCCTTAAATTCTTCAAAATAACTATCCAAAACACTGTCAAAATTTTCACCTAATTCGGCGATGAATTCATTAATTTGATAAAGAATTGGGATATCCTTTTTCCATACTATTGATCCTTTAGATGGAAAGGACTTTAGAACATAGAAAAAAAAACAAATCAAAAGTGAATCAAATTTATAGGAGTTGTTCTTGGAAGTCCTTATGCTTTCCATATTTTTATTGAATTGGGACAAAAGAAATTTCGATAAATCAAACTCTACATTTTTCTTTACTATTTTGTATGCCAAATCCACAGCTTCATAGGATACACTGTTTAGACGGCTTGAACTGTAGATTTTATGAGCAATGACGTGAATGCCAAATCTTAATTCAACGTCAGTTACTGTACTGAGCTTAAGTCCTTTGCCATCCCATTCTGCTTGGGTTAGTCTCTGCAATTCTTCCCGACCTAGGGTTTTGGTAGTCTTGGCTTTGTTCAACATGGGGAGTCCAGTAATTTTGCTAATCATTCTCTTAGTGATAGGTACTGGTTGCTCTAACCACAATTGGCCATTGTGAACCCGACTAAGTACATACCTAACCCATTTTACTTGAAATTTCCTTGGCAAATGTGAAATATGGGTTAACCCTTTTGTTTCAAGATGTTTATATTCGGGTTTCAAGGTTCCATCTATGCTCATTTCACCTAGGGCATTGCCAATTTCTAGGTTTCCAAGTTCTTGAATGGAACACTTGAAATGAGAGCGAATGTCATTAATAAGAAGTACCTTTGGAGGGATTTGTGACTGAGCACCGTTGGGGTCCAATGCTTCTGCAATTGCCAGTGCCAATTTGAAGTTCGAGGTCTTCCATTCCTCTCCTCTAACCAGCATTTCTGAACCTTTCTTTGTCTTGGAGCTGCCACTTCCGGATGCCATTGCTACTCGGTAGGTGTAGAAAAATTCTGAACATATTCTTTGCCCTTTTGAAAAAAAAAAAAATTCACTTTGAAAATGCTTTAAGCTCACTCTGGAATCGCAGAAGATAACTTAGCCCTTTGTTCGCAGTGAAAAATGAGATCAAATTTTGCCCCTTTTGACAACAAATTTGCCATAAATGTTTGGGTACGATGGTAGATGAAATGACAGGTTGTCATCCACTAGCTCGGTAGATATTATCAACTCGGCGATCAAATGAAATCATTGAAGTACCGACCTAACTCGGTTAGGTCACGAACCGACCTTGCTCGGTTGACACAACTCGATCAATGAAAATTTGTTGCGCCCGACCAAACTCGGTTAAGTCTTAAACCGTCCTGAAGTCAAAGTGTATCTGAAATATTGATTTGATGATCCTTCTTCCTTTGGAGCTGCTTAGGATAAATCTTGGAGGATGCAGTTCCAATCATTCTTTTATGAATATTAATTGGAAATGGTGGAATCACCCATTTCTTGAGTGACATGAACATCTCCATTACTTGATTTATTTTGCTCGGTAGATTTTGGAATCCACTATTGCTTCATTTTCTTCCGAATGTTGTCTGCTTTGATTTTCTTCTCATCTTCAATACTTTTGATATTCATGCAATTTTTAGCTATATGACCAAGTTCTGTACATGTATAGCATCTTACTGTAGTGTCCTTTTTCCTTAGGTGATGTCTAGCACAATTTATGCCAGAATGTCCATATTCTCCACAATAGTGACATCTGCACCAGGTGTTGTAGTCCCATCCAAATATGGCTTTGACAATCTGTTTAGCTGGATTGAATGATTTGGTTTTGCATTGGAATGCTTTGTGACCACGCTTTTTGCATTTGTGACAGTTGCCCTCAAATTTTGGTTTTTCTTTACACTCATTTGCCTTATGACCATGCTGATTGCAATTGAAGCATTTGCCACTGAATTTTGCTTTCCCGTTGCTCTAGCATTTGTTTGATGTATGTCCTAACCTGCCACAGTGATTACAAGTGGGTCTTTTATTTCTTTGTTCACCTTGTTTGGAGGATTCACCTTCTTCCTTGTATCCAAGACCGGCTTTACCCTTTTGTCTATGAAGGTTTTCCTCATTTTGTTGATTTAATTGATTTATATCTGTTTGGGATTTCATCATTCTTTCATTGACTTGCCTTTCAGAGATTAGGTCAATTTCCAAGCTTTCATTGATTTGTCTCTCAATTCTTAAGTCACTCTATAGACTTTCATTGATTTGCTTTTCAGTGTTTAAATCATTCCTTATTCTTTCATTTTGTGCTCCGAGAATCCTGATTTCTTCATTTGCATTAGAGAGTTGGTCTATAAGACCTTCATGCTGATGGGATTAATTATGAATTTCATGTCTTCTATCTTCCAATTCTTCTTGTGCTTTGTTTCTTTGTTCCAAAACTTCACATAGCCTGATTGACTATATTTCTTGCTCTCTTTTAAGCTTTCTTACCTCTTCTTGCAGAGATCCATTCTTTTCTAGAAGTTCTTTGATTGCTTTGTTAGCTTCTTCTGAATTACTTGATGGTAACAAATCTTCAATCCTTTCTTCAACATAAAAATGGTCATTCATTTGTCTTGCAAGTTCCTTTCTTCTTTTTAGGGATTGAGAAAGATGTTCCTTTGCTTCTTTGAGTTGAACCATGGCCATTTCTAGATCTAACTTTTCATTTTCTATAACTTTCTCTAGTTTGAATATCTCCATTGACTTTGATCTTTGCTCAAGCTGTCAAGCTTTGTCCTGAGAACCAAATAGCTCTGATACCAATTGTTGGAAATATTCAAGATATAACAAGTTACTGAGAGGGGAGGGGTGAATCAGTAACTAAACAACTTTTAAGTTAATTCAGCATAAACTGAAAATCATTCATTTACCTAATCTGATGCATGCAAGAGATAAATAAATATTCATAACACATATGCACAGAGATTTTGGTGACCCAGAAACCTTCCAAAATAGAAAGTAAAACTGGGGTGGGGATGAAACCCACAAAGCTTCTTTTCTGCAGTAGGAAGTTAGCCGGTTAAGGCATACAATGATCACTTCTAGTGATCTGTCCTGTTAGGAGCAAAGAGGATTGCTAGATCCACCTTGTTAAAGGATTTAAAACACACTTTACAAGTATGCACTCTGTTAGGAGATTTATACAAAGATTGTTAAGTCTACCTTGTTAGAGGATTTTTAGATGACTCACCTGTTAGGATGAATCAATAAGATCTACATATACTTTGATTAGATCCTTTACAATAATCACCTTTTGTGATTGATGAAATCTTTACTGCAACTTGTGAACCTTGCTAATATACTGCTATGCTACTGAATTCACATCTGTCTCTTGTACATATTCATACATCACACTTATCCATTACTCCAATTACAACTCTGTATTATACACATATATACCATTTCAGTAATTATAGATGCAAGGTCGGTTGAACACAAGTAAACAAAATATAACTGAGTCGGACAAATAGTAAAATAAACTCGAGTTCTTCAGACAGACTTGGTGACCTTTTGATACACGGCATCCACTACATTACACGACATCATCATGCACTTGGTAGAGATAGGGGCTCGGTTCATACTAGTCATACAACGTTGCCTGGAACTCGGTAACCATTGGTGACTCGGTAGATATAGTGTCACTCGGTAAAAGCTAATTTCTTTGTTAATCGACTGAGCTCGGTTAATACTGAGTCCTTCTTCACTCAGTCAATACTGTGTCCATCTTTACTCGGTTAACACTAAGTACATTTTCACTCGGTTAACACTGTGTCCATCTTTACTCGGTTAACATTGCTTCTATCTTTACTCGGTTAACACTGCTTCTATCTTTACTCGGTTAACACTAAGTACATCTTCACTCGATTAACACTGCATTCGTCTTTACTCGGTTAACACTGCTTCTATCTTTACTCAGTTAACACTGCTTCTTCGACGCTCAGTTTGAATTGTGTCTTCGATGCTCGGTTTGAACTGTATAATGAGTGTTGTCACTAATGGCAAATATCTTTATGCCAACATTGGGTCCCTTCAAAACCTATTTTTACTTGAATCTAAAAGCATTAAATACTCACTCATTAATCTATCTTCATGATTGTAAAGAAAATTATACATTGAATTACTAAATTGCAAAACATAGACTAGTTCATCAAATAAGACATTGAATTACTAAATTGCAAAAGAAAGACTAGTTCATCAAATAATAAAGATTGAAACATGATGATAGATGACAAGTTTTTAGTAGTTTATCAATAATCATAGTATCAAATGCCCTTCAAGGGTCAAATGGATCATCACAAAATGAGGGATCAATGGCTTCATCCCCAACTGCAACTATATCTAGATCTTCATCATTGGAACCTAAACTGGTTCCACTAGTCCCATATGTTGCTATATCATCATCCTCCTCCTTGACATAAGGGATTAGATGAGTGAAATGTTTTTATTAAGTTTCTTTGAGAGTTGCATAAGAAAACAATTAAAAAAACACTCTTTAATGTTGTTTTAGCCTTGGATTCACTGTGGGTTCATCTGGGTTCACTTCAGCAAGGACTTGGACGAATCCACAGTCAAAACTAAGGACCCTGCCCAGACCCGAACCGAACCAAGGGACAAATCCGGACCCGTATGGACCCGAACCCGAATCCAAGTAGTAAGGGATGAATCCGGCAACTAAGGTTTATGGCAGCATTAAGGTCTTCTCTCTGAAACAATTGAAAGAACAAGACATTGCAAAAAGAGAAATATGACACATCAGTTTTTTGAATTACCTCTACGACTCAAGGGCAATAATTATAAATTTTGATTATGAAATATGATTTTAGTTAAAACAAAAATATGTAATATTTAACAAAAGATACATCCCATTCATATATGAAAAGTCACATCTCTATATACAATATATAAGACAAAGATATAGAAGAGTGTAGCAGATGCAAAAAAGATTTATGCAAAAATATTAAGAGAATATAGACACGATTTAATTGTTCATCATCAGTTGAGTAAGCAAAATTGATAAGGTGGAGAATTAGCTTGTGTGCAGTGTGTTGGTGCTCAAGAAAATAATGGCGAGAGTTCGAGCTTCCAGTGAGTAGGTGCTCATAAACATTGGGGTTGGAGCCTCTCTAGGTCATAGCCCACAAATCCTATTTTATATATAAAGCAATTATTTGTCATGGTTTTCTCCCACTTTGGGTTTCACGTAAACATTGTATGATTGTGTTCATGCACATTATTATTTATTTCAAGTTATTGTTTGCATAGAAGTTTTAAATTGGCAAAGTTGTTATTATATTTATTCATCCTCGCCCCTCTACCCCCCCCAGCCTTCCCTTCTCAGTATAATCATGTGCTCTTTAATGCTTGTATTTAGTAGTGTCTAGCTTTCATAATTACTGACATAACTAGAACTAGACCCTAAGCGTGAAGAGTTCATCCTGATGATCCTTCCTATGTATACTCTTGTGGAGATCAAAAATTCACACTTAAAGGGAGCTTACTATATCTTCTAGATGAGATATGTGATCTCCCTTTAATCTTGACTTTCAACTAAGGGATTTTATAAACTTGGTCCCAAGACAATAAAAGATATCGATCTTTATGAAGTGGTGTTTCCATACCCATTATTAGAAATTATTAGTTTGCTAACTTACATGCATACACATGGTGGTCATATCACAAATAATGCACATAGTGATTATCTCGAGCATGTACAAATACAAAGGACTAGCTCATACACATTACAAATACACAAGCTGACTAGCTTTTCCATACATCAAATACATAGTGAGTAGCTCACCCATACACCACAAAGACAACAGTGGTCAACTTATAATTGAATCACAAAGATAATAGTCACTCGCTCACACAAGCATCACAAATATAATAATGATCAGATCATATACAATGGCTATCCATCCCATATCCATAGTGCACCTTGGTGAGAAGGAAATTACCACATCCTTAAAGATCATATTAAAAATTCTTCATGTTTACCAGTGTACATGGATTTAATCGACCACGAGCAATTATTTCATTAACATATATTGATGTTGATTTTAAACATTTAAAATAGGCTGTCATCAGGTCATTCAAAGTCGTAAGTCTAACCATCGATATAGAAACGTGGCTTCCAAATTATCCTTCTATGGATTCCCATGTATTACTTATTAAATCTACAGCCATAATGTGAAACAATCATAAATGAGTAGTAGTGTATATATCTTGATAGATGTAGACAAACACTTAAGCGCTTACACAAAATCATGCAGATGTTTCCTAAAAATATGTGACACAAGCACATACACATTTATGAGAAATATAAACAAGACCTTGTGTACTTCCTAACCTCAATAATATTATTTTTTAGAAACAAACACTTATGTACTTTATGCTAAAGCACAAAACATTCGCTACTCAAAACAAGAACAATGTCAATGCAAATAACAAATCGATGGGAATGCCATAGAAGCAAAGAGTGGTAGCCTACTCCACACAAATGACCTCCTTCAAACAATTTTGATCATTTGTCTATGTAGGGTGCTCCCTGACAAATTTTCTCATCTTTGAGCTGCTAGCAACATTTCCTTCCACGTTTCTACTGCCGTTCTGCATTATATCAACTGCTCTCCCACTGCCCTTGTTATAATTGCTAGTAAGATACACACCAAGGGGTTTCTATAGAAACTTCCAAAAATCTTTCGAGAAAATGTGATTGGCAGCTATAATGCTAAATTCTTGGCCAACATCCTCTCAGCCCGTGCCACATTAAGAGCTCTAGATGTTTGACATTACACCTCCCAAAAATGAGAGTTTTGGGGATGTCATTGTTGCAACAGCTCTAATTGATACACACAAAATGTAGAAGCATAGACCAAGCATGTAAACTGTGTATATAATGGTTGAGAGAAATATGATCACATGGAGCTATCAAGAGTGTGGGATATGCACAAAACAAATTTGTTGGAAAGAGTTTTTGAAAATCAGCAGGCAAATGCACTTTGCAGCTGCAAACAACTTTCTTTGTCAGTGTCTTCCCAACCTCAAAGCAATATTTTCTCATGGAATGCAATGATTCCAAGGTTTGTAGATAATGGAATTCTTGAACAAGCCTTGGAGTCTCTCAAGAAAATAAAAGAAAGTTGGTGGAATTTGTTAAAAGGCCTTGGAGTCTCTCAAGAAAATAAAAGAAAGTTGGTGTAGAGCCAAATTTCACACCATACCATCCTCCTTGTAGCCATAGCCAAAAAGGAATCTTAGAAAAGTATAGCCCCCCTAATCATGCCGTCATTGCTCCTCTTTCTTCCTCAACACAAAGCTTAAACTCTCTATTTTGATGGGTCATCCGATATTTAAGCGGCCACACCTTAATTTTATTTGCTACATTTCTTCAATATTGGATTGCCTAAGACATGTTGCCTCCTGTATACTTTCCCTCCTTTCTTCATAATTGCAACTCATATCCTAATGCAATATATTTAGACATCTTGGACATTGACTGCTGGGATGTGACATCATTCTCTTGATAATCTATAAATTTTCCCTCATCCATTATTTTTAGACACCCATTTCCAATATGATATGTTTTTGCTAATTTAATCATCCAAAGAATGCTAATATTATGTTGTCAATGCTGCTAGCACCCACATTTCATTGCAACCGAAAGCAAATCCACATTCAATGCTCAAACGAAGATTTGAGTGAGTTAGAATTAAGGTTTAAGATTTGGATTTATATACTTTTTATTGCTTTGTTCTATCTTTGCTTACAGATGTTTTGATGTATCCAACATGAAACCTTAAATGACTTCTTGAGCCATTTGTTATAGTGGCTTTCTTGGCTGCAATTACACAGAAAAGGTGAGTTGCAAATGGACCAGGTTTTATTGCTCAATACTGGAATCATAGTTGCAGCCTTCCAAAGTGTTACCAATTCTGTATTCTATTACTGTGAATTGATGTTTGGGAAACTGTATCAGCAAGAAGCCAAGATTTTATTCTTAACTATGATCCATGTCAAAACAAGTACAAAATCATGTCAAAATACATCTTACTATAGGGGGACACATAGGAGTCCAAGAACGTCCCGGGACATCAACAAGTCCCCAAGCGCATAAGATGTGTAGCGTTGCTCGGGTGGCAGCAGGGGTACTTCAGTACTCAAAGTGCTGGTCCTAGGGAGGTTTTATACCAAAGTAACCAAACTTAATCTTCTTTATTGTTTTCTCACAAAACCCAACATCCTTACAGGAGATATCAGAATGAAACAGATCTTTACTAACGTGAGTTAAACAAACCAGATGAGTAAATACTAAAACTAGTAATATTCAAATTAAGGTGGAGCTTGTAACTTTGGGAAGCTAAGAAGGAATTACCTGTTCATCCTAAAACTGTATAACACCTTTCGGGGGATTAAGAGTATCCAAAATGGTCCTAATATATGTGCATGTATTAAAGACCTTTGTGGGATGGTTTCTCCTCTAACTCAGTGTCACTATAGTCATATTCAAACAGCTCTCTGTAATTGTATGCTATCATCTCTAAATTGATACAGCTTTCTAAATAGTACAGCCTCACCCATGGTACCTTTTCTCAGCGTCATCTTTGACAGTCTCAATTCCTTTTTAAGTAACTAAATTATATTAATAGAAATTTGATTGAAATTGAGCTTATTTGCAATAGCTTCTATAGCAGCCTTGGCCCCAATTCCAATCATAACATCTGTATCAAATAAAGCTCTTTAAGCTTCTCATGACCTTCTGAAATGGCTTCGCATATTACAATGGGTTCCATCATCCTTGAGTTTATAACTCTATTGTCTCTTGCATAAAACTCGGTCAACAAATTCTTTATAGCAAATCATTCTGTTAAAGTTGGAGCTACTTTTGAAGTCATAAAGTTTCCTCCAACATTAAAAAACCTTAAAGATGGAGTCGTATCCTTAAAGATGGATTTTCCCTTTGGTGTCCTTTTGTTTGGTCTGGTTGTGTTGCTACCTGTTATTTTAATGTTCTCTGAAGTCTTTGTACAAATTTTCGAGTTTCTGGAGCTTTGGTTTGCAAATGGGGTGTGAGAATGGTCTATTTTTTTTTTTAAGACTGCACTTCCTGGCAGAAGTTTTATCGCTAATTTTGTTTAAAGCTTAGTTGAGTATTGATTTTTGCAAAGGTCTTGCTAAGGCAGCTTTGTAGCCCAAATTTGGCTAATTCTGCACAATGGTGATTAGAAAGACATTCAAGAAGGAAACACAATGGTGATTAGAAAGACATTCAAGAAGGAATGAGCATGGCGTAAAATGTAGGTCTAAACATTTAATTCCAATATTTCTTTGTAGTATCCCCTTCTAGATTTTTTTCCCAAACCCTTGATATTTAACTGCAGATTCAAATCCGAACAGTAAACCAATATTTAATCTAAATTTCAAAACATTAATCGTTCATCACCAGCAGATAAGCATACGAAAAACTCTAGAAAAGAAATGTATCTATTTCTTCCAATAATCAAAAGTACATATTAAAACCAGTAGTTAACTCAAATAACCATTAAATACGTTACTATATTATACAACAGCAATACAATAACATGCAAATTTCCAAATGATACAATACAATAACACAAACAAGTATAGTAATGATGTCAAATTGTATTGCATTTGTAAGTATGTTAAATCCCCAAACGATTGTTAATGGGATATAGATGTATTGGGCAGGCTATTGTTCACTATTCTGGTTAATGGGTGGGGAGTTTTACTATTAAAGCTCATGAATTTTTTGGGTCAGAACTTGTGTAGCACTCGAATGGTATGGGCTGTAATCGTCGTATATGCAAGATATAGAAGTTCTAAATCTCTAGTTTTACTTTAATATTATTACAAAAAATAGTTGTGGTCAACAGAAAAAAAATAATAATAACAATAAATAAGAATATTAAAGTACGATTTAAAAATAATCAAATTAACATATAAAAATCAAGAAATGATAATAAGCCATAATAAAATATAATTAAGGAAAGGTTCGATATCTTTGAATATGATAAAATAGAAGCACTGAGATAATCACTAAAGATCAATTATGGATAGTTAATAGCAAGGGATATAATATCAAAATCATCAGCATTAAGATTCATTAAAAGATATCAATATATTAGATAAAGACAACTAGACCTTCTCCTAAGAGAAAACCATCAACATAAGCAAACAAATATGACGAACTTGACAAGTCACTGAAGCAGTTCACCATGGATCAATAAATAAGTAAATTGATTCTTCATTAATAAAATATCGAGGAAATGAAGATAGAAATCATATTCCACAGAGTGGTTAAAACAAATATCATACGTGAAAATATTAATAACATTAAAATTATAAACATATTGACATTGAATCTTGAGCACGATTTAATTTGTGTGTAGTGGTGGATAGAAATATGTTGAGTACTTATCAAACTCCATTTTGTTAATGTTTTTCCCATAAAATAAAGATAAATAGCAATAAAAGGAATGACAAAATAGGTATAAATGACACAAGAACATAGTAACCCGAGGACACCACTGAATTATTGATGAGATAATGATACTCATACTTTGATGCCATTTGAATCTTCAATCTTTTATTATTTTCATTTAAGTTATTTGATAGAAGCTAGAAGTTAGAAGTTAGATCTCTTTCTTGTTCATTGTTCAATATTCAATGCAATGTAAATACTAAAACTAAACTAGCAATAGCAGTCTTGATGAACTTATACTTCATAATTATGTCTTATATTGCTACACATCTTTTCAAATTTAGCATTTTACGTATCATATGTATAGTAGATACAATATGAACCCTGTCCCCCGTCGCCACCCACCCCCCTCACCCGTCGTCCCATAATTGAGGCTTGTCCCCCCATCCTAGAAACTTGTCCCCTAGGTCGGTGTAACTATATACAAGAGATTATCCTGGGAATACCCTTCTACTTGAAGGGAAAAACCTAGCCACACCAACAAAATATTTCTTTTATTGATCATACAAAAATTCTAGTACAATGCTTCTCGTTTGAGGTGTTTTGTTTTCACACAAAGTAATCACACAAATATATAGAATTGAGAGACTCTTCACATCACAACCGAAGGCCTCTTCAATATCCACAGAACAAGTCTCCTCATATTTCCAAATGCATACCTCTTCGCATGACAAATGTCTCTACGTATAATATTATCTCGAATATTGTTATAAGTATTTTCTTCAGCTAAAGATGCCCATAACAGTCATATTTCAAATTCATAAAAATAGAGATAAAGATCTTCATCACAGCTACAATCTTTAGGTCTCTGTCTTAGCAAGAGTGAATCTTTAGAATGTAAGACACACATAGTTGCAACCAAAGATGTCAATATCATATAGATTTTCATAAACACATGTTATCCCAACATAACATAGTTCAACATAATTACTTTGTAATCACATAAAATTAAAGTCATGAAGTCATATACATGACTTCCACCATGCCTACTCATAGAGGGGAGTCCACCATACCTACTCACATAGGGTAGAACAAGGGCTTTCAACTCAGACTTCCCCTAGAGAAGAATGCATTTCCACCATGCCTACTCATAGAATGTGGAACAATAAACTTTCAACTCAAACAATAAACTTTCAACTCAAACTTCTCCAAGAGAAAGATGCATTTCAACCATGCCTACTTGCAAAGGGTGGTCCATCATGCCTACTCGCAAAGGGTGGAACAAGGGATTTCACCTCAAACTTCTCTTTAACAAAGGAGATCTCACTAATAGCATGAATAGGAATGACAAATATTTTCTCTAGATAGGGACTCCCTCTCAGTAGAGAAAGCTTTTGAACACCACAATAGGATAGGTGATTACAATTTGACCAATCAGGGAACTATAGCGGTTATACTGCCACATAAGCATGCAAAAAATTAGATGCAATCCTCTTTTTAAAGCTGAAAAATCTCCCTCTAAATATCATTTCCTATACATCATCTTCCTCTCTTAATGAAGACATGTATCATGAATACAACCAATGCCATTATGTTCATTTCATTGCATCTTGATGCATCCTACAATTAAGAGAGATTAGAATCAACTTATCATAAAGAGAAACATTCAAATCAAAGCATACATTATTCAAAAAGATATAACAATGAAATATAAAATTATAAAATACTTATCTCTTTGCAATGAGCTCTACAAAAGGAAACTACCGTGTTATATTTTAAATACAAAGTTGAGGACCTATCTTGATCAATCCAGTAAGCAAAGCTTGTGCAATATAAACATCCACACTATGGCCTACATCTTGCATATGCTCATAAAATAAATGCAAGATCCACCTCCCTTTTCTTACCAAGACAATTTATCAGTGCTAATATATGTGACTAGATTTTGTTTCAAACCAAAATCCACAATTTTCTAGAAAATTTTTATTACTAATGTCCACAATAGCAAAAAATACTGATGAGGTAGAGAAAAAATCCTGCACAAAGAAACATGAACGCACTAAGAAGTTCTTTTTTTCTTCATGATAACATATCAATAAGACATAACCAAATTCAATACACAGACTCCAGATTACATGAAGAGAATAATCACTTGTACAAAGAAGAATTTCCATGAAGACAAAATGATGTACGTTACAAATGACATCATGAATATGAGTCTCAACAAGCCCCTTAAGAGGACCTTCAACATTACTATTTCTATCACTTGAACACATTTATATGTAGATATTGTAAAAAGTCTACTACCCATAGAAAATTTGAAGCTCTTTTCATAATTGACAACAATTTGAGTTCTTTCTTTAGGTCATGCAAACGCATAAAAGAGAGGAAGTGCCCTGCATGTTCGATTTCCCGCATCCATATCAAAGATGTTCCTTACCCATAAAAATATAGTGTTACTCGAGTGCTCAAAAACCCAACACACCGTGTGTGCATAAGTCCCCGGTGCGAGTAAGTCATGCACCCGAGTACTCCCACAATGCAAAAAGTGTGGCTGCACCGATTGGAGCACCCGAGTGGGACACGAGGATGCACTCAGAGGGGTGTGTGCAAGGTGTGGCCGACATGTTGACTAAAAAGTCAAACAAAAAAAATTGCAATTGTTTTTAACTATTTCTTTTAGCAAGGGAACCCTAATTTGGTGTGTGTCCCATGAGGTCTATTTCATTTTTTATATTCATATATGAACAATGAATTTTGAATCTTTCATCTTTGTCATTTAATAAATTGATAGTCAATGGTTGACTTACATGGTACTATGTGTGGTTTATATTTTTCATTTATCATTATCATTATTATCATTATGTCTAAGAGTTTTAGCATTTGACTAAGTTCAAAGGTCATTGGTAAAGGTTATGAAGTTTCAAGTTTTAAGTTTGAACTTATGATTTGTGAATTGCATTTCAATTTTCTATATTCAACTATATTTGGTATGTTATATTTAAGTATCATTTCATAATTAGCATTTTCAGTCTATATATATATATATACTATGCAAACTCCCCCCTTCTCTCCTCCCCCTCCACACCCTCGCCGTCCCCAAATTGAGGCCCTTTTTTTCCCTGCACCCGAAACTTGTTCCAACGTCCCCCAACACCCCCACGCCGGTGTAAAACTGTAAAAATCCCTGTGAGATTTTACTTCATCTTATTGAAACAAGCCATCATGATTTCTTCACAATACTTGTTTCCTTGAATGATTATAATCTCATCTCTAGCATCAACATATTTTGAATTTTGGACTCTAGGTAAAATCCTAAGATGAGCCTTGATCTCATCCTTCATTTGTTGGATAATCTTTCTGCCCTTTCTGATGACACAGACCACTTGGATATTCGAAACAATCGTGTGAGTAATTACATCATTGGCATCTTTCTCAACTTTCGCAGTCTTGGTATGAACTCTAAGCAAAGCATCATGTGCAAGTGACCTCTCAATGGTCTCTTAAAAAGATCGAATGTTCGTCTCCTTCTACTGGTGCAAAAATAAGTATGGCCCTTTCCTCACATCCTTGTATTATTACTTTCTCACTTATTTGAACCCCTATCTCACATCATATTAGAGATATAATACTTCCTCATATCTTATAATGCCCCATCTCATTTCTTATAATCCTTGTAACATTACTTTCTCTCTTATTTGAAACCCTATCTCACATCGTATTAGAGATATAATACTTCCTCATTTCTTATAATGCCCCTAGCCTATACCTCAAGGTACAAAATTGTTTTCTACATAATATTCTATATATCAGATCATTATCTGCATCAAATAATAATCACTGTAGAGCACTCTCTCAAGTTGAATATCCTTGATACGATATAAACTGATGAAGATGAATAATGTCCACTAAGCCTTTTCAATAATAGGACAGTCAACAAGCTACAAACAGTGCAAAGTCATTTAAACACAATGCCAATTAATCATACAAGAATCACTTTATCATACCATCTGGAGCGTAAAGGACACAAACATGGCCTTAAATAACACATTCACTATCAATTCATTAGGCAGTGATGGTTGACATAAAGAAGAGCACTTTAGACAATAGTCGTAACAACCTATCAGGACAAGAGAAATCACAGATGGTAGGAAACACATACACAAAATTTTCTCACAACTATCATAAACAAGAACAATCACATTAGATCTTAGACGCTCTCCTTTATTGTTGTTATCGACCTGGCTCTGATACCATGTTAATATTTTGCCCAAAAAATAAAAATAAAGAACAATTAATGGAATAAACTAAAGAACAATTAATGGAATAACTAAATAGGTAAAAATGGCACGAGATTATCTAGGGAAGACCCTTCCACTTGAAGGGGAAAACCCAACAACAACAGCAAAATATTTCTTTTATTGATAATAAAAATGTTCAAGTACAATGCTTTTCCCTTGAGGCGATCCATTTTCACACAAAGCAATCACACAAATATATAGAATTGAGAGACTCAACTGAAAGTCTCTTCAATTTCTAAAAAGCAAGTCTCTTCATATTTCCAAGCACATGCCTCTTCGCATGACACGTCTCTACATGTAATATTATCTTCATTATTGTTATAAGTATCATCTTCAACTAAAGATGACCATAATGGTCATATTTCTAATTCATTAAAACTAAGATAAAGATCTCTATCATAGCTAGAATCTTTAACACATTAGCGGTTCAAAATTTAACCGTTGTTATATTGACACTTTGGTCATTATGGAACAAAAAATAAATATTACAGCATTCGGCATTAAATCATCGGTGATGCAACTTCGATTACAACTAATCACTCAAATTCATGGTGAGAAAGACTATGTATCTAATTGACATAGTCAATATCAGTTATTGCTGCCAAACATTTGAACATAATCAATGAATTGACCAACCAGTCAATTAGATCTTCAATGTGTGGTTGGCACAACAATCATAATCAATAATATATAAAAAATGATTAAGAATATATAGTAACAAATCATCATATAATAACAAATCATCAAAATTAAGCCTAAATGACCATTAACTAAGGTTCTAAAAGAACGAGCTAAATATAACAAGAACCTATGATATTAAAAATAATCTAATACCCTCCCTTAATGGTGTCATACTATCAACTACCCTACAAAAGATAATGTCTGGTAGTTACAAATGCTAGTGAGATCCTCCCTTGATCCATAGTAGATCAATGACCAAATGTGGCAAGAAAAAAATGGAAAATGTAGTCCCCTTATTTGAAATGATGTGCAACAAGAGATTAAAGCCACTGATTTCTGCTCACCCTCCCAATACCAGCAAACCGATAACCAGAAATCATCACAAGATAACAATCTAATGTTGGACAATTGAAGTATCCTTCCTTGAAATATGAAACCAAATTTTGTAACCCTCCAAATGTTACAAATGAGCGAGATGCTATGCTTTGACGATTACAAAGCATCATATTTTCAAAAAAACAATAAAAATCATAATAACACGAGAACGCTTACCCGACACACCTGAGACAAGGACCAACCTGGGATTGGGGGGACAATGTTCCTACGTCCCCAATGGTGCCACCATTTGATTGACATATCCTCGGGGATGGGGGGAGAAAAACAAGTTGCCTGAATCTTCTAGAGGATGGCTGAGTGTGCCCTATCCAACCGAAAAAAAAAAAAAAAACATGTTTTACTATTCTATTGGGTGTATTGAATATCTTATCATGTTTCTCAATATAATCATCTCGATGATGAGATACTCATAATTTTGCCATATATGACTTTTATTATTTAATATTTATATAATAGAAGTTAGAACTCTTTCATTTGCTCATTTGAGCATTTAGAATTTTGATATTTATTGTTTAAAGTTCTACTTTCATGTTCAATATTCAACACTCAAGTATTTTAATTTTATTATTTTAGTAAATTAGTATTTTACATCGTTGTCTAATATTGTTATACAATTTTCATAATTAACATTTCATCATATGTATAGTATATACTATATACCCCTCGCCGCCATCCCCAAATTGAGGCCCCTTTTTCTCCCTATCCCAGAAACTTGTGCCCCGTCTGAAATTTTGACAAAAAAAAAAAATGAAAACCCATCAAATAATTTTTGGGGAAAAAAATGTTAAAACCCTCCCATAATATGAATTGATTTCAAGGCATAGGAGACAACCTTGTCATTTGAATATAGAGTCATCAAGGCCTTTCGCTGAGACCATTGTTGTAAAGGGTGCAGATCTATTGACCTTTTCTTGCAATCTTTATTTATGTGACCAAACTTGTGCCAATAATCACACTAAACACTCTTCTTCTTTGATGATGTGGAAGGTTCATCTAACCCTTTTTGCTCGGTAGACTAAGGTGAACTTGTATACTATCAAAGGCTTTCCCTAAGAAGGCCACATATTCAAATGATGAGGAGCTTAAATGACTCCCAAACTATTGCTTCCATGTATCCTATTACAAAAGCTTGTTGTAGACATCAAAGAATGTCAGAGAAACACTAATAGAAGTGATATTGAGCGTCTTTATGAAGTGCTCGTAGGATAATCGACAACAAAGAATGTTAGAGCAACACTAATAGAAATGGGTGTTGCTTAGACAAATAAGCAAATGTATAAGAAACACTCATTTGTGAAAAACTAAAGCAAGGAGTATAATCTTATAAGCTATAGTTAAAAAGAAGTCTCTTGCAATTGAAATTACTTAAAACCCTAAGAGATTGTCTAAGGGAACAACATAGAGACTAAGTAAATTGCATTTCCAAATGCAGTATAAGAATAAAAAGAAATACAAAATTGTTGTAGCAAAAGATATAGGTAAAAGGGTTAATGTTGTCATCTAAGTAGACCATCTTGATGGATGCCAAATATCTCTTATCAAGGCCAAGAAGGTCAAAGTCCCACTCTTGGTCTTATAGATTGGACAACTTGAGAAACCTACTACATTTCCAATAACATTCTTACTATGAAAGATGCAGGTAAGAGAGTTAAAGTTGCAATCTAAGTAGACCACCTTGATGGATGCCAAAGTTCTACTTTCAAGGCCAAGAGGGTCAAACTCTATCTCTTAGGCTTAAGTTGGACAAACTAAGAACTCCACTACATTCTCCCACACCATTCTTTCCATAAGAGATCTAGGTAAGAGGGTTAAGGTTGACATATAAGCAAACCACCTGGATGGATGCCAACACTCTACTCTCAATTCCAATAGGGTCAAGGTCCCACTCTTGGGCTAAAGTTGGACAACCATTCTAACCATAAGAGATGTAGATAAGAAGGTTAAGGTTGTCATCTAAGTTGACCACCTTGATGGATGTCAATGGCCTTCGAATAAAGACCAAGGCAAAAGTTATATTTTTAAGCTTAGGTTGGACAACTAAGAACTTTGCTAAAATATTCATAGCAGTCTTACCCTGAGAGATGTAGGTAAGAGTGTTAATACTATCATTAAAGTAGACCACTTTGCTAATCCTACCACCAAAGCAAAGAGGATTAATAACTAGCTCTTGGGTTTAGATTGGACAAATATAGAGCACCATTATAATCTCCCTATCCTTACTTCAATGATGAGCTAGTCACATTTTTTGACAGGGGATAGATAAGGAAGAAAGCCAAGCATCTTGTTAAGTAGCCACCTCACATTGAAGATAGGGGAGCCGAAATTCCGCTCTTGGGCTATGTATGGGATTGTCTTCCACTAAATTATCATGACAGAATCTCTAAATTAAGTAAGAATGATAATAACATAGGAAATTGTATTTTTTGAATATATATACAAATAGATAGATATGTATGTGTATCCACACACACAGACACACAGACACACACACACACACACACACACACACATATATATATATAGATATGTAGTGTGTTCATTTTGTGGTTTCAAGGTTCATGGTTAAAAGCATAACGACGTAAATCTTGCAAATCATTTACCTAATATGGGCTTATGTGCAAATTGTAAATTGTAGGGCTTAAGAATGAATCTAAATAAGCTTGCATTGGGTATATATTTTGTGTGCTTTGTGTCTTTATGCATTCATGTGCATACTATATGTATGATTCCTATCTTCATATATGCAAGTGCATGCTTTGTGTTCACATTGTGTATGTTAAATGTTTGGCTCCGTATTCTTAACAATTTAGAATATTAATTTAGACTTGATCAAGAAATATGAATTTTAAAATGAGAACCTATTGTGAGAACATTAGTCAATTCAGTTTAAAATCGCAAACCTTGCAAGTTATAAATCTGTGCTAATGGATTTCAAATTTGCAAGTTGAGATAATATCAAACTAGTATAGCATGTCGTGAATTACAAAATAGATCTCCATGATTATTCAATCATTGCTTGAAGGCACATAATTTGGGAAAGGGGGATTATCATGTTCTCATTTCGAAACCAGATTCAATTAAAATAAATAAACAAACAAACATTATAGTTATTTATAGCATAGTTCCCTCCCATGAAGGGTATCAATCAATCTTATTAGATTTCCACAATCCATTAGAATATAATTTTTGCTTCTGGATTTGATTGTGTCAGTTTTTTTATCATCAAACTAGTACAGATAATCAATTTTTGATGCTAAAAAAATTGACACAATCAAATCCAGAAGAAAAAATTATATTATAGTTATTATTATAATCATAGTTGTCAGTTTGCAACATCCTGGCCTAGATTCAAAGGCGGATGCACGATGATGTGGATGCACTAACAGATACTCATAGGAAGCACATCCTAGGCATCTAAATGTCTGGGATGTGCTTCCTGTGGGAGTCCACAAGGCATATGTGAGCTTTCAAACACCTCCATTGGCCTAATGTAAAAAGCAATGCTTTTTTGGATAAAAATACAACTTAAAGCACATTAAACATGTGCTAAATAACATTTTTTATTTGGATTTGGATTACTAAATCTTGAATCTTGATTGATGAAGATTGAATCGTGAACTAACTTTTAATTTTGTAATTGTAATGATTTTCTGATGTGCATTGGAATCGTGAACATATACATATATGATATGGCTTATTAAGTTATTAGTTATTTCAATTTAAATATATGTGAACTATAGAATATCTTGATCAATGGTGAAGCATTATACTATAAAATGATTTAATTTTGTATGCATTTCTTGCAATTTTTTTGCATACATACATGTATGCATATAAACCAAATCCAAAAAATACAACACAGAATATGCATCCCCTCACTTGATTCTGTCACTCACACCCAAATCACCAACTAAATTATAATAAATAAATAAGAATATGAAAAGGTATATAATAATAATAAATTTAAATATTAAGATTTTAAAAAAATGATAATAAGATATATTATAGTACAACTAAAGGTTTGATATCTGCAAACGTAATAAAATAGAAGCACAAAGATAATCACTAAAGATCAATTATGGATGGTTAATTGCGACGGTTATAAAATCAACATTATCAGCACAAAAATCTTATTTCAAGATAAAGACAACAAGATCTTATTGTAAGCAAAAACCATCGATGTAAGATACAGCAACTATGGCACACTTGATTAGTCAAGAGAGAAATTCACCATGGATCAGTAAATAACTATAAGTATTTTGATTCTTCATTAATGAGATATTCAGAAAACTGTAGATAGTGCTCAAATTCAAGGGAGTGATTAGAACAAATATTATATGCAGAGATAACATTAAACATATATCTAAGTATCTAACTTCGATCACTTGCCGTTTGCGCCCTATTATTCATCATGAGCAAAAATCACAGATCCATACTCTCCTTATGACAGTGAAAAAATGCCCCAATTTTCAAGCCTTCAAGTGTTTGTTTGACCTATTTTCAAAGCCAAAACCAAACACACTATGTTATTTTTTGACATGTTTGTTTGCAGGCAATTTCATGAAGGCAACTTTGATGGTCAATATCTTTTGACCCAAGTGTCGTCATGAGATAAAATCTGACTGGGTATAAGAATGTGGAACAAAGAAATAGTATGTCTAATTTCAGGACTCAGTCAAGTGCTTTGGTCAATTTGTAAAGCCAACCTATAGGCCTTCTTGTTAGTAAATCATAGTTTGCAAAAACAAGGTAAACAAGTTCCAAATGATTAATTAGCAGTTGTTTTTTATCCAGACCGAACCTAGCTTGTTCAAGGAGTCAAGTCAATGGTTTCGAAGGACCGGGTGTTTCAATTTGAAAAAAAAAAATTTGGACCCACTTTGGGGCCCGACTGACTTCACCAGATTGGTAAAGCATTGGGAAATTGACTATTTCAAAAGGGGTCATAATTGTGTTGATTACTATGATGTCGTAGTACACATATATCATCATTTTCTTCCAAATGGATGAAAAGTGAAGTGTTATATGACATGGCTAGCACCTCTGGTCAGATGTTTGATGAAAGGTTGTCGTCAGTTACAAAGGATGAGTTGGAGCCAATTAAGCCTTGGGAAAAGTTTCTTATGTTCAGGTCCATTTTATTTTTGACATGGTGGTAGGGTGTTGCAATTGCAATTCTCTATTCCTTGGGCATTTCCAATGGTGCTTTAGCACAAGGACTGCAATCCAAGGCAAGTGTTCAAGACTTCATTATATGCATAGAGCTTGTGTCAATCATGAAACCTATGATTTTTGTTGATTGTAAAATCCTACGAGATTTCTATGAGGCTTTTGATATGTACTCTTCTGGGAGATGTCTTATAGCTTTCTTGGGTGGAGAGGAAAGAACTGTTGATTTCATGAAAAGGCAGGGTTGGTCAAATGCCAAAACACCTCTGTTAGAACCTTCCTCTAAAAAAGGACTTGTGAAGCATCCTTTCCCACTAATTTTTTTAAGCCATGAAAGCTTGGACAATGGTTTTTACAAGTTGTTAAATTTGGTATTGTTTAGTATGTGATAATAAAGACTTTTTTTGCGCTAAGATGTGACAAGATTTTCAGGTGGTAGGGAGCTTGAGAAGATAAAGTTGAGATGATATGGGGATTGTATGGTCGGAAGAAAAGAAAATGAGGCTTACGATCTTACAAAAATTGAAAGATCAAGAGATTGAAATTAGAAACTAAAGATCTTACGGTTGAAGAGGTAGGTCCCGCTCGGGTGGCATTTGACTAGTGGGAGGACGACAAGTGGTGCCTGAGGATTGGAGAGATAAGGATAGAAAATAAAATAAAAGTAAAATCAAATGTTTCTCCACTCTATATGCTCACATGAAAGTTGAAGATTTAAATAAAGTTGACATAATATATAGTTCAAACTATATAGATCATTTCAATTTTTCAATTTAAATGTCTTGTTCATGCCTTGGGTCAGATTTTTCAGATGCATACTAGGGGCACCATTTCAATTAGAAATATGGAGTATAATATACCACCAAAACTGGGAGAAGCTGAATTTTTGATTTCTGTAGTTAGAATTTGCACAGGTCTTTAGTATTAGAAGTTATAAGTAGTTTTATAATTCTAGGGCATTCTCAGCAATAACGAGGATTTGATGTTTTAGATGCAATAAAATCAGATTTAGATGAGATTAGATGCACTGAATGACCACCAACAATGAAATAAATGTTTTAGGGGCAGATATAGAGATCAGGGCTTTCCCGGCAAGAGGCAATTGAGGATTTTCATGATTGAGGGTAGTAGAAGACAACCAGAGTTAAATTGAAAGCTTCTGCACATTTTGATGCATGTCTGATATTCCATCAAAGAGGGGTTTTCTCATTATTTTAAGAAAATATTTCAAACATTCTATAACAATTGTGATCAGATTTGATTGTCGATTGAAGAGAGAAGTTCTACAGCAGGAGAAGGAAGAGTTTCATACGGACACTTGGCAACATTAGATCAAATTTGGGAGTTTCTTCCTCTCTATATATTTCTCTTCTTTTGTCATTGTAAAGGTTCTAGTTCTTGGACATTTTTCACTACTGTGATACCACAAGGATGGTTCTAGTTTGGTTGAAATTTCTTCCATGATTGTGATTCCACCGTTCTCATTATTCTTCTTTGTTATGAACAACAGTATAGTTTGTTTTGAGCATTTTAGATGATGCAGTCATCTAATGTGTATCATCTAAGTCTTTTGCATACATTTGATGTATTAGTTTCAAGGAAATGAATACAAAGCTTTATCGAAAGTTTCAATCTGAACCTTCTCTCGTCTTTGTGGGTTTGTAGTTTTTTGTGATATATGTATAAGGTGCATATTGTCTAGTTGCAGCGTGGTTTTGAAGCTGTATGTCAATGTATATTTTGATGTTGGGTCAAGGACTTGAGTAAGTTGTTTGATATGCATTGACAAAATTGCAGGGATCATAAGAGGATCTGATAAGTACGAATTTCATTTTGAAGATAGATGTCTATTTGCAAGGTGAATGGATAGATCAAATATCTAAGTATATGAGTATATTTTGGGTATCCATGTGTATGTTCTAATTTAGTTTGTGCCCAATGGCTAGGGGACTCATCATCTTGGAGATTGGATGTTTTTGTTGTTCATACTTTGGTCTTGCTGATAATCAACATCATTAATCAATTATCTTTTCCCTTTATGTTTAGGAGCTGAAAAAAGAGTTACCTTCACTTAGTTTATCAAGTTCATGAGCCCTGTTATTAGCTATTTCATGTCCATGAATGTTTGCATAAACATAGAAGATTCAGGGTTTTTATCTATTTTGTATAGATTCAAATGTATGCTTTGGAAAATTGGTACCGTATAAAAAGAATCTATAGGTTCACCCGCCTAGGTCTTGCAGAGCCTGAAGGAGTATATAGCCTTATAGTTAGCCCTAGTGTCTGAATAGGTACATTGAACATGGGAATTAGCTGCCCCTAGGTGTATTTGTTCTCATCATTGTGTTATTAAAAAACTGTTAAGTCAGGAGCCAACACGTGTGAAGACATGAAGACTGACTAAGCACTAATTTATTAATGTGTGAGGTATAAGTAAAAATCTTATATTGCACAGTTAAGTGTAAGTGATATGAGATCCATGTGCAAGTTTTATGTATGTGAACTATTGTATAGAGAGCTTGAAAGATATGTGAGCCTTATGTGATGCGAGATTTGATGTATGATCAGAGGAAGTGCAAGTTACAACAATAAACAAGTATTGTATGTATACCTACTCTTGTGAAGAACTAAATTGTATTATTGCATATTAGGGGAGTGGGCTCTACTTGCATACACTGTATTTGTTCTACCAAATCCTAACAAGGTTGAAGCAACTCCTAACAGGGTTGAGGCTTCTAACAAGGTCTAGTCCTCTAACAAGGACTCAAGACACTACATGTACTTCATAGACTCCTAACAGGGTCAATATCCTTAACCGGATCCTATTGTTTAGTGAATCATCTTCTGGGTATCATCCTTGTATGCACCCTAAAATGGTCGCCTAGACTATGGGCCCCCATTTATCAATTTATCAATTGCCTGAATCAATGCCTTGTAGTATTTTATCAAATAATTTTCCTTGATCTAATCTTAATTAATTCAATTATTTCAATATTTCCTAAGGTTTGATCATTTTATCCTCAGTCTTATTTAATTAAAAGAAAACTTCTCTTTTAATTAAATAAAATAATCACATTTAATTAAAAGAAAATCTCTCTTTTAATTAAATAAATAAAATCCTCACTTAAATCTTTATTTGTGATGAAAAAAAGGAAATAAAATCAACATAGAGATCAAAAGGGAAAATTTGAACCTAATTGGCTTGGACCTTACATCATTACAACAACTTTTGGGTTAGGTTTATTTACTGTCTAAAGCAAAGGGAGAGCAACTCCCTGATCCTATCAACGTCTTGCACCTAAAGATGTTCTATCCATGATGCACGTTCTATCTCGGGGCATCTTTTGTACATACTTATTGATCCTAAAAAAAAAATGATATATTGTCCAAAACTCTAAAAATCAGAAAATGTCCTTTAAAAATGATCATCTTAGTGAAAACCTAGCAATAGGGCGTTTTAATGTGTCTCCAAAAAAAATTATATATTCCAAAAAAAATTAAATAATTTTATTTTTTTAAATTGCAAAAATTCCTAAAAAAAAGAAGAAAATAATAATAAAATCCAAGTGGTGAAAACCTGGAAACGAGCACTACTTGAGGCCTTTGCACCCCTATTACTTAGCGCGTGTCCTCAAAACTTAGCCTTTCTCCATCATGCCTTGTCCTTGTTGCTTTGGTTTGGAATCAGTCTTGGTCTTTGTCTAGGGAGCATAATTGTGTTAGCTTTGGTCTCTTGGATGTGTTAGTCTTGAGGACACCTTACGAACGGTATTTTTTTCAACACCACATCAACTGTATTTTTCAATACAACCCCTAACATCGAGTGTTTATCAACACTTATTGGTTTGGCCTTACCCCAGTTTTGTCATGTGATCTTACCTACTTGCAAGCATTCGATCCTTATCCTCGAAACTCAATAACAGTCAACACACTTAAATTTTCATACACAAATACTTACTACTTGAGCTATGTCATGATCTTTTCTTTGTGTGCTAACTGTTATTGATTTTCATTGAGTGTCCTTGTCTAATAATACTCTTAGGTATGCATAGCTGGAGGACTTTAGGCATGGGACATGTTTTTATTTTCTTTCTACTTGTGGGTGTGGTCTTCAAACTCTAGAGTGTCTCTTGTCGTCCCCTTGAAACACTTAGGAGATTTGAGGCATCATCCTTGACTATTTTTGGCACAGTCATTCTTATAGTCATCCTAGCATCTGTGCCTTGATGCGAGAGTGGTTTTTCTATATTAAATTGGGTAAGCCAACATCGAAGTTATCTTGACCTTTATATTTTTTTATGCTTATGTTAGAATCTTTCCACTTTCCAATCCGATATATAAAACATTCATATCTTCATAGTTGCGCTCGTGACTAGTGATGATTGCGTGATTTTCTAATGTCTGTTAATAATAGCCCAATGATGAAAATAAGTTCTTTAACATTCTCTAATGAATGATGAACACAAAATCCTATGTTACAATTGCTCTATTGTAAGTACACTTTTGCATCTTCACGTAACTTGCATTCTTAGATATCATGTTAATTTGCATTTTTAGGTTGCATCATGAGTTTGAGAGGGTTTTCCTTCATCTTTCTTGTGGACTTTTAATCAAGTGTGGTCATGTTTGATCTTCATTTCCTTATCTTCTTTCGTGATCTTAATCAAAATTTTCTATCTTAAACAGTTGTTTGATTTTGGGGCATTTTATTTCTTAAGGAAAATTCTCTTTCTTCTTGCCATTTCTTTCCACCTCTTCCAAACTTCTATCTTCCATTTGCTTTCACCCCACTTCTTTTCTTCTAATTTAGCTTTGGGGCATAAGATTATATATTGGAAAACTTAATAACTAATTAGGAAGAAATGCATTAGGCTAAGAAGAGCAAGCAAAATGTGGCTAAGGTATTGCTTGATTTTGAAAAAGCCTCTGATAGAATTAAATGGCCTTTTGTTATTGGGATGCTACAAGCTTTTGGATTTCCTGAGTTGTTTTGCAAATGGATAAAGGTGTTGTTCAAGGACTCTCCAACTGTCATAGATGTGAATGGCAATCTTTCCAATCCTATTCCTCTCGGGAGATCAATTAGGCAAGGTTGTCCCATTGCCCCTACCCTTTTTGTGATTGTTGTTGATGCTTTATTCTATTTTCTCAGAGATCCCTCCCTTGGTCCTCCTATGAAAGGTCTCCTCCTCCCAAACAATGATACTCTACTTAGTTTTCACTTTGCCAATGATACTTCTTTGTTCTTGGAACTTGAGGAACTGAATTTTTGTAACACCTTGGATAGACTTGAATTCTCTTGTTTAGCCTTAGGTGCCAAAATAGATGCTCATAAATCCTTAGTTTTAGGTTGGTCTGGCTCTACTCTCAATTGGGTTTAGTCGATGTCTTGGCAAGGGAAAGGCCCTAATGAGATTGTTAGATACCTCGGTATCCCTTTTGTTGTTAATCCTTCTACTAAAGCCATGTAGGAGAGGTTCTTTGATAAAAATCAAGAGAAACATGTTAAATGACAGACTCACTTTCTTTAGCGGCAAGAGTACAAGTTGTGCAGGGAGTTTTGGCATCACATCATCTTTACTTTGCTTCTACTTGGATAATGACTAATCAATAGGACAAAATTGAAAAAAAATTGAGAGATATCCTGTGGTCTGATGCAATGGGAAATAAAAAGAGACACTACGTGAATTGGCAGTGGTGTTGTAAACCCAAGCAATTTGGTGGTTTGGGTTTGAAGGATCTAAAAAATCATGCTATTGCTCTTGCCTCTAAGTGGATTCCTAAGGCCATTTATGGTAATGAACCTTGGAAAGTTCTTATTAGAAATAACATTCAATACTCTATCATTTCCAAAGCTAAAAGTTGGATGAACATTCCATCTTGTGATTTATGAACCTTGTACCTTGGTTTTCATTGTTTTTACTGCTTTTGGTACTTTATTTTTGTTGGTGTGCATCTCTGAGTCTCATTTTTCTTTCGTGAGTGTTGTTTGTCTATTGTTTGGGCTTCTCTAATAATTTTTTGGTAATCTTTCCCTTCCCTGCCATTATCTGTCCACCCTGGATCACTCGTGAGAAACTTAAGGAAGGCAATCATGGTTGAAGGTGGAGGAGAGATGTCTAAGGATATGATGAAAGTTGATGAGGTTTTAAACAACACCCATGACCAAGATAAGCAAAAGGAAGTTCCTAAGAAATTGTCATATAAGGCAGTGATGGAGGAGTCTTCAACCTCTTGCCCCTCCTCTGCTTTCTTTTCTAGCAAGATTGATAGGAGCACTTTGGATGGAATTCAAAGCAATCGAGCCACAACCAATGGAGATAGACTTGGGGATAGAGGCAACTCTGCATCTTGTGTTGGTGGAGAAAAGGAGGAAGGTAAGATCCCGCCCCATGAACTAAAAACCCTTTCTCTCTCGCCAAATGAGGATATGGTAAGAGCTATTAAAATAGAACAATCTCAATTAAAACATGTTTCAATTTTCTTTGCATGCTTAGATAAAGGATTTTTTCCCTCTCACAAGTTTTTGATGAATGGGTAAACTTGGTATTCATGTTACTTTCTGTAGAATGGTTCAAAGAGGGCTTTTTGTTGTATTTGTCAAGACTTATAGTATGTAAGAAAGAATACTAAGCAAGAAATTTTGGAATGTGGGTAAATCTCTATTTAGAGCCTTCCCATGATCGTCCTCCAAGGATAGATAAGCCTATAGAAATTGATAAAAACAAACTTTCTGATGCTATCCTAGAAAAGGAATCTGATACTATTGTCAATCCCCTTTATGATATAGAGTCAACTCCTACAAATGATCCCATTCCTAGTTCTAAGATCATCCCAGTGGTCCTTCTCGGTTAAAATCCATTATTTATCCAAAAGATAGTCATGTTGTGCCTTTGGTTAAAACTCCCATCAAACTTAATGCTCAGCAACTTGCTCTTAATTCTCTAGTTGAGAGGGCAGAGCTGATTAAGAATGCTAATCACACCTTGACTGATAAGAATATGCAGTTGAATGGGTCAAATTCTCTGAGGATGGAAATCTCTCCAGATATAAATAGAACTGAGTCCCCTTTTTGTTGAAGTCACCAAAAAAAGGAACAAGAAAAGAAAGAGCAATGCTAATCAGATACTAACCAATTCTAATGGTTCTAAAATTAAACAAGGAGATATCAGTAATTGTTTTAACAGATTGTATACCAATGGTAAGAACAGCCCTAAAAATCATGGACATGATCAATGTCCATAGCTAGAATGTTGGAGGGTTGGAGATGAATAATAGGAAATACATTGTCAGAAGATGCAGCAATAAACTTATACAAAAAGATTTTATTTGTTTACAAGAAAATTGAAGTTGTTGGTTTTCAGACCCACACTATTTTAAAAATGCTTTGGGATCATGCTATTGCATTCTACTCCAACCATGAAAGAGGAAGGGGGGTAGTTTCTATTCTTGTGGGGCCTAATTGGGTGGAATATATAGTGAATAGAGGTGTTTCTCCTTGTCATAGGGCTTTGTGGATTGTATTTTGTAAGATGGTTAGAGCTTTAGATTGTGTACCTTCTATGCACCTAATGACTATAGAGACCGAGTTGAATTGTGGGAATGGGCTTCAAACAACTTGTCTAACACCAAGTGGATTTTTATTGGTGACTTTAATATGGTGTAACATAGGGAGGATAAAACTAGAGGTAATGAATTATTCTTCTGGAATAAATTTAAGAGGAAATTTAATGTTCTAGATACTCTAGAAGATAGAAAAATAGAATTTTAGGATTTATGGTACACTTGGTGCAATAATCAAAAGGGTTCTCAAAGGTTTTACTGTAGATTGGATAGAGTTTATGCAAATTATGCTCTTCTTTGTTGTTTCTCCAATCCTAGGTACTCACCTATCACAGATACTCTAGCTTCTCTTGCTGACCATTCTCCTATCTCTGCAAAGATTGGATTGCAAGATGAAATTCTGGTTTCTAGGATTAAGGTTAACAAGCCATTTAAACTTAATCTTTCTCTCCTTAAAGATCATAATACTGTTAGTACCCTCAGGCAGGTTACTGATATTGCTAAACTAGTTAGTGGTGATGTTTTACCAAGAGAAATGTGGGAAGTATTAGTTGATGTTTGGAAAAAGATTTTTCAGATTATTGGTAAAAAAAAGTATGGATTTAAATGCTGAAGAAACTAGAGCACAAACTAATCTTAACCAGGTTGAGAAAGACCTTCAAATCAGAATTCAAGATCTAGAATTAGAAGCTGATTTGATTAAGACTAAACACTTTTTGAGGAAGATCCAGAATTATAAGATTCAAGGGCAGAGAGCTAGATCCAAATTGAATTGGAATCTGGAAGGTGATAGGGGGTATAAATATTTCTTCAATATTATTAAGGAAAAGAACAAACGGGAGTTCATTGAACACATTAATTTTAATGTTGGAAAACCATCAAATCCAAAATTAATCTAGTCAGCCTTCTTTGAATATTATTCTTAGCTTCTTTCATCTAAGATGGTGGATGTAATTATGAGGCACTTGATGAATGTTTGCAACTGATTCCCAAAAAAGTGTCAGAAGAAGATAGCAACAGATTAAGCAAAACTATTACTTTGGATGAATTAAATGGGCTATTACTTCTTTAGCCAATGATAAATCACCAGGATGTGATGGTCTTCCTATTGCATTCTATAAAACTAACATAGATTGGATTTCTAGTGATTTGTTAGCACTCTATGAAGACTCTTTCAATAGAGGATCCCCAGGCAACAACATTAATAAAGGCATGATCGAATTGATCCCAAAGGTTGGTGATAGAGCTGAAGTTAAAAATTGGAGGCCAATAAGATTATTGATATATTGTTGGCTAAAATAATTGAGAATTTTCTCAATAGATTTATCTCAGTTACACAAACAGGTTTCATTAAAGGTAGGTATATACTGGAAAACTTAATAACTAATTTGGAAGCAATGCATTAGGCTAAGAAGAGCAAGCATAATGTGGCTAAGGTATTGCTTGATTTTGAAAAAGCCTGTGATAGAATTAAATGGCCTTTTGTTATTGGGATGCTACAAGCTTTTGGATTTCCTGAGTTGTCTGTTCAAGGACTCTTCAACTGTCATAGATGTGAATGACATTCTTTCCAACCCTATTCCTCTAGGGAGATCAATTAGGCAAGGTTGTCCCATTGCCCCTACCCTTTTCCCCTGCCCTTTTTGTGATTGTTGTTGATGCTTTATTCTATTTTCTTAGAGATCCCTCCCTTGGTCCTCTGATAAAAGGTCTCCTCCTTCCTAACAATGATACTCTACTTAGTTTTCAATTTGCCGATGATACTTCTTTGTTCTTGGAACTTGAGGAACTGAATTTTCGTAACACCTTGGATAGACTTGAATTGTTTTGTTTAGCCTCAGGTGCCAAAATAGATGCTAATAAATCTTTAGTTTTAGGTTGGTCTGACTCTCCTCCCAATTGGATTCAGTCGATGTCTTGGCAATGGAAAGGCCCTAATGAGATTGTCAGATACCTCAGTATCCCTTTTGTTGTTAATCCTTCTACTAAAGCCATGTAGGAGTGGTTCTTTGATAAAAATCAAGAGAAACATGTTAAATGACAGACTCACTATCTTTCTTTATCGGGAAGAGTACAAGTTGTGCAGGGAGTTTTGGCATCACATCATCTTTACTTTGCTTCTACTTGGATAATGAATAATCAATAGGACAAAATTGAAAAAAAATTGAGAGATATCCTATGGTCTGATGCAATAGGAAATAAAAAGAGACACTGTGTGAATTGGCAGTGGTGTTGTAAACCCAAGCAATTTGGTGGTTTTGGTTTGAAGAATCTAAAAAATCATGCTATTGCTCTTGCCTCTAAGTGGATTCTTAAGGCCATTTATGGTAAATGAACCTTGGAAAGTTCTTATCAGAAATAACATTCAATGCTCTATCATTTCCAAAGGTAAAAGTTGGATGAACATTCCATCTTGTGATTTGCTTTTTGGTGATTTCAAGATCAGGGTATTTGGTTCTAATGTTTTTACAACCCTCTGCAATGCTTGGACCCATTCAAGGATTCTCTTACCAGTTAGAGGTGATGTTGGCTCTTCCCCATCTTATGTCATCACAGATAGATCAATATGGTGGGGGGTGTACATAAATGGAAAACCTCTGGCACTTACACAAAGTTGCTCAAAAAAACACTGGAATGTGTTAGGAATTTCATTAATTAGTAACTTAGTGATTGATAATCAGTTGGGTACTCGAGATAATGTAAAAATCCTCACCTGGTTATAGCAAAAATCAAACCCATTCTTCACACTACCTGGGTGTTCGACATTTTGTTATGCGTTTGGCAAGTAAAACTTGTATACAATGTCAAGAGTGCAACTTCGAAAGAATATAATGTAATTGAACTATTCCCAAACAATTATATCATTTATAAGATTTCAAAATAATCCAAACTTTGAGATTTACGACAAACATATAGTTTTGAAATAACAAGCAACTCACTCCAAAGGAAATTCATCAAATATTACAGCTCACTAAATTTCTAGAATTTTACTCACTAATGGAACAAATAACTAGTTTTGTCAATTTATTAATTTTGAGATGATGAACAACCTTGCCAATAATCTAAATACAACTCTAAACAATAATTGGAACCTGTAATGAAGATAATGATGCAGCTCTCCCTCTAATAACCATTTGCAGCTGCCTCCATTATTTGCAAACCATAGGAATACATAATTCCCTTCTGCTGTAATGAATTCAGCTTTACACAACTCCCAGTAGCTATCGTTTATTATATATGAGTCCAAATACCTCTCACAACTTGGTCTAATCTCCCACACAGCCAATCTTGAAACCTCAATCCATTCTAATGTCACAGTAGCTTGCACACGACCATCCTATCTCAGACTTATCAATCTGCTATCCAAATACCCCAATTCGATGCTACAAAAACCAGTATTTAAGCTGTGACCCTTAGAAATGTCAAATGTTGTCTCCAATGTCCTTGTGTTTTTTAGAGATTGAGATTGTAGGTGTCACAAGTATATCCACCCAGCCTGTTATTGATTGGAAATGCAGTTTGAATATGCCTCCAATGAAAGCAAAACAATAGTCCCTCAAGCAATTCGAATTCACAATTGTTGTCACTCAGTATAAAGGAAGAACTCCTTTAATTTTCTCTACAACTCTGCCAGTAATACTTCTTTGCCACACAATAATTCCCAGCCATAGACTATTATAGTAAGGGAGAATAAATGAATTGCCTGAATATATTAAAATCACTATACATCAGCAATGACCTCAAACAATATTAAGAACTCAAAAACCCTTATACAATAGAATAGACACAAACTTTAGAATTCAGGAGAAAGCCACGAAGGCACGATAATCAAATATATAATCAAGCGTGTCTTTCCCAATGAAATGAGCTCTCATTTATAAGCTTTCGTTGGAAAAAGTTTCTATAAAACTCCACTTAAGACAACATGGAAGTTTCCAAAAAGAACTCAACACTAGAAAATTTCCAACTTGCTTTTTTGGAAATATCTCTTAAAGTCATTATTATAATAATAATGTAACTCAATGAATAATAAAAAAATTAGAGCTCATGCAATTATAACCTGATTAACGGCAGGTGACCACCACCTGCCAAGCCACCCATTACAATGCCAAAAATAGCAACAACTAAAAATATACTTACTAAAAATAGTAAATCCATAGCTAAGACCCCCAAAATGCCTTGTCAGCTCACGAGGGTCGCCATGATGAGCTAACTCTATCAACCACACAAACTGGACAAAAAAAGGGACATTACAGACCTCCCTCCCTAAGATTGCTTGTCCCCAAGCAATCCAAAAGCAAAATAAACACACAATCCACCTAGATCCCAAAGGTAGAACTGCATACTATCCCTATTGTGTACAAGCAACTCCTGTAGCACTAACACCCAAATAACAAAAATCAACGTTAGAATCATTTGAAAACTGAACTAAGGGTTTAATGAAGGCAACAACCTATCAGAACTCAACGCAACTAAAATAACAACCCTATCCACACCCAAGTTCCCATCAAACTGATAATCACACCCAAATGCACTGTGGAGATTGTAACAGCCACAGGTACCTGAATCACCAACTCCAACCTCTACCAAAATGTTTGGAGTGTATAGATACTGCAAGCAACTGTCAATCCCATCTGCAAAATAAGGTGCTAACCCATCCCATAATGGATGGTATCAAACTGGAGCCAACCCGCACTAACATAAAACCAAATCCTCTACCTGTGTGTCAAAATAAAAATGATAAGCACTCCTCATAGTGTAATGCTGATAAAAACTCTCAATCTCTGTCAAGGGCTCATCATCATCAAACTAGGAATCAAAAGATGGCTACTTCAAACTATTGGTCAAGTAGGATCATGGGCAACCCTCTCAGCAAATCCAACCTCAAAATCCTTGTGGGGAAGCATAGTAGACAAACTCTCTACAATCTTTCCCACCAACCTCTGAATAGCATGAGAGCCTCGGATGAGAGTATTCTCAAACACTGTATGAATTCTCCCTCACATCCAAACTCTCCAATAGATACTCCATTAAGGACTCTATGCAATAGAAATTATATGTGGAAGCATCCACCTGCTCCCCTACAACCCATAGTTGATCCCTCTTAAAATGTGGCACTGTCAACTGTCCAATACTCTCAGTTGTATGAGATGAAGAAATAGATTTGCTTCTAGCAGAAGAAAGCAAATCAACATGAGGGCCCAACTCCAACAATACTCTCACCTCATTTGTACCTATTGCACCAAATATCCTAGATGGATGCATCGGCCACATGATCACGTCCATCATCCCCAACCATGGAAGTAAACTCACCACCAACCACAATATGCAACTAAACTAGATCTAGGGCTGGTGTGGTTCAAACATGCTCCAACTCCATGGTCCCCTCATCCAATCATGAATGTGACTCTTGAAGAGCCCACTGAGTACACTGAAGAGAGCCCACAGTCACCTCGCGAGCTTGGGTGAGCTCCACCACCTCCTCCTCTTTCTCTAACAATGTCTCATGATAGGTGCTACCCCACTCCAAAAGGTAATCTTGGTTAGCAACTAACTGAGAGTAACTATGCTTCAAGATCCTGAAAGCCTCTTGAAGTGCATGAACCTCTACTAGGGAAAGACTACAATCACTGTGCTCATGTGACACAGGAGCACCCCAACCAAAGGTAGCTAGCATCTGATGAATAGCATCATAATGCTCAAGAGCTGAAGAAATGTCACTATCACTCACCTTCAGCTGACAAATCATATGATACCTCTATAACCCCTAACTCTTATGCAAGCTCTTTGTTTCACTAACTGCACTATGATAGGAAACTGAATCTGAACTGCCCACCACAAGATCACTCATACGTGTGCTATCGTCCTCACACAACTCTATATTTGAGATACAACTACTATGTACCTCAACAAACTCCTCATTCGAAGAAATGGAAGCCCTCGCAGTATCAATCTCCTCACATGTCTCAACTTCCACCTCAATAGTAAGATCCTCAGACCCATCCAAAAACTCCTTAGAGTCATCATCCAATATTTGACAAGGGGTGTCATACCCAGTACATCTCATAGCATCATTAAAAAAATCATCAAAGGTGTCGATACTATCTACATCCCCACCACTTGACAGAGCCTCAAATGTCATCACCTGATTGCACACATGACTCTACGCTAGGTTGTGAATAAATAATGCTAGAGCATGAACCCACATCTACTGACTCTGCTGTAACATTCAAATCACCAACATCATAGCTGGGTGACTCCATACATGCATCAGCCCACATGAGGAAGCAATTGCCTCGTGCACCGGAGCAACACTATGACAACTCACATACAAATCTCCAATAATAATCCTCTCATCCAGAGAGTGTGAAGTATTAGTAGTAACAACAACATCAACTGCCTCTACACTAACTACAACAAGAGCTCTGGGAGCCTCAACCTCTTGAAGCTCAGTGCCACTATCCTCCACTATCGCTAACACAACATGTCCCTGTGAAATAAGTTCATCATCAATAGTGTGGATAGGACTAGCAGGTGTCATACTAAATATAGGTACATCTACATCATGGACACTTTTTGGAGATAACTCAAGCCTCCTTCTTGCTGACCTTCTAAAGGCGAAAACCATGTACCTTGCAGCTCTCTCAGTTGTCTCTAGATTTGACACACTATTTGCCAACCTCTGCTAATGAAGCTTAAGTTTCTCCATACTCTCCCTCAAGGTATTTAATTTCCTGCTATCTTCCTCACTACTCCACTAGCTCTTGGAACTACTAGGCTTCCAATATGTATCCATAGCTGGAAAAAGCTAAAATGTTGGTCACTTTGCAAACAACAATAGATTTGAAATAAAAAATATTTCTCTATCCTACGAGATGGGAGGAAACCGCTCTAATACCACTGTAAAAGCCCTTACTTGGTTATAGCAAAAATTAAATCCCATTCTTCACACTACCCAGGTGTTGGGCATTTTGTTAAATGCTTGGCAAGTACAACTTGTATATAATGTCAAGAGTCCTACTCCAAAAAAACATAATGTAATTGAACTTTTCCCAAACAATTATATCATTTATAAGATTTTAGAATAATCCAAACTTTGAGATTTGCGACAAATATATAGTTCTAAAATAACATGCAAGTCACTCCAAAGGAAATTCATCAAATATTATAGCTCACTGAAGTTCCAAAATTTTACTCACTAATGGAACAAATAACTAGTTTTTTCAGTTTATTAATTTTGAGATGATGAACAACTATCAATAATCTGAATACAACTCTAAACAGTAATTGGAACCTCTAATGAAGATAATGATGCAGTCGTCCCCTCTAATGACCATTTGCAGCTGCCTCCACCATTTACAAACCATAGGAATACATAATTCCCTTCAGTCGTAATGAATTTGGCTTTAACACAACTCCCAATAGTTGTTGTCTATTATATATGAGTCCAACTACCTCTCACGACTTGGTCTAATGTCCCATGCAACCAATCTTGAAACCTCAATCCAATCTAGTGTCACACTAGCTTGCACATAGCCATCCTATCTCAAACTGATTGATCTACTATCCAAATGCCCCAATTTGATGCTATAACAACCAACATTTAATTTGTGACCCTTAGAAATGTCAAATGCTACCTATTCCCTTGCATTTTTTAGAGATTGAGATCTCAGGTGTCACAAATATATCCACCTAGCCTGGTATTGATTGGAAATGCAGTTTGAATATTCAACACCTCCAATGAAAGAAAAACAATAGTCCCTCAAGCACTTTGAATTCACAATTGTTGTCACTCAATATGAAGAACTCCTTTAATTTTCTCTACAATTCAGCCAATAATACTTCTCTGCCACACAATAACTCCCAGCCACAAACTATTACAGTAAGGGAGAATAAATGAATAGCCTGAATATATTGAAATCACTATACATCGGCAGTGACTAAAAACAATCTTCAGAACTCGAAAACCCTTATACAACAGCAAGGGCACAAACTTTAGAACTCAAGAGAAAGCCACAAAGGCATAATAAACAAATATATAATCAAGCGTGTCTTTCCCAATGAAATGAGCTTTCATTTATAAGCTTTCATTGGTAAAAGTTTCCATAAAACTCCACTTTAAAAAATGGGGAAGTTTCCAAAAAGAACTCAACACTAGAAACTTTCCAACTTGCTTTTTTGAAAATATCTCTTAAAGTCATTATTATAATAATGCAACTCAATGAATAATAAATAAATTAGAGCTCATGCAATTATAACCTGATTAATCGTAGGTGACGACCAATTGCACTGCCACCCACTGCACTAACAAAAATAGTAACTACTAAAAATAGTAAATCCATAACTAAGACCCCCAAAATGTCCTGTCAGCTCACGAGTGTCGCCATAATGAGCTAACTTTATCAACCGCATAGACTGGCCAAAATCAAGGAAATTATAGATGAACTTAGAGCTAGATATGGTATCCCACAAACTCAGAAAAAAACATATAAATTAATTTGCAAGGGACTTGGTACATGTAACTTCTCCAAGGCCATTAACTCAGACAGATTTTTCACACACCTGTTGTGGAAAGATGGAATAGTGATTAAAGAAGTAACAGTAAAGCAGTTATACACTATGCTTGTGTTTGATCCTAAAAATTTTCAAAGAGTGATCCAAGGGTGGGGCTTGTGTTCTTCCTTTTATGAATGGTCTTTCTTTTTTCAATACTTGTGGCAGTCATCAAAAGTGGAACCTAAAATAGTTTGTTTATAAATGGCTTTTGTTGCTCAAAAAACTTGCTTTAGGATCTAATTTGGAGCCTTTAGGTCTTACCTCTGGCTGTTGTAAAGTTTTTGATGCGGTTGAGTCTTTTGAACATGTTTTCTTTCAATGTGATTTTGTTGTTATGATATGGTCAATCTTTTCGGGCAATTCTATCATATGAAGCTCAAAGCTAGGTCTATCTTGGAGTGAAATTTTAGCTAGATATGTTGAATCTTTTGACTCTAAGCTTAATTCTTTTTGGTCTATTCTTACATGTGAAATTTTATGGTCCCTTTGGAAAGTGAGAAATGAAGAGGTTTTTCAGTAGAAGGATAGAGTACTTACTGAGTTTACTCGTAAACTCACACATTTTTCCATTATGTCTCAGGTTTCACTCTCTTTGGAAATCTCGATGGTTCAATTTATGACACTGGCCAGGGATGATATGTTACTTATTCATAAAGATGAGGTCAACGCCTTCAAATACCTTGATCAATTCAAGGACATGATGAACCTGAATGACATAAAACAAATTGAAAGAATGAAAGAGAATCTGCACATTTCCACTAACACCCAACAATCTGCTTCACATGTTTCTTTTGGTGAAAAGGTTTAGCTGGCAAATGAATTTGTTCTAGCAGGATGGAATGATGAATTGTTTGATGTGGCTTTTCTACAAGCTCTGGATTCTAATGATGGATGGGGCCCAAATAAAAACCAATAGCATGTTTAAGTTTGATAATCAACAATATGTACAGCTTTTGAATAGCAGAAATATGTCAGCAATATGTAAATCTTTTTGAATATTCAATTTAATTCTCATACTGTTTTGATGTGTATTAATGTGAAACAAATGGGCTGACTACCCTGTAAGTCATGTTTAGTAGTGATATGGTAGTCTTAAAAGTATGATATTTTGATAGCTTATGCTGAGCAGTTCATGATGAACCTGATGTAATCAATTTTTACTCTATTCTAATATTAAAATGTTATAATTGATCCTGTCCACTTATCTATCATATAAATTATTTATAGAATTTTAAAAATAATTATGAAGGACAAAACATAATATTTCAACTCTAAAGTTTCATGCAAATATAATAAAATAAATATTTCTTATTGATCATGCCGAAAGTAAGATTGCACTGGAGACACTCATTACAGATGATCCATCCAATGAAGTTTGATTCTAGAAACACATAAAAAAATTATTCAATAATCCAACACCCATGAGCTTAGTTCAACATTCCATCTTTGCCAGTTGAAAGAATACTATATCGAAAGTGCATATGAAGTATGCAAAATTTTGGAAAGTATATATGAGTTGTCCCCTCTTAGTTTTACATCTCATATTTATAAATGAATAAAATGTTATACGGTGGCTTTCCAGCCATCGTAACTCTTCAAAACAAAAAACTAATTATCTTGTACATAATTGTTTGATATAATCAGTAACTCTAATTTCAAAAGGCTTAGGATTGCTGTGAATTCTAAGGGGAGATCATAGTTTTTAGAAATAATTTAGAAAGTGGAACTTTTTCATTATTGAGCCTTTGTATATTTTCCATCGGGAAAGAACAATGAACTGAATCTCTCCCCACAAATACGATGTCTTGCTGATGAAGATGGAGTGGATAGAATTCGATTTGTTCCTTCATAATCGGTTTGATGGCAAGATAGGTCAGCGTTCATTGTTTCACTGCTTGACTTCATCAATCAATCTTGGGTTTCCTTTGTATGGGCTTCTCCAAACCTCCAAGGAACACAAAACGTTATTAGATATCCCAAAAAATATGCCATTTTCTGCATATTTACGGCACTTCACAATCACAATTATTGTTGCTATTTTGGGAGTCGATTTTCAAACTGGTCATCATTTTTTAATGATCTGTCTCCATTAAAAGGGAAATCCTTCTTCTCATAGTCATTTGTCAGGTTCTTCCAAAAACATATCAAGTGGCATATATAAAGTGGACATATAGAGATTCAAGATACTTTCACCTCCATTAGAACACTGTCTTTGGCGGATGTATCATTTGGATCTGGGTACCGATCACAGAGACTCGAAGGCTCAGACTTTGATCAGTCAATCCAAACGTTTAACGCTAGCCTCCAAAGGACTCACATGGGCAATAATAATGGATGACAAAAATTCCAGACAAACTGTGATCTGTATGCTCCCAACCATTCTAGTTTTGCAATGATTTTTATTATTCCAAACTCTCTTTGTATCTGTGTATGTCGAGTGATGTGCGTTATTTGTCTACAAAATCTAAGGTCGTGTCTACAGTTGGGTTTAGCTCTTGCTGAACATAATCCAGCTACAGGTGATATAGCAGACAAGAGAAAGCGGACTGCAAAGGCCAATCAGTATTACCGCAAGTCAGAGCTTGTTTTCGAAAAAGATAAATTCCCACTACTTTCAAAGCTGATGAAGCACAGGAACGATTGGGAGTTCAATTTGAGCCATGATAACCATCTATATCTCCATGTTTCATTCTGCAATTACTTAACATTCCCAATGCTGATTATTTATGAGGCCTTGTGATTATGATCCTCTCTGTTGCTTGCATACTTGTTCAAATTGTATTGTTTATTCCATGTCAATGTTATTCCATGCTGAACTTATGTCTCACTGGTTCTTCAAAATTCATATCTTAACTTTAATATTAATGGTAATGATTCACTTCTTATTTGCATTTAATGACAATAAATCTTCATCTTTTTGAATGCCTCATATCCAGTAGACTAGTATATCTTCAACATTACTTCACAAATGGAGGCCAGTAGGATCAATATCTTTGTTTCAAGTTTCGAATAAAATTATGATATAGCTGAATAAGTGTATCACTACGTTGCAGAACCTTAGGCAAATTTTAGGAAAATAATGGGAGAAAACACTTGAATGGAAGCTCTGATTTGCCCAAATTTGGGCTCCATCACATTGTTCTATTGAAACAAGAGATATAGTCAAATAGCAAATAAATACATAACTTCAGAACTAAATTCCTTCAGCAATACAATTTTGGCTACAATTATATTCACTAAAATTCATTAATGGAAGACTAAGCATGCAGTCAACCCAACAGATATCTATTTCTGCTGCCAAAGAGATGAATGTAATCAGCGAACTAACCAGCCATTCAATTAATTTTTCAATGTATGGTTAGCACAGTGATTATAATCAGTAATATACAAACATCGATTAATAATTATATAGATAACAAGTTATCATATGGAAGGTATGATTAGGAGACGAAAATTGTTGAAATCAATTATTCAATTGTATATTGTCATTGATGTTACACAAATGTCACACTCTAACTGAGCACAATTAGTGTTAAATGAGCTCAGTCGGGCACTATAGAAGACTCCAGTATCAGCCGAGCTGAATTCAAAAGGAACCAAGTTCAGTTGACCATCAAAGACAACCAGTGTAAACTGAGTTAGGTCAGTCAATGAAGGATGCTAGTATTAACCGAGTCGAGTAGGTTACCAAAGGAATTCAATGTTAACCGAGTGACTCATTTTCATTGTTATACGACTGACAGTAGATTACTCTTGTTAATTTAATGATTAATAAAAGCAAACCTAGTGGATGTTAAATATTTGTTTGAAAAGGCATTCAAGCCGACTTGACATTGGGTTTCATATATATGAAAGGTCAAGCTATGGAATAAGAAGAATGAAAAAAATGCGAAATAAGAAAGATATCTGATTAAAGAAAGAACATCCAAGGAGCTGCAAAAATATTTTGATCAAGGAGGATCAAGAGGATAAACCAAAATAGTGATCTGAATCTGCAAAGTCAATTGCTTCATCAATCAGGTCAATCATTATTACTCTCTAACAATTGTAGCGGTGAAGAAATCTCTTAATAGAGTTGGCTTCACAGTCATTTTGTAAATCCTCTAACAAGGTGGCATTTCTAGATTGAAGTGTCTAAAGACCTCTAACAAGGCCACTCCTAATAGGGTGATTCAAATCCTTTGTCAGGGTCACACTTAACCGTGTGTTTTGTAACCTTTAACAGGGTTGGTTCTTAATAGGGCTCACCTCATAAGAGTGAAAAGTTGTAACTAGTTGCATTGGCGGTTTTCCCAAAAATCTTGGTGTCTCATGTGTTCACGTTATTTGCTTAATGCTTTATATTTTTGCAACTAAGTTACTAAAGGTTAAATTATTATATTTGCTTTGTTAACCGAGTTACAGTGCATATCTAGTTCTAACCAAGAAAAGCAAGGTTTTTGCTAAATGAGAAGTTCATATTGACATCTAAGGGATTTGGAATTATTTTTGGAGTAACTGATTCACCCCTCCCCTCTCAATTACTCCTATTTTATTTGCAATAGACAATGATGTATCCATTCCCAAGAAAGATGCAACCATTCAATTCATAATCTATTTGAGGGGATCAATCTCATTCCGATCATGACCATCAAACATTTCTTATTTTACTTCATACCCATATTTGTATCGATCAAGATGGAGCAGCGGCCACATAAGACTCAAATGCATACATTCAACAATATAAAATAGAAACAGATCCATAAGAATTCACTATCATAAAAATTATGGTAGGAATAGCAACCCAATTGAGGTATACCCTCCCATACGTCTAATGCATGGTCATAAAGTTCTAATCACAGAAAGTGATAAGATTTCCAGATTGGCTGTCAAGCCTTCCTTGAGACAAGAAATTGGATCATCACAGACATTAGAGGCAACATTACACCTTACAGATCAGGTTCATATCCAGTCCTCAACTAAGTCAAAGTCTGGCATTTAACATAAATTTGCAGATCGATATAATAGGCATCATAGTTAAAATACATTTGATAGTGACTCTTAAGTTGTTTGCAGGTCTCAGTAATGGATGCACATCAATATCTATGATATCATGGATCGTATTGCAGAAGGCAGTTAGAATGTATGTTTATATAAATGATACTTGTTGATTAAGGACCATCACCACCATATAGGGAGTTCTCTATCATCAACTGGAGATTCACATAAAAATTATTGTTCGGCAATATAACCATTGCAGATTAGCATCAGGATAGCAGATATTTACAATGATTTATCGTTTTCAATGCAAATTCATAAAATAAAGATATTGCTCATATACATTTGCAAAACATGTGTCAGAGAGACATTTATGACAAAATAAAACTAAAGCATGGAGTATAATCCTATTAAGACATAGTTAGAAAGATAATCCTATTAAGATATAGTTAGAAAGAGTCTCTGCAATTGAAACTAGTCAAAAACTCAAAACCCTAAGAGATTGCACAAGCGGCCATTACAGAGACTTAAGTGAATTGAATTTCCAAGTGCAGTCCAAACCCTACATAGGAGTTTTAGGGTAAACCAGGTAAAGTTCCAAAGGGAACATCACAATAAAGGTTGCCACACATGAGAGAAATACGAAGCATTTATGAGGGGACAAGTGAAGGCGTGGGGCTGCATAGATATTTAAAAGGGGTAGCACATAGAAGGGGAAGATATCAGTGTGGTTGTGCTTGGAGAAGGGAAGCACCCCAATCGAGGCAAGAGGACACATAAGTGTGAAAAAATTGGTGTGAGGTTGTGCACGGAGGTGAAGACATGGAAAATTGCATTTTCAAAGAGAGAGAATTTTGAGAAGATTTTGTATAGTAATATAATAAAATGTTATGTAGCAAGAAAGACCTGAGAGGATATGAATGTAAATGGTCTATTTGCAGATTGTTATGAATTAAATTTTGTTTCTTGTTGCAATCTAAGAATGAACAGACTCTGTTTGTTTTATTTCTAAGATTTGAGGTTGCTGGGCAGAGAGGTGATTGCTGTTTGCATCAAAACTAAATTTATAAAAATTGATTCTGAAGAAGCTTGTGAATGGGCCTCTCATTTTATTACATAAAAACTGTCTTTTAAAGACAAAGAAGTTCTAAAAGCTATAACCATTAAAATGCCTTAAAATGTTACTTCTGATCTCTCATAAAATAAATTTAAAAACCATTGAATTCTCTAAAATTAACATATATGTCACAATCACATAGAACTCTTGACAGTTTGATAGACCGCAGAAACCAAATTAATCTTCTTGATTATTTTTTTTAGAAACCCATCATCATTACAAAAGATAGGAAAATAAAATATATCTTTACTAACATGAGTGAAACAATCTAAATAAGAGAAAACTAGTCATATTCAGATTAAAGTTGAACGTGTAACTCTGGAAAGCTATGGAGGAATTATCTGCAGTTTCTAAAACTAAACAACCCCATCATGGGATTAAGATTGTCCAAAATGGTCCTAGTGTATGTGCATGTAATAAGGACCTTCATCCGATAGTTCATCTGAGTCGATGTCACTATCAGCGAGACTCTCTATGTCGGTGTCACTATCAACGAGACTCTCTGAGTTGGTGTCACTATCCGTGAGACTCCTTTCTCCATCCTCACACAACAGATCCATGATGATATCCGAATCCTCGTCGATTAAATCCATGTTGTCTAAATCCTGCTTTGGGTGAAGTACATGCTTGCCCTTGGTACCTTTTCTCAGCACATCTTTGATGGCCTCCATTCCTTTTTCAGTAATGGAATTGTCAAAAATACAAAGCCAAATGAAATCAGGCTTGTTTGCAACAGCTTCCGCAGCAGCCTTAGCCCCAATCTTAGTCATTTTATTTGAGATCAAATCAAGTTTTTTGAGCTGCTCATGACCTTCTGAAATGGCTTTGCATATTGCAATTGACCCAACATCCTTGAGTTTATTGTTCCTTGCACAAAACTCGGTCAGCATATTCTTTACAACGAGGCATTCTGCTAGCGCTGGAGCTACTTTTGGAGTGATATGATTGCCTGACACGATGAAAATGCTTAAAGATGGAGCTGTATCCTTGAGGCTTCGGGTGATAGCAATCAACCCTTTATGATGAAGATCCATATAGCCTAAAAAAACTTCTGTGAGAGCTAGATGCCCAGAGATGACTTTGCTCAGAGCAACCCCGCTTGCTTTCCCAAACATGCTGGCTTCTAAACAGAGCATTTTCAACCTGTTGGCTCTCTCGAAAGGTTCCACTAAAGCCATAGCACCATCGATGGCTATGCGGGTTTCTGTGAAACCGAAATCCTCTAGAGCAATGCATTTCTTAACAAGCTCTAAAATGGCCCATGCTGCATCATCGCCTATCTTATTCCCCAAGAAAAGAAAACTCTTAATCGTTTCAAAAGATGGAAGCAACTCACAAATGGCTCTAGCAGCTTCTCCGAAAATGTGGCTCCGAACGAATTCCAAATGTTCCAGCATTTTTTGAGATTTCAAGAGTGGTGCAAAAGCTTCAAAACCCTTCTCTCCCAATTTCCCTACTCCAAGACTCAAGGATCTCAGCGTGCACCCTTCTAAAGCAGATGAAGATATTGACATAACCTCGACGGCCTCATCCAAGGGTTTTGCAGAGAGATAATGATAAAGTCGCACATCTCTTTAAGTTTTCCGAACACCCATCAGAGCTCGTTTTGCAACAAGAGCTGCCTCCACTCGGAAAAGATGGTGGGGAATTTGTATTGTGGTACAATAATTCTTGAGCTCTTCTTCCAATGGCCTGAAGACCTGTATGGCCCAGCTCTTGTCACGAATTTCGTAATGCCCATATCCAGATGATATTTCAAAAATAGTTTCTCCGCTTGTAAGCTTCTCCATAATGACCATGCCCTTTGTCAAAACAAGAGTGCTCTGTTTCTGGGATCCGAAGCGTAAAATTCAATAACCCTATAATCAGATTCAGGAACTCTTATATGGCAATCATCCATAAGTATTTGGCATTCTTTAATATGGCAAGTACCAGATATCAGAAGAGGCAGAGAAAGTAGAGGCAAACCATAAGGTAGAGCTTTCTTGATTGCTAGATAATTTTCACATGTGAAGGGCATGTCCTCAAGCTCACGTCTGATCTAAATCAACAAACTCAACCCAAGGTAAATTATGAATTGAGTTGATTTTTTTCTGATCCCATAGATGTTGGCACCTTCATGTTGCATTAATTATATAAATCTAGTTCTTGCAACATTTGTTTTTCATATATTTATGCTTTTAGAGCTTAACTTCAGAAAACAATACCCTTAGGTATACTCAATATTTAATCTAGATTAATCTTTATTTAGTTGTGTAAATCTTATTGGTTAGGTCTGGATTAGTATAGGGAGAAAATGTTTTCGTTTCTAGTATCATATCAGTCAAAATAAATACCTTCCAAGTATAATGCAGCATTAATATGGACAAATTTATTGAGAACAATGTTCCATGAAAAAATCCATCTTGGAGTTAGAATGGCATCCCCTAACATTCGAAAGACAACAAAATCCAATCATTTATTCATACTTCTAGAGCATCCCACAAACATCCCTAATAAAGAGGGTGTTACTAGTCATATTTTGATGGTTGGGAAGCCAAAATCCTTAGTTTATTGTTTTAGGCTTTTAGCCTACAAACAATTGGGATTGCTATGTGCCAAAGAGAAGTAATATATCTAGATTTGAAATCTTGTGATTGCATGAAACTAGTGATAAGTATATGATAGTGGGCATAAGGTTTTTGTGATTGATTTGTTGATATGGTGAGATAATGAATGAATAGCTTTGAGTGTCCAACTGTGGGGGTGTTTATATTTAGTTGGGCATATAACTAATGCTACGGACTTAGAGTTGGAATTGCCATATGATAAGCATAAAAAATTAAGCATATAGTTTTACGATACACAACATCAAATTCAAATTATGGATCGTGCATAGGAAGTCATATTTCAGTTGTTTTAAGAATAATGGCAATGGTAACTAATGTGTTTCTATGGATTCACATGTTAATATTTCAGCCGACTAATTAGTTCACAAGAGGTCAAGTAGTGTGTTTTTGCAGGATAAGAAAATATCTCAAAAATAGAGCTATATACACAGAGGCCTAAATATAGAGCTATAAGTACAATTGTGAAACAAGGATGAACTATAACTTACATTATGTGTACTCACTCCTTGGGCGGTAGATGTAGAGGTCATTTCCTTTGACATATCATCCTATAAAAATTATCATACAAGAATGTATGCCAACCCCATTAGTTACACTGTGATTCATATGGATATGGTAATGGTAAGATGAAATCACTCCAAAATACACATATCCACAAATACAGAGCTATAAGAACAAATTTTAATTCATTAAATAGATTTGTTCAAATACAATAAACAAAAAATTGGAACATGAAATAGTGAAGAGTAGCTATTATTGGTGTTAACATTATAAATTTGAAAATAATAATTAGTATTTTATTTGCTTTAGGTGAATAGTGGGAGTGAGGGGAAATAGTTGAAGTTGAACATACCACAGTGACATTTATTCTCTGTTGGTGCTCCAGTGATGTGTTGTTATGTCCCTCTTGTTGAGAATCTAGTGAGTACATTATGCTTGACCAAGTCACCCGTACAGTGGAGATCAACAAGTGCAAATCAATTATCATTATTTAAAAAATATTTTGCCTCATAGAAAAATACATACTCATACATTACTATAGACACAAACTTGATTTTCATTAGCAAAATATAGAACTCTGAATTTAAGAGAAATGTTGCTAAATTGAGATCAAGCTGATTTTTTTGTGTGTTTAAATTGTTGTCTAGGCTTTAATCCTGAGGTTCTAAACACCAAAATAGTTGATATCAACATTAATGCCACAATCCAAAACTTTGATGGCATAAAAATCAACTTGGGTGACTGATGTTGTCCTGGATACTTGATATCACAAATATAATGTGTCACCATCATTACAATTGCAAAAATTTTGTAATTACAGTATAGAAACAATGTTTGGGTAGTTAAATACAGTCCATTTCTTTGTACTAATATTTATGCATACCATTCGCAAAATTGGCCATCTCTAACTGGAAGTATACCATTGTGACCACACGATGAAACAAATGCAGATATACATGACAAATTTTAAATAATAGTGATACCTTCTATGTACAATTATTACACACCACAAGCAATGTTGCATTTTTCATTCACATTTCACTGAATTCTTATCTTCAAAAAACTATTGTAAGATAAACAGGTTTTATTCATACTTGCTTATTTTGGGTCAGAAGTGGAAAACAGGCCCACAAAATTTTCTCATGGCATTCGCAACCATAAATACTTTAGCTAAGATGTTAGTCTTGAGGGGTCAATGCATGTCTCTTGTGACAGAATTTGAACAAGGACATGCAACCTATCAAAGAAGTTATTTTCTTTTCATCACTGCTCTAAGAATCTGCATGAGGACATGCAACTTGTCAAAAATGTAATTTTCTTTTCATCATTGCCCTACTCTCAAAAGAGGGATCTATTTGGGCATTGTTTAACTCAAAGTAAGACTGATACCCCACATCATTTAACAAATTGTTTGTATGGTGTCCCTATATCGTCAATCACAGGGCACACTAGTTTTTCCTTTTCCTTATTTGCCAGTAGTAGTTCTCTGAACAAAATATTTCAACATCAATACAATAAATATTATCTTCGGTAATACTTCTAAAACAAAGCCACATGCAAAAAATCAAAAGTAATAGTTACTAACATGTATTTGCACTCATACTCTTATTCTCATAATGACAACACTGACATCTCCAACTATAATCTCATCATTTCAATCTCTTTCCAGTACGATGAAATATGCCTCCAAAGATATGGGCTATTAAAATATCGCATCCTAGGTTCTTGTTATATTTAGCAAGTTGTCATAGAACCTTGATTAATGGTCATTTACACTTTATTTTTAGTTATCTTAATCTATTCTATTTTTAGACATCTTTATTTAAACAACTTTGTGAATTCCTTTTTATAGCATTGGTAAACTCTATATATTCAGTTATTGTCAATATGATGTATAACATATTTTTAAGTTAGAGTGAAGAAGGCTAGGATCAAGAATATTTTTTCAAGGGTATTATGTTGCAACCAATTGAAAGAAAAATAGTTTGAAAAGCTGAAAAGATATCCCCTTCACCTTCTCACTAGTTAATTCCAATCTCACCTAAATGCCAATTATTCAAAACATAGTTGAAACACTAGATTTTGGCACATTAATTTATTTCAAATTGAATCCATTCCAATAAGACAATGATTCACTTCATTGCTATTCAAATACAAAAAATATTAAAAAATATTTAATGAGCATGTCAAATCAACATAGAACCTTTAGAACTGCAAACCTCAGTTAACATTTTTATGTTTGTTTTCAACATAGAACACATTGAAATACGATTGTACCAAAATTCCAACTTCCTCGCATGGATAATCATAAGGCTCCCAAACTAAAAAAGTAGAATCAACCAGACCAAATATTTCAAATCAATTCAATACTTATCCTTGTGCAATTTCATATATCCCATTTCATGATTCAAACATATTACCATCAATCTTCCAAGAAATTTCTCTTTAATCGTTCAATTAACTACAAATTTTGAAGCAAGAATATTACATTGAAATAATGAATTTCATTTCATTAAAATAATGATGGACATTTCTCAGCCTTCAGACCAGATTTTGACACATTCTGCTTAACCTACTGCATATATTCTTCATAGGTTGCCTCTCTAATTGAAAAGATATATTCCTTCATTGAGTTACATCAAAATCACTCCAGAGGGTAGATGACATTCAATAGATACTTGAATGTAAGTTAATATTGCCAAATGTTGATCAAGTTTAAATACAAAATACTCAGATATCTTGCAAATAAAACAAGACCACCTAAACAATAATGTAAATCATTTTCTCTTAATAGACTCAAAACTTCTGAGAATCTAAGAAGATGATATTGCACTTTGGACCGTATTGCCCTCCTAGCAAAAGCTAGCAAACAAAAAGAAGCAGTGTGCATTTTCATAGATTGCAGAACTTGATACATTGTAATGCAATAGCCTGATATATATGCATTTACAAAGAAAATATCTATGATCTGCCCACAAAATACTATTGTAATCCTAAACTCTTTTAGGACCCTCTGTTGATGGAGTATGCTAAACTCTTGTAGAACCCATATATTGCTGAAGCAACACACAAATTTTTGGCTCAGGAAATAAAATGAAAATGAGAAAATGATAGCACAATGATAGAATAATGGAATATCTAAGAGCATCCACAAAACTTTAGGGGCCTAGACATCTTCTAACATTGAACAAAAATGGGTAATTGCTAGGAGGAGATAGGTACATTCCTACAAATTTGTCATTCCTAAAAAATTCCTTAAAGTTGTTATCTAAAGGAATAAAAACAAAACTTGACTTTGGAATAAGGTAATGATTTCCATCAAAGCATAGAAAATATGTGGATCAAAATGATTGCAAGATGAAAACAAGATCAAATTGTTGATAAGGTATTATAAACCCCAAATGAATACATTTGACAAATATAAATTGGAGTCTTGAACATTTATTTAAATCGGCATCTTGAAGGTGTTACTAACACTGAATAATAAATGCTCAAGAATGAAAGAGGATAGGTAGATAGATGAAGGGTAAAAGAAAATGCAAAAGAAGAAGTTGAGTTGTAAGAAATAAACACAACTACTTATAGCCTTCATGGAAGAGGAGGAGGAGGGTAGGGAAGTGGCTCTATAATATTTGTCTTTACTCGTGGATGATGTCTATGCTCCTAGTGTAGGCATAGTGCTTGTTGATTTGCTCTGCTATTTAACTATAGACTTGTTGGAGTGTATTTTACCCATGTTGGTTTGGAATTCAAGCTTATTTATTTTTTGATCAATTAATTGAGGGACCAATTAGGGGTCTTCACCTATAAAAACCAAAGAATGAAAATCTACCTCCAAAAGAACTTGGAACGTACACATAGGTATTGGACATTACATTACTCTTAGAAAGATATATCACCACTAACACGCTAACAAAGCTTAAAATGCTAATAATGTGATAAATATAGCTTAATTTTATTAAAAACAAAAATTGTTTTTAAAATTACATGAAAAACTAATAAATAACTCTTGTGTGCTAGAAAATGTGACCTGCAAGAAGCATGGGTTAACAAACAAACACTAGTTTAAATCCTTCAAAATGCATCAAACATTCATAAAAATGCAAGGAATAAATACTAACTAATGCTTGCTTGGGTTTTGCAACCCTAAGCAGCCAACAAATCCAACCTTCCAGCCACCTCTATAGCTCAACAAGGGCACCTATGAGAGGCATTGTTGGTGTGTTAAGATGGGGGGGGGGGGGGTGTTTGATGTGCTCTCTCAAACACAACAATAAATGAATCTCTTGAGTGAGTGAGTGCAAGTGTGTATGCGAGTAAGGTATGAATCTAGACTAAATGAGATGAAGAACACCTCAAGAAATGGCTATGAAGAGAGCCATTCTTGAAGGCATTCAAAGATGAAGATGATATGCAATGAAAGAACTAACTAAATATGCAAACTATGATAAGAATGCAAGCTAAAATGAAGCTACAAATGCATGTAGAAACTAGATTAACAATGCATAATGTAAACTAAATCAGCTACCAAATTGTTAGTATGAACCTACAAAATCACTATGAGACTCTATCAATGCAAGCTCAAACTACCATGAAAGCTCAAACTATGAATGCAAACTCAAATCTCAAACCAACATGATAACAATGCAAATAATGGGAGATGCAAATACTTGAGACAAGCCCTCTATTTATAGGCTTGAAGGAGGGCTTGGTGAGGTGGCATCCAAGTAAGTGCCACATAAGGTGACATGCAAGCCATGCAAATGGTCAAAAATTCAAAGTTTTCTCACACATGTGTGAGCAAATTTGAGAAGAAGAGTGGGAGACAAGAGTGTGTAGGCATGCCATCTCACACATGTGTGAGCACACTCTTAAGCTAATGAGGGGGATTAGGGAGATAATTAGGAATGACTAAGTGGGATTAGGCTTAAGAGGATGAAAATGATGGGTGTAGACTAGGCTCTAAGTTAGGTTTAAGACTAAATTAAATGATATTTAATTTAATCATGGGTTTAGAGGAATTAATATGATTTAAATAAATAAAATTTATTTTTAAAAAGGGGAAAAGATGGAAGGTCATGTGTTAAATTAATTTAACACATTAAGGCTAGAAGTATTTAAATAAAATTTAAATACCTAAGAGAATGAACTTATTTAATTAATTAATATAATTAAATAAGTAGAAGAATGTGAACAATATAATTAATTAATTAATAATTAATTACAATGTCACGAGAAATATTAAAATTAATTAATATAGTGTTTAGGAACAATTTTAAACGTCTACATTTTTTTCCTTTTTGATGTGATGTTGGAACAACATCATATCAAAGAAAAGAAAATATAGGTTGCCCCAGAGAAGGAAGGAATCCTATGGCAACAACAGAGGAGGGTGCCCCCTAGCAAAAATTGCGCAAAAAATAAAATTTTGGCAATTTTTGTGAAAAAAGTCTTAAGAAAGAAGGAAAAGAAGAAAAAAGAAGGAAGAAATGACAATATTTGCATGACTTACAAGTAAATAAGGGACAAATACAGCTCAGGGAAGAGCGAGGCTCAAATGGGGTCTGCCGGGGGGCCTATATAAGCCTCTGAGGGGCCCAAAGAAGGTCATTGTCACACCGCGAGTAGAGTACATAGAGCCGATATGGACCCTATTGATCGATTGCAGCTTGGTGAGCACGTGCAGAAGTACCAGTGAGTAGTGGAGATGGGCCCACTAGTAAGTCATCTGATCCTCCTCGTGTTTTGGTAGGTTAGGCTAGACTAGGTGCATTTATGAAGCCATAAATAAATGCACTAAAGAAAGGTCTGGGCAGAGACGACAGTCTCTACCCTATCGTCTACGCAGACGAAAAAATAGGGATCTCGACGTCCACAGAGATGACAGGATACATCCTGTCATCTGCGCAGATGACAAAGGCAAGCGGAGATGATGAAATATACATTGTCATCTCTAAAGATGACAGAACATGGAACTGGCATCTGCGCGGATCAACGTCTCCGCTAATCGAAATCTACGCAGATCAGCATCTCCGTTGATCAGTGTCTACGTAGATTGGTGTCTGCGCCAAAAATGGCCACACCAATAAAGGTAGAATAGGGGGACGCAAGGGAAGATGCCCCACTGTAGGGACATCACAAGCTAGCAAAACTAACACTCTACATGTCTATGTTGCAGGAGGAGACGGTGGTGTTTAGGTTGAGGGAGCACTATCCTCCGACCATGATGATACATAAGAGGCTGACGGATGTATATTGGGGACACATGTGGCTATGTGGGCTAGAGCACGTTCATGAGTGGCCAGATCTGAGGGCCCATTCAACGCAGCTATCGACTCTCATAGAGCGATGGCACACACCCACTAGGAGTTTCAATTTTCCAACGGGGGAGACCATAGTCACACTCCTGGATGTGTGGCAGATCCTGTAGGTACCGATCAGAGGTGCGTACCCAGAGTATGTAGTGGAGGGGTCAGATCCATTTCTGAGGGAGTGCTTTGGCCGACGATGATAGAGATTGCCCATCCAACAATCATGGTTGTCGTGGAGGGGCACACTAGAGTAGAGGCTACCGAGGCTGGTAGTATACCTAACCTCACTGATATGGTGGATGCTACCAGATCATGCAGGACATGGGTGGTCGATCGGGTGAGCATGAGTGCTGAGCACTCTACTACAAGAGGAGGGAGCAGTCTACTGCTGGGGACAGATTATCCTGGCTGAGTTATATCAGGATTTTCACATGTGTGCATATCGGACCCAGCGCACTATGGGACCAGGACTAATGCTACTGATGGTCCGATCATGGGAGCACATTGGAGTCACATGACCGATTACTCAGCGAGAGACCAGGCAGCCTGGGGAGCTATATGCTTGCAGATACCAGCCTCCTATCCAGTATACATCGACGGAGTCTATGGGATTCTAGCATCGGTGTATAGATGAGATCATTATGTTCGAGTGGACTCCCTATGATGAGGTAGAGCAGTGGGGGCAGACACTGGCAGCAGGTGGGGAGGATGACATGAAGGATCAGATGTATTGGCCGATCTCTGTGTGTGATCATGCACTATATGCCTTCTCGGGTGTGATGGCAGTTTGGCAGGGTATAGGATACAGTACCAGATAGATTCTTGTACCCTATGGTGTCGCAAGAGTATGCGCAGCTATGGGGACACGAGACCACTGTACAATTGATTCGAGCATCTTGGATGGGGATGATAGCAGTGTCATGGGTACATGGCCAGGATAGGGGAGACGCAAGTATGACACCGACATACACACAGTGGTGGGCAGCCCACCAGCCGGTCAGGCTTACAGTGCCAAGGGCACCTCCACCAGCAGAGCAAGCACAGGGGGAGGGGGATGGAGCGGGGGATGGTGGATAGGAAACTATGATGCCACCACCAGCACAAGGGGCACAGGAGGGACTGCATGGGCTCAGAGTCTAAGCGAGGAGAGGGGCGGGGGCAACACCAGCGCGGGGGCTAGCACAGAGAGCACCTCAGGCACAGGCACAGGCATAGGCACAACCTTAAGCACCACTACAGGCACCACCACAGGTACAGGTATAGGGAGAGGACCCAGACATAGTCAGGGTTGAGAGGGACAGCCTATGGATAGAGGTAGCTCGACTACAGGGTGTAGCACAGGTGCAGCAGGCACGAGCTGCCAGCTTAGAGCAGGCCATGGGGGCCATACAAGTAGAGCTGCAGGTGCAGAGGGCCAGAGGAGATAGTTCATAGGAGGCCTTAGCGGCCCTACAGACACGGGTGGATGTAGGGGAGTTTGCAGGGGTGGGCACCCATGCAGAGGCGAGGGAGCGAGCAGAGGCAAAGAGGCTCTGAGCGGAGGTAGCCTCTCTATAGGCCGAGCAGGCCACCCATCAGGTGTAGCTAGATGGATATCGTAGGCAACGGGATATAGCCATACAGATGGTATAGCCAGGGGCAACCGTCATAGTGATGCAGGAGGCCCTCACAGCTAGTCGAGCAGAGACATGGGCCATACGAGAGGCAACCTATTATAGGTCACTATATAGGGAGGCCGTGCCTGCTGACCAACAATAGCCAGATTTAGCTCATGGATCTCAGGTGGCAGAGCCAGATCAGAGCAGTTTGGAGGACAACAGAGACCTCCTCGAGGGGGGGATACAGGGGGGTAGGGCCCTCACAGTCAGCTACTTGATTGTATAGGGTGATCAGTGTTTTTGACAGATATGTGCAGATGTAGCTATTTTGATGATGTATTTGTACTACATAATTTTACATGATGTATATGGACTATAAAGACATTATTTTTTGAGATATATACATGACATGATTTGATGATTCTATGTGTATGGATTTATGTGATGCATATGTATGGATTTATGATGTGGATACTAACTTTGGTGATGCAGGATGTGATGCTATGTGATGTTTCCTATGATGTATGCATATATATGATGTCTAACATGTGTGTGATGCAGATTTATGAGATGTATGCAGGGATGTACTTTATATATGTGAGATGATGTATATGCCCCTAGATGTGATGACTAAAGTGTATGCAATTAATGAACTAATGCAATGGACTAAAAAAAGGTCTAAGGAACACTAAATGAGATGAATCAAATGAACATTAATGTAATGGAAAATGAATGAATGCAATAATGGTAAGTTAATGCAACTTAATGGAAATGAACTAATAAATGAATATCTGTTAGAACTGTCACTCATAGAAACCTAGTAGCCTAGCATAGGAGGGGGGGAAATAAATAGGACCTTCTCTCAAGCACGAATCGAATGAAACCCTAGACTACATGCATCCTAACTATATGATATCAAGAGATTCCGTTGTGTTTATATGGAGAGCACACCTTAAGTTGATTTTGCAAAATGAGTGTATGCATTATATGCTATAGAAGCATAAATGTCATTACTCTTTTATGTGGACTAGACATACAAAACCATAGAGACTTTAGGACAATAGGTGTAGTTTACATAGTCATGATGGATCAAATGTCATATACGCAATGGAGAGGTCTGGGCACACCCAAAGTCTTTTAGGGATTTTTGGTGGGACGTGTGCTAACCCGTTGCCCCCATTACGCAAGACATTAACATAACTTGAAACTGACACACATGAAGTAAAGTCTCAAAAATAGATCATACCACAAAAACATGTGTAGTTAATGACAGCTATTTTGGTACGACCAAAATATGGAAGATCAAAGTGCACCATAAAAGGCTATCACTAACACACAAATAAAATCAACCAAAAAGAAACCTCCTAACCAAGTAGTCATTCAGTCCACAGTTCTTGCCAAGAACCTTAGGTCTAGAAGTGAATGTCACAATGTCACCTATAAGAAGGATGCATCCTATGAAAGTGTGTCAAGTTGAAATGTCAAATGATCATAGAATTGTTTGTTTTCGGGAAGGGCTATGAAGTGAACAAGTTTCTTGAAGCATGAAGTCTCAAATGGTGATTTTGTGTAAGTCCAAGGGTGGTCACTATTGTAAAAAAGCTCAGCGTAATGGGATGACAATCACTCGACAGAAAATGCCTCGTGAACTAGAGGTCTTTCAAAAGATGGAAGTGAAATGGAGCCTCGCAGACAAGAGGTCTTTTATTAGATGCATGAAACGCAAAAGACTACATAAGACTTTGCACAAGGGAAGTGGAATGGTGGAATGGAATGAAGAAAAACGAGCCTTATAGACAATGGATGAATCCATACTTTTTTCAGGATCATTTTTCTATTTTTTAGGGCTTTTTTCAAGAACATTTTGAGAATTTTTTTTTTTGGATTTTCTAATTTTCTAATTTTTTTGGATTTTTTCGAGACTATAAACACTGTACAAGAACTACAAAGGCTCAAGCATAGAACCACTTGAGATGCTGGATATTTATAGGCTCAGGGAGCGGATCTCCCTCTGGAGTAGCAATCTGATAGGCCCCAGAACCATATTTGGCTATAATGATAAATGGACCTAGCCAATTTGCCTCAAATTTTCCTTTCTTTTCATGGTTCTGGAGGTTCTTCATGTTATGTTGCAAAACTAAGTCACCCACTTCAAATTCCCATGGCTTGACTTTCTTATGATATTGAAGCTGAAGGCAATTTTAATACACGCGGAGGTGGTTTAGGGCATTCGGTCATCTCTCATCAAGAAGTGTCAGCTCTTACAAGTGAGCAACTCGGTAATCTTCTTCGGATATCAAATTCTTGAGAGAGATTTTGAGGGAAGGGAGCTCAATTTCGATGGGCAAGACGACTTTGGAACCATAAATAAGGGAAAATGGGGTGGCTCTTGTGGGGGTACGAATGAAGGTACGATAGGCCCAAAGGGCGAGAGCAATTTGGATGTGCCAATCACGGCTAGCTGCATCAATGATTTTCTTTAGGATTTTCAAGATGGTTTTATTAGTAGCTTCAGCTTGGCCATTGCCTTGAGGGTAGTATCTGGTGGAAAAATGTTGGGTGATGTCGAATTTCCTACATAGTGTGGTAACCTCTTGATTTTTGAAGGGGGTTCCATTATCAGTCATGATATCTTGAGGTATATTGAAATGAAAAATAATGTAATTCAAGATGAACTTTGAAATCTTTTTTCCAGTGATGTAGGTTAATGGAATAGCCTCGACTCACTTTGTGTAGTACTCAGTGGCAGCAATAATGTACTTGTGGCCATTTGAGGAATTTGGGTATACTTGACCAACAAGATTGAATCCCCAACGGGAAAAGGGCCATGGAGTGATGGTGGGATGAAGGTCTTGGGCAGGAGTGTGTATCAAATCACCATGCTACTGACATGGAACACATCTTTTCAAAAACTAATATGCATCTGCTTCCATAGTGGGCCAATAGTAACCTGTCCTAAGAAGCTTTTTTGCTAACATAAGGCCGCTAGAGTGGGCACCACAAATCTGTTGGTGAACCTCTTCTAACACCGTTCGGGCTTCATCTGAACTGAGACATCGAAGGAGGGTTCCATCAAAGTGTTTTTGAAAAAGTGTATCACCTAGGATGGTATAGCGGGTGGTTCGACAGACGAAGGTTTTTCTTTGGTTTGGGGTGAGGGCTATGGGAATGGTTTTATGACATAAATAGGCAAAGATGTCAGCGTACCATGAAGACTTAGGACCAACAATCTCACACACCAACTCTGAATTAGTTTGCTCATAAGCAGGAGTAAAAACATTCTCAACGAGAAACTCACATTTAGGACTATATTCTGGCATGGAAATCATAGAAGCAATAGTAGCCATGGCATCTACTGCTTGATTATTAGCCCTTGGAATTTGCTGAAAAACAATCTCTGTAAAATGTTGCTTAAGATCCTCAACTATTCTACGGTAGGGCAACAATTTCTCATCCTTGGTGTGGTATTCATCTATGACTTGTTTAATGACCAATTGTGAGTCTCCAAAGACAAGAAGGTTTTTGATATTCCATCTGATAGCTTGACGTAGTCCTGTGACTAAACCTTCATACTCAGTTATATTGTTTGTGCAAGGGAATGATATTTTATAAGACTTTGGAATGAGATCCCCTTGTGGTGTCACAAACAAAATTCCTGCCCCCGATCCCTTTTGTGTAAAGGATCCATCAAAAAAAAATTTCCATGGTGTAGTAGGGGCTAGGGTCATAATTGTGTCATTTGGAAAATTAGCTACAATGGGATGGTTCCCTTGAAGAGGAGCTTCAACAAGCTAATCTGCAATTACTTGTCCTTTAATGGCCTTACGATCCTTATAAACAATGTTGAATTCACTCAAAATTAAGACCCATTTTGCTGCTCGGCCAGTGAGGGAAGCTTTTGATAACAAATACTTGAGTGGATCTATCTTGGCAATGAGATATGCATTATGATTAAGCATATAATGACATAGTTTTTACATACAAAAGACTACAACCAAACATGCTCTCTCAATAGTAGTGTAGTTTAACTCATAGCCAACTAATGTTTGACTGAGGTAATATATGGCTTGCCCATTCCCCTTATCATCTAACTGTGCCAAAAGTGCTCCTAAGGCAACTAAAGTAGCTGAAATGTATAAAATCAATGGTTGTCCTACAACTGGAGGCACTAAAACTGGAGGATTATCCAAATATGTCTTAATTTGTTCAAATGCTTTTTGGAATAGGCAATCCCATTGAAACTTGTCTCCCTTGCGAAGAAAATGCTGAAGTGGATGGACTTTATCTGCTAGTTGTGACACAAATCTCCTAATAGATTGTAACTTTCCTTGAAAACTGCAGAGTTGTTTCAATGTGGTAGGTGGAGGCATATCCATGATGGCCTTCACTTTTGCTGGATCTACTTCAATACCTCTTCTGGACACGATGTAGCCTAACAGTTTGCCTGATTTGACCCCAAATACACATTTCTTAGGATTAAGGCATACTTTATATTTCTCCAACCTATCAAAAATAATGGTAAGGACATCAATGTGAGATTCTCTTGTCTTGGAATTTCCTAGAATATCATCAACATAGTCTTCCATTATGAAATGTAGAAGATCATGGAATATGGTAGTCATTGCGCGTTGATAAGTGGCACCGACATTTTTCAAGCCAAAAGGCATGACTTGATAACAAAAGGTTCCCCATGGGGTGGTGAATGCCATTTTATGTTGAACCTCTTCTGCAATCCTGATTTGGTTATAACCGAAAAACCCATCCATCAAAGACAACATCTCATGTCCAGCAGTCAAATCCACTATGATGTCTATGTTAGGAAGTGGAAAATCATCCTTAGGACATGCGAGATTTAAATCTCAAAAATTTGAACAAACACGGATGCCCCCAGATGCTTTCCCTTTAGGAACAATGTTGGAGACCCACTCAAGATAGTCAATAGGATGGATGAACTTTGCCTCTAACATTTTCTGTAACTCTACTTTGACTAGGAGTGCTACCTTAGGGTGCATTTTGCGCAACTTTTTCTTTACTGGTTTCATCTTGGGATCAACTGTCAAATGATGCACAACCAAATCTGTATCTAAGCCAAGCATGTCTTTGTATGTCCATTTAAAATTGATTTTTCTCTTTTTTTAAGAATTTAGTAATGGCTTTTTATTCCTCAAGACTTAAGGTAGCAGCAATGTAGGTGATTTGTGGACTATCCTTTGTTCCCAAGTTGACTGGAATTGTGTCTTCATTCAAAATAGGTGATTTTTCTAGTGGCAAGGATCTAAATGGAAAGTCAAGCTCTCCCTCCTCTGGTGCCTCTAAGAGGTTTTCACCAGAAGATGCGTCCTTTATTTTATCTTTTTCTTCATCCACAAGCGCCCAGTGGGGTTTTCACTAGAGGATGTGTCTTTTGTTTTTCCATTTTTATTTTCTTTTTCACTTTTGCGAATAAGAGAGTTGACTTGGATACCAAAGTAGGCTTCCTCATTGTATTGGATCTCATGTTTGTATTCTCGGAGATTCTTAAGGCCAAAAAGTGCCATCACTGCTTCATCAGACTTACAGATATCGAGAGCTGGTGGTGTATCTTGAAGGTCCCAGTCTATCATGTCGAGGTTGGTGAGAGGTAGGTTAATGGATGAAAGGTCATCTATGGTAATGGCGTGGACATAATTATCTAGGTCATCTTCAATGTATTGAAAAGGTACTTCGAAGAATTCCTCCTCTTCAGTCTCAAAATCAGGTTCAACCGTACAATAGTTGTCAGCAAAGGATACCTTAGGTTTAATGGAGCCCAATCCTCGTCCTTTAGGATAGCTATTAGCTTCTAAGGGTTGTCTAATTCTATCTTCTTTCGGTCCAAGGCCGGTACCATGGTATCCCATGTTTTCAATAATGGGAGGTGCCTTAACATATTTATCCTTAGGAAATTCCACAGGTTCATCTTTTTCATCATAATATAGCCAATCTAGGATATTATCTTCCGTGTACTCATCACTAAGTGAACCGCAATGCTCAAATGTTGTCTTGCTAACTTGCATGGTTTCCTTATTAGTAGAAGGTGACAATTGAGAAGGTTTTCCAAAGGAACGAGGGGAGAGTGGTAGTTGTCCCACACATAAGGCATTTTCAAACTTATACTCTCCCATTCGTAAATCAGCAAAAGTGACCTTCTTTCCTGTGGTGTTAATTTTAGTATCTTCAACCTTCTCTTTTCCCTTGTGGGAACTTGAATCCTCATTAGCTAATTTTGGTACTATTGTGGAAGGTGGTTCTATTATGGTGAGAGATTTAGGCACAACTTTGGCAAACTCACTTATTGGACAAAAATTCATTGGTGCACCTTCCAATCTTTTACAAAATTCAAAAGGAGTGGGATCCCCTAGGATTGTGATTTCTCTTCCTTGGTGGGGGAATTTCAAGCATTGATGATAGGTAGATGGGACCGCCTTTAGTGTATGTATCCATGGTCTACCAAGCAAGATGTTATATGGCAAATCCAAGTCTAAGACATGGCATTCAGTATTTATGATGGCTGGTCCAACCTTTAGAGGCAACATGATGACTCATTTTGATTCTCTTTCTCTTTCATCATATGCTTTTATTGTGATCCTTTTATTAACATCTAGGAGATCCTCTGGTAGTCCCAAGAAACAAATCATTTTCAATGTACAAAGGTTCAAACCGGATCCATTATCTATAAGGACTCTTTTAATCTTATGTCGCTGTATAAGGACTTCAATGTGGAGCGACAAATTATGGTGGGGATTAGGACCCTGGAAATCTTTATCTATAAAGACAAGGTGTTGTTGAGCAGCAAGGTTTCCAATCATAGCAGTAAATTGGGAAGCATTAATATTTTTAGGAACATGAGACTCTAAAAGAGCCTTCTCCAAGATCTCTTTGTGGATGGGTGATGTGGTAAGAAGCTCAAGAATGGAGATTTGTGCAGGAGTCTTACCTAGCTAGGACAACACATCATAGTGAGAAGTGGGCCTTTGTGAGGTGGATGGCACAGCAGGTGCATGTGGCATTGTTGGATTAGTGTTATTGGGAGTGGCAGCTTGCAAAGTGAGTCTTCCCCGTCGAGTGGTGGCATCACAATCAGCCGCTTGCAAGACAAGGGTATTCACATGGGCATCTACTTCTTCAATGTGACTACATAAGGAGTCAAACCCTGAGATGTGGTTAGTAGAATAATCATAAGGTAATGCATTTGATGTGGATGCTTGATTCACATTATTGGTATTGTTATTATCATTGTTGTGATCGAAAAATGGTTTTTGAAATATCTTCAATTTAGCATTTTTAGAAGTTGGACCTCCTACTTCAATTTCCCCATCATCAACAAGATTTTGGATAAAAACTTTGAGCTTGATACATTTGTTGGTGTCATGTCCTTTGATACGGTGGTATTTACAATATTCATTTTCACTATACCACTTTGATTTTGGTTGATTTTCATCAAAAGGACGTGTGTTAGGAAATACCATCAAGTTGTGATCCACTAATTTTTGAAAGATGGTCTCCAAAGGTTCACAAAAGTTAGTGAACTTTCTATTTCAATCATAGTCATGATTATAGTTATTGCATGGAAAGAATTGTGTTTGATTTCTAGATTGTTGATTGCTTTGATTGTCATGATTTGAATTGTTTTTGTTTCGATTGCGGTAGTTGTTGTTGTTCCCTCCTTGAAGGTTTTTGACATCAGTAACACCATCATGTGTAACACCCTTATTCTTGGACCAGAATTTGGGTTTGCTATTGTTGTTTGACTCATTGTTGGAGGATGATGAATTATAATGTTTGATGGTACCTTTTTCCAAAAGTCTGTTTTCAATATTCTTACCCTTTTTGACTAAAGTGGAAAAGTCTTTGGGGCTAGCCATTTTCATGTGGGAGGACATTTTGGGTATCAAATTCTTGATAAATATATCCACAAGATGGGAATCCTCAATTTTATATGGCATACGATTAGAAAGATGTCTCCACCTTTGTAGGAAGTTGGCAAAAGTTTCTCCATTTCATTGTTTTGTGTTGCACAAGTCACTCAATGATGCATGATGTTCAATGTTGTAAGAGTATTGTGCTATAAACTTGCTTGTCAAATCATTGAACGAAGTAAAGGAGCCCTTAGGTAAATTCATTAACCACTCAAGTGCGGGGCCTCCAAGACTTCGTGCAAAGAGTCTCTTAAGATAGTCATCACTATAGGCTACCTCTTGGCACAAAATGGAAAATTCCTTGAGATGGGTGACGGGGCATGTCTCTCCCGTATACTTGTCAAATTTAGGTATTTCAAAATTGGTTGGAAATGGCACCATATTAATGGATTTATCAAATGGAAAAGGACAAATTTCCTCAAAAGAGACATCCTTCACCCCTTTGTTGTTCATGTTAAGGACCAAATTTTGCAATTCTTGGAATTGTTGAGCCAAATCTTGATTAGGTTGCACTTGTGATTGTTACGTGTTCACAAATCCACCTCCTAAATTATGGGGAGTCCCAAATGTAGTGGGAGGTGGTGGAGGCACTCCACTTTGGCCAATGTATTGATATGCAATTGTTTGAATTGGCATGGATGTCTTTACCATAGTGGTTGGCACTTGTAAATAAGAAGAGTGCATTGGTTGTGTCGAAATTGCCATTGGTTGAGTAGGCACTTGTCCAATGCCTAAGCATCCCACAGTTGAAGTTGTCAAGGTAGATTGTGGAATACTAGCATGTGTGGTAACATTGGGCATGGCACTAATGATCTGTTGAATATGTTCTGCACTAAATTGAAATGTAGGTTGTGTTGAAGTGCTAGATGTAGGCATAGCACTAGTTATCACCATGGTTTCTTTCCCTTTGCTAGAAGTCGAAGTTGCATTTGAAGTGGGCAACACGGGTGCACCACCTTTTGTAATTTTTCTAAACAAAGTGTTCTCATCAAAGCTTGGGGGAACATTAACACCATCCTTGACCAAGTTTAGGAATATCTTAGTTTTGTTTGCCCTAATGGATTTTTCCATCATTTCCACATTGTAGGGGTCTGCAAGGAATGTCCTAACATCACTAGGTACATCGTTAGGGTCAATAGGATCTTCATCTTGCTATATTTCTTCATCATTACCCCCTAAAGTTGTGTTATGGAAGGGATCTTCTAGTTCTTGTGTGGATGTGGAGTTAGGTATACCGAGGTTCGAACTAGAGGGAATTGTATTCCCTAATGAAGTTGTGAGTGGAGGAAAAGGATTCTCCATCTCTGACTACCTCAATGATTCCCACAAACGTGACATGGGATTAAATGTGAACCTTCCTAATCGTGTGTGTACCATACAAGAGTGATCAAGCCAATGGGTGGAAGATTATGGAAGAAAAAGAAAATGAGGATAAGAGCTATTAACCTTATGTGATTAAAGGGTCAACTACCCAAGTTTGAACAAAAGACCTTGGTTTAGCAAACAAAGATTGATTAGAGGATAGTAGTATCTTTCTCCTACCAAAGATAGCCAAGTGATCTTGTAGGCAAGATAGGATACCAAATTGATTGCTTACTATTTGGAGATAGACTTGTGATCCCAAATAAGTAAGCGTGATTAGGATAAATGTTTGCTTATAGATGAAAGGTCTAGTGTTGTATTGTCAAAAGATGTTTTAAGGTTTAAGCTCTCTAGAAGAAAATTTTAAGGTGGAAGACTAGGAGTTTGGAAAGATGGAGGTAGATATGGTTGTGGTTACTAATGTGGCTATCTCAATCCTCGTTTATTGGAAATAAAAACCTTGGGTTCACTCCTAGGAAAATAGACCAGTTTTGAAGTTTTCCATTGTATTCAATTCTATCATAATGATTTTGTGTAGCTTCTTCTTTTTGAATGTCTTTGATAGCGTATCAGAATTGTTTGTCACTATATGCTAGGTTCTTCCTTTCCTTGTAGACAGGCAGTTTGGAAAATTTCACTTTCTTATGTTTGACTTGGTTGACTTTATCGGTCATGGCAGGAACAAAATAAGACCCAAATTTAGAGTGACTAGACTCAACCAAAATGCAAACTACCAAAAGTAACCATGAGTCAAGAAGACCTCACTTAGCCTATCTCACTCAATAAAAGGTTACCTCACAATTTCACTCGTTTTAGAACTTGTTTGATGTTTTGGCTTTGGTTTTTTGAATGTTTGAACAAGCATGCTGAACATGCCAACAACCCTAATAAGGCTATCTCTAGGATGAACAAAGCTTATCTAGAGGGAGTCCTCGATATACACAAGGTACGTGAAGCCCAAATCTGTAGATTAAAGGAAATACTGCCACACAGCCGGGGGGAGACGGTAACCCAAATCTCCTCCTTCACTTCCTAAAGGTATAAAGTTCTTTGGAGCTTAGCCAAGAGTGACAATATTCCACTTCCAAGAGAGGTGTCTTTCGATTCACCTCCCAATTTTTATACTCTGCCAAAACACTGGAGTTGAGGTCGTCCCAAGGGGTGAGGAAATCCCCAAGCAGGCCTCCTAAAATAAAAAACAAAATCACTTATTTCTTGTGCACCCAAGATCGCCCAAAGACACGAAGGGAGAGAATACGTAAGTGGTCTTGGGGTTTAAAAAAAACACTTGTTCTTTCCCAATGAAGCTTTAAGTTTTCTATCTACTTGAAGACACTCGTGATTAAAACATGCAAGGTTCTTTCCAACTTGAAATAGCACCAACGTAAATGAAAACGCGGGTTCATCAACAAGAAGTAAAGCGAGTGCGTGAAAGTAAAATGCTGAAAACAAAAATGCAAGAAATAAAGTCAATTTACCTTAGGGCATTCAAGAGTGTATGACTTCATTTTAAGCACCAAACCCAAATGTGATCTAGCCTAGGCATACATGTCCATTTTAAGCACCAATTCCAAATATTGTCTAGCCTAGGCATACATGTCCATTATCCTTTAAAGAATTCAAGATGGTGTGAATTCTTTTTAAGCACCAAATCCAAAGGTGTCTTCTACCCTAAACATTTATGTCCTTTTTAAGCACCAAAGTTCAAATGTGGGCTAATCTAAACATTCATATCCATTTTAAACACCAAAGTCCAAATGTGGGCTAATCTAAACATTCATGTCCATTTTAAGCACCAAAGTCCAAATGTGAGCTAATTTAAACATTCATGCATTCAAATAAAAGTGTTTAATTCATACAAGTCAATTAGCCCTTAAGTTTTTAAGTAATAAAAATTACTACAAATCTCCTTTAGTGATTAAAATTACTATTGGTTTTTCTTTTAATTTTTTTAAGGTTACTTCTCTGTATGAAAACTGTTAGTTAAAACCTACAAGTCAATCAGTTAGTGGAAATTATTGTTAAAAGTTAAACAATTCTAATAAAATGTGGAGATGCCAAAATACAGGCGCAGACGAAAAAACACACAGACACCAAACCATGCAGATGACAAAACAAACCTCGAAGACTACAGAACTAGAAATGCAGATGATAGAACTAGAAACGCAAACGATAGAACTAGAAACGCAGACGACAAAATTAGAAATGAAGATGACAGAACTAGAAACAAAGACAACAGCACTAGAAATGAAGACGATAGAACCAGAAATGAAGATGACAGAACTAGAAACGGAGACGACAGAACTAAAAGTGGAGATGACAGAACTAAAAGCAGAGATGATAGAACTAAAATAAGAATATTGCTTGGAACTATCATGGAGACGCTAAACAACGCAGATGCTAGTCTGCAGAGATGCTGATCTGTGCAGACGCTAGGTTGCTGAGATGATGGTATGCGCAAACAAAAAACGTAGACAACGCTGCGGCCTGCGGAGATGACAATGCAATTTTTTACGACTGAACCAAGGTCGTTTGCAAAATTTTAAAATGAAACTAGGGACGTGGGTCCCACCGGGCGTGCCAAAATGTGTGCTAGAAAATGTGACCTACAAGAAGCATGGGTTAACAAATAAACACTAGTTTAAGTCCTTCAAAATGCATCAAACATTCATAAAAATGCAAGGAATAAATACCAACTAATGCTTGCTTGAGTTTTGTAACCTTAAACAACCAAAAAATCCAACCTTCCAGCCACCTCTACAGCTCAACAAGGGCACCCATGAGAGGCCTTGTTGGTGTGTTAAGATGGGGGGGGGGGGGGGGGTGTTTGATGTGCTCTCCCAAACACAACAATAAATGAATCTCTTGAGTGAGTGAGTGCAAGTGTGTATGCGAGTAAGGTATGAATCTAGACTAAATGAGATGAAGAACACCTCAAAAAATGGCTATGGAGAGAGCCATTCTTGAAGGCATTCAAAGATGAAGATGATATGTAATGAAAGAACTAACTAAATATGCAAACTATGATAAGAATGCAAGCTAAAATGAAGCTACAAATGCATGTAGAAACTAGATTAACAATGCATAATGTAAACTAAATCAGCTACCAAATTGTTAGTATGAACCTACAAAATCACTATGAGACTCTATCAATGCAAACTCAAACTACCATGAAAGCTCAAACTATGAATGCAAACTCAATTCTCAAACCAAAATGATAACAATGCAAATAATGGGAGATGCAAATGCTTGAGACAAGCCCTCTATTTATAGGCTTGAGGGAGGGCTTGGTGAGGTGGCATCCAAGTAAGTGCCACATAAGGTGACATGCAAGCCATGCAAATGGTCAAAAATTCAAAGTTTTCTCACACATGTGTGAGCAAACTTGAGAAGAAAAGTGGGAGAAAAGAGTGTGTAGGCATGCCATCTTACACATGTGTGAGCACACTCTTAAGCTAATGAGGGGGATTAGGGAGATAATTAAGAATGACTAAGTGGGATTAGGCTTAAGAGGATGAAAATGATGGGTGTAGACTAGTCTCTAGGTTAGGTTTAAGACTAAGTTAAATGATATTTAATTTAATCATGGGTTTAGAGGAATTAATAGGATATGAGGATTTAAATAAATGAAATTTATTTTTAAAAAGGGGGAAAGATGGAGGGTCATGTGTTAAATTAATTTAACACATTAATGCTAGAAGTATTTAAATAAAATTTAAATACCTAAGAGAATGAACTTATTTAATTAATTAATATAATTAAATAAGTAGAAGAATGTGAAAAATATAATTAATTAATTAATAATTAATTACAATGTCATGAGAAATATTAAAATTAATTAATATAGTGTTTAGGGACAATTTTAAATGTCTACAACTCCCGTGTAAATTGTTACTTTGGTAGAGAAAATGCATTGATATGTTGCCCAATAGATCAAATGGATTGGAATAACAAAGGCATCTTCACCTACAACTTTATGATAATTTTTTTACTAAAAATCAAAAAAGTAGTTAAAAATAATTTTGTGGATAATTTTGTGCTGGTGATTTAGTGCTTTGATGGGAATTCATCATGCCTACAAAACCTTACACCAAATGGAGTTTTAAATCAAAATATTCAGAAAACATGAAACCACATGTTGGTGTCTCTAAGGAATTAAAGAACTTGGAACATACACATAACTATTGGACATTACATTAATCTTAGAAATATATACCACCACTAACATGCTAACAGAGCTTAAAATGCAAATAGGCTATTAGATTGGGCAAAATAAATGTGACATATCATGGAAAGTCAAAAGAGAGATGCTAAGAAGAGACTTTTCAGCTTTGAAAAGATGGTGACACTTAATGAAGATAGTGTGACTCAACAACTACAAATACATATAGCACACAACAATTGATCGATACATTGAATGGAAACGAGTAATTGCTAGGAGGAACAAAAAAGTTCTTACCAATGGTTTTGTTGCCAATGGTTCCAAGAACAATAAAGTTCTTACTTAATCCTATCACTATGTAAACTAATTATACCAAGTAGGTTCATTCACATATATTAAATATAATAGTGAAAAAGTAAATTAAAAAACTAACAATATAATTATATTGTCTTCCTAATTTTCCTCCTTTTTATACTCTTCCATCATTAATAGGCAAGTAAAAGAAATTTTAATATCAAGTTAGCCAATGAAATTGAATAGTATTTAAAGACTCATAAAAATAAATTTATTGAAATAATATCCATCTAATCATGTAAGAGAAAAATGAAATTAATTAACTTTTTAAAATATATCTTATTAAAAAGGTTTAACAATATGTTTAAAAAGTGGATAAAATACTATATATTTTGTAACCTATAAAATAAGAAAATTATTTGATTTTGGTTTATTATTAATTTATATAGAATCTTCATTTCTATTATAAATATACAAATATATAAAGAAGAATGTTAAATATTGATGATCCAATTTTTTATGGAATATAAGTTGTTATTTTGTTATATATTTTTAATAAATCTAATTTAGTTGATTGTATAGTTAGAAAATTATTGCAGAAAGTAAGAGAATTCATAATTAATAAATTGTCTAAAATTTTGAACTTTATGTTTATATATTTATTTATAGGAGGTTGAACTTTAGGTTTTGTAAATTTATAAAAATATTGTTAAACGATAATATATTCTAGCAATGGTTTTATACTATAAATGCATGCTTTTATGCTTGCAACGATAAGCTGATAGGTTTAAAATATAATTTCATGGGAACAAATGTGAGGCTTCATCCCGACCCATTATAGCATAGATATTTTATTTTCATTTTGATATTCGAGACTTGATAGTTTGACATTTGTTTGAGATTCTGATGGATTATGACTAATAATATCTACTTGAGTTTAGTATTGATCTTGGTGATTTTCATCTATGATATGTATTAGGACCTAACTTTTATGATTGGATGATTTAACTGTTATACATTTGGTATTTCATCATTATGTTAAGAATTAGATTATGATGTGGTTCATGATGTTAAGTTGATCATGTGATTAAGTATTAATGTAGATATGTAAATTATGACATTTTAATATTTCAAATGCCTTATATGAAATGAGTAGGAAAGAGAAGTTAATTATGATAATTGAGTATGTTAATGTGAATTATTTAATATGAAATTGCCATGCACCTATATACATGTATTTTATATAATTTTTCATTGGGCTACTAATGTTTGAGTGTAGTGTGCAAGAAATTGAACCATGGAAAACTAACTAGGAGAAACAAGGCCCAAACTTATGTGGACACCGTATAACCAAGACAAATCTTTGAGAGTTTCAAAGCCTCGATGTGATGTGTTTATTTTGTAAATTTAAGTTTACATGGTGTGATAAATTTAAGTTCATGTAAATACATTAGAGATGTGTCATGGTGATGTGTAATGTGTTTTAATGTGTCACTTGACACTTGTGATTGTTTATGTGTTGATAACATGTCACCTAAGGTTTATCCTTGGTTGCACTTAACCTTAAATCAATTGTCTTTCAAATATTAAGTAAACCCAATTGGAGAAAGGATAGGATGGGTCACCATCAAAGGAAATTAGAGTTCAAACTTGAAAAGGATTTTTAAGGGTCAATAAGTGGTCCCAAGGTGCCATTTTTGTGAAAATAAGCCATCCATTTGTTAGCATAAAATGTTATGGGCCTAAATTTGACCATTTTAGTGCTTAGCTAGCCTAGGGTACCCCTTAACCAATGCATTGTCCTACCAATTCGAAAAATGAGTTGTTCTATGAGTTATCCCAATCTTTCCACTTAGTCAAAGGTAGAAAAATTGGTAGGGACAAAGTTGTAAGAGAAAGTGGCTTAATGTTTTTCCCCAAAATGAGTTAGTGGAAGAGCCTTTTTAGTGGGCTTGGACAAACTAGTGGGGTGTTCACTCACTCTCTAAGTTTAGAGACAATTAGGGTTTTGAAGGGAGAAGGCCAAGGAAGGGAGCTCTTCAACAACTATCATTTGACATTTCCTTGGATTGAAATTTGGTGCCCATGCCATTGTTTTTATTGAGGTTGCATAGTGGTGTTGAATCTATGTTCATGTAGACATGTAAGTGTGTATTGTGTGTAGTGTTGTAAATGATGTGCTATGTTAATTAGTGTATTGGGTTCCTTAATTTTTACTTGTTTTCTTATTTTTGACATGATTGTTGTTTATGGGTGTGAGGACTTCACTCACCCTTTGGGAAGGGAAGAGAAGTCCAGGGTGAAGGGCTTAGTTGGGATTGACAATGTAGTTGAGAACCTTGGAGTATGGGCTCCACTGTAAGCCAGGATCATTTGTATCTTGCTTTGGGGGTGATAAGAAAAGTATGGTGGAGAGAGGAAGTTTATGGAGTATAGGCTCCAAGAAAGCTATGATTTATGGTAGTGTGTTTGGAAATTTATTATGAAGACGAGGATGATTGTGAAAGCCCCGAAAGGGGATGGAAGTCGCTTATTGGAGACAATGGTTGATATGGCAAGCCTCTTATTGAAAAGAACACCTTCACCCTAGGATTATGACTCCAATGGGGAACCATTGTGTAAAACCTTGGAAGGGATTGTAAATATGTTGGATGTTGTGCTTACATGCATGGTAAGATGTTTTTGTGCAAGCTATTTGAGCTTTGTTTTCCCTAGCTTGGTGGTTGGCTTCTTAGAAGACTAGGATGAGAGATGAGCCTCCATGGTTCTTGGTTTTATGTTTTTTTTTGCATGTTTTTGAGAATGGGATCTGTGAAGATGTTAGGGTTTTTCCCTTGGCATGGCTAAAGAATCAAGTGTTGTGTTGATGTATCACTTAATTGAAGAAATCCATCCTTTCGATGTCATTTTGTAATGTGTTGTGACAAAAAAATCTCCATTGTTGTTCTATGTAATTTGAGAAGGATTTACACCCTATTGTGTATCAATGTGAATGTGTAAATTAAGATTCAATGCTATGCATATAGTTGGCATTGTAAGAGGAAGAGTGTACCATTTTCATAGTTGTATAGGAAGGAAAGAAATAATTTTATGTGAAAGAATAATCATTGTTATTAAGTCCATGTAGAAGTTATGCAAATAAGATATTTCTTCTCATATGGACTCATGAATCAAATAATAGATATATTTAATAGATTTATTGTATCAGAGAGTTTTCTTTGTAATAGCAATTCTATTTTAAACTTGAGTGATTGCATTGTAAAGATTTCATGTTGTGTAAAATGATACAAGGCAATCAAATTCCTTATATTGGATTAGTCAAATGTATATAAGAGAAATGTTTTAGTAGGTGTAAAGTTAATAAACAATGTCATACAAAGTTTAATCATCATTTGGAAACATATATTTGACCTTGTACAAATTGCATCTTGTGTGCTAAACTTTTAATTTTTCCAAATATTAATGATCCTATAGATTAGGTAGATGCAATAGAGGAACATCAAATATACCATTAAAAGGGAATAAGGAAGTCAAATCACACCACAATTAAACCCACAATAATAAATCTCCTAAAATGAGAAGAAAGAAAGAATGTGTCCAGATCTCTGAGTAGGACCATCGCTATGTCACCATGCTTAACCTCCTTGTAACTTCCCATAGTGACAACCATCGATTATGCACCATGTTGTAAAACCTTGCTCAATCAATTAAAACTAATATGCAAAAGAAAGTCATGTGGTTCAACGCATAGTTAAATTTATGTCGAGCCTTTTGGAAGTGATTTGGGGCAAACCAATTTGATGACAGAGACCCAAAAGAGAGGAAGAGTAAGAGCTCCTTTTTCAATTGGTGGTATTTTGGTTTATGTAGTGGTTTATTTGTGTTGGTTCCTATGATCATGTACATTCAAGAAAATGTTGAGTGGGGTTTGCATTTTTCTCTCCTAGCTATGGCCATGGCTATTGCTCTTACTCAATTCCTCTTCGGAACAAAGATGTACCAACATAAAATACCTTGTACTAGTCCAATAATCCAGATTGTCCAAGTTTTTGTTGCAGTAATTTGTAAGTGGAATGTATATGGTCATTCTGAATAAGGCTATTTATATGGTATTCAACGATTAAAGGATGATATCATATCAATGTAAGCTTGATATCAATATATCATATCATATTTTTTTCCAAGTTTATTTGTAAATTTTTCATATCAATATAAGCTTGATATCATGACTACAACCATTAGATTTTAAGTTTTATATCTTGAGTGATGTGGAATTGGATGAAGCCCTTCATAGATGAAAACCAAGTGTAGATCATAGTCAAGGGATGAAAAAGATTAGAATAGATGCCTGAAATGTATTCCAGTAAGAGTAATGTGCACCTAACATGATACTAAGTAGCATTTTTTTATTGAAAAGCATACTTAGATTAGATGTGAGATACTCTAATATATTCAAAGAACATATCCATTCTCATTTTTAGTTCCTTATTACTTATGCCTAGCTAATTTCATCCTATTTTTATCCCAAAAGACATGAGAAAGCTATGAGAATGAGGTTTGATATCAAGTTAAAAAATAGATTCTACAAATGAATATAGACCTTGATAAAGGGTAATGAAAGGATAAAATCTAGCTATCTTTCTTGAATCTAAAGGTTGCAATTAGATTTTAATCATTATAACCAACATCCAACATGAGATCAAGATTGTGTCTTATGGATAAATGATCATAATGAGACCTATAATCAAATTTAAATCATTTGTAAAGACTTCTAGAGGTCCAAAAAATAGAATTTTTAGTTCTGGTAAAGGTTTGAAGTCGAGGTTCTATCACTAGTAATCATTTGAAATTGAATCACTTTGGTGGAAGTTAATTGAAATTGAGCTCCAAAGGACTGATGTGTGGCCACTAGAGTTGTCTTATCTAGAAAATTTCAAAAGATAAATGGTAGAGATTGATCTTTGTCACCTTCAACAACAAAGAATTTGAAACAAACTCCTCAATTTTTCTATGAATAGTTTAAATCCTTTGATTTTACATTTATTTGCAATTAGAAATGATATTTAGTTTATGGTGAATGGTGAGGTTTGATTCTTGTAGCTTCTATGTTGAATATGTTTTGTGTTATACCAATTTAACATTTGGGATGAACTTAAACTATGCCAATTAATCCATATTAGTATTGGTTTCTCATTTACAACCACAATTGATTACATTAGTACTTTTGATTGAATGACTCTTTGGATTTAGTAGTATTACTAGGACTATAATAAATGCTCCTAAAAAAATCACCTTTTTTTCTATCTTTGGTAGTGGTTCCTCTTATTGTTAGCATGTTGTTCGTAAAATAGAATATTATAGCATCTGGGATGGTCAAGATCAGGAAGTTGCTAGAATTAGTAGGAAAAGAAGTAGGCAATATTGAAGTTGAAGATTCTACACTTGACCATGGTAATTCTAGTAGCATGGTTGATAGCCTTAACTAGTGAGCTAATTTTTTTGGTCCAACAACCAAATCTTGATCTAGATGCAAGACTGTGGGATACTTCTCTAGAAAGTGACAGATGGTGCACTAGAGAAAAGGTCAATAGTTAGATTATCAGCCATAGATAGAACCACTAAATTTGATTTTTAAATTTCATTTAAGATAGAGGAAGTTAAATCTTTTGACGCAAATATACAAGAGGCAAGAAAGTTTAGTTCTCGATCTCAAAGTTTGGGGTCTTCTATAAGTATTTTCTTTATGAGTGATTGATTTGCAGAAGATTCATTTTAAATCAATGATTATATATTGAAGTTTCTAATGCAACTCAATAGATCCTATTTAGTATTTTGGATGTGTTCATCTATTTAGGATTGCAAGAGTTCTTTTATGATTAGATGCCTGACTTAATTAGAATCCTTGGGATGGTCCTCTATTTGAGCATTTTTGGAGTTGGTAGCTTTCTTCATTAAACATCACTCACAGAAATATTCTATGACAGTCTCTTCAACTTTGTCAGATATTGGTATATAAGTACATAAAGACTCCATACTTCAAGAAATGAAGAGGAAACTCTACCTTAATTTCAAATCCTCATTCTGTGAAATTTTTTATAGAACATAAGTTTTCTAGTCCTCATTCAAAACTATATGTATAGAACATATATACACCATGCTTCAAGAAATGAAGAAGAAACCCTACTTTCATTTCTAAACCTCATTTTGAAAACTTTTGTATTGTATGCAACAACAAAAGATTGCATAAAAGTTCAAATCTATATATTACCAACTAGCTACATAGAAGATGGATGAATTAGGTCTGTAAATACCTATCATTGTCCTAACTTTTGGGCTCTTCTATATTGTTCTTGAATCTCATATACTCATTTGAGATCATGCCCATTATTATAAAGATTCACTCTTTATTTTTATTCAAACATGTTTAGCAAGAAACTGAGAGTGGACACGGATGATTTGTCCACAACTTAGCAGCCACTTCACGACCATAGTAGAGAAATTATTTGTTGATTGCCTGAGCTCCATTATCAGACTTTAAACTTACATAAAAACTCCCTAAAGTTGTATAAAAATTGTTTCAAATTTTGTTTCATGGTAGCAGACCCAAAACCTCAAAATTACTCCTCCTTTGTAGATCACAATTTCTATGGTAGACAAAAAGGTCGATATCTAATAAAAAATATGGAGATTGGGGTAATTTGTGAAAACCTTCAACATTTTGACAAAATTGTGAAAAGTGTGTTAAAATTCTTGATGGAGGATGAGAACAACAAGAAAAGATCCTAAAGGAAGTTGCAGGGGTGGAATTAAGCTATCAAAATCTCTTCCTTATTTCTTCCAAACCCTAATACATTTTAAATTTAATGTGCTATCTATTTAGAGTGATATTATTCATGATTTTAAATTTATAATTCTTTCCCTCCAACATTTTGACAAAATGACACCAACAAATTACTCATAGCACAAAACTCCCCTCTCCATGATAAACACTTGAACAAAACTCAAATATGGTTGCTACAGTGTGAATAGGAAATGAAACAGATATAATTTAAACCTTATCTTTAAACGCCACTATAATTTATCCCTTAAGTTTAAACGCTGTTGTAAAACTCTTCCTCAAGCCTCCCTCACTCTTGCATGCCCTCACTTTGCCATGTAAACCAATGAAATTTCACTTTCTTTCTTTTTGTTTATATCCTAATGATGTCAAAATTTAGACACCAAACTTAGCTTTTGTCAAAAATTTGATGTTATCGGGATCATTAAATAAAATAAAATTTACAAGCCAAATTGGCTTGCCGTCAAAAATTTAGGTTGAAAATGACCCCCAAATGTATTAGTGTATACTGGGTCCCGAGACTAGGCTCTTCCTCTTCCTATAAGATCTTCTAATATAGGGAGCTAATCTTTCTGCAATTCTTTGAATATAGGATCAACTTTCCCTTTACCACAAGTGTTGTGGGTATAGGTAGGATCTAGGGTGAACTATCTTAGCTCACAACAGACACACTTCTGATCTTAATCTTCTTTCTTGCAAAATTCCCTCCCAATATGAAACATTGACTTCCTCTCTTTCAAGGATGAAGCTTACTCTTCTATATTGGTCAAGGGACTTTGGGCTTTTCCAGGCAAGGGTATTCAACTAATTTATAATATCCTTGTGTTTGTCCTAGAAATCAAGGTTAGGTTGCACCACTAGGATATGTTCCTCATGAGGCAACACCATTTCTCCTTAAGAGTTTTTATACACGACTCAACTATTTGAGTGCCACAAAGATAATATCTAAGTATCTCAGTAAAGCCATAGATAGACTTGCTTAAGATAACTTAGAACATATGAGTAATTCCCTAGTAGAGTTGCCAAAAATTGTTAGTTAATAGTTTGTCTTCCTTGATGCGTTGGTTTATACCTTGACTCTTTGATTGCCCAGTGGCTTATGGAAAACAAAGAAGTTAACAACAAAATGTGTTAATGTAGTAATATATCAGAGACCCCTATATTGAAAGGTACAACTCCCTTAGGAATGCAAGATATGCAATGAATTTGTCTTTCGAGTTATGGGGGTATTCTCTTAACCAGAGAGTAGAAGAGGCAAAAACCAAGTTGCTCAACACCTTAAACAACGTAGGAAAAGAAGGGAGATAAACTCACAAAATACAATCTATTCAGACTTACAATGCAAAGAATAGAAACATGCATTACTAGCTACTAAGATAGGAATAAAGGAAGAGATGGCATAATAGGTAATCCTTGTATTACAGAGTTAGATAAAGTTTTGACAATACCTAGATTGTTTATCTCTCAGCTAATCCTCTAACAATCTTCTAGTTTCCTTATGCAAAAAACTATACCAAACATGCAAATAAGAGTATATAGCATAGGGAATAAACAAGATACTTATGCAGAAGAAATTAAAAGATACATTCCATTGAACAAAGGAAAAAAAACCAAGTTTATTCACATTCATTCAACTTCCAACATTAGCACATTCATTCCAAATACTATACTCTAAAGTAAGAACATCAAAACTTAAAATGAACTTAGAGTATCACATAGTAGTCCCAACTATTGGGGTTTGTGAAAAGTAAATTTTTCTGATCTCATTAACTTTTACAAGAGTTATTATTGGCCAATTGCCCCCCCCCCCCCATTCAACCCATCATTGATAACCGATCTGAGAGATCTTCAATGGGTTGGATTCTTTGATGTGGGTTAACAAGCTTTTTAGTTGGGTTAAAATCTCATGTTAACATGGTTCCTTCATGTGCCGAGCTAGTTCAATTCCTTAATGTGTTGAGCTACTTATATTCCTTCATGTTCTGAGCTAGTTCAATTCCTTCATGTGTTGAGTTGGATCATTTTTTCTTCATGTGGAGAAGCAAGCCCTTATAGTTATGAGAGCTTTGAAAAAATTTAGACACCTTCTATCACACAATAAGATCCATTTGCTAGTACCTCATGCAAGTGTGAAGGACTTTCTTTTGAGCAAAGACATTAGTGAGAAGACAACTGGATGGTCACTAAGGTGATGGAGTATGATGTTGACATCCAGATTACCAAGTTGGTAAGAGGAAAAGGATTGTGCAAACAAATGATCTCATCTTAGGAATCAGATGAGGAAGTTGCTATGGTACTAATAGAATAGCAAGAAGCAAGGAATGATAATCCAAGGAATTGGATGGATGATATGATGAATTTCTTGTTAGGCAATGTATATCCTTAAGGATTGGATAGAACTAAAAGAAGACAACACAGGTTGCAGTCAATTCCTTATGTTGTAGTTGACGGTATCATTTTCAAGAGGGATTTCAATGGAGCCCTATTGAGATGCCTTGATATAGATCAAGTTGAAAGAATAATAAAGGAGCTCCATGATGGTCTTGATGGTAGTCATTTTTTAGCAAGAACAACTGCCATGAAGATAATGAGAGTTGGTTACTATTGGCCATCCTTGTTCCATGATTGTCATAGATATGTTAGAAAGTGTGAAAAATGTGCTTTCTTTTTAGGTAAACAAAAAATTGCAGCTTTTCCTCTCCACTCTATTCAAGTTGATCAACCTTTTCTTCAATTTGGGATTAGATTTCATAGGCCCCATCAATCCTCCTTCTAGCTATGGTCATAAATGGATTCTAGCTACTACAACAACTACCATGAAGATAATGAGAGTTGGTTACTATTGACCATCCTTGTTCCATGATTGTCATAGATATGTTAGAAAGTGTGAAAACTATGCTTTTCTTTTTTGGTAAAAAAAGACTTGCAACTTTTCCTCTCCACCCTATTCAAGTTGATTAGCCTTTTCTTTAACGGGGATGAGATTTCATAGGCCCCATCAATCCTCCTTCTAGCTTTGGTCATAAATGGATTCTAGCTGCTAAAAATTACTTCACTAGATGGACATAGGAAATTGCATTGAAGGATGCCATAGAATCTTCAGTTGTTGAATTCCTTGATGGAATTGTAACTAGGTTTGGTGCCCCTTCAACCATTATTTTAGATAATGCAAAATCTTTTATAAGAGCTCGGGTTTATGCATGGGCAATTGATCTTAATATCTTCTTGAGTACATCCTCTAAGTACTATCCTTAAGGCAATGGATTAGCTGAGTCATCTAACAAAAACCTAATCAATATTATTAAAAGGATTATAGAAGATAACTAGAGATGTTGGCATTAGAAGTTAAAAACAACACTGTGGGCTAACAGAATAACACTAAGAGAGCTATAGGAAATTCCCCTTTTATGTTGGTATATGGCAGAGAAGCTAGGCTTCCTATTTCATTGGAATTTCCTGCTCTTGAACTAGCCCATCAATTGGAACTAATTGAAGATAATGCTATGTCTATAAGAATATCAGAATTGATGGAATTAGAGGAGAAAAGAAATCAGGCCATGAAAACCTTGGGAGCACATCAACAATAGGTGAAGAAGTCCTTTGATAGGAAGGCTAAGTTTAGAATTTTTAAAGAAGGTGATCTTGTGTTGAAATGGGATGTAGACAGGAAAAAACTAGGGAGGCACTCAAAATTTGATGCACTATGGAGTGGTCCCTATGTGCTTATTAGTTGCAAGCAAGCCAATGCTTTCCAGTTAAGCAAGCCTAATGGTGAAATTTTGCCTATCCCAGTCAATGGGATCTATCTCAAACCATGATTCTGATGAAGGTTAAAGTTTCCATGCACATAAGTAGTTTAGTATTATTTCTATTTGTTCTTGCTTTCCACAAAGTGCATGAGCACATTTACTTCTTTTTCTGGAGTTGTTCTTAAGCTTTCTGGAGCTCCTCAAAGTTTTTTGTTTTTGATGGTTACAGATTTTTTGCTGGTCGTAGGTGGGATAACATGTCAATTCTTGGTAGTGACTCTATACCCAATGGATTTCTTAAAGCCACTGGTCTATGCTTAGCAAGCAAGCATTCCCTTTGAGTTGCCAAGAATTTTGGCCAATTTTGCCCCCCCATTCAACCCATCATTGATAACCAATCCGAGAGATCTTAAATGGGATGGATTCTTTGATGTGGGTTAATACATGTTTTAGTTGGGTTGAAATCTTGTGTTAGCACAGTTCCTTCATGTGGAGAGCTAGTTCAATTCCTTCATGTGCCAAGCTAGTTCAATTCCTTCATGTGTCAAGCTAGTTCAATTCCTTCATGTGCCGAGTTGGATCATTTTTTCTTCATTGTCGAGTTGCGGGTTAACACACGTTTTCCAGCTAGGATTAACATTTTGTGTTGACCATTTTTGCTATTTTGAGAAGTGACTTTTCTTGCTTTTGCAAAATCACAAAATTGTATGCTACCTCTTCTACCATGTATTGGGAAATGTGCTAACAAATGAATTAGTTCCAAGTTGTGGGCTAGTTCTTTTGATGCACCTTACTTGTCATTAGATCAAGGATCATTTATGACCATTTTTATGTTGCTACATAGAAATATGAGGGAATTATTTCATGTAATATAGTGACATTGCACCATGTGTTTGCGTGGGTCCAAGTTCCTTTGGTGGATCATCTTCCAACTATGTTGACATGTCAAGGTCGTGGGCCACATGTTCTGTGTTCTACCTTCTACCATCCAATGCAAACAGATCAAGAGTGGTCATTTGTCACTTTGAGGAGTTACTTGATCTTTAGTTATAGTGACAAAGTGATGAATTGACACATGGCAAGTGGGTCTTTCCCTTTTATGGGTCATGGTGTGGAGGATCTTTGTCGTGCTAAGTTACTTTTGATCGGACAATGGTCATATTTTTTCATCATTTCTTTGGTCCCTTGCGAAGATACAATGGACATTAGATCTTGGTGAATCTTTGGATATTTTATGAGCACATCTCAGCCATCTATGTGGTAAAGGAAAATCTTGGATCTATGGTTCGGTTTTATTCATCAGTTGGGATATCTTTTGCAACATCTGAATAGTCCATATTCAAATGAAGATCTAAATCAATGGTTCACATCTTTTTTGGTCAAGTGAAATTGATTCCACACAGTCAATTATGTATTTTTATGGTGATTAACTTGCATGTTATCCCATCATGTGTTTTCTTTGACAATAGTGTAGAATTATTCATTGTGGCCATGACACATAACAAGGATTGTTTCTCCAATGCTAGGCAACATTTTGGCCTTGTTCCATGGCATTAATGCATCTCCATGTCTCTTTATTACATGTAGTGATCAGATCTTTTGGATTAGATTTTCTTACAAATGGATGCATTGATTTTGGTCACTATTACATCCATGATTAGATTTTCCTCAGATTTGCAATAATTTCTAGGTGTAGTAGTTAATTTTGGTTTATGGTAGAAAATATCTTAGTTATTCCTAATCTATAAAGGTAAATTTTGTAAATTTTGTTAAAAGTTGGATCCTCTCTATTTCTCTGGCTTGCTACTATACATCCCCTTTGCCTCTAAACTATATGACATTCTACCTTATCTCTTTCAGCCATTGATGTATTTTGCAAGAACTATTTGCCTCTCATTGGTGTATTGTGAATATCTACAATCTTGCATGACTGTATCTTTTTTTTGAGCCTATGAATGATATATAAGTGAATTCTCTTCTTCCTTGCGTCATTTATTTGGGTTTTCTAATTTGCATGCAACTATTTGATTAAAATAAGTCTAGATGTGTATATATTTTGGTGTCACAATGGTTCAAAAGTGCATCTATGGGTAGAGATTGGTTTGAACACTCTATTTTTGGTGCATCACCTCCTTAGGTTAGAATAGGTAGATTTTCTTTTACGCATTCCTTCTCCCTTTTCCTCTCCAAGAGTAGTTAGGTGCATCCTAATAGCAAAGGAAGCCAACCTTCTCCAGAGACTCAACCTCACAGTTCAAGTCCCACAGCTTGGAGGTTGTTTCAAAGTTTCACAAGGTTGTCCTTATGTAAAAACTTTGGACAAGGGTGCAAACTTTTGTGACAATAATTACATTTACATGTCTTCTCAAAATGGCCAATTACATTGGATGATTGCTTTGCAGAGCATGTCTTGATAGAAAAACTAAAAATAGGACAAGCTTGAAGCATGATTCATTATAGGGATTGACAAGATGCCAAGAATGGCTACAAAAAGAAAGAGAATGGGGGAGAATGATAGATGTTTGAAAAAGTGTCAGAACATCATGTCTTCTTAGGAGTAACTGATTTGGCTCTATAGGATTTCATAGTGTTAGTTACTTTGTTCAGCTCTTTGACATTTGGAATAATTATGTTGTTGGCTCAAACCATCCAACAATTATGCATGTCTATTAATTCATCCATTCTGCTTACCATTGATTTATACTTCTTCGATTCTTTGTTGATAATTGCATTTACTGCTGAGAGTTCCTGGATTTTGGACATTTGGGAATTGAGAGAGTCACCAACCTCATCAAAAAATGCCAAGAAATTTTATTTTATTCTCTCAATATCCACAAGCTTGTCATTGGTGGATACAAAAGACTCTGTGTGCAATGTATTTAAATTTTAAAACAACTTATCAATAACCTTTTGTACCAAGTCATATGCATCCCAGAGCTCATTTGCGAACCTCACAAAACTTTCTATGACAAATTCTAAGGATTATATCCCATGAAATAGTGGCTTCTTATGTGTCTTGGGGATCCCATGAGAAATGGATAGATTTATCTTCATGTCGATTACTTCTTGTAGAAGGGTCAATTGCTCTATTAGTCCATCAGCTATCTTTTGTATGGTTGTTTGATGATTTGAGGCTACCTCTCTGAGCTTGTGAGCATCCACTACTAGGCTTCCCAAGTTTTCAACTAATAGGGGGCCTTGAGCCATCATCTGATCTATCCATGCTCTTCCCACCTTCCCAAACTGCCTTTCCTATCGTAGCTTTAGAAGAAAGTTCTTGTTCTCCTCTACATTCATGTCAAATTGACTTGAAGACGTGCTTATAAGTGAAAACGTTATGTATTCCACTGACTCCTTGTTTGGTGCTTTTAATATTTCTTTCTCTACTCTAAGATCTTCTCGCTTATCCTTTATTTTCTCAATAGTTGACTTCCATATATTTATCATGGAGTTGTGGATTAGGATGCCAAGATCAACTATGCTAATCTAGAAATCATCCTTTGATAGGTAATGAAATCTTCCCTCCTTCTGTGGCTCAAAAATCTCAACCAACATGTGGCCATTTGTTAAATTCATAGCTAATGCAAAAATTATCTTTTCTTCTTTGTTTTCTTAGATGGATGAGAGGATATGACTTGTGTGATCAAGTCCTTTGATGGAGCTTCTTCCTCATACCTCCTCTTCTTTCTATCAATGGCCTCCTTGAGCCAAGACTCTGTAGAGAGCACATTGACAACCGACTACAAGGCAATGGGATCAAATAAATTTCTTGGAACTAAGGGAGTTTGGTGGCTCTAAGAGGCAACAGGGAAGGCAATGACCTTAGTTATGGAAAGGGCTAAGGTATCCCCTTGCTAAGATGCATCTTTTTCCTAGTCATCCAAGGGGTTGGTCTCACCATCCAAATTGATGACTTTAATAAGGGAAGATGGCTTAGCCATTGATTTTTATTTCTCTTTCCCCTTATCCTTGTAATCCTACTTCTGTCCAAGTTTCCCAGTGTCCACAACAGAGCCACTCCCACAAGTAGGAGTGATTGGCACATTTTTCTCTAGAGCCTAGTCTCCTCCTTGTCCAATAGACTGAGTTGGGCCTATAGAAGTTAAAGTAATGGTCGTGATGGTTGTTGCTATAGTGGAAGCTGCTCTAGATGAAACTCCACCCGTAGAGCCAGTACTCCCCATCATCTTTTTCCTCACTTGAGTGCTACCCACTTATCAGTTCTCTTGATGATCCTTTGCATCATAACCTCCATGGTATCTATAACTAGACTTGCATATGGGGTAGACAAAATTGGGGTGTCCTTGATCTTCTCATAGGATGTGGGATGCATGAAGGCTCCATCATCTGCATGGTCAAAAACATCAACGAAATTGTAAATACAATTAATCTCATTAATACTTAGCTGTGACAAAAATCTCTCCTGAGTTTGGTACTCATTGAGACACGTAGAACAAAAATATTTAATATCTGGAACATGCCTATAGGCATATCCCAACTTCAAATGTTCCCTCACAAATTCAACTAGATCATATTGAGGCTTGAGCACCTCATAGTCTAGCAATTTAATTTTTCTCTCAAAGCTCTTTACCAAATTTTGAGCATTTGATCTAGAGGAACATGATTATGGGCCAACCACTAAAGGAAATGAAATCCCAGGTATCTTCTTCACATTAGAACAGAAGGTGTTAACTTTAAGGATCTGTTAACATAACTTGACTAGGACCATCTTCTCCTCCAGATATCTTGGCAATCTCTTAGGAAATCATCTATAAGGTCCTATTCATAAATGGGGGAAACTCAAAAACTAGATGAATGAGCATCCAAATTGACTTATGGTAAAAACTACCTCTGGTGAGAATCTCCTCTCTAGGGATCCTTGTAATTATTTACATAGCCTCATTGTGAAGGCATCATTGATAGATACATACTTGTCATAGCTTCTTTGCAGTTGTAGATGTGTGTAAAACTCATTGACTTTGGTGCTTTCATCATAATTCCAAATACCAGAGAGGTCAAGCCACATCTGGTGAGTTGCTAGGGCATAAATCAAATAGGACATGTAAAATTGCTTGAACCCTTTGGCTAAATTTAACAATGACAAGAGTTCATGGAAGATGATCTGTGCCTAGACAACCTGCATACCCTTAGCACAAGTTTCTTGCACTAGGAAGAAGTGGTGCTTGAAAAACTCCAAAATCTCCTCTTTTCCTTCAGTCCAAGGAGAAGGACAAGGATATCCAAAATCTCTAGCTTTAGATTTGTGCCAAATAGAGTCTTTGGCATCTTGGTCTTCTTTGAGTGAGCAGTCTGAAACTAGGTTCTGTACATGTCTTCCCATCTAAGGTTATTTTTTTCATTGAACATAGATGTGGAAGACATGAAATCGACATCATAGTACTGCTCCTTGATTGGAATACCAAATGCAGTCTACAACAGTGCCTTTTTGAATGATAGGAGAATATATTAGTTAGGAAACATAATTTACTTTTTTTTTGGGGTGTATATTTCTATGCACTCTCATACAAGCTCATGTGCATTCACTTCCATAGGAAAACTAGATACTTCAAGTAGTCCACTCTCTTTGAATTTTTGAGTGATTGGATGAATGCGTTCCTCCTATGAAGATTATCCAAATCATAGAATTTGAAGGATATGTCTAGAAGCTATTTTAACTCACTCTCTAGGCCAATTAGCTTATCATAACCAACAAATCCGATTCCCATTTGCTAATGATTGTACAAGATGCAGCTTTCGATAAATAGTCATTTTAAATATACTTGACAAAATAAATTTCAAGCAATCTTGAAGAAATAGTTATATACGTTGGCACCACATGAATGAAATTAAATTTGGCCAACATTTATAATGACAAAATTTCCATTTAATTCCATGAGTAACAACTATTTAAACTTTCAATTCATTTGCACATTAATTATTAAATTTCTAAAAGCACTGTTACTTTACTTAGAGTAAAGTGATATGACTAAGAATCAGTTAACTGCACAAATATTTTAGCTTTGGGGGAAGTGCCTTACCTTGCTTCAAAATCCAAAATGCACAAATACTTAATGATGTTAGGATATGTAGGAGAGAGATACTTTTATCTTTTTTGGGAACCATTTTCCCTTTATCCAAATCATACTACAGGAAGTGATCTTTCTACTAGCTTGTGCACTCTATTCTTTCTCTTTCTGTTGAAGGCTTTTAAAACTACATTTCCTTTATATCATGGTCGCACTCCTACTACTGACTTTTTTAAAAGTATCTATCAAGCATCTCAAAGAGTAATTATATTTTAGAGTAGCTTTAATTTTCACTTTGATATCCTCTGGAAATGCTATAGACACCAGGTGTTCAAATAATGTGCTAACTCCTAAATGTAGACAACATGTGCATAATTAGAGTGCAAACTCCTGTGTCATCAACATGAAAACTCATAAGAGTACACATACTGCTAGGTGTGTAATAAATAAATAATAAAATATATGCATTAACCTAAATAAACTTAAGTGTAAATAGTAAATACTTATTTATACCAACAGAACTTATTTTCTCTTGTGCCTTCGAAAATAAGAGGATAAAAAATTATAAGAAAACAACCCTCTAGTGGCAAGCCTTCCAAAGGGGTTTAGAGAAAAAACTAAAGAAACCTACAATACATGATTAGAAATGAATTTTTTCTCATCTTCCCTTTTCAACAAAAATATTCAAAATGATAACCTTCTCACAAACTCAAAACAAGGTGTAAGAATTTGCCTAAGGGCAAAATTCACCCAGGAACTAAGAACTCAAACACAAGCACACCATAGACCAAAATAAATAGAGTATGATTAGAATGACTGTATTCATTCAATAGCTAGTTAAGAGTACACTAGGAGTGCCTAAATATAAAGGCCTCTAAGATACATCTAGAATGCCTCGTAATCAGCACCATGATGTGTCATGGACATTGGTTATCCTCCATTAAGCACGAAAGTAAGTGCGGTGATGAGAGGATAAGCCTACAAGGGTGTGACACACAAAATAGTGTTGTAGACACCATGTGCTTAAATGGAGTACTTAATGACAACTCACAAAGGTGTGCAAACTCCTAAGTGTCTCACAAATAAAAATAATAAAATAATGCAAAATAATAAACTAATTCATTAACCTAAGTAAACTTAAGTAAATGTAATAAGTAAATACTTATTTACACCAACACCCCCCCTTAAGTGCAACTTAGGGGAATGCCCTTAAGCTTACAAACTAGGATGAAGATGCATAATGGGTCCCAGCTACTAGGCAATATTAGGTACCCATGTACATAATGAAAATGAAATCTCACATAAAGTGGGGAAAGAGGGAAAACCTCATGGGAAAAAACCTCCCCCAAAAAGAGAGATAAATAAGGATGCATTGATGGATGGAGTAATCAAGACCCCCCCATTACGACATACATCTAGTATATACATAAAAAAATGAGAGAAGGAAGAGAGACATAATAGGCTCCCCCCCCCCCAAAAGAAGAATGCCTGCAAGTGATAGCCACTCCAATGAAGAAGCTGGTCCATGAATGCAGAATAGTGTTCCTCCCCTTAGGAAGAAACAAAGGAAAAGGTATAGTCCTAAAGATGTATGCTGGCCCTAAAACTTGCTCAAGTATCCCTATACTGATGCTAAAGTTCACCCCTTCCAACTGTGCTGAAAAGAATGAATGCAGATCTGGCAAGGATGTCTATCGAACCTATTCCACTGAACCATCTATCTCCTCAACTGACAAAGAGACCTGCACTAATTGCTATTCATAAGGATCCACAATCACACCAACTTGTGAATATTGATCATTTAGAAAATGGACATGAGGGTCAAAGTGACCCCTCGCAACAACTGTAGAAGAACTGTCATCAATAAGAAGATGTAAGTCCTCAAGTCTATCTCCCAAGTCAACTGAAGCTGGAGATAGAAGACAAGATGTACAATGTTGTGATGGACCTTTAACTGTGGCAATGTAAGCATGTAGACTAGATTGATGTGACCTCTCACTACAACTGTCGATAGAACCCCACATGTCTGAACCTATTGAAGCATTGTCACTAGTGTCACTATCAGTTTCCACTATGTATGATGTGCAGAGAGGAGTATAGGACAAGTTGGGAGAACTTTCCTCAAATTGAACATCATTCTCCACAAAAATCTCATGTGTCTCTGGATCCATCAGTCTGTAAGCCTTCACATTGTCTTCATAATTGATAAAGGTACAAGGCCTAGGTGTTGGTGCCTTGCAACTCTTGGAAGAAAGGTTTGCCCGTGCTAGACAACCGAAGAATCTAAGGTGACTCACAACTAGTTTTCTTCCACACCATGCCTCAAAAGGAGTCTTGCCATCTAAGGATGGATGAAGAGACCTATTAAGTATGTGAGTAGCACTAGTAATGGCTTCAAATTCTAAGGTAGGATTGAGAGACTTGGCCTTAATCATGCAACTTGATATGGTCTTGAGAGTCCTAATCCTCATAGCTGCAACATTTGTCTTGTGCGAACTAAATGCTGGTGAGTTCTGAAGATCAATCCCCTTAATTTTGCAAAAGTTCTTAAGTCTTCTATAAACATATCTATTCTCATTGTTCACCCTAAGTACCTTGATGGCTTTCCTTGACTTGTGTTCAACATGAATCTTGAGATATTGAAGCTTGTGAACCAATTCATTCTTATGATGAAGGAAGAAGACCCAAGTGAATCTCAAAAAGTCATCAAAAAATGTGAGTATGTAGCAGCCTTGGCTGACTAAAGTCACTGCAAAGGGTCCTGCTAATACCATGTGAACTAGCTAAAGAACAACTGGTGCTCAAGAAGACTTCCCTTTATCATACTTCTCCTTTAGATTCATATCCACAAAACAAGATGAACATTCTCCCTTAGAAAAGTTGATGTTGGGTAGACCTTTGACCATGTGTTTAGAGCAAAGTTTCTGAAGAGAGTGGAAGTCAAGGTGACCAAACCGCTCATGCCATAAGTTTATTTGAGTAGTAGAGTGAGTTAACAAGGCTTGGGAAGGACTATTAGGCACAAAGTGGGAGAAGGAATAAAGCCTCTTGTCATCATTGACTTTCCCCACTACTACCAATGAATCATCTTTGAGACTTCGCACCATCACTGAATTTGGAAGGAACTCAATCTTATGACCATCTCCAAGGTGAGTGATTTGGTAAACTGATAAGAGATTGGAGCTTAGATTTGGAACATAGAGAACACCTTTGAATTCCCCATCTTCCATTTCAACATGTCCTTTCCCTTTAACTTCCATCTTAGTATCATCTCCCACGAAGATGTGTGGTACCTTTTGTAGACACCTAAATTTGATTACATTGCTTTGGTAATCCTATTTAGTTATCTCTAAAGGCATCATTAATTAAATGCTTATTTAATTAATCCTTTGCCATCCCCTAGCTGATTAATTTAATTAATCATCTATAGTCCTAATTGATAAATCAAATAACCTATTATTTATCAATTAAATCCTATTCTTATATCTAAATCCAAAATCCCCATTTATTAAATAAACCTATTTGATAAATAAAACCCTCAAATCTAATAACCCTTAACTTATTCCTAAACCCTCTTTTTAGCCTAATCCACCCCATCCACCCATACTAACTAAGCTTAGTCACTAACTCACCCACCCTCATGAATGCCATCCACTTGCAAATCTCTAACAAGCCTAATCTAATCCTAAACCCAAGCCTAATCCACCCCCTAATGTTGTCACATTCCCTAAGCAAGCTTAAGACTTTCTTAAGCCAAGGAAAGTCAACAATCTCAACTCCCTCCAAAATATCCCAACCACCCAACAATGAATGCTCTTAAAAAATCCATAAAAACTCTTACAAGCTCTTAAAAGCCATAATGAAGGGTCTTTATGAAGATATTATCCTTTGAGCCTCCTTTGTTGACTCATCCTTCCCCTTTCCTCCATCCACTCACCTTGTGACATGTGTCACTCCCTGATTGGTGCTAAACAAGCACAATCCATGTGCTCCCGTTTGAGTGCATCCTAGCCCTCCTTAAGCTTTCATCTTTCCTTCCATCTTAGCCCTCCATCTCTCAAGCCCTTAGCCTATAAATTGAATCCCCTCCCAAGCCATTTCAATCACAATCCATCAAGTAAAGTTATAATGCCATTTTGAAGCCAAATCCATACTTTTGCATGCATCCACACCAAAAATCCCAAAAATCTCCATTGAAGCTAGTTTGAAGCTTGAGCATACATCCCAAATCCTATCAAATAGACTGATCCCTAAATCAAGTGACTATCCTCATTGGGAGAGCCATTCCATGGCTCATATTCTCATTTGAGGGTTTCACTTTGTCTCTCATATATGTTATGTCTTTTATGCTAGTTAATACTTTGGTTTCTTGATATATTAGTATTACTTGCTAACATATTTCTCATATACACCTTTGACGGCTTCAATGAAGAAAAGTTTTCCTTTGAAGAACCCATATGGTAAGAGGCACCTAAGTCAAGTATCTATTCTGAAGAAGAACTTATGTTTTCCATAAGTGCTTGACCTTTACCTTTTGAAGAGTAGGAGTAGAATCCTTGGAAGTACCTGGCACTTGAATCTTGTTCTTCTTGAGTAGATTTTCCAACTCATCAATTCTTTTTGTCTTGTAATGATGCTCATCATGATTTGGCTTTTTGCAATATGCACAAAAGAGTTTGTCCTTCTTTTCATTACTTCCCTTCTTGCTTGAAGAAGAAATGCCTTGTTGAGAGGAGGATTGTTGTGTCTCAGATTGTTTTTTCTGCTTCCATTGCTTCTTCTTGTTGTTGCTATTTCCCCCTTGACTTGATTTGTGATCATCACTAGCCACCAAGGCTTTGGTATTAGATGACTTGAGAAGTCCAAAATCCACCAATTGAGATTGTTCAACAATCGACATGTCTGCAAATCCATCAAAGGAAGGCTTCTGGTAAGCAGATCCCATGGTTAACCTGTGAGTATTAAAATTTGAAACAAAGTTGGCATACTCAGAAGGTAGCTTCTTCAGGATGTGATGAATCAACCTGTCATCCTTCATGGGATTTCCACAATATTTAAGAAGTGCCCTATACTCATTGACTTTGATGATGTAATCCTAAATTGTGTCATAATTCTTAGGATCCAAGAGAATAGATCATCTTCAATCTAAAATCCCTTTTCTTCATCCACTTTACCATACAATTGTTCAAGTTTATCCCAAGCTTCCTTAGATTCTGAACAATTTTTAATGTGAAAGAGAAGATCCCCATGTACACAAATCCTGATAACACCTAAAGCTTTTCGGTCTTGAATTTTCCAATGAATGAGTTCTTTAGCATCAGTAGGTTTGGTAATAGTACCATCAACATACAAACTATATCCTTTTTTCATTAATCTATTCCATGCAATATCTTTCCATGTAGAATAGTTGTGTGAAGTTAAAGGAGGACATTTAAAACCCATGATGTAGAAATGAAAAGAGCACAATAAAGAGACACAAAAACACAGTACACCCCCCCTTTCCACTCAATCAAAAGACTCCCCTAAAAAAAGATGTTGTTGGCACTTTATAAGTAGTGCATTTACAATGGGCCACTTGTCAAAATGAACAAAGTGGACTTTCTAATTTTGCTTTTACAACTACCTTATGAGGCTAAAATCTGTCACTTAAGCACTATAGCTTAGTTTTACAACAATTCTGAAAAAGAATCAAAGCTTTACAATTCTGAAAAAGGCCTAATTCTGAAAGTGATAAATTGGTCCACACAACCCTAGAATTTGACTTTAGATCTGAAAAGTAGACAAAAAAATACACACTTTAAAAAAAATGAAACTTGAAAAAGTGACCAGATGTGCCCGTACGAAGCTTCTGAAGTTGCAAAATGCAGGATTATACAAGTACAATCACCAAGAAATGTAATTTCTACAAAATCTATGCACCAAAACTAGAAAAAAATACCACCACTTGAAAATTTAGAAAATTCTACCTAATTTAAAAAAAAATTGCACCTAAATCGAAGTTCAGATGTTTGATATATGAGCTTGTAAAGTCAGGCTGCCAAATTGAAAAGCAATATGGAGAGGGGTCTAGAAAGAAAATTGAGTCTAAATTTGATGATCAAATGGTCATCAATGTAGTTTTAAATCGCCTAGGAATGACGGTTAAATGGTCATCAATTTTAACGTAGTGTTATGATGATGTCAGCATGAAAAACACGCCATGTGGTGACATGGCAGCTGACTGGATTATTCGTAATGTACGGATGAAGATGTGGATGGTCATATGGAAGGTTTGACATGGAAAACATCTCCAAATTCCATGTGATTATGTGGCAGTTCAGGGTTGTTAGGTCAATGTGTACATGTGTCAAAAGATAAGTGGTAAGGACAGGCGGCAGGTCTTGCATGGCAAATGATGAGCAGTCAACGTGTCATCGAATCAAAGGGTTGTGCGAGTAGAAAGTGTGCCAAATGGTGCCTTTACACTAGGTCTTGCTTGCTTCATCACCTCAACCTGAATCTAGAGTGCTGCAGAAATTGGGACTATCCAGAACCAGATCTGACCTCGCCATTGCATCCAAAACGCTAAATTGGTGAAAATCAACTATAAACTCGGCTACCTTTGCCTAAAGTCAACCGTAAGGCAATTGTTTGTTGCAAATTGAAACCTGGAGGCCCAATTTGCGATAATTGTATGGTCATTCTTTTTAGATCTTCGATTTAATTTTTGGATCTATATTTTTAAATTCTTTGTTCTCTACATTTTTTTGATTATATATCTTTCAAAATTTTGTTATCCCTACGGGCTGGTTGCAGAGAAAATTTTAGCAAGTACTGGGTTGTCAGCTCCTGGCCCTGCATGTGGAATATTCCCTTGTCGTAGGGTATATTTAATTACTTGGTGGGCATCCTAATCGATTTATATTGTGTCGTACTATGCACATCAAATCCAAAGTAGTACCATCAAATCTGGGCAATGACCTTTAAAAATTCTGGCAGACATACTTTTAGCCCGACGCGACCCATCCACCAACGTCCGCAGGCTTTTGTTTGATCAGTGTGGACTAGCTATTATAAACAATGACCACATTTACCACAGGGTCGATGTGGGATTAATCTGCAAAACCCGACGACCCATTTTGTAGTTTCATAGACTTTTCTGCATGCCAACAGAAGTTCTCTAGCAGCGGATTGAAGTTTTAACACCCACGTGCTGAGGAATCTGATGCCAAACTACATTTTTTGGCTTAGGTCTTTTCTGGCTGATTTGCAATTTTCCAGCTGCAACAATTTGGCACCGCTGGCCCTGCTTTCGATCTACACTTACCTTCTCGACGACAGGTTTTGGTGGTCACTATTTTTAAATCTCCGACAGCAATCTGAATGCCAACTTCAAAATGCATAAAGCTAAAAATCCACATCCTAGGAAATCATATGTCTATTCTAAAAGACATACTCCAAAAAGGAAAAATCCAATCAAAGAATGCAAAACAATGCAAAAGCCTATGAAAAGAAAATCCAAAACCATGTGGATCCCCAAGAAAAAAGTTGAAACCCAATGCATAATGGCACCCACCATTGCTAATCCCCCATCTAGTGACTCATGTCCCCCATCTCCTAACTCCATCTTGGGTGCCCATATCCCCAAGCATGCTTCCAAAAATCCTCCATCATGCCCGTATCTACCATCTATTCCCCCATATGCTCTTTTCACACCCGTCCCAACATGTGCCAATGTTGCTCTTGCAAGCATCCCCATATCATGCTCCTTTCCAACCTTTTCATCCCTCCATCTCCTACCATCAATCCCATCTAATCCAATCTATTGCATAAATCATACATCCGATGTAGCAACAACTAGCAACAAAATTGAACATTCCAACAGCTAGTGAAAAATCCCAAAAAAGCCAAAATCGCTGAAGAAAGCCAAAATCATTCCAGCTAAGTCCAAAGTCAAAAAGTCAAAAAAAAGTAAAGAAAAATAAAGCGTCCACTGGTAAAAACTTGGCAATTCAAGCGCCTTGGACAAGTACCATGATGAAAACTTGGCAAACAAGTGTCATGCATAATCCCGCCATCCCTAGCTTAGCCTATCACCCTCATGCTTTTGGTCATCTCTTGACATCCAACTCCATCTTCCAATCTATCCACCTATCCTCCACCCTCCATCTTCCATCTCACACCATCCACTTATCTTATGCAGCTTCAGCCAATCATCTCAGCTATCATCCATCTCCCTAGCCCCTTCAGCTTTTTCCATCCTAGCTTCAATCCTATCACATCCATCATAAGACCTCCTTCCGCATGTTATCTTCTGATTGGGGGCACTATATTCCTTGGAGATCTTGTCTTTTCCATCCTCCCTTGTCATTGGTATCTAGATCTAGGCTATCCTCATGCAAACTCAATGTCATCTCTTTATATCCATCATAATCCTAGCTATCTACCATCCTATCCAGCCATCTCATCCTGCTCCTCTAGCTATCCTTGGTCACAAAATCTCTCATCATCATTGGATTCATCCTGCCAAATCCATATCTTTTGCTATCACCCCACCCTTAGCTTTCACATCTTGCACAACATCAAACCATCCTGCTATCCTATCATCCTGAGCTTTTGCCTGCTTGTAACTATCTTGGTCAGCTTCAGCTTGTAAATATCTTGGTTTGTCAACTTGTACATCCTCTTTATCTTAGTACCATTGTATCTATCTAGCTTTTGTGTCAGTTCCTCCTTGATCAACATCTTGCACACATCGCACAACTCTTGGCTAGCTATTCCAATGCATCCTTTAGCTAGATTTCTTGTCACCAAAGTGTTATCTTTCTTAGTTCAGCTTGCCAGATGCATCACTCATCCAAATCCACCAGCTTAGGTGTTCTCTGATAGGTCCTTGCAGGATATAGCTTTCCTCATGTCTGATCTTGGTCCGTTAGTACCTCATCCTACCCATCTCATTGGCAAACGGTTCTTTTTTGGATTTTTGCTTTCTTTTGATTTGGACTCTTCCTTGTTGGGTCTTGAAATATCCTTTCCAAGCAATCTCCTTGTTCCCTTCTCAAGGTTGCCATGATCTCCCATATCATGGTATACTGTGAATGGTGCAATCAGAGCATAAGGTCTTGATCATGTCTTTTGCTTGTTTTTCTTTTTTGCTTGTGGGTTACCCAGTGTCGGTTCCACACTGCTTCCTCTTGGACTCATGTGTGATGTTGGGGCAATCCTTGCATGTTTGTTTTGAGTCAGTCCGTCAGTCCTCTAGATAGTTGGTGAAAAGGCCTTGATGTTCTTGGTAACCTTGGCAATTAACCAATAGTCCTATAGCAAATCTAGTGCTCAACTACGTGGTGGTACTTCTCTTTGAAGTATCCCCCCCTCTCAAAAAGCTTCAATGGTTTTCCTTCATCTCCATTATCCCCCATCCATATCCAGCATCTGTCTCTCCTACCCCAGCTTATGCATCAGTATCTCTTTGAATCACTCCTCACCTTTAGCTTTAGGGATCCACCAATCCAAATCAATCCACCAAGCTTCATCTTTCGAGATCCACAATCCTAGTCCTAGGGATCTCCGAAACCCATCTTCCACCAATCTGACTCTTTGAAATCCTGTTGCATCAGCTTTTTAAATCCCCTCATCCATCTCCCCATCCTGGATTCCTTTTATAGCACTCTACTCCTTCATCCTCTGCAATCCCTGAGATCTTAAGCTTGCTTCCCCTTGTGCCTCTGATTCTCCCTTTATCATTCTCCCGCAGTGAGAGTTTGCGCTAACTAAACCTCTTCTTTTAATCCAATCTGAGTCTCCTTGCTCATCCCAGATTCTTGTATTTTTCAAGAAGCCACCGAGCCTCGCTTTCTCTCCCCGCTGCCTTCTTGAGGGGGCATCTCACAGTCCATTCTCTCCTCTTCTGCTCTAGCCTTGGGCATCTTATTTTCTTATCTTTGATGCCATGCCACTTGTGGCATCACATCAAAGAGGGGCAAAATGTAGACACCTAAAAAACCTTTAGAAAATAAAGTATTTTTATTTTTTGAAAAATTCCTGATGACATCATCATTTATTAATTAATTAATTTTATGCCATTAAATCCCTTTATCTTAATTAAAAATATTTAATTAAGGAATCCCTCCCAAAAATGTTTAAATCTTATTTAAACATTATTTCCTTATTTATTAATTATTTAATTAATAAATTGACGAAAAATCCTAAAATAAATAAAAAATTTATTTTTTGCCCAAAACTTGGCCAATTTTCTTATGACCAATAACCTCTTCCAAAATCTTCTAATCCTTCTTTAATTTCTATTAAAGGCTAATCCCATCATTTCCTACCCCTAATCCCAACTCAAAATATTTAATTAAGATTAAATATTAATCCTCATGTTTATTAAAAAAGTTTTAATAAATATCTCCTCAACCCAAACCCTTGAAATAAATAAAATTTTATTTATTTCCTAAAAATCTAATTTATCCTCATCCTAAGAAGTTCTAGACTCTTCTAGAAAGTCTTCATCCTCATCCTAGGAAATTCTAGACTATTCTAGAAAGTCTTTATCCTCATCCAAAGTCTAGACTCTTCTAGAAGATGTCTTTAAACCTAATCCTAATCCCTTCCTAACCTTGTCACATTCCCTAAACATGGGTTAAGACTTACTAACCCAAGCTAAAGTTAACAAATATCTCCTCCTTCACCCACCCTCATTAAATGCCATCCACTTGCCTATCCCGAAGCTAATCCTAAACCATCCTAATCCATCCTCTAATCATTTGCACAAGCCTAAACAAGCTTAAAACCTTCCTAATCAAGTCCAAGTCGAAATTGCTCTCATCACTCTCAAAATATCTGAACCATAAAACTTTATGAAGTCCACTAGGTCATAAATGACTCTTACAAGCCCTTTTATTTCTCTTACAAGTCATTATGAGGGTCTTTATGCAGATTTTATCTCTTGAGCCTCCTTTGTTGACTCATCCTTGCCCTTTTCTCCATCCTCTCACCCTGTGACATGTGTCACTCCCTGATTGGTTGTAAGGAAGCACAATCCATGTGCTCTCCTCTCATGCAATCTGAGCCCTCCATGAGTTTTTTCCCATCCTTGCATCTTAGCCCTCAATCCCTCAAGCCTCTTGCCTATAAATTGGATCCTTCCCCTTTGCAAAATAACACAATCCATGAAGTAAAGTCATAATGCCATTTTGAGAAGCCATTTTACATCAAAACCATACACTCACACCCAAATTCCAACTCCATTTGAAGCCCTTTTTGAAGCATAAGCTTGAGCATACATCCTATCTATTTAGACAAAGCTACTCAACAAGAGAGCTTCTCATTGAGAGAGCCCATTAATGGCTCATATTCTCAATTGAGAGCTCATCTTAGTCTATCTTGAAGTTTATGAATTTCGTTTAGTTTGTAGAAGCTTTATTTAGATTTGGTTTCTATTAGCATACTAACATTGCTCATATACAGTAGCAACTTTCCTTGCAATATTCTTCTCAAAATGTCTCTATCTCTTCATCTCTTCTTGTTGTTGTTGGAGACAAGCCTGGTATGCCATCTCCTCTTGTTGTCTTTTAATCTCTTGTTGCCTTGCAATCTCATCAAACTGTCTATCAAGGTCCAACACTTGCTCATGTTGCTCATCCATTTTCCTATTCAATGAGTCCATTCCCCCACTTTTCTCCTAGAATCCCTATTGTGGGCAATCAATCTACCTTTGGGACTCCAACATCATCTCTTTAAGCTCATTATATGAGGATGTTAGGACTAGTGGAATAGGGGTGGGATGAGAGTAAAATTTTTGAGCAAAAGGTCTATAAACAATTTGGGGTTGAGATTGAAATTGTCAATATGAGGGTTGAGGAATAGAATTGTCATGATATGGTTGGCGGGGGGGGGGAGGTGGGGGAATAGTAGCTATTTCTATGAAATGGATCCATGGTTAGAGTTTCATTAAAACCACAATTTCATAAAAAAAAATTGAAAATCACCAAAAGATAAAAAATGATCTTTACATAACAGCACTGTTTCATTCTAAAACTAGTAGATTTGTACTAGATTTGCCATGGTTTTAGATAAATGCCTCCAAAATTTGATGGCACTAAGAATAACACCCAAATTCTTAGTGAAAAGGATTGCAATTGGCTAACCAATGAACTTATGATGCTAAAATCTGTGTCCCACCGGGCATGCCAAAAACTGTTGTCACAAATGTTTGTGCCCTTGCTTGAGGTATAACCCCCAAGCGACCTTGTATAATATGGAAATAACCTCCAAGTGTGGGAATTGTGCTATGAGGTTGAATCTCTGAAGATGGCCAACTTCCTTTTCTATCATGATGCACCTAACTACTCTTGAGAGCAAAAGGGAGGACATGCAAGAAAAAAAATCTACCTAATCTATTCTAAGAAAGTGATACAATAAAATAGAATGTTCAAACCAATCTTTGCCCATATATTCACTACCAAAAGATATACACATCCAGATTTGTTTTAATCTAACAATCACATGGATATTAGAAAACCCAAATAAATGATGCAAGGAAGAAGAGAATTCACTTATAGATCATTCATAAGCCAAAAAAGAGATATACTCATTCAAGATTATAAATATCCACAATAGACCAATGAGAGGCAAATAGTTCTTGCAAAATACATTAATGGCTAAAGGAGATAAAGCAGAATTTCATACAGTTCAGAGGGAAAGGGGATTTATAGTAGCAAGCCAGAGCAATGCTAGAGAAATAGAGAGGGTCTAACCCTTACAAAATTTACAAAATCTTCCTTTATAGCTTAGGCATAACTGAGACATTCTTTTCCCTAAACCAAACTGAACCACTACACCTAGTAGTTACTGCAAATCCAAAACAAATCTAATCATGGAACAACTCTAGATGTAATAGTGGTAGAAAGAAACCAAAATCAATGCATCTAGTTGTAAGAGATCAAATCCCATGAGATTTTATCATTACATGTAATAAAGAGGCATTGAGATGCATTAATGCCAAGGAACATGACCCAAAATGTTGGTTTGCATTAGAGAAACAATCCTTGTAACATGTCATGGATGCAACAAATAAATCTGCACCACTATCAAAGAAAACGTGAGATGGGATAACATGCAAGTTAACCGGCCATAAAAATACAGAGTTAATTTGTGTGGAAAAAATTTTATTTGCCCCTAAAATGTGTGAACTATTGATGTAGATCTTCATTTAAATATGGATGGCTTAGATTTTGAAAAAATATCCCTAGTTGATGAATAAAATATAACTGTAGATGGAATATCTCTACCTAACCACATAGATGACTGAGATGCACTCAAAATATCCAAAGAAGCCCTGAGATCTAATGGCCATCATATCTTTGCAAGAGAAAAGGGTACCAATGCAAAAATATGACCATTGTTTGATTAAAAAAAATTCAGCATAAGAAGGATCCACCATGTGGCATGCAATAGTTGGTTGACACATTTCTTGAATGTTCTGTCAAAAAGACAACAACAATTTCATGATTTTAGAAAGAACTGAAAAGTCACTCTCTAAAATGACAAAAATGGTTAATGTAAAATGTTGACCCTAGAATAAATCACACATTAACCCACAACATAGCACATGAAGAAAAAATGAGCCAACTCAGCACATGAACAAGCTGAACTAGCTTGACACATGAAGAAACTAAGCCAACTTGGCTTATGAAGAAATCGCGTTAACACGAGATGTTAACCTGACCAAAAAGCACGTTAACCCACATCAAATAATCCAACCCATTGAAGATCTCTCGGATTGGTTATCAATGATGGGCTGAATGGGGGCCAAAAATGGCCAACACGGTCCTAGGACCAATAGAGACATATGTGTTGGCAATATGGTCAGTTAGATATCTTGGTGGTTGTCATTTATGGCAACATACATTCAACATTTCTTTTATGCTTTTAGAGATAGAAAATTATCTAAGTGTTAGATAGTTTGGAGCAGTGCAATGTATAGATCTTATGAGTATAGACATTGTACAGATAGTTAGCTTATGCAAATTTGAGGAAAGGTCTATGACATTGTCATGGTGATGTGTGCTAGTGCGTATATGTGTACGGATAGTACAACACAAGTTATACTATATTTAACAGTGAGGGTGTTGAACAGAGCATAGTAGTAAATAGAGTTGTATGACTCTATGAATTATTTGGGTTGCAAAATAATTACTAAGTTATGTCGAGCCAACTATATGGATACTATTCCATAATTTATTTTAAATTATGTCAAGCATGTGAAGACATGAAGATCGATAGTGTAGAGTTTTGAGAATGTGCAAGGTATAAGTAAAGATCTTATCTTGCACAAATAATGGTAATGTTGCATGAATAGATGTGACATGCAAACTATTGTGATAACTATCTGGGAGCCTTATATGATGTAAGATTAGAGGAAGTGTGAGTTATAGTAGCTAACCAAGTGGTGTATGTATACTTATCTTGTGAAGGAATTGAATTGTATAATTGCATGTTAGGGTAGTGGGTTCTTCTTGCATACATTGTAATTGTTCTACCAACTTCTAATAGGGTTGGAGCAACTCCTAATAGGGTTAAGGCTTCTAAGAAGACCCAATCCTCTAACAAGGACTCAAGATAGTATATGTACTTCATAGACTCCTAATAGGGTCAATATCCTTAAAAAGATCCTTTTGTTTAGTGAATCATCTAGTGGGTATCATCCCCACCAGAGATTTGCCTTGGCTAGGGTTTTCCTAGTTAACAAATAATGGTGTTATGAGTTCTCTATGTGCTTGGTTATATTTACTATTTAGCATTGTTGCTTTACTTTCATATGCAAGTTATAAAGTAATTAACAATATTCAGTTGTGGGTAAAAGTTTGTAACATACTGATTCACCCACTTCTTAGTATTAGCTATTTCTAATAGTTTGCATTAGAGCATAAATACTTTGAAGAGGATTAAAAAAATAATTAAGATCCCAGAGAATATGGAATAGTTGAAGAAGAATCTTCAAGAAGCTCTTGAATAGATTGACCTTCTTATTGAAGAGAGAGATAACTTGAAAGATAGATACAAAGATGCAAAATTTTACATTGGCAAACTGAAAGATGAAATTCATGATCTTAAATCTAGCAAAGAATCTTTTGCATAGATCAATATTAATGATGATACAAAAAATTTCAAGAAAGAGAGTGTGATTTTGAAACATGATTTGAAAATTATTGAACTAAAGTTAAGTCTTAAGATTAGTGGAAATAAGATTGAACCTAATCTAAAATCTAAGAATGCAGACCTTAGATCCCAGTTGAGTCAAGTGACATATGAATTAGACTCTATTAAGATAGAGCATGCAAAGTTGGAAAAATAAAACATCATTGTGAAAGGATAGCTAACAGAAGCAAAACAACTATTAGAGAAACTTTATACAAGTTCTGAGAAAATTAATGAACAAATATTTCATCAAAGGCCTTCTTATGATAAGACAGGTCTTGGATATCTTCTTGGAGAGAAGTCAGAAAAGAAAGATGAGAGTAGGATAGAACTAGACCCCATAGTAGAAATTTCTAAAGAAAATTTTAAATGGTCTGATGAAGTTGAGAAAATTGAACTGACAAAGAAATCTGTTGAACCTAGAGTAAGAGAGAAAGTTGAAGAACTTAAGCAAGATGATTCATCCAAAGAAGTAAGACATGAATTTAGAGGTAGATGCTATATATGTAATGAAGTTTGACATGAAGAGAGATTGCACAGGTAAGTCTTCCAAACCTATTACAAATTTATATTGTTATAATTGTCATGGTTATGGACATAAGGTAGTAGAATGTAAGAAACATAAGTTTGTTGATAATGAGGATAGTAGAATGTTTAGGAATATTAACCCTACAATAATGGAAGAAGTGGATCTTAGAGAAAATCTAATAATGGAGAGAAACCTAATGGTGAAAGAAAATAGTTTTTTTTACAAATGTAACAACCTTGGACACATTACAAGAAATTGTAGAGCACCTGTAAGTGAGAATGGAAGCAACCAGAGGAATAATGCACCTATATATTAGTTATGCAATAAATTTGGAAACATCGCAAGATTCCATAGAATGGATAGAAGGAACTTCAATAGAAACCATAATCATAGAAGGAACAACAATAGGAATGATAGGAGGAATGAAAATGGAAGAAATAATAATCAAAAGGAAGTAGTCAAAAAACATGTTGAGGAATTCAAGGAAGCATTTGTGAAGGCTAGTAATCAAGAGAGTTTGCATATAGTATTGGAAGAGAAATTATTTGATGCATCTGATGGAAAGATAAAGTCATATATTCTTTGTGATGCAACTTGTCTGAATTAAGTTGCTACAACAACAATAGAGTATTAGTGGACCAATTCAAGTTTTTTCTACTAGTCCAACTTCATCAACTATTGTTTCTATTTCTAAATCCAAGGAAGTAAGCACTCAAGTAAAACCAAAGACTCCACTAAAACTTCTACTTACTGCAAGGCAATTGATGAGGATATAGACTTGAACAAGGAAATTGTTATACCTAAGATAGATATAGATACTACCACAATTGATGAAATGAGACTGTTCAGTCAGCTTTTAGAGGAAAGAGCAAGGCATAAACAACTTAGAGATGAGAGAGATAGAGAATTCACTATAATTGAAAGTGCTAAAAATATAATTACTGAGGCAATAGGTGTTGGTGTGGATTCATCTCAACACATTTTTTTATAATTAGAAGAGGCCATACATAAGTTCAATGAGGACACTTCTGGCCAAGAGAACCTTATAGAAAAGGCAAAGAAGAAGTTTGACAATAAAGTGCTTGAGCATATTACTCAACAAATAGCCATTAAGCAGATAGAACTTTCTACAATTTTGGCTAATCTTGAAAATTATTTTACAAATGTAACATCCCTTTTTGCCAAGCTATGTGATGTTACCGAGTACACAAAAGAAATAAAAGATAAAATTGAATAAAATTGATGAGGATCTGAAGGCTAGTGCTCAAAAGTTGTAGCTTGACCTTAGTTCAAGCTCTACACATCACATAAAGATTAGATTCCTGTTAGACATGGAGGTAGAACTATTGAGAGAGGAAGCAAGTATTTAGTCTACACTAATAGACATCTAGAACATGATCCTTCCTATCATGGAAACAATGAAAAAGCACATTTCTTATTCAAAAACATTGATCCATTATAATAATTTTTCAGTTGCAGATCATATGATTGAACTATTAGCAGAAGTCTAGGTTGCACTTCATATCTGCATAATTTTGCAAGAGAACTAGGATAAGACATTAGCTCTTATTCTTAAGTTACATTCTAAGTTTCTCTCACATTTTGGTGTCTCTATATAAGTGTGATTACCTTTGGAATTATTGTAAAAAAAGGGGGAGTAAGAGCTAGTAAAAGTCAAGGGGAGTAAGAGACAATGTAGAAAATAAGTGAGAATATAATAGATTGATATATCTACAGTGATAAGCTATGTATATACTATGCCATATGTATGAGGGAGATATGTAAAGACATGTAAGAAATGTATATATAATAGGTTTACAAAGATCAATTTTGAAAAATCAAATCCAGTATGTCAGTGTACACAAAGTTTGGCTCATAAGTGTTTTTTTTTTGTCACTAATGCCAAAGGGGGAGATTGTTGGCATTATATTGTATTTGTCATTAGTGACAAAACTTATTTGATTCTAAATGATTACTGAGCTCATCACTCAGTCTACAGTGTATACAGAGCATTCAGTGGTTACCTTGTAGGTTCATCACTTAAGTAGTTCACACTGAGCATTCTTAAAGCTACCGAGTGAGTGTACAATCCAATAGTTCACACCGAGCATTCATGAAGCTACCGAGTGAGTGTGCAGTCCAACAGTGTCTATCAAGCCTACAATGTTCACTGAGCTTCACAGTGTCTATCGAGTCATCAGTTTGTGTGATGGAAGCTAATGTTTACTAAGTGATTAATGTGTAGTGTTTATCGAGTGAAAGCAAGGTAAATGAAGGATTTAGTTTTTACCGAGTGACATTATATCTACTGAGTCTCCAATGGTTACTAAGTTCCAAGCTAAATTGTGTGATTAGTATGAACTGAGCTTCTACTTCTCATGAGTGCATGATGATGCCAAGTAATGCAGTGGATGCCAAGTATCAGAAGGTCACCAAGTTAGCTTGAAGAACCCGAGTTTTCTACTATTTGGTCGACTCAGTAATATTTTGTTTGCTTGTGTTTTAGCTGACCTTACAATTGTAATTATTAGAATGGTATATATGTAATGTATTATATCATTTGCAATGTGTGTGTATAATAAGGAATGGACATGTAATGCTTTGAGAAGAGTAAATGCGAATTAGCAGCAGAGCAGAGTATTCAACAAGGTCTACAAGGAGTAGTAAAGATTCATCAGTCACAAGAGGTGATCTATACTTCAAGGATCTAATTAGCAATCAAGTTGTAAGTAGATCCACTATTTCATCCTAATAGGTGAATGAGTTTTGTAAATATTTTAACAAGGTAGACTTAATACTCTCTATATAAATCTCCTAACAGAGTGCATACTTCATTGTATGTTTGTAAATCCTCTAACAAGGTCAGTCTAGCAGTCCAAATTGCTCTTAATAGGGAAGATCATCAAAAATGATCAATGTAAGCCCTAACAGGCCAACTTTATACTATAGTAGTGAAGTTTTGTGGGTATCATCCCCACCACAATTTTTCTTTCTATTTGGAAGGTTTCTGGGTCACCAAAATTCTATGTTCATGTGTTATAAATGTTTATCTTTCTCATGCATACAGTAGATTAGATGAATGAATGATGAATGGATTAAGTACTGAATTGATTTAAATTTTTTGAGGTTACTAATTTACCCATCCCCTCTTAGTAACCTAGCTAGTCTTGATTATTTCCAACACTCACTAGTCAATCCATCAAGGTTTTAACCTTAAGAATATACTATTCTATAAGAATAAAACCAAAAGAGATCCAATGTTAAGGACACCTTAGACCTTAAGGGATCAACAATATTTGAAATCAGAGGGATCAAGAGATTAAACTAAGAAAGCTCATAAACCAATGCAAGGAAAATAGACTAGACTAAGAAAACATTAAACAACAATATTTTTGTATTTTAAAAGAGATTGTGCAATTTTTTGTACTTTTGAATTTTAAAATGCAAGAGCATAAACTAAATCTAATGTTAATGCAAGAAAATACCTAATGAAATGAAGGGAAATATAACATTTTAGAGTACAGTATGGCATCTAATTCAAAAAAATAAAAGAGGGAAAGTGTGTTGGGTTCACCAAAATGAATAGGAAGAAAATAGGTCCTATCCTCAACCCTAATTTCCAATAGAAATGATCCAAATTGATCAATCACAAGGAAGCAATCAGTTCATTAATGAATCAAGTTGTAGAAAATATAGAAAAGGAGTAGAACCTATGGTCTTACTATTGATTAAATGTATTTGAAATCTGAAATGAATAGAAGAAAAATACTAACCTTTGAATCTAGAAAATGATGGTTTCTGATGTCTATGAATATTTTCAAGGAATCTTGCAACCTTTTCAAACTAGAAATGCCGAGATGAAGAAATATTTTGTCTTTTTTGAAGGGAGGTTGACCTTGAACCTGATGGTGGAGAAAATTTGACTCCAGGGCACAATCCTACCCCAAAAAGTTGACCTTGACCTGCACTACTCTGATAAAAACTTTGTTTATGGACCTCACAAGTTTGACAAAAAGTGTACCCAAATCTACTCTCAAATTCACTGTTCCACACCTGTATCTACAAGAAAAATGGTTTTTTATTTGATGGGGGGTTTACCTCAGTAAAACCCCGATTTGGAATTAACCTTCAAATATAATTGAAATTGTATCATGTATAAATTTTTTTTTTGAACTTTTCACCTTGCTTATATGGATGTCCTTGTAGAGGATTCAAATCCTTGAATGCACATGTACAAATGCTCTAAATTTATATAGAAATATACGTAGGATGTATATAGGATGTCTCAAATCAATGGAATTAGATCTTCAACACCAAACTTTAATGAATCATTGCTTAGAAGAAAGCTTGGATGGATATTGATGGAGAAATATTCAACAAGAGGGCTCCATAGAGATTAATTATTTCAATGGCTAACAATAGATCTCCTTAATGAATTGGATGCTTGAACTCTTGAATTCTTGATGGATAGTAGATCTTCACTTCATGTAGGTGGATGCTCATTCAATTTATCTTGTACATGTAAACTTCATAATGGATCGATCAAATTGAGGCAAGAAGACTTCCTTATATAGTGATCTAGGGAACACACTCCTAGAGAAGTCAACATTGGATAATTAAACCCCAATTAATCATAACCCCTATAAATGGACCTAGATTAAATGTAATTTAAGAGTTTTGTTAGAAATGGAAAAAGAAATATGGAAATAAGCAAAAATCAGGAAAGAATCTAAGTGAGTTAATGCATGAAAAGATATTACCATAGAATAGGAGAGAGAAAGGTTCAAGATCCAACACCATGAGACAAAATATTTGGAAAGGGGAAAGCAAAGAAAACCCCTTGTGACATTATGAATGAGGCATGATAAGCCTAAGAAGAGAGAGAGAGAGAGAGAGAGAGAGAGAGAGAGAGAGAGAGAGAGAGCAAGATAGAAATGCTCATACAATAATTGAGAAGAGGAAGAAAACCTCATTAGAAATGAGAGAGGAGGGTCATCTCTTAAATAGAGATGAGAGAGAGGAGTTAGAATGTAACTCCCATGTCTATGAATGCCACCATTCATAAGTGTGTGAGGCCAAGTGTGAGATTCCTCTTAAGGAGGAATAATCTAAATTACAAATTATAATAAATATTTGTCCTCACATATTCCACTAGATGACAAAATAAGATGTAGTGGAAAAAGGACAAAAAAGAAATATATTAGGATACCTTGGATTATATCCTAATATATTATAACAATAAAGAAAGGAGGTCTAACCTTGGTTTATAAACACACCAAGGAAAGATTAAAACTTCTAACACCCCCCTTTAATCTTTACTTGGGGTAATTACATCAAAGGCTATTAAACCCATATTTTTACAAAAATCTGCAACTTAATCTTCAATATGAAGTAATTTGATTGCCTTCAAGTCAGATAGTACATTTTTAGATCCAAGAGAAGTACACGAGTCCTTTGATTGTGATCAAGTGGAAGCATAGACACATCTTCATATGTGAAAAATTGAGAAGGTTCCTTGATGGATCACCTGAAAAAAAAACAGAGAACAAAAAACAAGACAACTATCCACAAGTAGAATTACATTGAATGTACAAGTTAGTAAAAAAAAGTTATAATACTTTAATCAAGGAGGAACTAAGAGAGATGAGAATAAATGAATGTGTTCACCAACATGCAATGGAGTTAACATGATATCTAAAATAAGTCATAAGCTCAAAAATGATCATAATATAGGTCAAAATGACCAATCTTTATGCAATAAATCTCTCATGAAAGAAACATACTAATGCACAGATGACCACAGACAAGGCCAACTAATGAAACCTGCATCAACATTGTGTCAATCACATGGATATAGATATTCCACTAATGAGTCATCCCACTATAGGTGAATGGGTCATGACTCCATCACCTACATGACCCATGATCTAGGCAATAAAGTATGCAGAACATTATCACATTGTATATTTATCAAAGAAATATAAGAGAGACAATAATAAATAAGTAGAACATGTGCCTCAAGCACCAAATAATTCAAGTTATAGTTTTTCCAAGAATTATAGCTGAAGTGGACCAAAGGAAGGGTTTATGAGGAGTAAAAACATATTGCCTTCAAATAAGAAATCCATCATGGACAAGCAACATCATTTCCATGAGGAAAAAGATCAACATGGGTCAAAACAACTTTCTCAAATAAAGTCTCCAATATAGGAGTGCTCCAAGATATGGTAGCCTCGTCACCTATACACTCAAAAATGAGCAAAGTGTAGGAAGTCATACCATGACTAAATCAAAACTAGGAGCATACACCAAGGAGATAAAGAGATTGAAATGGTAAATCCCCACAAAATATCATACTTGCATTGAGGAACAAAGTGGAACAAATGGAGGGAAACTCCATTGAAGTAAGTGCACACCAATTATAGGTTGGAGGGATACTCCATGAGCCAGATAAGGCAACTATGAGTCAGTTTAAAATTGTCGAGTCCACCATAGTTAACCTTGATAAATTGGCTCCCGATGCAACTTACAAAAAATATCATATAAATCAATGGTATAAAACCATAAAGTGCCAACATGGGCATGGAACGATGCTATAAAAGCATAAAACTGCAACCATGTGCAGATAGATCAATTAACTCAAATCATTAAATAATGAAGGCAATAGTGTAAGATACTCATAAACCTGAATAATTGAGATAAAAAAGAAGTATTTGGAAGAGCAATAAGCATAAGTTATCAGTTAAAATATCCATGCAAGGTGAACACAAGTGAGAATATATTAAGGATGGGCTCACCATCAAAGACAATAATCCTCCTAGATTATGGCAAAAAAAAAAAAAAAAATTATAAAAGAGGATATTTATTTATTTTAAAAAAAACATAAAAACTCTTAACTTTTTATGTAAAATAAATAATAATAAAACTTTAATTAGTTTTAATATTTAATACTAAGAACTTCTGTAAAAAAAAATAATCCTTAACTTCTCCTTTTTTACTTAAAACCACGTAAAGGAGTAAGAGAGATTTAAAATAAAATATTGCACTTGTGTTTGAGCTAACTGACAATGAATGATAATATGCCAAAATTAGGTTGACAAAAGGCAATGATAAAAGAAAATGATGCCTCTGTCAAGAGCTCAAAAAAAAGAAAAAAGAATCTTGCATGAAAAGACAAGAAAACGTTACTAAAATAATAGATTTCAAGAATAGTAATGATGCCAATACGTTATAGCAGACTGACGAATCCAAACGGAATCATAGCTAGCCAAAAAAAAAAACTGCAATAAGTTTATTGTTTCAAAAAAAAGTACATTTAAGACACAATGCACTTGAAAAATGATTCGCTCTCTGATCTCCTCCACATACATATCTACGAGACTTGCCCGTACCTAAAATTTGCGCATTTTACATAAAATCAAGTGATCCTGGAGGCATTTCACGGGCACAAGAGGGTTCACGTCATAGATTTCAGCCTCAAACAAGGGATGCAATGGCCAGCATTAATACAAGCTTTAGCCTTATGCCCAGATCAAACCCCTCCTCCAATATCCTCCGTCCTGGCCGCGGTTCAAAACCTGAACCCTAAGATCTTCACAGCTTAGAAAAACTTGCAAAAGGCATAACAAATGCAATCTTGGCTCAGAAGATGTGAACCCCAACTCCTTTTGTTGGCAAATTTTGCGTGGTTTGATTCCCTTGGTCAAAAAACCTGCAGAGAATCTGTCATATGATTTGGATTCTTTGGACCAGAATTTGGCAAAGAACTAGGCAGGAGATGTGATCAGGACTGTGTGATTTGATAGTCACGATGTGAATCAGATGCCTTTAGTTCATATAGAGAGGCTTTCGGCCTTCAGCAGTTTTGGGAGAGCGAGCTCATTCATGGCTGTTGGGCGATGCTTGCTACGCTCGGTGCCCTAGCTGTTGAGACCTTCACTGGGGTTACATGGCATGATGCTGGGAAGGTATTTCCTACAAGAGTACATGGTTCATAGACATAACAAAATGAAGTATAACACGATAGGGCAATTCTCAAAACCACTTCAGCCAGAGCTTCAACTTCAGCCTTAGTAGTTCTGTCACTTGGCCTCAAAAAATTCAAATAGCCTGTGCCTACTGCTGGGACTGTCGACCAACATGTGATGCACGTTCGGTCAAGTGGGGGCCAAGGGGATTATTGTTCAAACTAGAGGAGAAGCAAACTTTGGAGAAAAAATCTGAAATATTGGCAAGTTCAACAGCTAGAAAAAGCAAACTAATGTGCACTGTTGTTCATAACATGCAGACTGTGCACTCGAAAGTGTCCCACTCTAAACCCTTCTATCCAAACGATTCCATGAGTTTGGAATGCTTGGATGCTGGCTTAGAGCTCCCTATCCACGGAGTGCAAGAGAGTATATTTCAAGAATAAGAAGGCTCTCAGATGAGCCTTAGAGATACTCTTCTTGCTAGTAAACCATGCAATGGGATGTTCCAAAGACAAGATGCAAGAATGCAAATGTCCCAAGGAGTTCCTCAAGAATGCAATGCAACTAAAGATTAAACTAGAATGAGATACAAAGTGGAGCTATGCTAAAACATGTATGAGAGTGTTACAATACCATTATTAAGCTATGTGAGATTAAGCTACATGTAAAAATGAAAGCTAAGCTAAGCTAGAATGCCATGATGCCATGGATGAGAGAATGTAGACAAGAAATAGAAGTTCTCTACAAAGCTCCAAAGAAACCCGTTAGAAAACCTGCAACATAACAATATTCAAAATGAGGATGGATTGAGGGGGAAAGCTCTCTCCCTTTTAAATATGTACGGACGGTGGAGATCAAGATGAAGATGGTGGATGATCAACGGTGGAATTTAAAAAGAGGAGTGATCCATGTGCACACACAAATCAACCAATAGAATATAAGTTGACTTGTCATATAAGACAAAAGTCACAAAGCCTTTTCTTTTAATTGCAAAATAGAAAAAGGACTTTATGTGTGCACTTTAAGTGGGTTAGAAGAATTGGGTCTTTTATTTAATTAAAAGGGGACATGTTCTTTTAATCAAATAATGAACTTAGGATAGCATAGTCAAACTATAGGTTATAATCAAATAAATTGATTATTAGCAATTTGGTCTAGGTAAATGATTAAATTAATTTAGCCAAAATGTTGAAAAGGGGGTTAATAGTCTAGATGACCATTTCTAGGTGATTACATTTACCCCTCTTTGACTAATGTGTGATAGATTTGGGAACACATTATGTCAAAGAAAATAGAAAGCCAAGTAGGCGGTGATAGATATAGACGTCTGATTCCAAAGAATGAAATGCAAAAATAGATAGCAAGTCCTAAATGCACAGCCTGATAGTGGTAGTACTAAACACTAGGAAAAGATGATGTCAGAATTCAAGAAGAATGCTAACACTTAGAAAAGTAGATAGAGTGAGAGCAAGTGAGAAGATCAAACAAATGCTCCTAAGCAGTGATAGAGTATTTTTGCCCGCTCGGGATCGAAATGGAAATGAGGTAAGGGGATGCAAAAACTGGCTAGAAATGAGAAAATTAGAATATAGCAATGTCCAAGATGACAGATAGCTGATTCGAAACCAAGAATGACTATAAGAAACTAATAAAATGCCCCAGTTTGACTAGAGTTGACCTTGAAGGATATAGCATAAAACTTAGGTCGAAATGAGTAGAAAGGTGATTTTAGACATGAAACAATGAATTGAAGTAGATATGAAGTATGGAAATGATGAAGACATGAAGAAATGAAGATGCCCCAGTGATGATTCGGAGATTAGACCTCAAAAGGTCAGCTAACTGCTCAGAAGAAAGTAGAATTTTAAAAGATAATTTTGACCATCAAGATGAACTCGAATTTGGATTTCGATCTCAAAAATGAATCTAGGATGTTGAAATTATTTAAGACGTCAAAACTTTATATAATGTGATGATAAGATAGAAATGAGATGAAGTCAAAGATTAAGAAGGTGAAAAGACATGAACAAGAAGAAAGTAAAGAAATATATGAAAGGAGTTAGCCGATATGTCCATAAAAAGATGAAGAGAGAGCTCTCCCCATATGCAAGAATATAAGATTAAGCTAGAAAATGAACCTAAAATGCAAGCTAATATGCAAAGTGGTTTACCAGCAAGAAGCGCATAACATTTAGACTCTTAATTTCATCATTGAGCATTTATTAGGGACATCATGAGATCATACAACCATCACTAGTATAACTATGAGGATATGAATATGATCGATATTAGATAGGTATGTGGAAATCCAATCTAAGCATCAGAGACATGTAAGTCAAGATAACTACACGATTAGATTCCCTAAGTTTAATTTAGCAAGATTACACCTGTATCAAGGCATAAGTGCCAGGATAAACCCTGAGTGCAGTCTTGCAAAACAGTCAAGGATGATACATTTGTAAGTCAACGTGTTGAATAGGACCAGCATAAATGCTTACAACACTATAGAAAAACAAAAGTATACCCACAAGAAGAAATCAAGAAAATATGTCCCATGCCCCCAGTCTTCTAGTCAATGACATCCTTGAAAGACTATTAGGGAGGGAACACATGGCAAAGAAATCATCATAGACAGCACACAAAGTAGATAAAGATCAGCATAGCTCAGTCGTTTAAGTGTTAAAGTGCGTGTGTGTAAGTCACTTGGCCATTTCTTCCAGACTTGATTCTGATAGTGAGAAATATCACGACGTCGGAGACCGTAGGTAAAATATCTATAAAGTGTTGAAAAACACTTGATGTCAAAGTGGGTGGGGGTAGTGTTGAGAAACACTGTTGTGTCAGTTGTCAAAGAAACCCTAATGCACAAGAATACCTCAATAGGCTAAGTAGCTATGCCCCCAAGATGAGGACAAGAAACAATTCCAAGCTAGGAAATGTGTAGCGAAGTGGATGATTGAGACTAATAGACATAGGTGCAAGGGTTTCAAGTAATGCCTATTTCTAGGTTTTCACCACTTGACAGATTTTCTCAGAACTTTTTTCAAAAAAAAAATTTGGTGATACATCAAAGTGCCTATTGCTAGATTTTCACTAAGATTATCATTTTTTCAGGACATTTTCTCATTTTTAGAATTCTTTCAGCATCATATATGATTTTTCTGAATTTTTTAGAATAATTTAGAGAGCACTAGTTCTCAAGCAAGATCACATCATTTTCTCCTAATGTCTAGCAAGCTATAGGATATGATGGAGAAACAAGCCAGTGGATAAGCAAAGATGGATGAAAAAAGAGTATGAAGTAAGTGAAAGTGATCCTCAAGGACTGACTCCTCAAGAGTACCCAAGCTAGGGAAAGAAGTGAAATAGTCATATGAAGCATATTTTTGATAAGCAATGGAAGTAATGAGAAAGATAGCATGTAGGATAAGCAATGAAGCCAACAAGTGAGATAGCATGAAGTGTGTAGTCCAAAAGAGTAGACATGTCAAGAGACCTAAGAACCATTTTTCATTTATTATGATCAAGACCAAGGGGTCAACTAGATAGGATAGCGATTGGATAGAGCAATAAAAATAAAGCTCAACATGGAGGCTATGAGTGAATGAGAGAGCACAATAGAAAATCTCATGGATAAGATAGCCAATATGCAAAGATAGCTCAACATTGTCAAGATCAAAGAGAGAAGAGGGGATAGATGGATGATGGAAGAATTACGCATGATGCCTATTTGCCAGGTTTTCATCATGGTACTTATCCAAGGTGCCACAAGAAGTAGTTTTCACCATAGGGCGCATTTATTTCTCTTTACTTTTGCTACCAAGGTGCCACAAGATGTGGTTTTCACTAAGGCACATTTTCATTTTTTTCATTTTTATTTTCCTTTTTTCTTTTTTTTCTTTTTTGAATTTTTAGAAAGAGCTCAAGCTTTTTGAATTTAGATAGTGCTCCTATAGGAAAGATAAGCCATGATAAGCCAAGACCATAGAAAGGTATGCTCAAAGATGTTGATAGGGTGATGAAAGGGTTCAATGGTAGTAGGAAGAATATATGGAGGATAAGAGTTCATGTATAGAAAGGATGTGTAAGCTTTAGAAGATTTCATGAGGGTAGCTGAAATATTGGACAAGATCAACATTGACACACACCTTGAAGGGTATTGGAACGATGGAAGAATCAAGGATGAAGTAGCTTGAGGTTTAGATGTATGAGGTGGTAGAAGAGATTTGGAAAAAAGTGGAGTGGAAGGCTTTGGAATATTTTTAGGAAGATTTTTGGAAGAAGATGGAATGGAAGCCTTTGGAAGCTTGAATGTCAACTTTGAAGTATTTTCAATATTCAAGTCTTTTAAAAGAGACTTGGGAATCCACATAGCTTTAGATTTTCCTCGTTCTTTGGGTGCTTGAGAGTGCATTTCTTCAATGATGGATTTAGGAACCCACATTTCCTTTGATTTAGCACTCTTAATAGTTGACCTTTACGGTCTCTTTTGTGAATTCTCCTTCTTAGCATTCACATGTCGATTAGATGGGACATAGTGATCTTCATTTTTCAATAGATTCTTATATTTATTCTCACTTCCAAAGGACTTGGGATTTGTGGATGAATAAGGATGATATGACTGGTTTAGATGGATAGATGGGTGAAAAGTCATCAAGGATGAGTGTCTTTGTTGATCTTGAGGTATAATGGGAGAGCTAAAAGTGGAAAGTGTAGGATACAAAGGAACGTAAGGCCCCAATATGGATGGAAGGTTTGAATGCTTTAGCTTAGATGGATAAGGACCAAGGATAGATTTAGAAGATGCAAAGGGATAGTGGGAAGGGATATCAACATCTTTAGAGTGAGAAACATGGTCAAAGACATCAATAGACTCATGAGTACCTTTGATAGGAACAACATTTTTAATAGAAGCAATTGAAGCTTGAGCACAGTTTTGAAGTGGATGTGGAGAAGTAGAACATGAGGGGATGCTTTGATCTTGACAAGTAGCTTTGGATAGCATATGAAGAGAACTTTTCTCATAATTTTTAGTAAGCTCAAGGGAGATAATGGAAGTGGTATCTTCATCATACTTAGGAGGTGGACAAGTTATAGGATATGGAGGGGAAAAATCTTGAAAGAGATGAAAGGGTGCTTGATCTTGATCTTTCTTGACATTTATAGCTTTTTCTTTTTGAGAGTCCTCTTGACATGGAGCCACTTCTAAGGACAAGGGATAATGAAGAGTGAATGGAGTAGTGCTTGGATTAGTCATAGTAGTGCATGAAGGTTGAGAATGTTTAGGATTAGTAGCATGGAAAAGGTTTGCAGCCAAGTGAAGGTTAGCTTGAGTTTCTTTTAGAGGTAGCCCTTGAGGATACACGTATTGCATATGGAAAGCACTAGGTTTTTTGTTTGATGGAGGCATGTTGGAAAGCTTTGAAGTGCTGGGAGATGCATGAGTGTTGGAAGAAGTGGAATATGTAATAGAGCTGCTACTAGACATAGATTCATCAACGTAGTCTTGATCAAGAGAAGTATCCTCAGCACATGAGTCACTAGAGGTTCCAATAATTCCATTATCCATAAGATCTTGGATTTTATGTTTTAGCTCAATGCAATCTAAAGTAGCATGGTCATTATGTTGATGATAAGCACAATAGATATCCAAGAATGGGTTTCCATAGTAGCTAGACTTAGGCAACATGATGAGCTTGGTGCCAAGAAGTGTTCTCAAAATGTCATCATAAGAATTCCCCAAGGGAGTAAAATTTCTCTCAAAAGTATGTCTAGAGTCCTTTGGTTGTTTCTCAAGTGAATATAATGCATTCATGTCTTCATCATTATCTTCGTCAAAGATAGGTCCATCATGAAATTTTGGCATAGGCTCAAAGTAGGTATCACTTGCTTGTTCTCTAAAGAGGTCTTTAGATCTAGAAGATGAAGACATTTGATGTCTTGACGTAGAGCATGTAGACCTAGAAGAAGAGGATGACCTTAAACAAGGTGACTCATATGCATGTAAAGATCTTAAGGAAGATTCATGTAATGATGCAATCTTCTCCTCTAACCTTTTCTCAAGTTTAGACTTCATTTCTATCATGCGCTTAGAGAGACAAAGGTAAGAAAGATCATTTGTCTCTTCTAGTTCTTTATATTGTGCATATAGATCTTGAAACTCTTTAGTGACATGGAGGATATCATGATCATCTAGATTTGGTTGAAGTTTGGTAGCACAAGGTTTAGATCCCATAGTTTTAGATGCAAATCCAAGCATAAAAGAGCCTAGAAGATAACTTGATGTTGAAACTATAGGAGGTAGAGTGTTTAACTTGCCAAGATAGTAGAGAGAGATTAAAGTGACTTGTCAAACAATATGTCCAAGAAACTTATGACATGAATGAATCAAGTCAATAGCTAGGCAAGATGCCCAAATAGCCAAATAGATAGAGCAAGTAGGGTGACAAGTGAACAACTCTCCAACCCAAGAGTGTAGTCAAGAAATCAAAGAAACCATTTTAGAAAAAGGATAACTAGCAAGCAAACATAGACCATGAAGACAAAAAGACCAAGAGCACTAAGACCAAAGAGCCACTTTAACCATGTTTAAGCACTAGAGACATAACAAATCATAGCCAAATGATGAAACCCCTCTTAGTAAGCAACACAAGAAAATGTTTGCATTTGATGTTTTTACTTGGTTGACAAAGTTTGACAATAGTTGATAGCATAGAAAGTTTGATGTTCAAAAGAAATTTCTTTCCAAGCAAGATAGTGACACATGGAGTAGTCTTCAAAAAATCAAGCAAGGGACAAAGCAACCTTGCATAATACAAGCATATGTGAGGTCTTAAAAGAAAGTTGTATAACTATCATCATGTGTATGTTCAAAATATTTCCATAGGTCTAGCACATTTGAGAACACATCAAACAATATCTACCTAGAAGTCATGGTTCATTACTCAACAACTTGGCCCATGCTTGATGCTCCTTCACCTCACATCAAGTAGTTGCCCACAAGAGATATTGTCTTTGTCATGGAAATGCCATAAGCATAACCAAGGGAACACATATGGTGAGTGTAAATCTTGTGGTGATCTGGGTAGTCCACTAGGATCAATCCTTGCACCAAGAAGTTGAGCGGCTAAAAAAGGTAGTTACTAACTTAGGGTGTTTAGATAGGGCTTCTGTTCATAGTGTTCCTCTTGCTCCCAATTACGGGACACCTCACCTTGCGATGAGTAACCGATCTTGCGACCACAAGAGTACCTTAAGCATTCTTGCCTAGTGATCTCCCTATGGTCAAAATCCCATAAGCAATCACACTAGGCAAAGATAAATACTACATCTACCAAGGTTTTGTGTCCTTGATAGCCTTGAGTTTATAGTGGGTTGGAAGAGCCGGGTAATCTGCTTGTCCCCACTTGGGTCGTTCCTCTCAGGTTGTCCGAGAGCAGACCCTCTAAAAGTTTCTAAACTACACAAAGAGTGGATCAACTTTTAGAAGTCAAGATTTCTGATTCACCACAAGGGTGAAGAGCATACTCTCCTATTCCAATCATTTTCTCTCAAACACGTCAAAAAGATTCAGTTGCCTCTTACTCTTGAAATCAAATGGTAAGTCAAGATTTTTGATTCACCACAAGGGTGAAGAGCATACTCTCCTATCACCAAAAGATCCCAATTGTAAGTTTTAATGTGGCTAAAAATAAACAACTAGTATATGTTGCACATGTAAAAGTAAAGAACAAGCAAAATTGAGTTTTTATGCATTGGGAATCCCTACAAACAATTGTTAGTACCCTTGTGCATTTGAAGCTTTGACATGCGTTCTTTTTATGCAATGTTTCAATTTTTTTCACAAGGATGGCAACCTGCAATCACAACTTGTTAGCACCACAATTTAGTGTGAAATAATATAAAAAACTAAAATAAAAAGTGGTTAGTTGCCTTAAATATCCAAGTTATCTTTCAATCAAGTGTATGCAAAGAAAGTGCAAACTAATCACAAATGCTCTCATTTTTGCTCTTTGCTTTTGACCTAGTCAACAAGATTAGACTGTTTTGCTATTATTTTGGATTCAAAAATAGAAATGAAAAGAAGAGACCCCTACTAAAAATTAGAGATATTTTCAAAAATGTAAGAAATTCAAAAAAATCTCTTCATTTGCGCCCTAGAGACTGATTTTGTCAAAATAGGCTAGATTTATCAAATTGGGTTTTTGATCCTTAATATGACCTCAAAATTCAAAACATAAAGAAAGAAACCCCATTAGAATTGAAAACCCTTTCTGAAAATGTATGTTTTTAAAAAAGATTTGCTGATTTGCGATCAGAAATGACTTTTTATGAAAAATAAAGAAAAAATTATAATTCCTAAAAATCATGTCAAAATGCTCTAAAAATTAGACTGAGACATTTTGAGCACATACCCAAACTGCAAAAAAAAAATTGGAACTAAACTCCAAGCGGTTTAAAAGATATGATCAAATCTTTAAACCAACTAAGTTTTTTGCCTTCAAACCAATCTACTTATGGGTTGGCCTTAAAACCAAAGTGATAATTCTACAAAAGCATTTGATTAGATCTAATATGCTGTTGTAAAAAACTAGAGATGAAAAATAAAAGAAAATGGAGCTTGAAACTTGATTCAAGCCCCACGGTGGGCGCCAAAAATGTACACTTGATTTGTGTCACACTCTAAACCCTTCTATCCAAGCGATTCCATGAGTTTGGAATGCTTGGATGCCGGCTTAGAGCTCCCTATCCATGGAGTGCAAGAAGTTCATATTCAAGCATGAAGGCTCTCAGCCAAGCCTTAGAAATGTACTTCTTGCTAGCAAACCATGCAACGGGAGGTTCTTTGAGACAAGAGCAAGAGTGCAAATATCTTCAAGAAATCCCTCAAGAATGCAATGCAAGTATGGAAACTAAGCTAAGATGATAATGTAAAATGCAGCTATGTTAATCATGTATGAGAGTGTTACAATACCGTTATTAGACTATATGATTTAAGCTAAATGTAAAAATGAAAGCTAAGCTAAGCTAAAATGCCATGGATGAGAGAATGTAGAAAAAGAAAGAGAAGTTCTCCACAAAGCTCCAAAGAAACCTGTTAGAAAACTTGCAGTATAACAATATTCAAAAGATGGATTCCTTGAGGGGGAAAGCTCTCTCCCTTTTAAAGATATATGGATGGTAGAGATCAAGATGAAGATGGTGGATGATCAACGATGGAATTCAAAAATAGGAGTGATCCATGTGCACACACAAGTCAACCAATAAAATATAAGTTGACTTGTCACATAAGACAAAAGTCTCACAAGCCTTTTCTTTTAATTGTAAAATAGAAAAAGGACATTATGTGTGCACTTTAAGTGAGTTAGAAGAATGGGGTGCTTTATTCAATTAAAAGGGGACATATTCTTTTAATCAAATAATGAACTTAGGATAGCATAATCAAACTATAGGTTATAATCAAATAAATTGATTATTAGCAATTTGGTCTAGGTAAATGATTAAATTAATTTAGCCAAAATGCTGAGAAGGGGGCTAATAGTCTAGATGACTATTTTTAGGTGATTACACATGGTATAAGTAATTCAAAAACCAATGTTACTTGCTTCAATGGTAGTGTCAAAATTTTCAATTTTTTTTACACAACCTTGTCTTCTTCCTTTGTTTTGCCATAAGATTTAATCCCTGCAACAATCTCATATATCCTACCAATATAGCTTCTAACAGATCCATCTTCTATCATTTTAGTATCTTGAAATGAACATATCCAATTCTGAAATCTTATCCTCTTTTGATGTTTGTCACCTTCAAAAATAGATTCTAATGTCTTCCAAATCTCATGAGATGTCAAAAGTCATTTTACCTCACTGTACTCATTCTCTAGAAAAGACGTGTTGAGATAATGGGTGTTGCACACATTGCATAATATTGTTATTTTATTATTTTATTTTTATTATGTAATGTTGTACCTAGATGGACATGCAACATGTAAAGATTCCCATGGGATATACTTGATGAGTTGTATTGTAACATTGTAAAAATATTTTATGTAATTATTTAATATTGGGGAAAAGAATTAAATGCCCAATATTAAATGTGAGGTTAGTGGGTTAGGTAGCACATGGTTTTAGCACATGGTTTATGTAATACCACTTGGTAGTTTTGTGGGACTTGCTACTATATAAGCAACCACAAGGGTAGTTGTTATAGAGAGAGAGAGTGATAAGAAGAAGACAAAAGGCAAGAGTCGAGCGGGACAAGGCTTGACAGGTTAGCCAAGGGAGCATTTGTGAAGGTTAAAAATATGGCATGAGATGTGTGGATTCATGCTTGTTCACATAGTTTGCTTGGTTGTGGCTATGGCCATGAAGGCTTCCATGGTTGTATGGCAAATGGTAATTTTTGATGAATAATACATGGTGATGGATGCTTTTGGTGGCTGGGTTTTTGCCTCAATGAGGGTTTCCCAAGGTATATCTTGTGTCACAATTTTGTGGGTATGTTATCTATTCTCTTGCATATGGATTTTAATTCCGTGTTTATTTTAGATCTATTATGGGTTATGTGGAAATGGTTATATTCTTTATTGCCAAGTTTCCTTACAAAATGATAGTAAATCTTCTCTGGCTCTCATGTTACACATGAATAGGTCTCTCTCTACTTCACTACATTCTTCAAGTTCTTTTTCACCCTTTATCAAAAGCTAATAACCTCGACCCATGCATAGTAGATGAGTCATCATCTTCTCCTTCTGACTATATGAAAACTAAGCATACATCCACAAAAGCTTATAGAACAATCTAGAAAGTGTTAGGAGATAAGTATGAGAACTAAGCAAACATCCACAAAAGTTGGGATATCCTCGATCAAGGTGAGAAGATAAGTATGACTTAGATAGGAACAAACTCCCGTGTTGTCAACAACTCCTAGACTACAACTAATAAATAAACACATTTAACTAAGTAAACTTAAGTAAAAGGATAAATAATAATTATTTACTCTAACATACTATTCCTTCCTCCTTCTTTGTCCTGTCAACCAAAATTATGCTCCTTCTGATCTTGTAACCAAATCACAAAACTCATATCTAATAATCCCTTGAATCACTTACTCACATTCACCAATCACTTACTCTCCCCCATACTATGTGATACTCATTCCTATTTCTAGTAGTGGCTCCATTACATCTTCCACTTCTTCCAACGCTCATGCATCTCCCAACACTTCAAAGCTTTCCAACATGCCTCTATCAAAAAAGGAACCTAATTCTTTCCACATTGACTACATGTATCCTCAAGGGCTACCTCTAAAAGAAACTCAAGCTAACCTTCACTTGGTTGCAAACCTTTTCCATGCTACTAATCCTAAACATCCTCAACCTTCATGCACTACTATGCCTAATCCAAACACTACTCCATTCACTCTTCATTCTCCCTTGTCCTTAGAAGTGGCTCCATGTCAAGAGGACTCTCAAAAAGAAAAGGCTATAAATGTCAAGAAAGATCAAGATCAAGCACCCTTTCATCTCTTTCAAGATTTTTCCATTCCATATCCTATATCTTGTCCACCTCCTAAGTATGATGAAGATATCACTTCCACTATCTCCCTTGAGCTTACTGAAAATTATGAGAAAAGTTCTCTTCCTATGCTATCCAAAGTTACTTGTGAAGATCAAAGTGTCCCCTCATGTTCTACTTCTTAACATCCACTTCAAAATTGTGCTCAAGCTTCAAGTGCTTCTATTAAAAATGTTGTTCCTATCAAAGGTACTTATGAGTCTATTGATGGCTTTGACCATGTTGCTCATTCTAAAGATTTTGATATCCCTTCCCACTATCCCTTTGCATCTTCTAAATCTATCCTTGGTCCTTATCCATCTAAGCTAAAGCATTCAAACCTTCCATCCATTTTGGGGCCTTATGTTCCTCCATCTCCTACATTCACTCATAGCTCATTCCCTAGCTCTCCTATATTACCTCAAGATCAACAAAGACACTAATCCTTGATGAATTTTCACCCATCTATCCATCTAAACCAGTCATATCAGCCTTATTCATCCACAAATCCCAAGTCCTTTGGAAGTGAGAATAAACATAAGAATCCATTGAAAATGAAAGATTACTATGTCCCATCTAATCGACATGTGAATGCTAAGAAGGAGAATGCACAAAAGAGACCGCAAAGGTCCACTATTAAAAAAGCTAAATCAAAGAAAATATGGGTTCCTAAACCCATTATTGAAGAAATGTGTTTTGAAGTATCGAAAGGAAAATCTAAAGCTATATGGATTCCCCAAGTCTCTTTTAAAAGACTTGAATATTGAAAATACTTCAAAGTTGACATTCAAGCTTCCAAAGGCTTCCATTCCATCTTCTTCCAAAAATCTTCCTAAAAATATTCCAAAGCCTTCCACTCCATTTTTTTTCAAATATCTTCTACCACCTCATACATCTAAATCTCAAGCTATTTCATCCATGATTCCTCCATCATTCCAATACCCTTAAAGGTGTGTGTCAATGTTGATCTTGTCCAATATTTCAACTACCCTCATGAAATCCTCTAAAGCTTACACTTACTTTTTATACATGAACTATTATCCTCCATATACTCTTCCTACTACCATTTATCTTTCATCACCCTATCAACATCTTTGAGCATACCTTTCTATGGTCTTGGCTTATCATGGCATATCTTTTCTATAGGAGCACTATCTAAATTGACAAAGCTTGAGCTCTTTCTAAAAATTGAAAAAAGAAAAGAAGAAAAAATGAAAAAAATAAAAATAAAAATGTGCCTTGGTGAAAACCACTTATTGTGGCACCTTGGTAGCAAAAGTAAAGAGAAATAAATTTATCCTATGGTGAAAACTACATCTTGTTGTACCTTGGATAAGTACCATGATGAAAACCTGGCAAACAGGCATCATGCGTAATTCTTCCATCATCCATCTATCCCCTCTTCTCTCTTTGATCTTGACAATACTGAGCTATCTTTGCATATTGGCTATCTTATCTGTGAGATTATCTATTTGTGCTTTATCATTCCCTCATAGACTCCATCTTGAGCTTTATTTTTATTGCTCTATCCCATTACTATCCTATCTAGTTGACCCCTTGGTTTTGATCATAATAAATGAAACATGGTTCTCATAGGTCTCTTGACATGGCTACTCTTTTGGACTACACACTTCATGCTATCTCACTTGTTGGCTTCATTTCTTATCCTACATGCTATCTTTCTCATTACTTCCATTGCTTATCCAAAATATGTTTCATATGACTATTTCACCTCTTTCCATAGCTTGGGTACTCTTGAGGAGTCAGTCCTTGAGGATCACTTTCACTTGCTTCATACTCCTTTTTCATCCATCTTTGCTTATCCACTGGCTTGTTTCTCCATCGTGTCCTATACCTTGCTAGACATTAGGAGAAAATGATGTGATCTTGCTTGAGAACTAGTGATATCTAAAACCTTCTAAAAATTTTCAAAAAAAATCATATACGATCTTGAAAAAAATCCTAAAAATAAAAAAAAGTCCTAAAAAAGGATCTTCTTTGTGAAAACCTAGCAATAGGCACTTTGATGTATCACCAAAAAAATCAAAAATACAAAAATACAAACAAATTGAAAAAAGTCTTAAATAAATCTGTCAAGTGGTATACTTTGTTTGTCTATAGTGTTGTAAGCATTCATGCTTGTCCTATTCAACATTTTGACTTATAAATGTATCATCCTTGACTGTCTCGCAAGACCACACTCAGGGTTTATCCTGGCACTTATGCCTTGATACAAGTGTAATCTTGCTAAATTAAACTTAGGGAATCTAATCACATAGTTATCTTGACTTACATGTCTCTGATGCTTAGATTGGATTTCCACATACCTATCTGATATCGATCATATTCATATCCTCATAGTTATACTAGTGATGGTTGTATGATCTCATGATGTCCCTAATAAATGCTCAATAATGAAATTAAGAGTCTAAATGTTATGCGCTTCTTGCTAGTAAACCACTTTGCATATTAGCTTGCATTTTAGGCTCATTTTCTAGCTTAGACTTGCATTCTTGCATATGGGGAGAGCTCTCTCTTCATCTTTTCGCAGACATATCGGCTAACTCCTTCCATAGATTTCTTTACTTTCTTCTTGCTCATGTCTTTTCACCTTCTTAATCTTTCACTTCATCTCTTTTCTATCTTATCATCACATTATATAAATTTTTGACCTCTTAAATAATTTTGACATCCTGGATTCATTTTTGGGATCAAAATCCAAATTTGAGTTCATCTTGATGGTCAAAATTGTCTTTTAAAATTCTACTTTCTTCTGAGTAGTTAGCTGACCTTTTGAGGTCTAATCTCTAAATCATCACTGGGGCATCTTCATTTCTTCATGTCTTCATCATTTCCATACTTCATATCTACTTCAATTCACTTTTTCATTTCTAAAATCACCTTTCTACTCATTTTGACCTAATTTTTATGCTATATCCTTCAAGGTCAACTCTAGTCAAACTGGGGCATTTTATCAATATCTTATAGTCATTCTTGGGCTCTAATCATTTATCTGTCATATCAAAAATTGCTATATCTCAATTTCTCATGTCTAGCTACTTTCTGCTTCCTCTTACCTCATTTCGATTTTGATCCCGAGGTGGTAGAAATACTCTATTGCTGATTGTTATAGCTATCTATTTCTTAGGAGCATTTGTTTGACTTTATCACTTGCTCTTAATCTATTCACTTTGTTAGGTGTTAAAATTCTTTTTGGATCCTAACATCATCTTCCTAATGTTCAGTACTACCGCTATCAGGCTATACATTTAGGACTTGCTATCTATTTCTACATTTCATTCTTTGGAATCGGATATCTATATCTGTCATCGCCTACTTGGCTTCAATTTTATTTGACATAATGTGTTCCCAGATCGATCACGCATTTTAGCTTATCTTAGCTTTCATTTTTACATTTAGCTTAAATCATATAGTCTAATAACGGTATTGTAACACTCTCATACATGCTTAACATAGCTGCATTTTACATTATCATCTTAGCTTAGTTTCCATACTTGCATTGCATTCTTGAGGGATTCCTTGAAGATATTTGCACTCTTTCTCTTGTCTCAAAGAACCTCCCATTGCATGGTTTACTAGCAAGATGTACATTTCTAAGGCTTGGCTGAGAGCCCTCATGCTTGAATATGAACTTCTTGCACTCCATGGATAGGGAGCTCTAAGCCGACATCCAAGCATTCCAAACTCATGGAATCACTTGGATAGAAGGGTTGAGAGTGTGACACAAATCAAGTGTACACCATGTACTGAGAATTTTTCTCAATAAACTTTTCTTCGAAGATTGGAAGCAACAAAAGAAAGCCTCAAACAATCTAGCTAATTAAGAAGAGTGGAGACAGCTTTCAATGACCTAAATGTTTGACCAAGTATGTCTAGAAGTGCAAGCACTTATGGAGACTTCGCTAGTAGTAGTAGAATCAGATTTGATGAAGATAGGAGGATTGAAGAAGGTATAAACCTTCTCATTAGAAGAGAACAAAATGGTAAGAATATCTTTAAATTTTGGACTTGCAATGAGTTTGGTCATTAATAATCTAAATTTACTAAGAGGGAGAAAAAGTATAAGGGAAAGTTTAAGGCTAGGAGACCTAGGAATTGTTTGTATGCTAATGAAGAAGATAAATTTGATGAAAGAGATCAAAGTGAAAGTGATGATGAGCTAGCATTTGTAGCTATCAAAGAAGATGATCTTGACAGAGAAATTAGAGAGGAAAGAGCTTTAGTTTCCCATGTTGAAAAGAAATCTGATTGGATAATAGACAATGGATGTTCACATCACATGACTGGTGATACAAATAAATTTGTTAAATTTAGGAATCATGATGGAGGTATTGTTAGAGTTGGTAACAATGCAACTTGTCACATTATAGGGATAGGATCTATTACACTTTATGGTAACACTAACACTGATGATGTTTATTTTGTTAATGGACTAAAACATAACTTGTTGAGTGTTGGATACTTGGTGGATAAAGGTTATCAATTATAGTTCATAGAAAAGACTTGAACTATTGAGGATAAGGATAGTAAGATGATTGGAGTGGGGAAAAGGTCTATAGGTAATGTATTTAGTTGAATCCTACTAAAATGACATGTTTAGTTGTAAAAGTAGATAACAATTGGCTATGACATAGAAGATTTTTCCATATAAACTTTAATAATATTGTGAAGGTTAGTAGTAAATTTTTAGTTAGAGATTTTCCTAAAATAATAAAGCCTACTAATATTGTTTGCAAAGAGTGTATTATGGCTAAGTAGAACAAGGTATCATTTCTCAACAACAATTTCACTTACTGCAAAGATGCTAGAAATTGTTCACACAAATTTGAGGGGTCCTACTAGGACAAGAGGATTCTATGGAGAAAAATATTTTATGATTTTCATTGATGATTTCACTAGAATGATGTGGGTAGCATTTCTTAAAGAGAATTTTGAAGAATTTGAGAAGTTTAAGATATTTAAGAATAGAGTTGAAAATGAATCTAGTGCTAAGATAAATTTTTTGAGATCAAATAGAGGAGGAGAATTCATCTCTAGAGAGTTTAACATGTTTTGTGAAGAGAATGGAATTAAGAGAGTTATCTGCACCTAAGACTCCCAAGCATACTAGGATTTTTGAAAGAATAAATGGATTAGTATTAGAGGAAAAAAGAGCAATGATGTTTGGGAATGATGTATGCAAGGCATTTTGGAGAGAAGTAGTATATACCATAAACATAGTATAGATTAGACAAGGTATGAATAAGACCCCCTATGAATTATGATTTGTTAATTCACCATTAGTTAAGTATTTTAAAATATTTGGAAGCAAGTGTTACATTAAGAGTGATGATGACATTGTTAAGTTTGATTCAAGAAGTGATTAAGGTATGTTTCTTGATTACTCATTGAAAATAAAAGCTTACAAATGTTTTAATCATAGAACCAAGACATGAGTTGAATGCACAAAAGTAAGGATTGATTAAAATTTTGGAATCAAGGAAAAGATGATGGATTATAATTTTGATGAAGAAGAAGATAATACTAGAATTGTTAGAAAGAATCTTGAAGTTTTCATTGAGACTAACAATGATCTAAAAAATGATGCATACATTTTTGAACATAGAGAATGATAGAGATTTGAACCAAGAGAAAAGATAAGAGTTGAGTTAGAAACTCCTATTTCTAATAGGAACATGAGAAACAATCACCCAACAGAGAAAATAATTGGAAGTAGAGACAAAGAACTAATGACAAGAAACAAAGTTAATGAGGAATTATTTCTAATTTCTCAGATTGAACCCAAGAGTACAAATGAAGCATGTAAAGATGATCATTGGATTCAAGCAATGAAGAAATAATGAGATCAAACTATGAAGAATGACACATGGGAATTAGTTCCTAGACCTAAAGACAACAATATTATAGGAACCAAGTGGGTATTCAGAAACAAGATGAATGAATAAGGTGAAGTTGTAAGAAACAAGGCCAGACTTGTATGCAAAGGATATTCACAACAAGAAGGAATAGATTATGAGGAGACATATATCTCTAACCTAAGATTCAAATTTTAAGGTTCGATTATATTTGGATGTTGGGTTTTTTTAGAATATTCAAGACTATGTTAAGTTACTGAGAGGGGAGGGGTGAATTAGTAACTTCTAAGATTTTTTCTAATATCAATTCTTAATATAGTAAACCAATTAGCATTAGATTCATCAAATCTATTCTATTTGCATGCATGAGAAACTAAAAACATTAAAACATCCACAAAACTTAAACACACATATTTGGTGACCCAGAATCCTTCCAAATAGAAAGTAAAATTGGTGTGGGGATGATACCCAAAAACTTTAGTACTACAACATGAAGTTGGCCAATTAAGGTTTACATTGATCACTTCTAATGATCTACCTTGTTAGGAGTAGAAAGGACTACTAGGTCCACCTCATGAAAAGTTTTACAAACATATAATGAAGTATGTACTCAGTAAAGAGATTTAGAAAAGACTATTAGGTCTACCTTGTTAGAGGATTTTGATTGGTTCACCTGTTAGGATAAAGTAGTAGATCTTTAGAATGCAACTAAGTTTGCTAATAGAGAATCCTTTGTGTACTAATCACCTTTTTGTGGTAGATTTGTCACTACTGCTCCTTGTACTGATATGGCCTTTACAATTCTTTATCTATTGCTTAGTTTTGCATTCTTGCAATTGTATTTTATATTCATTACATTCCATACTACATTGGATATGATACAATACATCACATATATATACTAATCCAATTTACAAAATTACAAAGTCAGTCATGATACAAGTTAACACAAAAATTACAAAATCGGCCCATATGAAGATACTCGAGTTCTGAAGACTAACTCGGTGAGGTTCTAATCCATGGCATCTACTGTCACTACTTGACATCATCATGCTCTTGGTAGACATAGAAGCTTAGTCCATACCGATCACCTTCAATTAGTCTTAATTTCAGTCTACATTGGTGACTCGGTAGATACTACATAACTTGGAAAACACTAATCACTTGGTTCCATGAAGTAGCTCAGCTAGCACTAGATTTCCATCACATAAACTGAGGAACTTGGTGGATACTGCAATGCTTGATAACCACTACTAGACTTGGTGAATATAGAAATACACAGTTTACACTGCTAGTGTTCACATTAATTGAATCTACTCAGTAACCACGAGAAATAGTCAAAAGGACTTGATAGCAACTGTAGAAGCTTAGTGGCTACTGAATTACATGGCAAACACTATAAATTTTTCAATGAGATTGGTAGGTGTACAAAATCTAAATAAGTGTATGTCACTAATAACAAACTTGACTAATATGTCAACAATCTCCCCCTTTGGCATTAGTGACAAAAATACTTATTAGCCCAAAATTGAATACCTTGTATTTTTGAGATTTTTCAAAATTGATATTTGTAAGATATATACAGAGTATATCTTCATCATAGAATATATCTCCCCCATACTATGTGATCCATTATGTACATGTAACTTGTTATATACATATCTCTTCTCCCATATCTCATCTATATCTCATCTCCCTCTTTTACATATTTCCCTTTTTTACATATCTCTTCTCCCTTTTTTTGACAGTAATGCCAAAGATTTATTCAACATATTTATATGGAGACACCAAAATGAGATAAGAATTTAGAGTGTACCTTGAGGGTAATTTCCAATGTTTTATCCCCGTCCTCTTGAAGAACCTTACATGTATGGATGACAATTTCCACTTCAGCTAATAGTTCAATCATCTTGTCAGCAACAGAGAAGTTGTTATCATGAATCAGGGTTTTTGATTAAACAATTTGTTTTTGCATAGAATCCATGACTGGAAGGATCATATTTTGTATATCAATTAGTGTGGAATAGATCCTTGCTTCTTCTCTTAACAACTTTGCTTGCATATCTAACAAAAATATGATCTTAAAATGTGTAGAGCTTGAACTGGGATCAAGTTGTAACTACTGTGCACTTGCCTTGCCTTAAGATCAGTATCAATTTTCGATAATTTGTCCTCAACTTCCTTAGTATACTCAATGACATCACCTAGCTTTGCAAAAAGTGATGACACATTGGAATAGGATGCCTCAAAATTGACCAAAATTGTTGATAATTCAACTTGATTAATAGCAATTTGTTGAGCAATGTGCTCCAGCACTTTATTATTGAACTTCTTTTTTGCCTTTTCAACCAATTTCTCTTGTCCCTTGGTGTCCTCTTTGAACTTTTGGATTGCCTCTCCAAGCTGAAACAAAATAGGTTGATAAGAGTCAACCTTAATTCCAATAGCCTCAGTCAAAATGTTCCTGACATCATTTATACTCTTATATTATGTATCTCTTTCTTCTCTCAATCTTTGTTGCTTGGTCTTTTTCTAGAGGAGTTCACTGAATGTGTGCATTTGATTTGTAGAAAGATTATAGATATCCCATTTGGAGACTAACTTAGTGAGGTGCTGATACACAACATCCACTATCACTACTCGACATCGTTATGCTCTTTGTAGATGTAGAAGCTTGGTCCATACTAATCACCTTCAAGTAGTCTACACTAGTGACTTGGTAGATACTGTGTAACTTAGAAAACACTGAATCACTTGGTTACCATGAAGTAACTCAGTCAACACTAGATTTCCATCACATAAATTGAGGAACTTAGTAGATATTGCAATGCTCGATAACCACTACTAGACTTGGTGAACACAGAAATACACGGTTTACACTGCTAGTGTTCACATTAATTGAATTTGCTCAGTAACCACTAGAAATAGTCCAAAGGACTTGGTAGCAACTGTAAAGGGCTTGGTGGCTATTGAATTACATGGAAAATACTATAAACTATTCAATGAGCTTGGTATCTATACAAAATCTAAGTAAGTGTATGTCACTAATAACAAACTTGACTAATATGTCAACAGGGTTTTGGAAATAATTGTTTTTCCACTTCTGAGTCAGCTATTTTAGTCTTCAAAAAGGTAAAATCTTAAGTTACATTTAATCTAGGTCCATTTCTATGGGTTAAGATTAATTGGGGTTTAAATCTTCAAGGTTTGTCTTTCTAAAAGTTTGTGCCCTAGATCAGTATATAAGGAAGCCTCCTCTCATTTTCTGTAAGATTGAAGAAGGCATAAGGAGATGAGAAAAAGTTATACACTTTCATGATCAAGAATTCAAGCATTATCAAGCATTCAATATCCAATTCATCAAGGATATCCATTGTTATCCATTGAAGCATTCAATCTCTATAGAGCCCTCTTGTTGAAGATTCATCCATTTCCATTCAAGCTTTTTCCTAATTCAAGATCCATTTAAGAATTGTGTTGAAAATCTAATGCCATTGATTTGCGACATCCTACATTGTATTCTACATTCATTTGGAGCATCCATACTTCTAGATTAAAGGATTTGAATCCTCCACAAGGTTTTCAACATAAGCAAGGTGAATAGTTCCATTTACCTCATTTATCTATATTACAATTTCAATTTCAAGGTTAATTCAAGAATGGGGTTTGACCAAGGTAACCCCCCATCCAAATAACAAAATAATTTTTCATGTAGGTAAAAGTACATGACAATGAATTAAAGTGCATATTTTGCCGAACTTGGAGGATGGGTGGATTTTTTTTTGTCAAAGTACTGTAGGTCAAGGTCAACTTTTTTTGGCACAATTGTGCCCCACTATTTGGGTCAAGGTCAATCTACCCTCACAAAAGAAAAAGATTTATAGGTTTTGTAGATCTTGTAGTTTCGGCTCAAGTTCACAAAAATCAACAGTTTCCAAGACTATTTAATAGGGTTTTCAATAGGTTCTTTTCTAGAGCTAAGTATATTCATATCTTCATTTCAATACTAGGATTTCTAGATTTACATCTCATATCATAAGAATTAATATTTATGTATAAAAATATGGGTTTAGGGTATCTTTTGTGTGCACTATTTTTAACCCTATTCATCAACAATATTTTCATCCTATACACCACTGTGGATGATCAGGTTAGATCCATTAATGTAATAGCAACCCTATGAATGGAAGCCATAGACCAGTCACTAGTAAAACTTCCACAACTCACCAACCTTGTAACTTTAGACTATTGTATATATAAAAGAAAGATGAAACACTACACTCCAAAAACTAGAGGTTAGATTATTTGTCCAAATTTGTACACAGTCATACTAGGGCATAAAAGCTCTACAAAAATAATGATAAATATTGCAACAGTTCATACAACAGACTAAGACATGTGTAATCTGACTGGAAACATTCTAACCTTCCAAAATATTCTTCTCATACTCAAATACTCGAGCATGGGTGGTTACAACTTCCTAAACTATCATTTGCAACTTTTTGCTTACTTATTTTGATCAAATGGGTCCTGATAGCCCTTATTTTCACTATGCCAAAATTTTAAATATTAATGTGAAAATGTCTTGAATTGTGTTGTGTAGCTAGGGTTTGTTATGTATTATTATCAATCTTCCAGTAAAAACCCTAACCTAATAAGTTTCCTTTCCTTAGCAGTTAGGGGTTTCCTTAAATTTCAATAAATCAGTTGTTGTTGTATGCACCCTAAAATGGTCACCTTGACTATGTGCCCCAGTTTCATAATTTAACTCAAGCTTGAATTGATATTTATATCAGCATTTCCTTTGCTCAAATTAAATTATTTGAATTATTTATTTAATCATTATTATTTTACATCAATTTCCTTGATTAATTTGGAGTTAATTTATTTAATTAGTTTTAAATAAATGGTTAGATCATTTTGATTTTTGTATTATTTAATTATAGGAATTTTCTCCCTTTTAATTAAATAAAACCCCCTCCTCACTTAATTTTATGTGCAACAATTATTACTTTAAAATAAATAATTAAATAAATGTCACACAATTTATTTGATAAGAAAACATATTATTTTATATTAAAATTAAATAAAAACACCCCTCATATTATAATTTTTATGGAGTTTTACACTCCACATCTCTTAATTATATGCTCATTGCACATTCTCTTATGTGGGTCACACCTTTTCATTTAATTTTCATTTTCCCTCCAATTTGGGAATACCTCTTGGCTTTGGTATATAAGGAGACCTCCTTCCTTCATTTTAAGGAGGAAAATTTTATTATCACCATTATTTGGAGCTTTCATGTGATTTCCCTGGGAGGTAAATTTTATTATCACCATTATGTGGAGCTTTCATGCGATTTCCTTGAGGACTTGGAACATTCTTATGAGAAGATTATGACTTCTTATGCTACCATTATGATAGACATTTTTTGAAGCTTTCTTGGAGACTTGCATATGTCTTGCATGTTTATGATCATTTGAATCTTTCGTTCATTGGTTGTACTTGTGAAGACCAAGGCTAATGTTCATATGAGAGTTGCCACTACAAACTTTTGAAGGTCTTTGCAAATTGATGATAGGAAGCTATGAGTTGATTCTTAAGATCTTGCAATTTTATGGTGTTATTTTGAAGGATTTCAAGTATAAGGATTCATAGAAGTGTGTTTGCATATTTGTCCACATTTTTGGCACCCACCATGGGCCAAACCCACCTATTCCATGCTAGTTTTGGATTTTTTTTGAGCTAACCCCTTGTTTAGAGTTGCTTGTAGAAGAAAACCCTAGAGTTTCAAAGATTTGATCATACCTCCCAAATGGCTAGGTATTTTTATCTAGATTTTTTTTTGCAAGGTGATGACATATCAGAAAAAAGCTTTAGTCCAATTTTTAGATTTTTTTTGAGGTATTTTCAATTTTTTATAATTTTTTCTTTAACTTTAATGAAAATCATTTTAAGGAGTAAATTAGCAATTTTTTTGGAAAGGTCTCTAAATTCTAAATAGGGTTGATTTTAGAGATCATAATAATGCTCAATAATTTGATTTACAAAAACTAGTTTGTTTTGAAAAAATGGCTCTCTAGGGCACAAATTAAAAGATCTTTTCAAAATTTTGACATTTTTGGAAAGCTCTCTAATTTTTGATAGGGGTCTCTTTTTTGTAATTAGGGTTTTGGATTCGAATTCATATAATATAGGTCCAATCTTGATGACTAGGTCAAAAATCAATAAAAAAAAAGAGCATTTAATGAATAGCTTGCATTTAATTTTTACAATGGATCAATGCATGATGTGAGCTTTCATTTGGGTTATTTGCTGATTATTATTACTCTTAAAAATCAAATCTTTAGATCTAACCCTAGTTTTGCATAAGTTGGATATATATTTCATATCTTGTCTTTTCTTGTTTTGCTTGTTGCTTTTTTCATAATAACAATTTGCACTAGTTAGACTCTATATAAAAATGGATAAAGCATTGATCATTAGCTCACATGCAAATTGATGGGGTCATATAGTTGTACAGTATGCAAAAATATCAAAATCAATTTTCCATTTATGTAATGAAGAACTAATTTATTGGTCATTCCTTTATTGTAATAGCTTTCTTGGAGTTTATAGTTAGCTGTTGTAACACATAAGTTGATTAGTATATCAAGAATATTAATGACCATTTATCTACTATAAGAGATATATCTAAAGAGAAAAATATTAGTAAGCAAATTTTGAAGAAGAACAAGTCATTTAAATACCTAAGATGCACCCGCCTTGGCCCTATAGAGCCTAAAGTGTAGAAATCCCTTATCTTTTTTGTTGAATTTGGTTTAGATCTAAGATGAATTCAGTTGAAAATGGGAATTATCTAATCCTTAGAATTTTTTTTATCTCTTGCATCTTGGTATTGGGTTTTTACAACTTGGTAGCTTTAAAACATCAACAGGTCTATCTAGGACCATTCTAGGACCCTAGTTAAGATTCCTAGAACCTATTAGCTTCCCCAATACCTTAGTTGCCCATCCCTAAAAAAATTTAACCTATTGAAAAAATTTTGACCCATTGAGTAACTTTTGACAACTCTAGGACCTAATGATCAATTTTGGCTCTTTTACAAACACATTGGGAATAGTTGAATTCCAAGGATCATTGGAACTTATTAAACACGCATGACTTCTCAACTAATCCTTAACAACTCCAAAACCCAAAAATCAAGGAGGTTCCATACACCATAATCCCTTGGGATAAATAACTCAAGTCCCTCAAGTTAGAAGGTCTTCAATGGTGACCCCATGCTTTAAAATATATGCTTCAATCATCCAAGTAGCTTCAACATCTAGTAGTCCTTTAAATTTCACTAAATAGGTCTTGTAGGTGCCCTTCCCAGTCTTATTAATCACCTTGGAGTCTACTATGTTGTCCAATTTTAAAGGTTGGGGAGTGGGAAAGTCTTTAATCCAATTAGTTACCTCCAAGTCTACAATGGTGTGCAAACCAATATCAGTATGAGTACATTTGTAAGGAAATAGATCACACACACTAAAAATGGGTGAAATCCCCAAGTTAGAAGGAAGTTCTACTTAATAAGCATTTTTCCAACACTTATGTAAGATTTTTAGAGGCCCTATCTTCTTCATCAGTAGTTTAGTTGGCTACCCCTTTGGTAAGCTCTCCTTCTTGAGGTAAATAAGCATCAAATCACCCACCTTAAACTGCAAGTCCCTCCTTATTTTTTTTGCTCTAGTCTTTTACTTTCCCCCTTGATGTTGCAAAGCCTTTCTAACCTATTAATGAAGCTCTTTCATTTTCTCTACAAATGACTCCCCTTCTGCACTCCTCTTGTCATGTAAATTAGATCCCTCAACTCCAAAATCCCCCTAGGGTGAGTCCCATAAACTATTTCAAATGGGCTCTTACTAATACTCCTATTAATGGAGTCATTTTAAGCATAACTTGCCTACATTATGATGTGATCCCATGATCAGCCATGCTACTTGGTCAAACTCCTTAATAGGTTGCCCAAATACATGTTCACTACCTCAATTTTCCCATGAGACTGAGGATGGTAAGCTAAAGAAAAAGACAATTTTTTACCTAGCATCTTCGAAAGAAACCTCCAAAAGTGACCTACAAATTTATTGTCATTATCACTCACTATGCTGAGTGGAAACCCATGGATTCTCACTATATCCCTAAAGAATAGGCCTTCTATATGTGAAGCATCATTTTTTTTCTTACAAGGGATGAAGTGTGCCATTTTTCTAAAACAGTCCACCACAAAAAATACACTGTTATGCCCTCTAGGTGTTTTAGAGAGTCCTAAAACAAAATCTATTGTCAAGCACTCCAATGGTCTTTGTGCTATAGTTATGGCTTGATATAACCCTACATTGTTGCTATGTCCCTTGGCCCTCTAACACACCTAACATTGCTCCACAAGCCTCCTTACATTTGACCATAACTTTTGCTAATGATAGTACCTACTGACTTGTTCAAGTGTCTTGTCTACCCCAAAATGTCCCCATAAATTACCTTGATGATTTTCCTTGATTATATTCTCCCTCATGGAACATTTGGGAATCCACAATAAGTCTCCTTTGAATAGAAAACCTTTATACAACATGTAATCAATGAAATCAAATGTAAAACCTTGTTTGAATTTTTCACATACCTCATATGCATCTTTAAAGTCTTTATCCTCCTAGTAGAGGTCTCTTAGATCATTGATTCCCACACTCTATAATTGTATCTCCTCTATAGCTAATACTCTTCTACTAAGAGCATCTTCATCTTTGTTCCTCACACCTTTCTTGTGCTTGATCACAAAGGTAAATTCCTTCAAGTATTCCACCCACTTGAGGTGTCTCTGATTTAACATTTGCCTACCCATTCAAGAAGCTAAGGGCATGATTGTCTGTATGCACTATAATTACTTTGGTAGAAGGTAGTTCCTCTACTTTTTCAAGGCTCCGACCATTGCATATGGCTTGTTGGTCCAACAAAATTATAGGTTCCAAAATACCATTGTACAGATATAGAATAAATATGGATGCCTAGGGGATAGCCATTTCCCATATCCAACATGAAAATACTCAAATCTGGACCAACTTAAAAAAAAAAACAAGGGCTTTCTACTCTTTAGGCTCTGTAAGGCCAAGGTGAGTGCACCTAGGGATTAAGATAGCTTGTTCTATGCTTTTCTTCTTCAACACTTCTTCACTAATATTCTTCCTCTTAAATCTATCCCTTATAGCAGAAAAATGGTTAGCAATTTTCTTGGACTTGTAATTAAATCCTTGGTTATAGTAGCTAGATATAATTCAAAGGAAAGCTATTACAACTAAGTGAATGACAAAAAATATTTCTCTTTATTATATAAATTAAATAGTTGATTTATATGTGTGTTGTGTGACAAAACAATTGCATCACAATTTATGACCAGTGCCTTATCTATTGCTATATAGAGTCACACTAGTATATCTTGACCTATTTTAATTGACATGCAATTAAATGCATCAGTTGTTAACCCTAAATTCCATTCTAATGATATCCCTCCCACACACCTAGAAACCCTATCCATTCACAGAAACATTTACTTAATTCCTTGAATTAAAAGCAAAAATGAAATGATATACAACTCATCCAAGCTACATTAAATTGAAAGAACTTTTCTCATTTCAATTACAAAATAATAGATATATGAAAATGAAGATAGAAATTAGAGACATAGATATGCAAAATTCTCCCTTTGTATTAATCTTACTTGAAAATAATACAATAATGATATAAATCTGAATACATAACTCAAAATATGACAAACTTTGTCATTCAATGTTTATTTTATTTTTAGAGTTTCAAATTTGAAATAACATACAATTGAAACAAATACTTTGGACCGACTATAATTAGCATAGACACTAAAAATTCTACAAGACTCAGGCCCTCACTCCACATCTTGGAACTCCCTTTATAGATAAGAATTGCAATAAGCTTGAGCTAGGAGGACACATCTCAAACTTTGACTATAACTCTTTTTTTCAGTTCTGATATTTAGGATCAATTCTAAAGTTTGCAATAGGAGCACACCCACAATAGGTAAAATGCAAAGATAAAGTGTCTTTGACAAGTAATCATCATACCACTTGATATTCTTTGACCTTTTTGCATGCTCAGTCCCTATCTCCACATGACAATACTTTAATCTCTGCCACAACCTCCCAAATAACAATATCTATGTCAATGTTTGGGCAGGTGGAATCTCAAATGGTATTCATTTCATGTAAACACTTACTCCATATAGCATTATTGAATTCCTTTATTTCCCAAAAAAAATTTCCCATATTTGATTTGATCTTGTATAATAGGTCAATCATATCATGTAGATAGTTGTAACACTCTTCTCACTATTACAATAAGAAATAAACTTCAGATGCCTCAAAATATCCTTAAAAGAGGAAGACTACTCCTACCAATATTGTATGCTTCCATTAACATCTATAATACTAAGAATAAAATTGGTAGTCCCCATGGCAATTGTCCTCATTTTATTTTGGATCAATTGCAATTCACCTAAGAAAAACTATTTAATTCATTTACCCTATTTATCATCTTCTTGATAGGAATGATTACTCCCTTGGGCAATTCTTTCTTCAGAGTAAAAAAATAGACCAAGCTATCAAAGAGTTGTGTATAGGGATCCAATGTTATAAATAAAGGGGACTAAACTCATCTCCTTGCAAAGTGATATTTCTACTATGTACATTTTGTGAGGCATGTTTTAAAGCACCTATTTTGTGCATCATCAGGTTCTAACTTTTCCTAAAATCTACCTCCTTTGCACCATCCCATTCATTAATGTCCATCTACTAGCTTTCTCCCATGTGTGTTACATAAACTTTTGTTTGGGCTTCTTGGTCTTTGACCTCTATGATGGGCCTAGCCACATTTCTCAAGCTTCTTACCTTCTCATCCAATTTGGCCAGTCTTTGTTCCAAAACATAAGTTCTCTTCAATTATTCTTCATACTTCCTTCTAGCATCAAGGGATATGTTGTATGTTTAATACAGTTGTTCTTCTAGCATATCCATCTTGCTCTTCCCCATTAGTTATGTTGTTTTCATCAAGTTATGTATCTTGTTGCTAGATATTGTAGTGACATTCCAAAATATAACACTCCCCTGGGGGGATTCCTTTATCTCCATGAGGGTTGGCTTGTTTGCCTCAGGATCCATGCTCCACATTGCCATTTTTATACTATCAAAATTAAATCCAAACCCCTATAACTCACTACCAATATTTATCTCCTCAAAAGAGATTAATTTATCTTGTCTCTTGATTTGGTCAAGCATGAAGGATGAGTTGAGCTCCCAACTAGGGAAGAGAAGCATCCCACCCTTTTTCACCAATTCTCTAGCTTAATCTATAATGAGGGTCTCACTATTTGGGTCATATTCCTATAACCTCTACACTAGTTCAATAGTTTTCTTAGGGAAGTCTCCTAGTCATATCTACAAGGTGAGCTGATTTTGCTTGACCTTATATAAGAATGATTTGAATTCTTCTAAGTTTATGAAGTCATCATCCTTTATAAACTCTTGAGCCTAGATTATTCTTTCATCTAGTATCTTGACATGCATCTCAATTTTGTTAGGGATTTTTTTCATTTTCCCCAACCTTTTCCAATAAAAAATTATGCCTAATAGTATCAAAATATTGAGACCTTCTAGTTAAAATTTGCAATGCCTTGCCTTTGACCTTATCAATAATTTCAATAATCTTTTGTCTTTTTCTTCCTTGAGTCCATGAGGAGCTCTCTAGCTAATCATCCTATACATCAATTGTTATGCCATCCTCCTACTAAGGGGATTGAGGCTCTACTCTATCTCTTATTTCGAAAAGTACTTGTGCCATTATCTGATCAATGTTATCAAGGGACTTATTTTACCTATCCAAGTAACTTGCTTCATGGTAGAAACCTAGAAAGATGGATTCACTACCTTTTGTGGCTTCTTCTACTCTCATTATTTCCTTCCATTTGCAAGTTCTATGCATACAAAACTCTTTATCCAAATAGTTCATTATATAATCTTCCTCCCAATTCTATTTTCTATTAGGAAGAGTATACTTCCTCATTTGTTTGAGAGCATGGCTCACCAAATCATTTGTCTCATAGGTCCTAGCAAGGGCTTTGAAAAGCATGAATTCTACAATGCATGTATCTATCTCTTCTATTGCATCTTTTCTTATCACATAATCCCTAATTTTTTTATTCCTAGCTACAAAATAGCCTTTCTTCGTAGTAGGACCTAGGTACTCTTTATTCATCATAAATAATTTCTAGAAAAACTCTAACTGACCTAATCTTTGAGGGACATATTTGGGTAGCACATGAGAGGGCTGGTGACAACCAAAAACCCTTATTATTAAAAAATTTCAAAAAAGAAAAAGACTAGCCCAATCATGGCTCATTACAATATCCCAATTTGGGAAAGTAGATGGTCTTATTAACATTCTCACCTCTCTAGGTACTCTCTCAGTTATATCTACTGACATGCTTGAAATGGAAAAAATAAAATCATTATAAAAAGCAATGACATTAGAATAAGGATAAAACCTTTTCCATAGTCGAGTCCATAGTTGCACATGTAGATTCTATCCATTCTCCTTAGTGACTTCAATGAAATCTAGACTAATATGACCTATATTCTTAAAAAGAATAATGTGCATCAATAATGAGTAATGGTAAAACATAAAATTTCCCAATTCTCCCTATTAAGCTACTACAATTTCATTATGCATCATGTTAATAATACAGTCCATAAAATCATATCTAACATTGTGATGTGATTCCTGAATGTTTAGAGCCATGATATATATGTATCCAAGGGAATTCATGGTGTTGTCTATTGACATTATGGTCAAGTCTTTTTATTAGTGACTTACACTTAGTCAAATGGTTAGCAACTACCGAGCTTATCTTGTAGTTTATAGTGTTAACCAAGTAATACAGGTGCTATTGAGTTACATAATTACTACTGAGTTCTAGAATTAGTATTTAGTTGACACCAAGTTGTATCTACTAAGTTGATAAGTAATAGTGCATACTAATCTTCTTAGTACTAACCGAGTTTCATAGTATTAATTATGGTCTCCAGCATCTACCCAGCTCACAGTGTTAGTGTTGACCGAGCCATGTAGTGTCAATCAAGTGATTCAATTTATATATAAAGTTTTGCAATGTTCACCGAGTCACCTTTGTATGCACCATAAAATAGTCGCCTAGACTATGGGCCCCTATTATTCAATTTATCAGATTTCCTAAATCAATGGTTTGCGATATTTTATTAAACCAATTCAAATCAATTTTTTTGATCAAATTGTAATTAACTCAATTATTACAAAATTTCCTAAGGTTTGATCATTTTATCCTAAGTCTTGTTTAATTAAAAGAAAACCTCTCTTTTAATCATCTAATTAATGTAGATTTAATTAATTAAGATAAAAACCCTTCTTTTAATTTAATTAAATATTTCTTATTTAATTAAAAGAACTCACTCCCCTTTAATTAAATAAAATCTCACTTGAAAAAAGGAAATAAATCAAATAAAAATTAAATAAGTTCTTTTTTTTCCTCTACACTTAAATGCACATATCTCTAATTGGGATACCTCTTTTTCCTCTTTCCACTTTCTTCTCAAACACTCCTCTTTTCTCATTGGTGGAATTTTGTCTCACATGGGTCAAACTCTATTATCTCATATTGGTTGTGAGAAGCCTCCCACGTCCACATTTTACTTTATAAGGAGCCCTATCCTTCTCATTTTGATATAGAGAAAGATATAGAGAAATAGAGAGAAATATAGAGCGAGATATAGGAAATATAGAGAGAGATATAGAGAAAATTGTTCATTCCTATAGTATTGTTATGCTAAAGGTTTAGAGAGTGTTGGTGTAAATAAGTATTAAATTATTACACTTACTTAAGTTTACTTAGGTTAATGCATTATTTTATTATTTTGCATTATTTTATTATTTTTATTTGTGAGACACTTAGGAGTTTGCACACCTTTTGAGTTGTCATGTAGACAACACGGGAGTACGCAACTCTATTTGAGCACATGGTGTCTACAACACTATTTTGCGTGTCCCACCCTTGTAGGCTTATCCTCTCATCACCACACTTACTTCCGTGCTTAATGGAGGATAGTCCATATCTGGTGGACATGTGCTTGGTTGTATGACACATCATGATGCTAACATCTATGCATTCTAGAAGCTCTCCTGAGGCCTTTATATTCAGGCACTCCTAGTGTACTCTCATGATGTACCAGTTATTGAATACATTGTTATTTTGATCATACTCTCTCTTGGTCTATTGTGTGCTTGTGTTTGAGTTCTTAGTTCTTGGGTGAATTTTTCCGTTAGGCAAATTCTTACAGAGATCATTTTTTTTATGGGGACACAACCCAAGAACAAAATGGACACAACAGAAAAAGGGAAATTGTATTAACTGAAAAATAAGTTAGTACATTCAGTACAAGGAAATAAACTTCAAAACATGCCTTAAGGGCTTACAATAGCATAAATGTGGAGATAATTTCTCCTTTTAGTACCTCCTCTCAAACTCCGCTCCGAACTGCCTTTTACAATGCCAGAAATCTCCTTAAATAGACCCCGGAGGGTTAAGGACTAGGAATACATTCTAGAAAGTGCTAGTAGGCATCCACCAACCAAATAGAAGGTTCCAAAAGCTGTGTTAGAAGTCGGTGCAAATCTACAAGAATCCAGAAATGGTAATCAAACTTTCGAGAGGCATAACTTTTGAACCATAGCTCCGATTGATGAACTGTTTACATTTTCAGAAAGCTCTCGAAGTGCTCTCTAGCCCTATGGACCAGCTTCACTTGTCCCCCATTTTTTGGCCCTTTTTGAGGTAATTTAATGCCCCTAACCTGACATTGAAGAATTCTTAGGAGGTCTCCACAACTCGAAAAATTGCAATAACTTTCAAACCGTGGGGCTTTTTGACCTGATTCTTTTTTTGGAATGCTCTAAATTAAAATTACATTCATCTAGCCAATTTACACCTCCTAGCTCACCAAAATGATGGATCAATTACATACTCCTATTTTTTTGAGATTTACACAAACACTGATAGTGGAACTATGAGAGTTGGAACTTTTATTTGACCCAAATGGGTATCCAAAAATGAAAACACATGAAACAGAAACTAAGTCTAAGTATTTTTTTTTGGGTGACATAGGATTGCCCTTATACCTCTGGATGCTCCTGCATCAGACACCCAGGGTAGATTGAAAAGTGACCCTATCACTTTATGAATGGTAGAGGAAATCCTAAATGGGGAACCTCAGCTGCTGAAATCCAAGTTGAGTCCTCGATCGATCATCGTTTTCATTTGACCAAATACTCTTCATACTGCTTGTTTCTGGTACTCCTACCCACATGATGATCTAGAATGTCTTCTATCTCCTCCTTCTTAGAAGCAAAAATTGGACATGGCTCTAACACCAGCTCCTCATCTGCACCATCATCATGATACACTATTAAATCTGCAATGTTGAAAATGGGAGAAATGTGAATACCATTTGGCAGCTCCACCTCATATGCATTTTCGGAGTCATGTTTTTTGAAAATTTTGCAGGGGCCAAATTTCTTCATTTTTAGCTTGTTGTAAGTACCAGCTAGAAATCTTTCTTTTCGTAAGTGCACCATGACTAGATCCCCTACTTAGAATTCCTTATGTCTTCTCCTTTGATCAGCCCTAGCTTTATACTCTTGATTCATCCTGGTAATGTGTGCCTGAACCTCCTCATGTAGATCCTTGATATGTTCAGCAAATTCTTCTACTTCAGCACTTGTCCTCTCCCCTTGCTCTATCTTCCTCAGCTCTGGTGCAGTCCTTGGGCTATTCCCATATACAATTTGGAGTGGTGATTTTCTAGTACTCCTGTTTATAGAGTTATTGTAAGCAAACTCTGCTTCTGGTAGAATCAAATCTCATCCCTTGGGCTTATCCCCAACTAAACATCTCAAAAAATTGCCCAGACTTCTGTTTACCACTTCTGTTTGGCCATCAGTTTGTGGGTGATGCGTGGAATTGAATTTCAAGTCTGTTCTCAACTTTTTTCACAATGTCCTCCAGAAATACCCCACAAATTTAGTATCTCTGTCAGAAACTATGCTCCTTGGAAGACCATGTAGTCTTACCACCTCTTTGAAAAACAAGTCTGCAATATGGACAGCATCATGAGTTTTGTGGCATGGAATGAAATGTGCCATTTTTGAGAACCTATCAACCACCATGAATACTAAGTCATTACCCCTTTGTGTCCTTGGCAATCCAAGAACAAAATCCATACTTATGTCCTCCAATGGCCTTGATGGAACAGGAAATGGTTGATATAGGCCGGTATTATGACTAAACCCCTTGGCAACTTGAAAAACTTGGCAACTATGTACAAACTTCTTCACATCTTGTGAAATTTGAGGCCAAAAATAATGTTCTCTAAGAATGGCAATGGTCTTATCTCAACCAAAATGTCCTGCCATCCCTCCACTGTGTTTCTCCTTAATCAAATTTTCCCTCGTGGAACTCCTTGGAATGCACAATTGACTACCCTTGAACAACATGCCATCCTGAATCAAATAGTCTAACCACTTGGTTCTATCTATAGCAACAGGTTCTTTACAAGCTTTCCATGCTTCAACAAAATCAGGATCCTCGGGGTACAAATTCTTGAGTTCATCAAACCCAACTACTTCAACCTGCATTACTGTAAGGAACAACTATCTCCTACTTAGTGCATCTGCAACCCTGTTAGATTTTCCACTTCTATGCTTCAAAACAAATGTATAACTCTACAAGAACTCTACCCACTTCATATGCCTCTGATTCAATTTACTTTGGCTATTTAGGTACTGTAATGCCTGATGATCAGTATACAAAACAAATTCCTTTGGCAATAAATAATGCCTCCATTTCTTTAAGGCCTGAACTATTGCATAGAACTCTTGATCATAAACAGAATACTTCTTCTTTGCATCATTCAATTTTTTAGTAAAATATGCAATAGGCTTACCTTCTTGGCTTAATATAGCCCCAATAGCATTGCCACTGGCATCACAATCCACCTGGAAAACCTTTCTAAAATTTGGAAGTGCCAACATAAGTTGTTCTGTTACCTTCTTCTTCAGCAATTCAAAACTTCTCGCAGTTGCTGCAATCCATTTGAACTCTTTTCTATCCCCTCTTATTGTATCAGTTAGCAATGCACATATACCACTAAAATTCTTAATAAACTTCCTGTAAAAACTAACCAAACCATGAAATGATCTTACCTCAGTAGCAAACCTTGGAGTAGACCATTCCAAGATGGCTTTTACCTTCTTTGGATCCATTTTGAGACCTTTGGGTCATATAACAAACCCCAAATAGACTAACTCCCTTTTTGCAAAGATACACTTCTTCAGATTAATTAACAGTTTCTCTTCCCTTAGCCTTTCAACGACACTATGAATATGCAATAAATGTTCTCCCAAAGTCTTGCTGAAAATTAAAATATCATCCAAACAGACAATAACAAATTTTCCCAAGAACTTCTTAAGTAACTCATTCATGAGCCGCATGAAGGTGCTTGGGGCGTTCGTCAATCCAAAGGGCATGACTAACCACTCATAAAGACCCTCCTTGGTCTTGAAGGTTTTTATCCACTCATCTCCTTCTTGAATCCATATCTGATGATAGCCACTCTTCAAATCTATCTTTGTGAAGTACTGAGCTCCACTCAAGCAGTCCATAAGATCATCCATCCTTGGCAAAGAAAATCGGTACTTGATAGTTATCCTATTTATAGCTCGAGAATCTGTACACATCCTCCACTCTTCATCCTTCTTTGGTGCTAGTACTATAGGTACTGCACATGGACTCAAGCTCTCTCGAATCAAGCCCTTCCTCAACAGCTCCTGAACCTGTCTATTTAGCTCCTCTGTTTCAGTAGGAGTCATCCTGTGAGCAGCCTTGTTAGGCAAACTAGCTCCTGGAATTAGATCTATCTGATGACTGATTTGCCTTACTAGTGGCAATCCATTTGGAACATTATCAGAGATAATATCTCCAAATTCCCCTAGTAAATCTAAAACTTCAAATGGTATTTCACTACTATCTTCTTTATCTTTCCTAGGAATCAAAGCATAGCACATATGCTGACGTTTCATACCATCTAAAAACTTCCTTCCATCAACAAGAAAAATCCTAGCGCTGCTACATACCTTTTCACCTTCCTTTTTCATGGGCTTCAATTTGTGGCAAACTCCATCCTTTATCAGAGAGTATGTGTTTGCATGCCCATCATGTATTGCATGTCTATCAAACTGCCATGTTCTACCCAACAATAGATGGCAAACATCCATCGAAATAACATCACAAAGAACTTCATCATGGTAACTCCCAATTTTGAATTTTACTAAACATTGTTCACTTACCAAGACCTTATGATCATCTTTTACCCAGGCAATCTGATAGGGCTGAGGATGTTTCTCCCTCTTGAGCTTTAGCTTAGAGACCATCTCTTATGATACCAAGTTATCAGTGCTACCACCATCAATGATCATGTCACAACATTTATCCTCACACTTGCATCTGGTACGGAACAAAATCCTCCGTTATCCTGGTTCAATCTCACCAGTTAGTAGGACTCTTTCATTTACCAAGGTCTCTCCTATTTCTACATCCTCATCCACATGAGCAACCCTAGCTTGGCCCTCAGCTCTCCTATCTGTCCTTCCTTGTCATGGGGGGCATTCAAAAGCACGATGACCTTCTTCATTATAATGGAAATAGGTACCATGAAAGCCTCCTCTTCCTTGTCCACATCCTCTACCTCTTCCTCTCTGATTTTCAAAGTCTTGATCATGGGAGTGGTTGAAACCCTCATTCTTCTGATTCCTGCTAGTACCCACATCTTCATTTTTCTTTTGGGTGTCATTGCGGCCTCCAGATGATCTACCGCTTCCCCTTCCTCCTTGACCGTGCCCTCTTTGTCTTCCTTCAAACTTTTTATTCAGCTTCTTTTCAACTCGTAGGGCAAACTGGTATGCCTCTTCAACGCTGATCATTCTTACCAGACTTAATTCCTCCTGGATGCTAGGTCGCAACCCACTGATATAATGAGCAGCCTTCTCCTTATTTGCTTCTGCATGCCCCACTCTAATCAAGAGTCGATAAAACACCTCTGTATATTCTTGGACTGATCTTCCTACTTGCTTTAACCCATGCATCTTCTTAAACAAATCAAGCTCGTAGTCCACAAGAATAAACTGCTTCTTCAATTTGTCCACCATGCGATCCCACCTTGTGATCTTCCCCTTTCCTCTTCTATTTCTTTCCAATTGGACCTCTTGCCACCAGATTTTTGCATGGCCTTTCAGTTTGGCCTTTGCAAACTTAACCCTATCTGGGTCCTTGATATCCTCATACTCAAAGTATTCTTCCAGTTCATTGATCCAATTGATCAACTCATCTGGTTTCAAATTTCCTGAAAATACACCCACTTCAATTGTAGGTCTTTTCCCAAACTTAGTAATGGCCCTAAAAAGACTTTCCTCTATATGATTCAGAACTTCCCCATCAAATTCCCCTTCTAGTCCCATTTTATCTTCTTCGTTGTCATCTTCACTTTCATCACCTGTGGCCACAGTTGCTCCTCTATAGAGCTCCTCTTGCAATGCTTGTACCTGCCTTTGGAGGGCTCTAACCTCCTCAAGATTAATAGCTTTGGCCCTTTTTTCACGCTCTCTTCATGGAGGCATCTTCTTAACTCAAACCCACAACCACACAGTCCTGGTGCAAATTGCCTCACAGTCGGCGCTCTGTCTACACACTCAGGAAAACTAGTTCTGATACCACTTAATGGGGACACAACCCAAGAATAGAATGGAAAAAACAAAAAAGGGAAATTGTATTAACTAAAAAATAAGTTAGTACATTCAGTACAGAGAAAATAAACTTCAAAACATGCCCCAAGGGCTTACAATAGCATAAATGTGGAGACAATTTCTCCTTTCAGTACCTCCTCTCAAACTCCACTCTGAACTGCCTTTTACAATGCCAGAAATCTCCTTAAATAGACCTCGAAGGATTAAAGACTAGGAATACATTCTAGAAAGTGCTAGTAGGAATCCACTGACCAAACAGAAGGTTCCAGAAGCTTCTTTAGAAGTCGGTGCAAATCTACAAGAATCCAGAAACGGTAACCAAACTTTCGGGAGGCATAACTTTTGAACCATAGCTCCAATTGACTAACCGTTTACATTTTCAAAAAGCTCTCAAAGCACTCTATAGCCCTATGTACCAGCTTCACTCGTCCCCCATTTTTCAGCCCTTTTCAAGGTCATTTAATGCCCCTAACCTGACTCAGAAGCATTCTTAAGAGGTCTCCACAACTCAAAAAATTGCAATAACTTTCAAACCGTGGGGCCTTTTGACCTGATTCTTTTTTTGAAATGCTCTAAATTACAATTACATTCATCTAGCCAATTTATAGCTCCTAGTTCACCAAAATGATGGCTCAATTACATACTCCTTTTTTTTTGGAATTTACACGAACACTGATAGTGGAACTGTGAGAGTTGGAACCTTTATTTGACCCAAATGGGTATCCAAAAATGAAAACACATGAAACAAAAACTAAGTCTAAGTATATTTTTTTGGGTGACACAAGATTGCCTTTATACCTCTGGATGCTCTTGCATCAGACACCCAGGGTAGATTGAAAAGTGACCCTGTCACTTTATGAATGGTAGAGGAAATCCCAAATGGGAAACCTTAGCTGCTGAAATCCAGGTTGAGTCCTCGATCGGTTGTCCTTTCCATTTGAAAAAATACTCTTCATAGTGCCTGTTTCTGGTACTCCTACCCACACGATGATCTAGAATGTCTTCTATCTCCTCCTTCTCAGAAGCAAGAATTGGACATGGCTCTAACACCAACTCCTCATATGCACCATCATCATGATACTCTGTTAAATCTGCAATGTTGAAAATGGGAGAAATGTGAATACCACCTGGAAGCTCCACCTCATATGCATTTCCTGAGTCATGTTTCTTCAAAATTTTGCAAGGGCCAAATTTCTTCATTTTCAGCTTGTTGTAAATACTGGCTAGAAATCTTTCTTTTTGTAAGTGCACCATGACTAGATCCCCTACTTGGAATTCCTTATGTCTTCTCCTTTGATCAGCCCTAGCTTTATACTCTTGATTCATCTTGGTAATGTGTGCCTGAACCTCCTCATGTAGATGCTTGATATGTTCAGCAAATTCTTTCGCTTCAGCACTTGTCCTCTCCCCTTGCTCTATCTTCCTCAGCTCTGGTGCAGTCCTTAGGCTATTCCCATATACAATTTGGAATGGTGATTTTCTAGTACTCCTATTTATAGAGTTATTGTAAGCAAACTCTACTTTTGGTAGAATCAAATCCCATCCCTTGGGCTTATCCCCAACTAAACATCTCAGCAAATTGCCCAGACTTCTGTTTGGCCATCAGTTTGTGGGTGATGTGTGGAACTAAATTTTAAGTCTGTTCTCAAATTTTTCCACAATGTCCTCCAGAAATACCCCACAAATTTAGTATCTCTGTCAGAAACTATGCTCCTTGGAAGACCATGTAGTCTTACCACCTCTTTGAAAAACAAGTCTGCAATATGGACAGCATCATGAGTTTTGTGGCATGGAATGAAATGTGCCATTTTGGAGAACCTATCAACCACCACGAATACTGAGTCATTACCCCTTTGTGTCCTTGGCAATCCAAGAACAAAATCCATCCTTATGTCTATTGGTGTTTTTTTTTTTTTTAATGCTAAAACTACTAAGTGACAAAATGCTTAATACCAAAATGACAGTACATACACAATCTAAAGACTAGCCTATTCTTATTGACAATTGCATATGTAAGGTATTTGGACCCAACTTCAACAAAACTATAGATGGTTTTCTACTCTTTTGGCTCTGCAAAACTAGGGTGGGTGTACCCAGGGATGGTTCAAAACTAAAACAAATGTATGAGGATTGTTCTTAGTTTCATTCTGATTCTCATTTCAAGATCCTTAAACATATACATAATTCTTACTAGCTTGATAAACACATCCCATAAACAGATATGGCCAAGAATTCTTCTATAGATCTGCAGATGTTTTCAACAACAATGGCTAACTAAAGCTAAAACATTCCATGCAGACAAATGCTGGCCAACTTTTAAGATCTACAGCAAATAAAAGTAAAATTTGATTTGATGATGCATTTGAAAAAACTATTTGTAATATACTTCTCCTTCAGCTGAAATAACTAGATCAGTGCCTAATCCATTAGGTTTCAGAGTCTATAGAAAATTCTTAGATCTAATTTGTTGCTTTACAACAAATTATATCAGCAATTCTTATCAGAATTTATCATTCAAAATCCTTTTCAATACCTAAGAAATCTCATCACATTCATCAAAGCCTTTATTTAATCCATTGAATTAACAACAATGATAAATGGATATACACCCTAACTAGGTTGCATTCAATTGCACAAGATTTTACTCATACAACATCAAGGTAGCTAAGTATTTAAAAGGAGACAAAATTTAGAAAGAAATGATATGGGGACAGTTCATAATTTGTATTCATTTCCTTTGAAAATGGTATATCCTTTACAGTAGACTCAGAATGGCCTTCAGAAAGAAACACAGCTCATTCTATATTCATATATTCTCAGAGAATTGACAGAAAAATACATTACAAACTTACTTTCAAATTTTGGACCAAAAACCAGACTAAGCAGAATACTTAGAAAAAATAGAATTTAGACCATTCTTTAGCCTTGAGATCTCACTTAAATAGTGTGAGATGCAACAAGCTTCAGGCTAAAGAAGGTGATAGGTGTCCTTTTACAAAAATTGGGTAAATTACCCCTTTTCAAAAGAAAATTGAACAAACAAAACAAATCAAATAAAACAGAAGGCAAATGACAGCTGGAGCATAAAATCTTCAATTTTGTCCTTTTCTCTAACTGCTCCCAGTTGGTAGTGCTTTAATTTCTGTGATTGCTTCCCAGACAAATATTTCTCTTTTAGTGGGCCAATCACATTCTTTAATTGTTGTTAATTCATCCACTATTTTCTGCCACCTGGCATCATTAATCACCCTTCCTTCTATGATAAACCTATTCACTTCAGTTTCAATCTTGAAAAGGGTATCAATTAGTTCATTTAAAAGACATCCATCAATACCATCTTGGAGGATGGACACCACTTGTGACAAGTCTATAATGTGATCAAAAGAATTAGACCACTCATCAAAATCTTTTAACTTATCATTAGAATCGATAACAGAAGGAATCAAAGAATAGAAACCATTTGTTAGCATTTTTAATTTACTTTGGATTACTACCAACTTCCCTGTGAAGATTTGCAATAATTCTTTCACTTTGTCCATATCTTCCTTCACAGTAATAACTTTATCTAGGAGATCTGGCTTCTTGGCTAACAAGGGTATCAACCTATCAAAAAATTTCATATAGGGTCCCCACTATTTAAAAATAGGCTCAAGCCATCTAACTGCACCCATGCATACCTGTTCTACAGATTGTAGACTGATGAATGTATTATAAGTATCCTGAGATATTCTTTTCAGAATGCTGATTCTATGATTTAATACATTCATCAAAACATTTTTCTTGGTATTATTGTCAACCTGGGAAACTTTTATTTCCACACTAATCACAAGCACTGACACTATTGTTCCCATAAGCATTTCTTCTGTTTGGGCCTCTACTTCTACTTTGTGCATTCTTTCTTCCTCTTGCCTTGGTGCATGCTCTTCCTCTACTGCTATCTTGAGCTGTTCTTTGAGGGATTTTATTTCTATTTCCAGAATCTTAATTTTTTCCTCCAGCTCCTCTATTCTTTGTTTCTGTACATGGCTCATTTTGAGCTCTTCTTCATATGTTCTCCTGATATCAAGGCATTCATTAAACATTGCAGCTAACTTATCCTCAATTTCATCAACCTTTTCCTCATTCATAAGAGCAAAATGTTTTACCAAACAAGAGATTTCCTTCCCAGTAGTGCTCTCCAATGTCCACACAATCATATTGCCCTGAGCAGTTTCTTCTATATCCATCATCTTAGGCTTCTTGGTGTCAGGGGCCACACTCCATACTTTTAGTGTCCACATTAAAACCTGACCCTCTTTTAAAACTTTCACTGCTAGTGGCTTCATAACTGATGGCCTTATCTTGTCTTCTCATTTGGTCCAACACAAAAGCTTTCTCAATATCCCAATGTGGTATTAGAATCATACCACTCCTATGTACTAATTCCCTAGCTTCTGCGGTAGTCATTGTTTCACTTTCAGGGTCATAAGCCAATAGTTTTTCAACTAACTCTTTATTTTTCTCTAGATCTTCTCCTGGCATGAGACTCAATGTGAGTTCATTTTGTTTGATTTTATAGAGAAAACTTTTAAATTCTAATGATTTAATAAAATCATCATCTTCCATGAATTTCTCAGATTGAATGAGCCTGTCATCCAACCTTGATGCTGCAATTTGCATGTCAGTAGAAGCTTTTCCTGCTTCATTAGCCCTTTGATGAAAAGAATTTTGCCTAATATCAGCAAAATATTCACTACTTCCAGACATGACTTGTATAGCTCTGCTTACCACCTTTTTAGGGATGTGCATTGTCTTTTGTCTTTTATTTCCTTGTGGCACCCAAGCTAAAGTTGATGGTTTCTCTTCTTCCAAATCAATTTCTAATTGTGTATTTGGTTCAGGGGATTCTCTATTTACAATGGCTTCTTCTCCCTCTAGCTCATGAGGCATTTGTAACATAATATGATCAAAATTCTCAATCATTTTCCTCAAATTATTAGGATATGGAACTTCTGTATAAAAACCCTTAAAATCAGGGTTGGTCCTCTTCAGAGCATTTTCCACTTTCCTTATTTCTTCATATTTCCTCAATAACTCATCTGCCTCCCCTGTTGCTACTATGTTGGCAATTAGGTCCTCTACAGGGATAGGCTTACTTAGAGGCAGAACAAAACCCCTAATGGTCTTAACCTCGTTTGTAATGTAACTGTCAGGATCATACATCCTATAGGGCCCAGTAGCAAATCTATACTAACCTAAATAGTCACTTAATTCCTCAAAAGCATTCTTGCCTATTTCAAAGTCTCCTACCTTAAAGCTTCTACATACAAAAGTAAGCTTATGCAGTGAGTGAGGGATCATTTCTTTATTCATCAATAAGAATTGCCAAAAGAATTCAATAATGGCCAATCTAGGGGGTAGATATTTAGGCAATAGATGAGGAGGCTGTGGGCATACAAAAACTCTGATTAAAGTACATTCTTTAAACAAAAATATGCTTCCCTAGTTATGATCTAATTTTATTTTTTCATCTAAGAAAGAGGGCCTAAGCAGAGTCTTCAAAACATTGGGTGCCCTAAAGAAAGTATGATCTAGCTGCCTCATAATAACAGAACTAAACAAATTGAAAAAAACTAGAGCATTTGAATAGAAGAAATCTTTGTGCCAAATACGAGTCCAGAGTTGCATAGGTAACTCACCAAATTCATCAGAAGTTTGATCAATGAAGTCTCCACTGATGTACCCAATGTTGTTATATTGTCAATGATAAAGGCCACATAATCATACTCCTTATGATGAAAAAGATCCTATATGTTGCATGCCATTAGAAAAAGAGAACCATATACACAATCCTTTGCACCATCACTTCCCAATACTTTGTGCAACCCATACACTGTGTTCTTGAAGTAATTTTTGAACCTACTCAAAGGTAAAAAATCTCCCACCTTTCTTGGAATTAACCCTGCCTTCTTAACTCTGTAATGAATGTGCGGCAGCATGACATTGTTTACAAAATAGGTTTTATTCCTAGTGAATTTTTCTTGTAAGTCCGCAATGTCAATAGGTACATCCATTTGTCCCATCAATCCAAAAGCCTCAATAAAAGAAGTTTTGTCCAATGTACATAATAAACTCCCATTATGCCTATGAAAATTCCTAGTTACTAGATTGTATGAATTTATTAGGGCCTTCAACAGGTCAACATCAATGAATACTTCTGGAAAAATTAATTTTGCCATATTTCTATTCCAAGGGTTACATACTGGCACATTCTCTGTTCTGTTCTGATAAAAGTACATGAAAAGATCATAGCCAATAATTCTTGGTCATTCAGCATCTCGAATAAAAGCATAAGGGTCTCTGAATATATCATCATTTGCAAAAATTGCATTTGACGACCCTGGAAGAAGTTTTAACCAGTCTTCTGCATGCTTGTTCGGTTTTCTGACCCTTGTCTTCTTTTCTATTTTGATAGCAGATTTCTTCCTTTTTCCTTCTGGTGTGACTTCTACCACATCATCACCCTCGTCTTTGACTTTGAATTCTTCTGCGTGTACCTCTTCAACTTCTTGGTCGGCCATGTTTTTTTACTTTGAATTCTTCTGCAATTTCACAGGATACACAGAGCTCTGCAGCTTTCAAAACTTCAGAACAGCACAGGAACAAGCTTCTTGAGGTTGGTAATTCAATTAAATCCTTGATGTTTTAATTATATATCTTCCAACCTTTTTAATAAATTTAGCATGCATGAGCTTTAAAACTTATGATCGCAAGTCTCCATCAAGGTATATCAGCCACAAAATTGGATTCTGATTGTACTTTTCAAAACCTTACTTTGCTTGGCTACAGTAGTTTTGTCCTTTTTGCTTATTTGTCGTGACACATCAAAGGTTCTTTCTTATATGACTACCTTCTATTCTTATGCTGAGTCAAACCTTCAATCTTTATGATGCCAAAAATGCTCTTGATGGATCTCTACGCTCACTCAGAGAAGCTTCAAAATGCCCTAATCGTAGGAACATAATGATGCTCTTACATTGTTTTGCAAATCCCTTTTTTGTTCCTACAAAACCTTTTACCCCGTAGGATCTCAAGCCCTTTTACTGTGTGTTTCCACCTTTACGATTTAAGCTTCTTCTGTATAAGCGTAAAGATCCTTAACTCTATCTTATTACCTTTTACGCTTATACGTAACCCTTTACACTGAAACATCGAAAACCCTTTTACTAACAACTTTGTTCTTACAATTCAACATTCCTCATGTGAGCGTAAAACCCTCATTCAAGCTATCCTGGTAGCCTTTACGCTCCTACGTGCACGTATCTGTGGAGACTTTGGAAATTCCCTCTACGTTGTTCTGCTAACTTCATTTCTCGAGGCAGCGTAAGCCTTTAAAACTTATCTCCTGCTCTTACGACTTAGCTTTATTCATATCACCGAAAAGCCCTCTCAACTGCTATTGCGGTCTTACATCTTCCTTTTATCGTATGATCATAAACCCCTTTTACTGATGTTTACGCTTACACCCTGAGACTGGATCCGTAACCACGAAAAAAAGAAAAAATAGCTCTTCGTTCATACGCTTAACCTACAAGTGTAAGGGCCTAATATCAAAAGCTTAATTCATATGCCATGAGGGATGGGCACATCTGACATAAATGTCATGTCTCCATCTGATTTGCTGCAACTGGGCCCTTCTGACACTTCAACAGGTCCCACATGATTCCTTTACCACTAAGAACAAAGCTTTACAGTTGTCCGCAAACCCAAGAATCGTAGACATGTAAACACCATGAAACCTTGCCTCCGTGCTTACAAAAAAACCTTTACTCATAACACCGTAATACCCTTGCGTGCCCTTCAGATCATGCTTTATGCCTTTACGCTACCCATTGAGGCGTATACACGTAGGTCACATTGCAGGCTTCCGCACTCCTTCATTCAAGGTATTTACTCGTAAGCCTGTAACAAGAGCTTTTCAAGGTGTGATAAATCCTTTACGCCTCTTTGTTGTATCAAATAGTGTGGCCACAAAAAACAAAAACAAAAGGCATTCCGTTGTTACGTGAAACCTCACACCGTAAGAACGTAAAGGACCAACTTAAAACATTTTACAAATCCTTCTGAGAAATTCAAAAGGGATGCCATCAATTTTAGACCTAGGACAATATCATGGGTGTTTTTAGGAGATCAACCTAGAGAAATCAATAGACTCTGATAACACATGAAACAGGGCAAGACTAGGGCAACCTAAGAACTCAAATGATTTCTCACCATAATTTTCAAAAAAATTTGCAAGTGTGAAAAATAGACCAACAATGTCCTCCCATGGCCTTGATGGAACATGCAATAGCTGATATAGGCTAGTATTGTGACTAAACCCCTTGGCAACTTGACCAACTTGGCAACTCTGTATAAACTTCTTCACATCTTGTGAAGTTTGAGGCCAAAAATAATGTTCTCTAAGAATGGCAATGGTCTTATCTTGACCAAAATGTCCTGCCATCCCTCCACTGTGTTTCTCCTTAATCAAATTTTTCCTTGTGGAACTCCTTGGAATGCACAATTGACTACCCTTGAACAACATGCCATCCTGAATCAAATAGTCTAACCACTTGGTTCTATCTATAGCAACAGGTTCTTTACAAGCTTTCCATGCTTCAGCAAAATCAGGATCCTTGGGGTACAAATTCTGAGTTCATCAAACCCAACTACTTCAACCTGCATTACTGTAAGTAACAACTATCTCCTACTTAGTGCATCTGCAACCCTGTTAGATTTTCCACTTCTATGCTTCAACACAAATGTATAACTCTGCAAGACCTCTACCCACTTCATATGCCTCTGATTCAATTTACCTTGGCTATTTAGGTACTGTAATGCCCGATGATCAGTATAAAAAAAAAAAATCCTTTGGCAATAAATAATGCCTCCATTTCTTTAAGGCCTAAACTATTGCATAGAACTCTTGATCATAAACAAAATACTTCTTCTTTGCATCATTCAATTTTTCACTAAAATATGCAATAGGCTTACCTTCTTGGCTTAATACAGCCCCAATAGCACTGCCACTGGCATCACAATCCACCTGGAAAACCTTTCTAAAATCTAGAAGTTCCAACACAGGTTGTTCTATTACCTTCTTTTTCAGCAATTCAAAACTTCTCACAGCTGTTGCAGTCCATTTGAACTCTTTTCTATCCACTCTTATTGTATCAGTTAGTGGTGCACATATGCCACTGAAATTCTTAATAAACTTCCTATAAAAACTAACTAGACCATGAAATGATCTTACCTCAGTAGCAGACCTTGGAGTAGGCCATTCCAAGATGGCTTTTACCTTCTCTAGATCCATTTTGAGACCTTCCGGTGATATAAAAAACTCCAAATAGACTAACTCCCTTTTTGTAAAGATACACTTCTTCAGATTAATTAACAGTTTCTCTTCCCTTAGCCTTTCAAGGACACTATGAATATGCAATAAATGTTCTCCCAAAGTCTTGCTGAAAATTAAAATATCATCCAAATAGACAATAACAAATTTTCCCAAGAACTTCTTAAGTACCTCATTCATGAGCCGCATGAAGGTGCTTGGGCGTTCGTCAATCAAAAGGGCATGACTAACCACTCATAAAGACCCTCCTTGCTCTTGAAGGCTATTTTCCACTCATCTCCTTCTCAAATCCATATCTGATGATAGCCACTCTTCAAATCTATCTTTGTGAAGCACTGAGCTCCACTCAAGTAGTCCATAAGATCATCCATCCTTGGCAAAGGAAATTGGTACTTGATGGTTATCCTATTTATAGCTTAAGAATCTGTACACATCCTCCACTCTCCATCCTTCTTTGGTGCGAGTACTGCAGGTACTGCACATGGACTCAGGCTCTCTCGAATCAAGCCCTACCTCAACAGCTCCTGAACCTGTCTATTTAGCTCCTTTGTTTCAGTAGGAGTCATCCTGTGAGCAGCCTTGTTAGGAAAACTAGCTCCTAGAATCAGATCTATCTGATGACTTAATTCCTCCTGGATGCTAGGTCACAACCCACTAGTATAACGAGCAACCTTCTCCTTATTTGCTTCTGTATGCCTCGCTCTAATCAAGAGTTGGTAAAACTCCTCTGTATATTCTTGGATTGATCTTCCTGCTTGCTTTAACCCATGCATCTTCTTAAACAAATCAAGCTCGTAGTCCACAGGAATGAACTGCTTCTTCAATTTGTCCACCATGCGATCCCACCTTGTGATCTTCCCCTTTCCTCTTCTGTTTCTTTCCAATTTGACCTCTTGCCACCAAATTTTTGCATGGCCTTTCAGTTTGGCCTTTGCAAACTTAACCCTATCTGGGTCCCTGATATCCTCATACTCAAAGTATTCTTTCGATTCATTGATCCAATCGATCAACTCATCTGGTTTCAGATTTCCTGAAAATACACCCACTTCAATTGTAGGTCTTTTCCCAAACTTAGTAATGACCCTAAAAAGCCTTTCCTCTGCATGATTTAGAACTTCCCCATCAAATTCCCCTTCTGGTCCCATTTTATCTTCTTTGTTGTCATCTTCACTTTCATCACCTGCGGCCACAGTTGCTCCTCTATAGAGCTCCTCTTGCAATGCTTGTACCTGCCTTTGGAGGGCTCTAATCTCCTCAGAATTAATAGCTCTAGCCCTTTTGCCATGCTCTCTTTGTGGAGGCATCTTCTTAATTCAAACCCACAACCACACAATCCTGATGCAAACTGTCTCACAGTCGGCGCTCTGTCTACACACTCAGGAAAACCAGCTCTGATACCACTTGATGGGGACACAACCCAAGAACAAAATGGACACAACAGAAAAAGAGAAATTGTATTAACTTAAAAATAAGCTATTCCATTTAGTACAAAGAAAATAAACTTCAAAACTTTCCCTAAGGGCTTACAATAGCATAAATGTGGAGATAATTTCTCCTTTCAGTACCTCCTCTCAAACTCCACTCCGAACTGCCTTTTACAATGCTAGAAATCTACTTAAATAAACCTCGAAGGGTTAAGGACTAGGAATACATTCTAGAAAGTGCTAGTAGGCATCCACCGACCAAATAGAAGGTTCCAGAAGCTGCATTAGAAGTCGGTGCAAATCTAGAAGAATCTAGAAATGGTAATCAAACTTTTGTGAGGCATAACTTTTGAACCGTAGCTCCGATTGACGAACCGTTTACATTTTCGAAAAGCTCTCGAAGTGCTCTATAGGCTTATAGACCAGCTTCACTTAGACCTCATTTTTTTTCCCTTTTCAAGGTCATTTAATGCCCCTAACCTAACTTTGAAGCATTCTTAGGAGGTCTCCACAACCCGAAAAATTGAAATAACTTTCAAACTGTGGGGCCTTTTGACCTGATTCTTTTTTTGGAATGCTCTAAATTATAATTGCATTCATCTAGCCAATTTACACCTCCTAGTTCACCAAAATGATGGCTCAATTACATACTCCTATTTTTTTTTGATTTACACGAACACTGATAGTGGAACTGTGAGAGTTGGAACCTTTATTTGACCCAAATGGGTATCCAAAAATGAAAACACATGAAATAGAAACTATGTCTAAGTATTTTTTCTGGGTGACACAGGATTGGCCTTATACCTCTGGATGCTCTTGCATCAATTTTGGAGAAAGAGTTTGAGCCTTAGGGTTTGGACATTGGAATTTCATTGAAACTTCTCTCTTCTTGTCTTATTCTCTCTTACATCCATGGCTTCCACCATTAGGTTTCATCCTTGCATTTTCATATTAGCTTAGATCCATATTTGTTTTCATAGATTAATATTGCATTGTTATTTCCTTTTATAGATCAAATTTCCTTTCTTGCATTGCTTTGCATTGTTATCATTTAGATTAGCTCACATCTTCATTTGCATTCATAGTTTGATCCTTGAATCTCTCATTTGGTGTCCTTGTAGGAGTACAAACTAGGTCAAATTGAGGGCTTCCCTTACAAAATCTTGCACTCCATGAATAGAGAGCTATGAGTCACCATTTGAGATCTCATTCTTGAGAAATCTTCGATATAGTGATTCATAGAAGTGTGTCAACATTTTAGCACACATTTTCTTTGGCACCCACCATGGGGAAACCCACCTGTACTTGTTGGTTTTAGATATTTTTGGAGCTAACCCCCTTATGTGGATTTGTTTTGAGGAAAAAAACCTTAGATCTTAAAGATTTGATCATATCTCCCAAATATCTTAGTGTCTTGGTCTGAATTTTTTTTGTAGTTTGGTGACATATTAGAGAAGCTTTAGTTATATTTTAAGATTTTTCTAAGGTATTTTCTATTTTTTGTAATTTTCTTGATTTTTCATTAAAATATCATTTTAAGGCTCAAACTAGAGAATTTTTTAGAAAATTCTATAGTTTTGGAAGATCTCTAAATTCTAAATAGGGTTGGTTGTTTGTGTTTTTATTTTAGAGACCATATTAAAGCTCAATAATTCAATTTGCAAAAACTAGTCTATTTTGACAAAATGGCTCCCTAGGGCATAAATATAATGATCTTTTCAAAATTCTAACATTTTTGGAAAGCTCTTTTTTTTTAGGGGTCTCTTTTATGCATTTAGGGTTTTGGGTCCGAATTCATGGCATATAGGTCCAATCTTGTTGACTAGGTTAAAAATCATTATTAACTTGCACTTTGTTTGTACAAACTTCAATACATGATATGAGTTGTCATATTTCATGGAATAAATTAGTTAAATGTATTTTCATGTGAATTTTCCTATTTCTTCAGGGTTTCATGCACTTGATTGAAGTTTTTGAAGGTAACTTGGAGGTCTAAGGTGCAAAAAATTGAAAAACATGAAATCAAGGTGCACACATTCCAAACCTTCTCATTTGAATTGTAAAAAGTGATCATTGTTTTCATTCTCATTGTAAAATATTTTTCTTTCCTTTGTCAAATTGTTTGGTTTGTCTTCCCAACATTGAAAAAGGGGCTTAAAATGAATCATTGACATTTGGATTTGACCTTAAAATTAAAAACCCCTTTTGTCTTTTAATCCCCAAGACTTTCTTATTGATGTTTTATTCTTGAATCCTTGTTAAGGAGTTTGAGGGGAACATAAATAAGGGATCTTGATTTTTTTTTGTTAGGGGTACCTAGAGAACTGATCACTCTGTTGGTGTAAATAAGTATTTACTATTTACACTTTACTTTAGTTTACTTAGGTTAATGCATTATTTTATTATGTATTAGATTAGACACTTAGGAGTATGCATACTCATATGAGTTGTCTTGTTGACAACATAGAAGTTAGCAACTCTTTTATGCACATGTTGTCTACAACGCAAGAGTTAGCATCCAATTTATGCACATGGTGTCTACAACATCTCTACATGAGATACACCTTGTCACACTTATCTTCTCATTGATGCACATACATTCATGCACAATGGAGGATAATCCACTTCTGGTGGACGTGTGTTTAGTTGTAATGCTTATCTCCTAGCTCATTCTAGAGACATTCTAGATATGTATACATACACATCACATCAATTCATTTTGATATTGTTATTCTGATCATACTTTATTGGTCCATTTTGAGCTAGTGCTTGAGTTCCTTGATCTTGGGTGATTTTTCCCTAAGGAAAATCCTTACATGGTATCAAAGAAAAGGGAACTTCTCTTCACATAGCGATTGGACACCATTCTTGCTTCACCTCTTGAAGAACCTCAATTCAGATCTCAAGTATCATAGTCACTGGGAGCATCTATAGCCAAAGAGAACCTCACCATTGCATTTAGAGAGTTGAATTGGTGAAATTTGACTATAAATTTTCCTACCTTAGACCATAGTCAAATTTGAGACAATTTTTTTTGCAAACCAGCTCTGGAAAGCCTGATTTGCAAATTTGGTATGATCATTTTTTACATCTACAAATTTATTTTTAGATCTACATTTTCTCTGCAATACTTTCAAATTTTTTGATTCATATTTTTGAAAAAAAAATTTCCATTAGGCTTGTAGGAGAGATTTTTTGCAGGTGAATATTGGAGCTTGCTAGTGCAAATCAAATATTTTCATCAAATTCAGAAGGTCAAAAAACCCTCAAATCAACTTTTGTTTCATCAAAATCAGACATCTGAGGTGAAATTTGGAGTCATTTAATTTTTGGAGGTGCGACGACGGTGATTTAGGAAAAATAATTACAAAGGTGAATTTCAAATAGTGATATCTCCCTCATATGGACTTCTTTTCTAAAGCAATTTTTTTTGTTTTAGGGTAGAATTTCATGATGTACACATTGGTGCAGGATGTTTGAGATCTTTGTTCCTAATTTTTTTGCAAATAGAAAATCTTGATTTTTGCAACTTCAAAGGCTTAGTGTGAGCTAATTCGGACACATAATCAGGTTCCAATTTTTTTGAAAGTCCATAAATTTTGTCTACTTTCTAGATTTGTAATCAGATTATAGGATTGTGTGGACAAAAATACCACTTGTATAAGTAGGTCCTTTTTTGCATTGTAATTCTTTGATCAAACTTCAAAATTATTTATATATTTGAGCTACATTGCTAAGTACCAGATTTGAACTCTAAAAGAAGGTTGTGAACAGTAAAATTAATAGTCCACTTTGTCCATTTTGACAAGTTTCCTATTGTAAATGCACTACATATAAAGTTCCAAAAGTACGAATTTTTTTTTTGGGGGGTGAAGTTTCTTTGATTGAGTGAATAGAGGGGTGTGTCTTGTGTTCTTGTGTCTCTCTTTTGTGCTCTTTTAATTTTTTGCATCATGGGTTCACCTAAAACTCCACTTCTAACTTCACACAATTATAGTACATGGAAAGATATTGTATGGAGTAGACTAATGGAAAAAGTTTTAAATTTCTATGTTGATGGTACAATTACAAAACCTACTAATGCTACAACACTAGTTGATTGAAAAATTAAAGATAATCAGGCTTTAGGAATTATTCGAAGTTGTGTTCATAGAGATCTCTTCTTGCACATTTCTATCTTGAAGGATTCCAAAGGTGCTCAAAAAAAACTTGAAAGGTTGTATGGTAAGGTGGATGAGGAAAAGAGATTCCAAATTGAGGATGATCTACTTCTCTTAGATCCTAAGAATTTTGACACAATTCAAGACTATGTCAATAAAGCCAATGAGTTGAGAGCACTACTTAAGGATTGTGGTAATCCCATGAAGGATGATAGATTTATTCATCACATCTTGAGGAGGCTACCTTTAGAATATACATATTTTGTTTTAAGTTATGACACTCACAGATTGACTATGGGAAGTGCCTTCACTAAGCCTACATTTGATACATTTACAGAAATGTTGATCTTGGAATGATCTAAGTTGATAGATATGGGAATTCTCATGTCATCAAAGACCAAGGAATTGGTAGCTAGTAATGAGATTGGTAGCTAGTAATGAGAACCAATCAAATCAAGGTGGAAAAATTTCTACCAGTAGTAAGAAAAAAAATGGAAGCAAAAATCACAATCAGAGACACAACAATCTTCCTCCTTACAACAAGGCAATTCTTCTTCCAACAAGAAGGGAAATAATGACAAGAAGGATAAACTATTTTGTGCATATTTCAAGAAACCAAATGATGATGAGCATCATTTCAAGACTAAGAGAATAGATGAGTTGGAAAACCTACTTAGGAAGAACAAAATCAATGTGCCAAATCCTTTCAAGGATTCAAGTCCATCCACTTCAAAGGAAAAAGGGAAAGCATTTATGGCAAGTTCGAGTTCTTCAGGGGAATAGATTCCTTACTTAGGTGCCTCATATCATATGGGTTCTTCAAAAGGACACTTTTCTTCATTGAAATAGTCTAGGGTACCTCACATCTTTGAAGGGAATGATACAAAAATGGAAGTTGAAGGGAAAGGACAAGTGGAGATGGTAAATGGAGAGTTCAAAGATGTTCTCTACATTCCTAACCTTAGCTCTAATCTCCTCTCAATTTATCAAATCACTCACTATGGAGGTGGCCATAAAGTTGAATTCCTTCCTAATTTAGTAATGGTGCACAATCTTAAAGATGATTTATTGGTTGCAGTCGGTAAAGTCAATCATAAAATGAGGCTTTATTCTTTCTCCCACTTTGTATCTAAGTCTCCTTTACATGCCTTGTTGACACAATCTCAATCACAAAGTAAATTATGGCATGAGTGGTATGGACATCTTGCCTTCCACTATCTTCATCAACTTAGCTCAAAAAATATGGTCAAAGGTCTACCTGCTACAAACTTTTCTAAAGGTGAATGTTCACCTTGTTCAATGGATATGCATGTAGAATAAAAGTTTGACAAAGGGAAGTCTTTGAGAGCATAAGTTATTCTTGAGTTGGTTCACACTATTCTAGCAGGTCCTTTTGTAGTGACATTAGTTAGCATAGGTCACTATATTCTCACTTTCATTGATGACTTTTCATGCTACACATGGGTCTACTTTCTTGATCACAAGAATTAAGTGTTTGATAAGTTTCTAGTCTGCAAAAGTCATGTTGAGAAGTCATCAAGGAAAGACATCAAGGTTATTTGTATAGACAATGAAAGTAGATATGTGAACTCAAGACTTAAAGACTTTTTTGAACTTGAGGGTATTCATCTTTAGAATCTAGTAGCATTTAGTCCACAAAAGACAAGTGTTGCAGCAATGAGGATTCAAACTCTTAATGAAAAGTCGTATGATTCAAGCTAAGTCTTTTGATCCATCACTTGAAGTTGAAGCTATAAGCAGTGCCAATCACATACTTAATAGATCTCCTCATAATGTCTTAGATGGAATGACTCCTTTTGAGGCATGGTTCAAAAGAAAACTAGTTGTGAAACACTTCAAAGTTTTTGGTTGTCTAGCATGGGCACACATATCTTCAAGGGAATGCCAGGCACCACTACCTAGACCTTGTACTTTCATTAGATATGATGAAAGTGTTAAGACATATAGAATTTACACTTTACTTAAGTTTACTTAGGTTGATGCATTATTTTATTATTTATTAGATTAGACATCTAGGAGTATGCATACTCATATGAGTTATCTTGCTAAGAATATAGGAGTTAGCAACTCTTTTATGCACATGTTGTCTACAACACAAGATTTAGCATCTAATTTAAGCACATGTTGTCTACAAAATCTCTACATGAGATACACCTTGTCACACTTATCCTCTCATTGATGTAAGTATATTCATGCATAATGGAGGATAATCCACTTCTGATGGATGTGTGCTTAGTTGTAATGCTTATCTCTCAGCTCATTCTAGAGACATTCTACATGCATCTTAGAGGCCTTTATATATAGGCTCTCCTAGTGTGAATGTCCAAACAACACATCACATCAATTCTTTTTGAAATTTTTATTTTGATCACAATTTATTCATCCATTTTGTGCTAGTGCTTGAGTTCCTTGATCTTGGGTGATTTTTCACTAAGGCAAATTCTTACACACTCTAGGGGATGACCTCAACTCCCATGTTCTGGAAGAGTATAAATGGCATGACTTGAATCTAAAGATAGGTCTCTTGGAAGTAGAAATATTTTCAATCTTCGCCAAGCCCCAAAAAAATTTATACCTTTGGGAAGTGAAGGTGGAGATGGGGTTACCATTTCCTCCTAGTTGTTTGGCATTATTCTCTTTCATTTATAGATTTGGGCCTCACATACCTTGCATATATCAATGAAATCCCCTAGTTGAGCTTGTGCATCCTTATAGAAACCTTAATAGCTTATTGGTGTGTTTTGATGTGCTTGAATATTTAGAACCTTCCCCACTTTGAACAAAAGGGGACACATACATCAAGCCGAGCCTTAAGGATTCTTTCCTTTTGTTAGTGTAAATAATTATTATTCATGCTTTTCTTAAGTTTACTTAGGATAAATACATTATTTTATTATTTCTTAGGTTAGACACTTAGTATTTTGTGTACTCATATGAATCATGTTGACAACACAAGAGTATACAACTCTAATTTAGCACATGTTGTCTACAACACTAGAGTATGCATAATCAACTGAGTTGTCATGTAGACAACATAGTTGTTCGCACTATTATTTTATGACATGGTGTCTACAACATAATTGTACATGCTACACCTTTGTAGGCTTATCCTCTAATCATCATGCTAACTCCTATACTTAATTGAGGATAAACCACACCTGGTGGACATGTGCCGAGTTGTAAGACTTATCATGTTGCTAACTCCTAGGAATTCTAGATGCATCATAGAGGCCTTTATATACAAGCACCTCTAGTGTACTATACAATGAATTGAATATCATATTGTTATTCTAATGATACTCTATTGGTCTTTTGTGCTAGTTATTGTGCTTCTTGGTCTTGGGTGAAGTTTTCCCTAAGGAAAATTCTTACATGGTATTAGAGCCATAGAGGCATCATTTCATAGCCATTGGAGATTGATCTTGCTTCACCTTTGTAAGGTCACCTTGACTCAGATCTAGAGAGTTTGTAGATATTGGAAGCATCTATAGCCAAAGCGGACCTCACCATTGCATATGCGGCATCAATTTGGTGAGAATTGACTGTAAATTTTCCTATGTTAGGCCAAAGTTTATTTTGAGGATTTTTTTTTGGCAAACCAAAACCTCAAGGTTTAGTTTGCAATTTGGTATAATTTATTAGATCTACAATTTATTTTATTTTTAGATCTATAATTAATTTTTCTCTACAATTATTTTTGAATTTTTGTATTTTTTCAAAAAAATTTGGCTAGTAGGGCCTATAGAGAATTTTTTTTGCAGGAACTAGGTGGTCAAACCCCAGCCCTTGTAGGTGGAATATTCCTTCCATATCTAGTGGGATTCATCAACACTTCTAGCCACTTAATATTATCGGTGGATAGCATACAATTTTTTGTGGGCAAATTTAATTCCAACTGATCTCTCACAATCTGGCAAACCATTATCCAAACCACTATCAAATTTTTATTGTAACATTTGGTAGACTCAAGTTTGTTTGAGTTCTATGGCCTTTAATCATTATTCACCACACATGGTGTCCACACTATGCATGTGGGATAAATGATTGTTAGCTTTTGAACGTTTACTGATAGCCTTTTAAAACTTTTAGATACCCCCCTGTCTTCCAAATCCACTCTGACATCGTCAAATATTTTTTGGCCATTTCAAAGCTCGACCACTAACAAGATCTCATCCATTCAAACTCTGATCATAGATAGATAATCCAAACAAGGACATGCAATGTGCTTTGAGCAAATGAACCCAGTCCTCCTCATAGATAGCATAGCAGCAGGCCACACGGTAATGTCTGACCTTGCCACATAGCACCCTATCAACTCACAAGAACCAACTCAGTGACACGTGGTGCTTCAACAACTAAACACATGGAGTGCAGTCTAACACATAGTCCATAGCTAGCTCACACCATGTGGAGTGATAGCTAACCCTCCACATAGACCCAACTAAAATGCCAAATATTTCCACATGGAAAAATATCAGTCCTGACATGTTAGTGTGCACACTCAATCTGTACAATCTGACTCAGTAGGTATCTATAGGGTCTATACACTATTGACATCAGTAGTGACATCATCTAGGGGGCTGAGTTTTCATTGATGTCACCTCTTCGCTGTGTTAAAATTGATGGTCATATGACTGTCATTTCTAGGTAAATTTAAACTACTGTGACAACCATTTGACCGTCAAGTTTAACCTCATGTTTTTTTGATCCAACCCTCTCTAGATTCATTTTTGATTTGACAGTCTGACTTTGGGAGGGCATATCTCAATCGTCTAGGCTCCAAATTAGGTGGAATTATTTTTGATTTTGGGTAGAATTTCTTGAACATTTTAGTGGTTTAGTTCTTTTCTGGTTTTGGTCCACAAATTTGTCAAAACTTGCAATTTTTGGTGATTGTACCTATCCAATCTTGTATTTTGCAACTTCAATTGCTCCATACAGGCTCATCTAGACTCCAATTTAGGTTCCATTTTTTTTGGAAGTGCATTATTTTTTGTTTATTTTTTAGATCTATAATCATAGTATAGGCTTGAGTGGATAGAAATATCACTTTTAGAATTATGTCCTTTATTTGCATAGTATTGCTTCAAAATAGTCCTAGACATAATTTTTAGAGAACTTTTACTCCTTTGGGATTTTCATATGACATGGTGCTTCAGACCTTAGTTATAAAAAAAAACATTACTTTACCATAAAAAATTTCTACACCATATGAACCTGAGGTAAAACCTTATTGGTGGAGAGATGATTACTATTACAGCTACCATACATGCAAAGGTCATAAAACTAAATATTGTATTGCCTTTAAACATATAATTCAAGATCTTATTGATAACAGAGTCATTGATGTTGAAATTCCTAAAGACTTATGTAATGAAGATGCTTCTCTTGAGCAAGATCATGTCGATGAACCTATGTCTAGTGATGGTTTCCTTGATACCTCCATTTCTTCCAATACTTATGCATCTCCCAAAACTTCAAATTTATCCCCACATTATTCCATCAAACAAAGGTCCTAATTCTTTTCTTGCAGTTCCCTATAGTTATCCTCAAGGGTTACCTCTAAAAGAAACTCAAGCTAATGTACACTTAGATGAAAAACCCTTTTATGCTTCTAAAACTAAAGATCCTCAACCTTCATGCGATGCTATGTCTACTATTCTCACTTCATCTAGTCCTTCATTAACCCTTCAAAATCCTAGCATGCAAACCTCATCTATTCCATTATCCTTAGAAGTGGCTCCATGTCAAGAGGACTCTCAAAAATGTAAAAATAAAATTGTCAAGGAAGATTAAGATCAAGCACCCCTTCATCTCCTTCAAGATGTCACCCCTCTATATCCTATGTCTTTTCCACCTCCTAAGTATGATAAAGACACTATTTCCACTATTTCCCTTGAGCTTACTAAAAATTGTGGAAAAAATTCTATGCCTATTTTATCCAAAGAAACTTGTCAAGACCAAAGTATCCCTTGTTTTACTTTTCCAAATTCACTTCAAAGCTACACTCAAGATTCAAATACTCCTATCAAATGTGCTGCCCCTATTAAAGATATTCATGAGTCTATTGATGGCCTTGGTCACATTGCTCACTCTAAAGATGCTAATATCCCTATTCACTATCCCTTTGCATCTCCTAAATCTATCCTTGGTCCTTATTCGTCAAAGCTAAAGCCTTCAAATCTTCCATCTATATTGGGACCTTATGTTCCTCTATCTCCTACTTTCACTCCTATCTCATCTCCTATCTCTCCTATCATACCTTGAGATCAACAAAGACACTCATCCTTGATGAATTCTCTTTCATCTATCCATATGAACTAGTCATATAATCCTTATTCATCCATAAATCCCAAGTCTTTTGGAAGCAATTTGGATGATCAATTTAAGAAAAAACATAAGAATCCATTGAAAAATGAACATCACTATGTCCCATCAAATCAACATGTGAATGAAACAAAAGAACAATTATTCAAGAGACCACAAAGGTATACTACCCAAAGAGCTAAATCAAAGAAAATATGGGTTCCTAAATCCATCATTGAAGAAATGTGTTCTAAAGCATCCAAAGGAAAAGACAAGTCTAAAGCTATATGGATTCCCAAATCTCTTTTGAAAGACTTGAATATTGAAAATAGTTCAAAGTTGACATTCAAGCTTCTAAAGGCTTCCACTCCATCTTCTTCCAAAAATCTTCCTAAGAAGCTTCCAAAGGCTTCCACTCCATCTCCTTCCAAAATTCTCCTACTTCCTCAAACATTTAAACCTCAAGCTATTTCCTCCATGATTACTCTATCATTTCGTAACCCTTAAAGTGTGTGTCAATGTTAATCTTTCCTACTTTCTCCCTTTTAATTAAATAAAACCCCACTTGAAAAAAGGAAATAAATTAAATAAAAATTAAATAAATTCTTTTTTTCCTCTACACTTAAATGAACATATCTCTAAGTGGGATTCCTCTTTTTCCTCTTTCCACTTTCTTCTCAAACACTCCTCTTTTCTCATTGGTGGAATTTTGTCTCATGGATCAAACTCTATTATCCCATATTGGTTGTGAGAAGCCTCCCAGCTCCATACTTTCCTTTATAAGGGGCCCTCTCCTTCTCAATTTGATATAGAGAAAGATAAAGAGAAATAAAGAAAAATATAGAGAGAGCTATAGAGAAAATAGTTCGATGCTATAGTATTGTTATGGTATAGGTTTAGAAAGATATTTTGGAGAAGGAGTTTGAGCATTAGGGTTTGGATATTGGAGTTTCATTGAAACTTCTCTCTTCTTGTCTTATTCTCTCTTGCAACCATGGCGTCCATCATCATGTTTGATCATTGCATTTTCATATTACCTTAGATCCATATTTGTTTTTATAGATTAATATTGCATTTTTATTTCGTTTCATAGATTAGATTTCCTTTCTTGTATTTCTTTGCATTGTTATCATTTAAATTAGATCACATATTCATTTGTATTCATATTTTGATCCTGAAATCTCTTGTTTTATAATATACTTGCATGGGTACAAAGTAGATCAAACTAAGGGCCTCCCTTACAAACCCTTGTAGTCCATGAATAGAGAGCTATGAGTTGACATTTGAGACTTTATTCTTAAGCACTCTTGGATATAATGATTCATAGAAGTGTGTCAATAGTTTAGGCATAGAACTAGTGTTGACCTAGTTCAGACTACTTGGAAGTGATTAGTATGAGCCAAGCTTCTATGTCTATTGAGAGCATGAGGATGCCAAGTGTTGACAATGGTTGTCGAGTATCAAAATCTCACCAAATTTGTCTTCAGAACTTGAGTACTAGTAGTTGAGTCAACTTTGTGTATTTTGGTGAAACTTTTATTGTACCCAACTTTGATGAATTATAATTTGGATTGATATATATGAAATGTATTGTCTCACATCCAAAAGAAGATATATATGTGTGAAATATAATAATAGTAGATGTGTGAATTGAGAAGGCTACAAGAAACATAAGGAGCAGAGAAGATTTATCTATCACAACAAGGTGATTGTTACACTTCAAAAGAAACTCAACTAGCAAATCAGAGTTACAGATCATAGATCAGCCACTAGTTCATCCTAACAGTTATATCAATTAAATACTTTTACAAGATAGACTTAATAGTCTTTTGCAAATCTCTTTACAAAATGCATACTTTATTGTATATTTTGAAAATCCTTTAACAAGGTGGATGTAGTAGTCCTTATCGCTCCTAATAGGGCAGATCATCAGAAGTGATCACTTGTAAGCCTTAACTAGCCAAATTTATAATGTAGTACTAAAGCTTGTGGGTATCATTACCATCCCAGTTTTACTTTCTATTTGGAAGGTTTCTGGGTCACCATATCTTGTGTCAATCTGTTACAAATGTTTTAATGATTTAAATATTTCATGTATGCAATCAGGTCAATATATTAATGAAGGATTATTTAGTGTAATAAGATTAAGTTTTATTGATTCTTGATTCACCCCTTCCCTCTTAGTAACCTAATCTATCCTATATTTTCATTAATTGGTATCAGAGCTTTGTGGTTCTCAAAGAAGAAGTTTAACATCTCGAGCAAAGATTAGAGGCAATGGAGGTATATAGGATAGATAAGGCTATTGATAATGAAAAGCTACATTTGGAATTAGATATTGGGAAACTTAAGAAAGAAAAACAACAACTCTCTCAATCCTTGAAAAGAAGAAAAGATCTTGTAGTACAAATAAATGGAAAACTCTACACTAAAGAAAGAATTGAAGATATCTTTCCAGAAAGAAATTCAGATGAAGCTACTGAGGCAACTAGAGACCTATTGGAAAAGAATTGCATTCTTCAAGAAGAAGTTAGAAAGCTGAAAAGAGAACAAAAAAATTAATTATTAAGATTATGTGAAGCCATGGAAGAAAAATAAAAAGACAAAGAAGAGATGGGAGGAAAGAACAATAAAATCCTACATCTATCCCTTCAATAGGCAGACTTTATTGATCAGCTTACTAATACAAATGAAGAAAGATCATGAATTCAAGATTAGAAAATGAAAGATTGAAAAATGATCTAAACACTAAAAAGAAAACCAATGAGAGGATGATGAAATCTCAAGTAGACATGAATCAATTAAATGAGCAAAGTCAATATAGATAGAAAGGAAAAGTAAGAATATGATACACAAAAGAAGATGAATCATCCAAGCAAGGAGTTCAAAAGAATCAAAGGTCTAATTGCAGTCATTGTGATAAATTAGGTCACACATCAAACAAATTTTGGAGTAATGGTAAAGAAAAATTCAATAGAAAGTGTTACAATTGCAATAAACATGGTCATAGAGAAAATGAATGCAACAAGAAACCTAAATTTGAAGGTAAATATCATAAATGCAAGAAACATGAACACAAATCTTCTAAATGTAAAACTAAGATATTGAACCCAGTAGAATAGATTGTGAAAGCTATATTTGGATGAGACTACAATACATAGTGTAAAAGCTAGTATTGTGGATAATTTGGGCATATTGGAGCTAATTGTGTGAAACATCACATGAGGACAAGAGACACCACTAAAAGATGTTTTATTTGTACAAAACTTGGACATCTTGCCAAGAATTGTATGAACACTAGAAGAATAGAAGATAAAAATAAAGCCAAAGTTGACAATATCAAAAAATAGATAAGGAAGCAATGGAGTTTGAAATCTTCTAAGAATGAGCCATAAAGCACATGTCACTCAAGTATTTCAATTTGATCCCCCACAAGGATGAGTAGAACTAAGACTCTGAAGAAGACATCTTACATTAGTTATAATCAACTAGAAGGAAAGATCCATATCAACATTCAAGATGCAAGGGGATCATCAAGTAATTAAAGAAAACTCAAGACCTTATCGAGCTAGATCAGGTTGCAAGACCCTACTAAGAAAGGTCAAGATACACTAAAAATATTGTGGACAACAATTTATGAATAGCTCTACCAAGGACTAAGGTTGAAACTAAGTGAAAGATAGTCTATCACTGAATGGGCAATCATACCAAGCATTTATGGAAATTGAAAAGTGAAATTTTGTTAAAAGAAAGAAAATGACATTGAACATGTGGTAAGGACAACTACAACTATAGTCTATCACTGAATGGGAAATCATACCAAGCATTTATAGAAATTGAAAAGTGAAATTTTGTTAAAAGAAAGAAAATGACATTGAACATGTGGTAAGGACAACTACAACTACATGAAAGAATACTTACAAACTTCATCAATTGAGTAATTTAGTTGTTCATATTAGTGACATAGATGATGAAAATGACCAGGAAGAAAATGACATTAATGATGGAGAAGATATAGAAATATATGATGTAAATGTGGATGATGAGGAGCAAGAATAGGAAGCTACAGAGGAGAATCTCCCTAAGATTCAGAGTATTGAGGAAATTGACCAAGAAAAGATTGCAACAACAATTATGCAAGCTTCATTTCCTCACTCTTCAAGAAAAGCTTTAATGCCATCAAGCTTAGGAAAAGCTTCTTCCATGTTGGTTGTGGAAACTACTGCAACACCATGTACCCAACCATTCTCTACACCTATTCAGCTCAGTGCCATATTGACTGAAGTGATCATCACTTCATCTAGCAAGTAGCTAGTGCTTCCTCCATCATCAAATCTGGCTACACAGTAACAAGGTATTTCTACTATCAGTGCAATATCCACTTTCCTTTCTAGCCCTTATATTTCTACAAAGAAGGAAGAGGTGGAGCTTGGAAAAACACTAAACAGACTAAGAGAGAATATTGCAACAATGGAAAAAGAATTGTTATTACAATATGCCTTGAAAATGAGATATGAGTTATGAAATACAATGAGAGAGCCTAAATATAAAGGCCTCAAGGAAGCTTGTATAATAAGCTAGAAAGTACTAGAAGATAAGGTTGACAACTAGGCATACATCCACAAAAGGTGGAATATCCTTGATCAAGGTGAGGAGATAACTATGACTTAGATAGGAACAAACTCTCATGTTTTCAACAACTCCTAGACTACAACTAATAAATAAATGCATTAACCTAAGTAAAACTAAGTAAAAGAATAAATAATTATTTACTATAACACTCCTCCTTAAGTGAAACTTAGGGGAATGCCTTAAGCTCACAAAGACTAAGATGAAATGCAAAATGGGTCCTGAAAACAAGGCCATGTTAGTTACCCATGTACAATGCAAAGAAATGCAACCTCTAAAAATGGGGAAAGAGAGAAAACCACATGGGAAAAACCCTCCCCCAAAAAGAGGTAGAAGAAAATCCAGTGAAGGACTAAAGAAACCTCCAACTAGAGGAATGCCCCAGAAAATAGGAACAAAAAGTGATCATGAAGAGCATCACTGAAGCATGAAGAAGCCACAAAATTTTTCATTAGAAATAAATTGGTTATCTGAAGAATCTCCATGGAAGAAGAAGGTACAAATCAAGCTTGTCTATATGGTAGATGATCCATCTCACTGAAATGGTTAGGTAGCCAGCCACTACAATCGCCTAGTATATAGGATCAGGTACTAAATACATAGTTCACACTATCAAACTATCAAACCAAGGAAGCATTAGAACAACAAAATAACCCCCCTTAATGTAGATGGGGTGCGATGATATACAACTGAAAAGGTGGGCCAAAATCCTCTATAGAAAGAACCAAGAACAATGAGAGAGTTAAAGAGGTACAAACACCTATAAACACACGATCACCAACTCTATATGGGGCTAAAAAGGAAGAGGGCACAAAAGTGGCAAACAACTATCTCCCCATGGTGCTTTATAAAATAGTGCAAGTACAACTATCTTAAATAATGTTCCTAAACTCAAAATGCAAGAGTGGTACTTTATTATAGTGTGTTTGCATAAAGATGCTTACAAATGATAGCTACAATGATCAAAAAATGAAAAAACTAATACAAAAGATAGTACAATCCAAAATAAAGGATCCCATGCCATGAAAATGATCCTTGAACCTAGAACACTCAAGATATCCACCATAGAGAAAAAATGTCAAAGACATGATTGAAAGAGCATGGGACAAAATCTGAAGGAAATAACAATGTTTATACCTTAGAACCAGCTTTCCAGTGCTTCTTTCAGATCGAAAAAATACCCTTGTATGCTCAAGCTATGGCCAAAAAATTGTGAGTAGGTCAAAAAGGAACCTAGAGTGCTAGCAGGGGTGTTGATGCAGGGTGACATCATGCTAATGTCAGCAAAAAACTATGTTAAAATTGATGGCTTCATAGCCATCACAACAAAAAAAATAGGCCACGTGGCAAGATACTGAGCTGGTGGGTGACATGGCAGGGGCCACGTGACAAGTTATATTGGTGGACTATATATCCTAACAATTAGTATCAGAGCACTAGGTCCTTGAAGAGAAATCTTAACAAATTTTTGAGATCTATAGTGAATCTTTTTAGAAAGGATAGCAATAAATTTGATGGGTTCAACTATGATAGTTGGAAGGAGAAGATGAAGAGTCATCTGCTATGCATGGGTCTAGGTTATTAGCTTTTGATAAAGGGTGAAAAAGAAATTGTAGGAGAAGAGAAACTTGAAGAATGCAATGAAGCAGAGAGAGACCTATTCATGTGTAACATGAGAGCCAGAGAAGATTTACTATCATCTTTTCTAGAGAATGAATATAGTCAGGTAAAATGACTTTTGGCATCTCATGAGATTTGGAAGACATTAGAATCTATTTTTGAAGGTGGCAAATATCAAAAGAGGATAAGATTGTAGAATTGGATATGTTCGTTTCAAGATGCTAAAATGATAGAAGATGAATCTATTTGAATTTATATTGGTAGGATATATGAGATTGTTGTAGGGGATTAAATTTTATGGTGAAACCAAGGAAGAAGATGAGGTTGTGTAAAAAAATTTGAAAACTTTGACACTACCATTGAAGCAAGTAACATAGATGATTGAATTACTTATACCATGTACTGAGAAGTTTTCTCAAGAAACTTGTCTTGGAACATTGGAAGAAACAAAACAAATTTTGAAATAATCTAGAGAATTAACAAGAGTGGAGAGAGCTTTCGGTGCCCTAAATGTTTGACCAAGTCTATCTAGAAGTGCAAGCACTCATGGAGACTTTGCTAGTAGTAGTAGAATCAGATTTGATGAAGATAGGAGGATTGAAGAAGGTATAGCCCTTCTAGTAAGAAGAGAACAAAATGGTAAGAATATCTTTAAATTTTGGACTTGTAATGAGTTTGGTCATTATGAATCTAAATTTAGTAAGAGGGAGAAAAAGTACAAGGGAAAGTTTAAGCCTAGGAGACCTAGGAATTGTTTGTGTGCTAATGAAGAAGATGAATTTGATGAAAGAGATCAAATTGAAAGTGATGATGAACTAAGATTTATAGCTATCAAAGAAGATGATCTTGATAGAGAAATTAGAGAGGAAAGAGCTTTAGTTTCCCATGTTGAAAAGAAATCTAATTGGATAATAGACAATGGATGTTCACATCACATGACTAGTGATATGAATAAATTTGTTAAATTTAGTAATCATGATGGAGGTATTGTTAGAGTTGGTAACAATGCAACTTGTCACATTACAGAGATAGGATCTATTACACTTGACCATTAGACTAACACTGATGATGTTTATTTTTTTGATGGACTAAAACATAACTTTTTGAGTGTTGGATAGTTGGTGGATAAGGGTTATCAATTATAGTTCACAGAAAAGACTTTCACTATCAAGGATAAGGATGGTAAGATGATTGGAGTGGGGACAAGGTCTAGAGGTAATGTATTTTAGTTGAATCCTACTGAAATGACATGTTTAGTTACAGAACTGGATAATAGTTGGCTCTGACATAGAATATTTTTTCATATAAACTTTAATAATATTGTAAAGGTTAGTAGTACATTTTTAGTTAGAGACTTGCCTAAAATAATAAAGCCTACTAATATTGTTTGCAAAGAGTGTATAATGGCTAAGTAGAAGAAGGTATCATTTCTCAAAAAGAATTTCACTACTCCAAAGACGCTGGGATTTTGTTCACACGGATTTCAGGGCTCCATCTAGGACAAGAGGATTCTATGGAGAAAAGTATTTTATGATTTTTGTTGATGATTTTACTAAAATGATGTGGGTAGCATTTCTTAAAGAGAATTCTGAAGCATTTGAGAAGTTTAAGATATTTAAGAATAAAGTTTAGAATAAATCTAGTGTTAAGATAAAAATGTTTGAGATCAAATAAAGGAGGATAATTCACCTCTAGAGAGTTTAACATGTTTTATAAAGAGAATGAATTAAGAGAAAATTATCTACACCTAAGACTCCTGAGCATAATGGGATCATTGAAAGAAGAAATGGATTAGCATTAGAGGTAGAAAGAGCAATGATGTTTGAGAATGATGTGCCCAAGGCATTTTGGAGAGACAAAGTATATACCATGAACATAGTACAGATTAGAAAAGGTATGAATAAGATCCCCTATGAATTCTGGTTTGGTAATTCACCATTAGTTAAGTATTTTAGAATATTTGAAAGCAAGTGTTACATTAAAATTGATGATGATATTGGTAAGTTTGATTCAAGAAGTGATGAAGGTATGTTTTTGGGTTATTCATTGAAAATAAAAGCTTATAGATTTTTTAATCATAGAACCAAGACAATAGCTGAATGCGCAAAAGTAAATATTGATGAAAATTTTGGAATCAAGGAAAAGATGATGGATTACAATTCTGATGACGAAGAAGATAATATTGGAATTTTTAGAAAGAATCTTGAATTTTTCATTGAGACTAACAATGATCTATAGAATGATGCACAAACTTTTGAACATAGAGAAGGAAAGAGATCTGAACCAAGAGAAGAGATAAGAGTAACTCCTATGTCTAATAGGAACATGAGAAACAATCACCCACTAGAGAAAATAATTCGAAGTAGAGACAAAGGAGTAATGACAAGAAACAAAGTAAATGAGGAATTATGTCTAATTTCTCAAGTTGAACCCAAGAGTACAGATGAAGCATGTAAAGATGATAGTTGGATTCAAGCAATGAGGGAATAATTGGATCATATTATGAAAAATGACACATGGGAATTAGTTCCTAGACCTAAAAATAAGAATATTATAGGAACCAAGTGGGTATTCAAAAACAAGATAAATGAATAAGGAAAAGTTGTAAGAAACAAGGCCAGACTTATATGCAAAGGATATGTACAACAAGAAGGAATATATTATGAGGAGACATATACCTCTAATTCAAGGTTCAGATTTTAATGTTCCATTATTTTTGGATGTTAGGTTTTGGAAAGAATTGCACTTCCAGGTCAGCTATTTTTGCCTTCGAAAAGATAAACTCTTAAGTTACATTTAATCTAGGTCCATTTCTGGGGGTTAAGATTAATTGAGGTTTAAATCTCCAAGGTTGGTCTCTCTAGAAGTTTGTTCGCCATTGAAGGATTTAATCTCTATGGAGCCCTCTTGTCGAAGATTCATCCATTTCCATTCAAACTTCTTCCTAATTCAAGATCCATTCAAGAATTGTGTTGAAGATCTAATGCCATTGATTTGAGACATCGTACATCCTATTCTACATTTATTTGGAGCATCCATACTTGTGGATTCAAGGATTCGAATCCTCCACAAGGATTTCAACATAAGCAAGATGAATAGTTCCATTTACTTTGTTTATCTATATTACAATTTCAATTTCAAGGTTAATTCCAAAATGGGGTTTGACCAAGGTAAACCCCCCATCCAAACAACAAAACCATTTTTTTTGCAAGTACAGGTACATGACAATGAATTAAAGTGCATATTTGGATACCCTTTTTACCAAATTTGTAAGATTGATGAACCAAAAATTTGTTGGAGTAATGTAGGTCAAGGTCAACTTTTTGGGGCACAATTGTACCCCACTATCTGGGTCAAGGTCAACCTACTCTCAAAAAAGAAAAAGATTTTTCAGTTTCATAGATCTCATGGTTTTGGTTCAACTTAATGAAAATCAATAGTTGTTGAGACTATTTAATAGGGTTTTTAGCAAGTTCTTTTCTAGAGGTAAGTATCTTCATATCTTCATTTCAATACTAGCATTCCTAGATTTACATGTCATATCATAAGAATTCATATGTATGTATAAAAATATGGGTTTAGGGTATCTTTCATGTGCACTATTTTTAACCCTATTCATCAACCATATTTTCATCCTACACACCACTATGGATGATCAAGTTAGATCCATTAATGTAATATCATCCCTATGAATGGAAACAACAAAACGGTAACTAATAAAACTTCCACGACTCACTAACCTTGTAACTTCAGACTACTATATATACAAAAGAAAGATGAAACACTACACTCTGAAACTAGAGGTCAGATTATTTGTCCCAATCTATACAGAGTCATACTAGGGCATAAAAGCTCTACAAAATTAATGATAAATATTCCAACAACATACAATAGGATCACACATGTGTAATCTAACTAGAAACATTCTAACCTTCCAAAATATTCTTCCCATACTTAAATACTCAAGCATGGGTGGTTACAACTTCCTAAACTATCATTCACAACTTTTTGCACAAATTGCAAAAGTTTCTCAAGCAACTTTGCAACTTTTGAGCAATTTTTTCTCTTTACATATTTTGATCAAATGGATCCTAATAGCCCTTATTTTCACTATGCCAAAATTTTAAATATTAATGTGAAAATGTCTTGAATTGTGTTGTGTAGCTAAGGCTTATTATGTATTATTATCAATCTTCTAGTAAAAATCCTAACCTAATAAGTTTCCTCTCCCTAGCAGTTAGAGTTTTCCTAAATTTCAATAAACCAGTTGCCCTAAGGAACCTTTGTTTCTTATTCACACCCTTTTTGAATTTTTAGAAAAGGAAATGAAATGGTTCTATCTTGTTTTGGCATGTTTTTGCATTTTAATGTAAACTCTTTAAATTTTAAAATATGTAACCATGTAACCAAGATGATCGCATGGTCGAAGCATATCTTCATACTACAACATTTTTTTGTGTGACCCTATGAAGTGGTGAGGTTTCCTTTGATCATTGAATTGTGGTAGTTAAGCACTCAAGTGCTTTTTATATTATGACTAAGCGAAGCAGTTAGTATAGACTTAGTCGTATGGTCACCTAAGTGAAAGGGTACAATGAATCTTAACCATGACGATGCAAACAATTATGTTTGTATGGTTGGGACCTCAAAAGCTTAAGAGTTTAGGATGACTGTGACTGAGAGAAAATATAAGAGCACATAAAGAAGAAAAAAATTTGGCATGGTCACATGGATAAGTAGGCATTTTAGAAATTAATTTGTCAAAGACAAATAAGGTTAAAAGTATCCAGAATGATCTTCAGTCATGAGGTCATGGAAGTTAAGCCATAGAAAGCAAGATAAACCATGACTGGGCAAAGATAGTTATGAAGTGCAAAAGGGTGCTTGTTTGCATAGTGGCATAGATAAAGTAAGCATGAAGTAGTTAGACCATAATCATGCAACACAATCAGTTTGAAAGAAGAATGTGTCTAATCATGCTATCACAATGTTAAGTAGACATTGGTCAGGATAAGCCACAAAGAAACAACTAGGGTAAGAGCACATAAAGTATCCTTCTCTTGGACAATCACAGGATAAGATTATTACAGAGTAAGAAGAGCTGACACCCTATGAAGTCTAAAATAAATTATAAAAATGGGGTGATCACATGGTCACTATGAGAAAATATTAGAGAAATAAATGCATAAAAAGCTTTGGCTTTGTGACTATTAAAAGCAATCACATAGTCGCAAATAGTAAGTTCTAGTATTAATAAGATGGAGCAATTGCTTGATTGAAATTATAAGAGAGGCTAGATTTCCTAAGGCACTGGGTTGCATGGTTAATCTTCCAAAATATTAAGTAGATTGTGAAGCAGCAATGGGAATTTGAAGTTGTGATCACTAGGTCACTGGTTTTAAAGACTAAAACCAAAATTGACCATGAAAAAACAATTAAAAGTAGTCACTGGCTTGTAGGCATGAGTTTTAAGGTGAGGAAATGACTTTTAAGGGTCTCATTATGATTAAAAAGTGATGTCCTATAATCTAGTATTTGCATAATCTAGTGATAGAAGTTTGAGAACATGAAATTTTTAGAGTTTTCAAAGTTGATATTGATAGTGATTTGTTTCAATAGTTGATCATAGAATCATGGCACAAGAAGAAGGAGAAATAATATCTTAGGTTGATGTAGAAGAAGTTTCACAAGCCACTGAATAGACCAAACCAAAGTTGGCAAGTTTATATGTAGAAGAGTGGTTATACTTCCTTTCAGGATTCTCCCATGCTCAAACTATGTATTCTCATGTATTCAAGGATGCATATTATTTTTGTAGAGATGCCATTGTACCTAATACCAATGGGAATGAGCTTTTTTGGTATATTTATAACAATAGATGTGAGAAGTCCCCAATTTGCAACCCTTAGATCAGGAACATGGAATAATTGATAATGTTAGAAGTAATCATAGATGTTGAACTAATGAAGGAATTGATCTAATCATACAATCCTATAACTAAAGGATTTTGTAAGAAGGATGTTAGTATCATGTGCAAACTAGACAAGGAGACTTTCATTGAAGCTTTTGGCTTAGGAAGATCAATTACAAGGTCGATTGAGAAGAAAAAAATGAATAAAATTTTCAAAAGCCAGAAGACTTTCTTTACTGGAAGAGTCATAAGGAGGCATAATTCCAAGAAAAAGAAGGAAAAGGGTGAAGTACCAAAGAAGGTAGTAGATTTTATGCCATTAGATTTCTTTTGCAAATACCTTAGAAATAAAATATTTGGGATTGAAAAAGTGGTGGGAGCAGATGGCACCATGGATGCCCCTAGGTACATATATATCATAGCCCTAGACATCTAGGATCCAAATCATAATGTTGGATATAATTTTGTGGAACATATTATTAATAGGATGGATGATGAGATTATGACAGCTTAGAAGGGAGAATTGGGAAATTTCAAGTTTTTCCATTACTCATTTTAAGAATATACAATGTATTAGTCCACATTTAATTGAAGCCATTGAGGAGAATGGAGAGAATCTACATATGCAGTTGTGGACTCGATTCTAGCAAACATTTTATCCTTATTCTAGTGTCATTTCTTTTTATAATGATTTTTTTTTCTCATTTTAAACATGTTAGTAGATATAACTGAGATTATCTAGAGAGGTAAGGATGTTAATAAGACTATCTACTTGCCCAAATGGGGATAGAGTAATGAGCCATGATTGGGCTATTTTTCTTTTCAATTTTTTTTTCAAGAATAGGGGTTTTGCCATACCCCCACCCCCCTCGTGTGTTACCCAAATATGTCCTTGAAATATTAGGACAATTAGAGTTTTTCTAGAAATTACTTATGATGAATAAAGAATACTTAGGTCCTACTATTAAGAAATGCTCTTTTGTAGCTAGAAATATAAAAGCAGGGGATTTTGTGATAAAAAAAAGATAAAATAGAAGAAATAGATGCATGCATAGCAGAATTCGTGCTTCCTATAGCCACTGTCAGGACTTATGACTTAAATGATTTGGTGAGGCATGATCTCAAACAAATTAGTAAATATACTCTTCTTGACAGAAAACTAAATTGGGAAGAAGATTGTATAATGAATTGTTTAGATACAGAGGTCTATAGATATAGAACCTGCAAATGGAGAGAAATAATTAGAGTAGAAGAGGCCATGAAGGTAGCAGATCCATAATTCTAGGGTTTCTACCATTAAGATGGGTACTTGGATAGGTACAATAAGTGCCTTGATAATTTTGATCATATAATGGTACAAATACTTGTAGAGATTAGATATAGAGTAGTGCCTTAATCCCCTTGACAAGAGGATGTCATAGCAATTAAGTTAAAAGATGATCAGCTAGAGAGCTCTTCATGGGCTCAAGGAAGAAAAAGATATATGATTGAGATTCTTGAAAAGGTCAGAGGGAAAGCATTGCAAATTTTTCCCACAGGGTCTCAATATTTTGATACAATTAGGCAAAAAAAAATTGTTGAAGTAGGCCAGAGAAAATGATAAAATCCCTAATAAAACTACGCTACAGATCTAGATATTGGATGAATGAATTATTTAGGCTCAAGATTTTATGAATAGATGAATTCAAGTCATTCTTATATAAGGTCAAGAAAAATTAGCTTACCTTGTAGTTGCAACCATGAGACTCCCCAGAGAAAATTGTTGAATTAGTGTAGAGGTTGCAGGAATATGACCAAACAATGATGTCCTCACTATAGAAGAAGGTAGAGAATTGGTGAAGAGAATTTGTATGCTTCTTTTCCTAGGTTGGGAGCTCAGTTCATCCTTTATGATTGATCAAATAAGAAGGAAGGATAAATCATTCTCTTTTGAAGAGAGAAATATTTTTGGTGAGCTACACAAGTCTGGCTTTAGTATTTATATTAAAATAATGACAGTATGGAGCATGGCTCCTAAGGGAAACAAGACAACTCTAATGGAAATAAGGGATTCTCCCTAAGGAATTGTTATATTATGGAATACCACTACTATATCTAGTGACTAGATACATAATTTGATGAACACAACATCACTCGTGGGGAAGAGCAAAATGGATATGTTAGAAGAGTAGTTGTATCAAACATACAACATGTCCATTAATGCTAGAAATAAATATGAAGATGAAATAAATATTGGCTACCTTGGATGAGGACGTGAAAAGCTTGAGAAATGTGGCCAGGCCCATCATAGAGGAGAAAACCAAGAAGTCCAAATAGAGGCTAACATAGAAAACATGGGAGAAATCCAACAAATGAATATTGATGAATGGGATGGTGCAAAGGAGGTAGAAATTAGGATAATTTAGAACATGATGATGCAAAAGATTGGTGCTTTAAAACATGCCTCACAAAATATACACAATTGTTATATCTCTTTGTAGGGAGCTAAGTTCCAATACTCAAAGGCATTGACTTTACTATCCCCTTTATTCACAACATGTGGGCCCTACACAAATTCTTTGATAGCTTGGTCCCTTTTGTAGGGCCCATTTACCATTGCACAAAAATCCATGAGTGTTAGTGAACATGGAACACCACATAATTAACCACCTGTGGGCAGGGGAGTGTGTTACATCACCCAAGAATCTCCCCCTCGATGCACATACCAGGTGCTTACACAGGTCGGGAAGGCACTAGGGAGATTTGAACCCATGACCAAGCCAAAACCTGGCTCTGATACCACTTATTAGGATAAACCACGGATAGAAATAAAAACTACATGCAAATATAACCAATAACAAAAATTAATAGAACACACAGAAATGAACACAAGGCACCAAGATTTAACGTGGTTCACCCAATCCCTAGGCTACATCCACCAAATAGCAAGTTTGATCTTATTACAATCCAGTGAGTACAACCTGATTACAATCCGTAATCCCTTACAGCTCAATACTACCGCAAGAACCAATTTCACATCACAACATAATGAAAAATACCCAACCCTAAGCCCTTTTATACAAGTATTAAACCGCTTTAGGGTTATAACATGTCAGCCATATGTCAGCCATAATATGTCGGCTACCATGTCGGCCACAGCCCAAAAAACCACTATTTATGAAGTATGTATAGTACTTTCCTGATCAATCACCACAATCTAACAATCTCCCACTTGGGGACTGATCAAGCTCCACACTAAACAACAATCTCCCACGTGGAGACTGATCCTGTACCAATACAACTACCACATGGGGCTCCCACTAGATCAAACCACCTTGGACTCTACTATTGTTTCATTCATGTTCAGTCTAAAAGACCAACCAAAGCTAAAGAGGAGTTCAGCTTCTCCCTTGTTACAACCTTTGTCAACATATCTGTTGGATTGTCATTGGTATGTATCTTCTCTAGCTTTAACTGTCCATCCTCCAAAACTGACTGAATGAAATGGCACTGCAACTGTATGTGTTTGGTCTTAGAATGCAGAGCTGAATTCTTAGCAAGATGAATGGCACTCTGACTATCTGTAAACAAATAATTATCCTTCTGAGGATGTCCCAATTCTTCCAAGAAGAACTGAAGCCATATCATCTCCTTGGTTGCCTTTGTAGCAGCAACATACTCTACCTCTATAGTGGATAAAGCATTAATCTTCTATAACCTAGAAACCTAGCTCACGGCTGCCCCACCAACAGTAAAGACATAACCTGTAGTACTCCGCCTGGTATCAATATCCCTTGCCAAATCTGAGTCAACATAACCCTATAAATCAGTAGTAGAGCCCTCAAAGTGTAAACACTTATTGGATGTCCCTCTCAAATATCTGAGAATCCACTTGACAGCATTCCAATGCTCAAATCATGGATGACTCATATACCTGTTAACGACTCCCACTGCATGTGCAATATCTAGCCTAGTGCATACCATAGCATACATCAAACTTCCTACAGCTGAAGCATAGGGTACCTTGGACATCTTATCCTCCTCTTCCTATGTCTTGGGACACATCTCCTTAGTCAATTTTAAATGACCAGGTAAAGGTGTGCTGACAGATTTAGCATTCTCCATACAAAAATGTTGCAACACCTTCTCAACATAATCAGCCTGAGATAGCATCAAAGTTTTGTTCTTCCTATCTCTACAAATCTTCATACCAAGGATTTGTTTTTCTGCCCCTAAATCCTTCATAGCAAATGCATGTGCTAACTGGCATTTTAGCCCCTTAATATGATCCATGTTAGACCCAGCTATAAGCATAACATCAACATATAGACATAAAATAATGTAGCTATCATCATCCAACCTCTTAAAATAAACACAATAATCTAAATGACACCTATTATATTCATGCTCATGCATAAAACTGTCAAATTTTAGATACCATTTCCGAGGTGCTTGCTTCAAGCCATATAAACTTTTCTTCAATTTGCACACTAAGTTCTCCTTACCTTTGACCTCAAAACCTTGTGGTTGTGCTATATATATTTCTTCATCCAAATCATCATGAAGAAAGGTTGTTTTAACATCCATCTACTCTAAATGCAAATCTTTAGTAGCCACAAGACTTAAAACAGTACGAATAGAAGTCATTTTAACAACGGGAGAAAATATCTTATCAAAATCAATTCCCTTTTTCTGTGCAAATCCTTTTACAACTAACCTGGCCTTAAATCATTTCTTACCTCCTTCGTCTTCTTTCAACCTGTAAACCCACTTATTCTGTAAAGCCTTTTTACCTATAGGCAACTTGGACAAATCCCATGTCTTATTTTTCAGCAAAGAGTACATTTCATCTTTCATTGCAAACTCCCATTGAATCTTAGTATCAACCTGCACAGCTTCATCATAACTTTTAGGTTCACCAGCATCAGTAAGTAAAATAGAATACAAAGAGGGAGAAAAGCTTTGTGGAGGTCTAATTTTCCTTGTTGACCGTCTAACATTTACTATTGTGTGTGGTATTTGTTGTTGCAGTTGTTGCACATCATGAGGAATGGCTGGAACATCAGCTTTTGGAGTATCATCCAGCACTACATAATCATCTTCTTTCTTCTCATGTTGCTGCAACAGATCTTTGTATAACACTTTCTCATTGAATATGACATCTCGACTTCTAACAATTTTAAGATTTTCAAATTCCCAAAGCCTATAACCAAATTCATTAATGCCCTATCCAACAAAGACACATTTCTTAGATTTAGCTTCTAGCTTGGTTCTATTTTCAGAGTCTATATGAGCAAAAGCTTCACAACCGAAGGTCTTGAGAAAAGAATAACTCACCTTCTTACCAGTCCATGCTTCCTCTAGAATACCATAGCCCAAAGGAGTAGAGGGACCTCTATTAATCAAATATACTACAGTATTGATAGCCTCTGCCCACATGTGTAAGGGCAACCTAGCATGCAACCTCATGCTCCTTGCACGCTCCATTATAGTCATGTTCATGTGTTCAACCACTCCATTTTCCTGTGGAGTCCTTGAAACAGTTTTCTGTCTACAAATACCATTAGTGGAGCAATAATCTTTAAATTCATGACTGTAATACTCACCACCATTATCAAATCTGAGACATTTTAATTTCTTACTAGTCTCATTTTCAACCAAGCATTTCCATTTCTTAAAAGTTTGAAATACATCATATTTTTGTCTAAGGAAATAAACCCATACTTTTCTAGTTGCATCATCAATAAATGTAACATAATAATGAGAACCACCAAGGGAAGATACTTGAGCCGGTCCCCATACATCTATATGCACAAGCTCTAATTTCTCTTTTTTGTTTTCCTTCCCTGTCTTTACAAAACTCACTCTCTTTTGTTTTCCATACATACAACTTTCACAAAAATCCATATTCACACATTTCAGACCTGGTAAAACTTTCTTTGAATGAAGTACTTTCATACCTTTCTCACTCATGTGCCCAAGTCTATTGTGCCACAGTGTTGTATCAGAATCTACAGCAATGGTGCTTTTGTAATATTAAATGCCACCAATGGTGCCAAGCATAACCGAATGCTTCCAAGTGCCTTTTTGTCTAAGAGATCCCATTCAGCCTCTGACATAGTTTCCTGATTCTTGGCTTTTCTTTCCAACGGCTTCCATAAATCCTTTTGATATAGATAGTTTTCCATTTGCATCTTCCATAATTGGAAGTTCTGCCCATTAAACTCGTCAACCCTCAGCTTACCCTCATCTGCCATTGCTCCCACTCAACCGTGAGACTCCCACTTAACCATGAAACTTTCCTGCAGAGGATAACTGAAAGAAAACCTCGCTCTGATACCACTTGTAGGGCCCATTTACCATTGCACCAAAAGCCATGACTGTTAGTGAACATGGAACACCACATAATAAACCACTTGTGGGCAGGGGAGCGCGTCACATCACCCAACACCTTTGCTAACTCAAAAGAAAGAATTGCCCAAGGGAATAATCTTTTTTGTTAGGAAGATGATAAATAGGGTAAAGGAATTAAATGGGTTTTTCTTAGGTAAAATGCAATTAATCCAAGAACAATTGCCATGGGGACTCCCAATTTTATTCCTAGTATATTATATGCTAATGGAATCATAAAAGATTGGAAGGAGTGGTCTTCCTCTTTTGAGGATATTTTGAGGCATCCATGCTTTGTTGCTTATTGTAATAATGAGACTTATGTTACAGTTATCTATAATATGATTGTCCTTTTATTTAGTATCAAATTAGATATGAGGAAAGTTTTTGGGGAAGTAAATGAAATCACTAATGCTAAGTGGAACAAATGGTTGGATGAATTGAATACCATTCAAGGTGCCACTTGGCTAAACATTGATACAAATATTGCTATTTGGGAGGTTGTGGTGGAGATCAAAGAATTACCATTAGTTGACAATTATTGAGTGGTCAAGGTCATAGTTAGAGGCAAAAGAGACAAATAGAGTAAAGAAAAGGCAAGGAAAGTGACAGGTAGTTAGAATACAAAAAGAATTATGTTGAAGACTCCTAAAGAAATTGCCACCTGCTAATTTTGCAACTGCTTCCCCAAATTTTGTCTGAATACACAGAATATTTGAAATATAACAACATAAAATATCTTTGTATTTGTTTTCAAATTATTTTTTGGCATGTGTCCTCCCATGCAAAGCTTATTTCAATCCTTCCTATAAAAGGATTTCCAAGATATAGAGGTGAGGGTCTAAAGTCTGTAGAATTTTCAGTATCATGTTAATTATAATTAGTCCAAATTTGGTGTCAATTGTATGTTGTACAAAATTTTGCAAATATGAGAATATAGTGAACATTGAATGATTAAGTTTGTCAAGTTTTGAGTTATACTTTGAGTTTAATACTAATAATGAATGGTTTTCAAGGAAAATTAATACAAAGGAGATGCTCTACATATCTATGTCTTTGAGTTTTTTTCTCCATTTTCATGTATTTGTTATTTTGAGATTGAAATGAGCAAGGTTCTTGAGTTGTATATATTTTTATCTATTGCTTTTTATTCAAGGAATAAAGTAAGTGCTTTCATGAATTGATAGGGTTTCTAGGTATATGGGAGGGATATCATAAGAATGAAATTTAGGGTTAACAATTGATAATTTTAATTACAAGTCAATTAAATAGATATAGGGTTATTGGTTAGACTCTATATAACAATGGATAAGGCATTAATCATTAGCTCAAATGCAAATTGATGGGGTCATATGGTTGCATAGTACACATAAAAATCAAAATCAATTTTCCATTTTTGTAATGAAGAACTAAATTATCGGTCATCCCTTTATTTTAATAGCTTTCTTGGAGTTTATAGTTAGTTTTAACACATAAATTGATTAAAATATCAAGAAGATGGTTGACCATTTATCTGATATAAGGGATAGATCTAAAGAGAAAAATATTAGTAAGAAAATTTTGAAGAAGAATAAGTCATTTAAATCCCTAAGGTGCACCTGCCTTGGCCCTATAGAGCCTAAAGTGTAAAAATCCCTTATGTTCTTTGTTGAAGTTGTTTCAGATCTGAGATGAATTTAGTTGAAAATGGGAATTAGCTAATCCTTAGACTTTATTTTATCTCCTACATCCTGGTATTGGGTTTTTACAACCTGGTAGTTTTAAACACCGACAGGTCTATCTAGGACTATTCTAGGACCCTAGTTAAGATTCCTAGGACCTATTAGCTTCCCAAATACCTTAGTTGCCCATACCTAACAACTTTTGACCTATTAAACAACTTTTGACCCATTGAGTAACTTTTGATAACTCTAGGACCTAATGAGCAATTTTGGCTCTTTTACAAATACATTGGGAATAGCTGAATTCCAAGGACCATTGGAACTTATTAAAAACACACAACTTCTCAACTAATCCTTAAAAACTCCAAAAACCACAAATAAGGGAGGTTACCTACACCATACTCCCTTGGGATAAAGAAAGAAAGTCCCTCAAGTTAGGAGGTCTTCAATGGTGACCCCATGCTTTAGAATATATGCTTCAATCATCCAAGTATCTTCAACATTAGTAGTCCTTTCCATTTCACTAAATAGGTCTTGAAGGTTCCCTTCCTGGTCTTATCAATCACCTTAAAGTCTACTATGTTGTCTAATTGTAAAGGTTGGGGAGTGGGAAAGTTTTTAACCCAATCAGTTACCTCAAGTATGCAATGGTGTGCTGACCAATATCAGTATGAGTACCTTTGTAAACAAACAAATCACATACATTGAAAATGGGTGAAATCCCCAAGTGAGAAGGAAGTTCTACTTGATAAGCATTGTTGCCAAACTTATGTAAGATTTTTAGAGGCCCTATCTTCTTCATCAATAGTTTAGTTGGCTACCCCTTCAATAATCTCTCCTTCTTGGGGTAAACAAGCATCAAATCACCCACCTTAAACTGCAAGTCCCTCCTTCTTTTTTTTGCTCTAGTCTTTTACTTTCCCCCTTGATATTTCAAAGCCTTTCTAACCTATTCATGAAGCTCTTTCATTTTCTCTACAAATGACTCCCCTTGTGCACTCCTCTTGTCATGTAAACTGAGACCCTCAACTCCAAAATCCCCCTAGGGTGAGTCCCATTATAAACTATTTCAAATGGGATCTTACCAATACCCCTATTAATGGAGTCATTGTAAGCATAGTCTACCTACCCTATGATGTGATCCTATGATTTACCATGCTACCTCGTCAAACACCTTAATAGGTTGCCCAAAGACATGTTCACTACCTTAGTTTTACCATGAGACTAAGGATGGTAAGATGAAGAAAAAGACAAATTTTTACCTGGCATCTTCCAAAGGGTCCTCCAAAAGTGACCTACAAATTTATTGTCATTATCACTCACTATATTAAGTGGAAACCCATGTATTATAACTATATCAATGAAGAATAGGCCTTCTATATGTGAAGAATCATTTTTTTTCTTGCAAGGGATGAAGTGTGCCATTTTTCTAAAATAGTCCACCACAACAAATACATTGTTATGCCTCTAGGTGTTTTAGGGAATCCTAAAACAAAATCCATCCTCAAGCACTCCAATTGTCTTTGTGGTATAGTTAGGGTTTGATATAACCCTACATTGTTGCTATGTCCCTTGGCCCTCTAACACACCTGACATTGCTCCACAAACCTCCTTACATCTAACCACAACTTTGGCCAATGATAATACCTAGTGACTTGTTCAAGTGTCTTGTCTACCCCAAAATATCCCCATAAATTGCCTTGATGATTTTCCTTGATTGTATTCTTCCTCATGGAACATTGGAGAATCCACAATAAGTCTCCTTGTAATAGAAAACCTTCATACAACATTTAATCAGTGAAATCAACTTTAAAACCTTGTTTGAATTTTTCACATACCTCATAGGCATCTTTGAAATCTTAGATCATTGATTCCCACACTCTATAATTTTATCTCCTCTATAGCTAATACTCTTCTACTGAGAGCATCTACATCTTTTTTCATCACACCTTTCTTGTGCTTGGTCACAAAGGTAAATTCCTTCAAGTATTCCACCCACTTGAGGTGACTCTAATTTAACTTTGTGTACCCATTCAAGAAGCTAAGGGCATGATTGTTTGTATACACTACAAATTTCTTTGGTAAGAGGTAGTTCCTCTACTTTTTCAAGGCTTGAACCATTGCCTATAGCTTGTTGGTCTATAAAAATTATAGGTTCAAAAATACCAGTACCAGGATATAGAATAAATATGGATGCCTAGGGGCTAGCTATTTCCATATTCAACATGAAAGCACTCAAATCTAGACCAACTTCAAAACAAAATACAAGGTCTTTCTACTCTTTAGGCTCTACAAGGCCAAGGAAAGTGTACCTAGGGATTAAGATAGCTTATTCAGTGCTTTTCTTCTTCAACACTCCTTCACTAATATTCTTCTTCTCAAATCTATCCCTTATAGCAAAAAAATGGTTGGCAATTTTCTTGGACTTGCAATTAACTCCTTGGTTACAATAGCCAAATATAATTCAATGGAAAGCTATTATAACTAGGTGAATGACCAAAAATATTTCTCTTTATTATAGAAATTAAATAGTTTATTTATATGTGTATTGTGTAACCAAACAATTGCATCGATTTGCATCACAATTTATGACCAATGCCTTATCCAATGCTATACAGAGTCACACTAGTATATCTTGACCTATTTTAACTGACTTACAATTAAATTCATCAGTTTTTAACCCTAAATTTCATTCTAATGATATCCTCCCATAAAACTAGAAACCCTATCAATTCATGGAAGCATTCACTTAATTCCTTGAATTAAAAGAAAAAATGAAATGATATACAACTCATCCAAAATACATTAAATTGAAAGAGCTTTTCTCATTTCAATTACAAAATAATAGATATATGAAAATGGACACAGAAATCAGAGACATAGATATGCAGAACTCTCACTTTAAATTAATCTCACTTGAAAATAATACAATAATGATGTAAATCTCAATACATAACTCAAAATATGACAAACTTTGTCATTCAATGTTTATTGTATTCTTAGTGCTAACTGAGTTTCACAGTATCAATCATGGTCTATAGCATCTACCGAGCTCACAGTGTTAGTGTTGATCGAGCCATGTAGTGTCAACCAAGTGATTCAATTTATATATCACATTTTGCAATGTTCTCCAAGTCACTAGTGTATGCACCCTAAAATGGTCACCTAGACTATGGGCCCCCATTATTCAATTTATCAAATTTCCTAAATCAATGGTTTACAATATTTTATTAAACCAATTCAAATCAATTTCTTTGATCATATTGTAATTAATTCAATTATTTAAAAATTTCCTAAGGTTTGATCATTTTATCCTAAGTCTTGTTTAATTAAAAGAAATCCTCTCTTTTAATCAAATAATTAATGCAGATTTAATTAATTAAGAGAAAAAACCCTTCTTTTAATTTAATTAAATATTTCTTATTTAATTAAAATAACTCACTCCCTTTTAATTAAAAAAAATATCACTTGAAAAAAGGAAATAAATCAAGTAAAAATTAAATAAATTCTTTTTTTCCTCTACACTTAAATGCACATATCTCTAATTGGGATTCCTCTTTTTCCTCTTTCCACTTTCTTCTCAAACACTCCTCTTTTGGAGAGCAATTTTGGAGAAAGAGTTTGAGCCTTAGAGTTTGGACATTGGAGCTTCATTGAAACTTATCTCTTCTTGTCTTATTCTCTCTTACATCCATGGCTTCCATCAACAGGTTTCATCCTTGCATTTTCATATTAGCTTAGATCCATATTTGTTTCCATAGATTAATAATGCATTGTTATTTCCTTTCATAGATTAGATTTCCTTTCTTGCATTGCTTTGTTTTTTTCATTTCGATTATCTTGCATCTTCATTTGCATTCATATTTTGGTCCTTGAATCTCTCATTTTATGGTGTACTTGCATGGGTACAAACTAGGTCAAACTGAGGGCCTCCCTTATAAACCCTTACACTAGATGAATAGAGAGATATTAGTTGCCATTTAAGACCTTATTCTTGAGCAATCTTGGATATAATGATTCATAGAAGTGTGTCAACATTTTTGGCACACATTTTCTTTGGCACCCATCGTGGGGCAACCCACCTTTACTTGTTGGTTTTAGATATTTTTGGAGCTAACCCCCTTATACGTATTTGTTTGGAGACAAAAAAACCATAGATCTTAAAGATTTGATCATATCTCCCAAATATCTAAATTCTAAACAGGGTTGGTTCTTTGTATTTTTATTTTAGAGACCATATTAAAGCTCAATAATTCAATTTGTAAAAATTGGTCTGTTTTGACAAAATGGCTCCCTAAGGCACAAATGAAAAGATCTTTTCAAAATTCTAACATTTTTGTAAAGCTCTTTGATTTTTGATAGGGGTCTCTTATCTGTATTTAGGGCTTTGCATCTGAATTCATGGCATATAGGTCCAATCTTGTTGCATAGGTTTAAATTTATGATTAACTTGCACTTGATTTGCACAAACTTCAATGCATGATATGAGTTGTCATTTTTTTGTGGAATCAAATAGTTCAATATATTTTCATGAGAATTTGTTTATTTCTTCACGATTTCATGCACTTGATTGAAGTTTGTGAAGGTAACTTGGAGGTCTAAAGAGCAAAAAATTGGAAAGTATGAAATCAAGGTGCACGCATTCCAAACCTTCTCAATTGAATTATAAAAAGTGATCATTTTTTTCTTTCTCATTGTAAAATAATTTTCTTTCTTTTGTCAAATTGTTTGATGTTTCTTTCCAACATTGAAAAAGGAGCTTAAAATGAATCATTTACATTTGGATTTGAGCTTAAAATAAAAAACCCCTTTTGTCTTTCAATCCACAAGATTTTCTTATTGATGTTTTCTTCTTGCATCCTTGTTAAGGAGTTTGAGGGGAACATAAATAAGGGATCTTGATTTTTATTTGTTAGTGGGCCTACATAGAGAAGTGATCACTCTATTGGTGTAAATAAGTATTTACTATTTACACTTTACTTTAGTTTACTTAGGTTAATGCATTATTTTATTATTTATTAAATTAGACACTTAGGAGTATGTGTATTCATATGAGTTGTCTTGTTGACAACACAAGAGTTAGCAACTCTTTTATGCACATGTTGTCTACAACACAAGAGTTAGCATCTAACTTAAGCACATGGTATCTACAATATCTCTACACGAGATACACCTTGTCACACTTTTCCTCTTATTAATGCACGTGCACTCATGCATAATGGAGGATAATCCACTTCTGGTGAACGTGTGCTTAGTTGTAATGCTTCTCTCCTAGCTCATTCTAGAGACATTCTAGATGCATCTTAGAGGCCTTTATATATAGGCTCTCCTAGTGTGCATGTACACACAACACATCACATCAATTCATTTTGATATTTTATTCTAATCGTACTTTATTGGTCCATTTTGTGCTAGTGCTTGAGTTCCTTGATCTTGGGTGATTTTTCCCTAAGAAAATTCTTACATGGCATCAAAGAAGAGGGAGCTTCTCTTCACATAGCCATTGGAGACCATTCTTACTTCACCTCTCATAGGACCTTGATTCAAATCTGGAGTATCATAGTCACTGAGAGTGTCTAGAGCCAAAGTAGACCTCACCATTATGTTCAGAGTGTTGATTCGGTAAAATTTGACTTTGCCTACCCTAGGCCATAGTCAAATTTGAGGCAATTTTTTTTGCGAACTGACACCCAAAGGCCCAATTTGAAAATTTGGTATGATCATTTTTTAGATCTGTGAATTTATTTTCAGATTTGTATTTTCTCCTTAATTTTCTCTAGAATATTTTTGAATTTTCAGATTTGTATTTTTGAATTTTTTTTTGGCCATTAGGCCTATAGGAGAGATTTTTTGTTGGTGAAGTTTGGAGCTTGTTGGTGCAAATCAGATATTTGCATCACATTCAAAAGTTCAAAAAACCCCCCAAATAGATTTTTGTTTCATCAAAATCAGACAACTGAGGTGAAATTTAGAGTCATTCAATTTTTGGAGGTGTGACAATGGTGATTCAGGAAAAATAATTATAGAGGTGAATTTCAAACAGTGATATCCCCCTCATACGAACTCCTTTTTTCAAGAAATTTTTTTGTTTTGTTTTGGGATAGAATTTCATGATCTACACATTGGTGTAGGATGTTTGAGATCTCTATTCTTGAATTTTTTGCAAATCAAAAAGCCTCATTTTTGCAACTTCAAAGGCTTAGTACAGGCTCATCTAGACACATAATCAGGTTCCAATTTTTTTGAAAGTGCATAATTTATCGTCTACTTTCTAGATCTATAATCAAATTATAGGGTTGTGTAGATAGAAATACCAATTTCAGAAATAGGTCATTTTTGACATTGTAATGCTTTGATCAAACTTCAAAATTATTGTACATATGAGCTACAATGCTAAGTACTAGATTTGAACTCCAAAAGGAGGTTGTACACAGTAAAATTAGAAGTTCACTTTTTCCATTTTGACAAGTGGCCTATTGTAAATGCACTACATATAAAGTGCCAAAAGCATCATTTTTGGGGGGTTCTTTGATTGAGTGAATAGGGGGGTGTGTCTTGTGTTATTGTGTGTGTCTCTCTCTCTTGTGCTCTTTTAATTTTCTACATCATGGGTTTACCTAAAACTCCACTTCTAAATTCACACAATTATACTACATGGAAAGATATTGTATGGAGTAGAATAATGGAAAAAGGTTTAAATCTATATGTCGATGGTACAATTACAAAACCCACTGATGCTACAACACTAGTTGATTGACAAATTAAAGACAAATAGGCTTTAGGAATTATTTAGAGTTGTCTTCGTAGAGATCTCTTCTTCCACATTTCCACCTTTAAGGATTCTAAGGGTGCTTGGAACAAAATTGAAGGGTTGTATAGTAAGGTGGATGATGAAAAGGGATTCCAAATTGAGGATGGCCTACTTCTCTTGGATCCAAAGAATTTTGACACAATTTAAGACTATGTCAACAAAGCCAAGGAGTTGAGAGCACTACTTAAGGATTGTGGTAATCCATGAAGGATGATAGATTGATAAACTATTTTGTGCATATTGCAAGAAACCAAATCATGATGAGCATCATTGCAACACTAAGAGAATAGATGAGTTGGAAAACCTAGTTAGGAAGAACAAAATCAATTTACCAAATGCTTCCAAGGATTCAAGTCCATCCACCTCAAAGGAAAAATGACAAGCATTTATGGCAAGTTCAAGTTCTTTAGGGGAATGGATTCTTGACTTAGGTGCCTCATATCATATGGGTTCTTCAAAAGGACACTTTTCTTCATTGAAATAGTCTAAGATACCTCACATATTTGTAGGGAATGATACAAAAATGGAATTTGAAGGGAAAGGACAAGTGGACATGGAAAATGGAGAGCTCAAAGATGTTCTCTACTTTCCTAACATTAGCTCAAATCTCCTCTCAATTTACCAAATCACTCACTATGGAGGTGGCAATAAAGTTCATTTTCTTCTTGATTCAATAATGGTGTAGAATCTTAAAGATGATTTATTGGTTGCAGTGGGTAAAGTCAATCATGACATGAGCCTTTATTCTTTCTCCCACTTTGTGCCTAAGTCTCCTTCACATGCCTTGTTGACACAATCTCAATCACAAAGTAAATTATGGCATGAGCAATATGGACATCTTACCTTCTTCTATCTTCATCAAGTTAGCTAAAAAAATATGGTGAAAGGTCTACCTACTATCAACTTTCTAAAGGTGAATGTTCAACTTGTTCAATGGATATGCATCTATAAGAAAAGTTTGACAAAGGGAAGTCTTCAAGAGCATTAGTTGTTCTTGAGTTGGTTCACACTATTCTAGCGAGTCCTTTTGTAGTGACATTATTTAGCACGGGTCACTATACTCTCACTTTCATTGATGACTTTTCATGCTAAAACATGAGTCTACTTTCTTGATCACAAGAATGAAGTGTTTGATAAGTTTTTAGCCTTCAAGGATCATGTTGAGAAGCAATCAAGAAAAGCCATCAAGGTTCATCATATGGACAATGAAATTAGATATGCAAACTCAAGACTTAAAGACTTTTGTGAACTTGAGGGTATTCATCTTCAGAATCTAGTAGCATTTAGTCCATAAAAGACAAATTTTGCAGCAATGAGGATTCAAACTCTTAAGTCAATGGCAAGTTGTATGAGTCAAGCTAAGTCTTTTGATCCATCACTTGAAGTTGAAGCTATAAGCAGTGCCAATAACATACTTAATAGATCTCCTCATAATGTCTTAGATAGAATGACTCCTTTTGAGGCATGGTGTAGAAGAAAACCAATTGTGAAACACTTCAAAGCTTTTGGTTGTCCAGTATGGGCACACATATCTTCAAGGGAATGCAAGGCACCACCACCTAGGCCTTGTACTTTCATTGGATATGATGTAAGTATTAAGGCATATAGACTTTACACTTTACTTAAGTTTACTTAGGTTAATACATTATTTTATTATTTATTAGATAAGATACCTAGGAGTATATGTACTCATATGAGTTTTCTTGTTGACAACATAGGAGTTAGCAACTCTTTTATGCACATGTTGTCTACAACACAGGAGTTAGCATCTAATTTAAGAACACGGTGTCTAAAACATCTCTATGTGAGATTCACCTTATCACACTTATCCTCTAATTGATGCATGTACATTCATGCACAATGGAGGATAATCCACTTCTGGTGGATATGTTACTCGTAATGTTTATCTCCTAGCTCATTCTAGAGACATTCTAGATGCATCTTAGATGTCTTTATATATAGGCTCTCCTAGTATGTATGTCCACATGATAAATCACATCAATTCATTTTGATATTTTTATTCTAATCATACTTTATTGGTCCATTTTGTCCTAGTGCTTGAGTTCCTTGATCTTGGGTGATTTTTTCCTAAGGCAAATTATTACACACTCTAGGGGATGACCTCAACTCTCATGTTTTGGAAAAGTATAAATATCATGAATTGAATCTAAATATGGGTCTCTTGGAAGTAGAAATATTGTCAATATTTTCCAAGACCCAAAGAAATTTATACCTTTGGGAAGTAAAGGTGGAGATGGGGTTACCATTTTCTCCTAATTGTTTAGCATTATTCTCTTTCATTTACAAATTTGGGCCTCACGTACCTTGCATATATCAAAGAAATCCCCTAGTTGAGCTTGTGCATCCTTATAGAAACCTTAATAGGTTATTGGTGTGTTTGATGTGCTTGAATGTTTAGAACCTTCCCCACTTTGAACAAAAGGGGATACATCCATCAAACTGAGCCTTAAGGATTTTTTCCTTTTGTTAGTGTAAATAATTATTATTTACACTTTACTTAAGTTTACTTAGGATATATGCATTATATTATTATTTCTTAAGGTTAGAAACCTAAGAGTTTGCATACTCATCTGATTTTTTTTATTGACAACATAGGAGAATGCAATTCTAATTTAGCACATGGTGTCTACAGCATTGGAGTATGCATAAGCAATTGAGTTGTCATGTAGACGACACAGTTGTTCATACTATTATTTTAGCACATGGTGTCTACAACATAATTATACATGCTACACTTTGTAGGCTTATCCTTTAATCATCACACTAACTCCTGTGATTAATGGAAGATAACCCACACCTAGTGGACATGTGCTTGGTTGTAAGACTTATCATGTTGCTAACTCCTAGGTATTCTAGATGCATCATAGAGGCCTTTATATACAGGCTCCTCTAGTGTACTATACAATGAATGGAATATCATATTGTTATTCTGATCATACTTTGTTGGTCTTTTGTGCTAGTTATTATGCTTCTTGGTCTTGGGTGAATTTTTTCCTAAGGTAAATTCTTACATGGTATTAGAGCCATAGAGGCGTCATTTCATAGCCATTGGAGACTTATCCTGCTTCACCTCTCTAAGGAAACCTTGTAAACTGGCACTCAAAGGCCCAATTTTAAAATTTGGTATGATCTATTAGATCTACAATTTATTTTATTTTTAGATCTGTAATTATTTTTTCTCTACAATTATTTTTGAATAGGACCTGCAGAGAAATTTTTTTACAGGAATCGGGTGGTCAAACTTGGGCCTCTATAGGTAGAATATTCCTTCCTTATCAAACGGGCCTCATCAACATTTTTGGCCACTTAATATAAGTGATGGACAACATATAATTTTCCATGGGTGAATTTAATTCTGGCCGATCTCTCACAATCCAATGAACCATTATCCGAACTAGTGTCAAAATTTTATTATAACATCCGATGGACTAAAGTTTTTTTGAGTTCTATGGGCTTTGATCTTTATTCACCATGCATGGTTTCCCCACTATGCATGTGGGATAAATGATCATCAACTTTTGCACATCCACCGGTGACCTTTTTAAACTTTCTAACACCCCCTTGTCTTCCAACTCCACTCTAGCATTGCCAAATATTTTTTGGTCATTTCAAGGCCAGACCACCAACAAGCTCTTGTTCGTTCAAACTCTAATCATTGGCAGATAATCCAAATAAGGAAACACAATGCCCTCTATGCAAACAAACCTAGTCCTCCTTGTAGAGAGCAAAAAAAGTAGGCCCACAGGACCCAGCTCAGTGACATGTGGCACTTCAACAGCTAAACATGTGGAGTGCAGTCTCACACATAGTTTGTAGCCAACTTACACCACATGGAGTGACAACTCACCCTCCACACAAACCCTACTAAAATTCCATGCATTACCACATGGACAAACAATAGCCCTAACATGTTAGCATGCACACTCAGCTATCTATATAATCTAACTCAATAGGTGTTTGTATAGTCTATACACTACCGATGTTAGCAGTGACATCATCCAAGGGGCCAAATTTTTGTTGATGTCACCTTTTTGCTATGTTAAAATTGATGACCGTATGACCATCATGTTTAGGAAAATTTAAACTATTGTGATAGCCATTTGACCATCAAATTTAACCTCGTGTTTTGTTGATCCAACCCCTCTCCAAATTTATTTTTGATTTGATAGTCTAACTTTGGAAGGCCATATCTCAGTCATCTAAGCTCCAAATTTGGTGCAATTTTGTTTTTATTTTGGGTAGAATTTCTTGACTTTTTTAGTGGTATAGTTCTTTTATGGTTTTGGTGCCCGAATTTGTTAAAAATTGTAGTTTTTGGTGACTATATCTATCTAATCCTGCATTTTGCAACTTCAATTACTCCATACGGGCTCATTTGGACTCCAAATTAGGTTCAATTTTTTTTGAAAGTGTATAACTTTTCATCTACTTTCCAAATCTATAATCAAATTATAGGCTTGTGTGGATAGAAATATCACTTTTAGAATTAGGTCCTTTCTTTGCATTATATTTCTTCAAAATTATTGTACATTGCTTAGTCTTAGATTTGGACTCCAAAAGGAGGTTGTAAATAGTAAATCAAAAGACCACTAAGGCCAAAATTGGAAATTGGCTATTATAATTGCACTAAGTATAAAGACCCAAAATCTTTCATTTGGGGGAGTTTCTTGATTAAGTAAAAAGGTTGGGGGTGTCTCTTGGTGTTGTGTTCCTCTTTTTCTGTTGTTATATTTCATTTCGTGCATCATTGGAAATCTTAAGTTTCCAAAATCAACAGCACATAAGTATTCTACATGGTCTATTAAAATGTCATGTCAATTAATGCATAATGAAGTTTCTCAATATGTAGATGGTACCCTTCCTAAACCAATAGGTGATCAAGTATCTAGAAGTGATATTGATGCTTGGGAAACAACAGATGGGAAAGCCCTAGGTGATATTATGTTGTGGGTTGAAGACAAGATCTTCTATCAAATCTAGAAGTATAAGACAACCAAGGAAGCATGGGATGCCCTCAAAAATCTATATGGGTATTTGACTGAGGAGGATGTTTACAAAATTGAAGATTAGCTTGTCTCCCTAGATCCTAAGATATTTGATTCTATATAAGATTTCATTATTAATATGAATGAATTAAGAATGAAGCTTGATGATTGCAGTATTCCTATTAAAGATGTCAGGTTAATCTATCTCATTCATAATAAGTCATCATCTGAGTACTCCACATTTGTTTCTTCTTACAACACCACAAAGAATACATTAGGGGTTCCCTATCAGAAAGTCACTTTTGATGGTTATGCTCAATTGTTGGATGATGAAGAAAAGAAGTTGCAATCAATGGGAATTCTCAAGTCATCTAAGTCTAAGGCATTGGTTTCTAATAATGAGGGTTCTCAAAATTCAGCTACTCAAACATAAAATAAAGGAAAGGGAAAAATAAGAAGTGAAAGAATAACAAACAAGAGGATACATAAAAGATAACACCACCATCAAATCAACAAGCGAAGTCTTCCTTGAATACAAACAAGAAGAGGGACAATAATAAGAGAAGAAAAAATGTGCTTATTGTAAAAAGATGGGTCATGAAGAACATCAGTGTTATCACAAGGAGGTTGATGAGTTGAAGCACATCATAAAGAAACAAAATATTCCAGTGCCTAATGATTATAAGGACAAAGGAAATTCATCCTCGGATTCTAAGGGCAAAGGACATGCTTTAGTCACAAACACAGTTAGTTAGGGAGAATGGATCATTGATTAAGGTTCCACACATCATATGGGTGTATCAAAGTGAGATTTTTGTTCCATGATACATTCAAAGGTACCACACATCTTTTTAGGTCATGATACTAAGGTGGAAGTTGAAGGCAAAGGTGAAGTTGAGATGAACAATGGAATGTTCAAGGATGTTCAATATGTTCCTAACCTCACCTCTAATCTTCTTTCAGTCGACCAAATGACTCACTATGGAGGTGGTAATAAAGTGGAATTTCTTCTAGATTTAGTGGTAGTGAAAAGCATTAAGGATGACTCAATGATTGCAATTGGTGAAGCCAATCATGATTCAAGGCTTTACACTTTCTCCTCCTTTGTGCCAACATCAAATGTACAAGCCTTTTATTACATTTAAATGTAGAAAGTAAATTGTGGCATGAGAGATTCAAACATCTCAACTACAGATATCTTCAATAGCTTAGTAGCAAGAATATGGTCAATGATCTACCTCAAATTCAATTTTCAAAAGGTTTTTGATCAGGTTGCTCACTTAGAAAACATCCTAAAAAATTATATGAAAAGGGGAAGTCTTGGAGAGCATAATGTGTTCTTGAATTGGTTCATAGTGATGTGATGAGACCATTTCTAGTGCCACCATTTGGCAAGTCTCACTTCATACTCACCTTCATAGATGACTACTCTCAAATTACTTGGGTTTCCTTCATGGCTCACAAGAGTGAAATGTATGAAAAAATTCTCAACTTCAAAGCTCAAGTGGAAAAGTAGTCAGGGAAACTCATCAAAGTTCTATGAATAGATAATGGGAGGAGTATGTGAACATAAGACTAATAGAATTTTGCACTCAAGAGGGTATTGAACTTCAGCATTCACTACCATATATGCCACAAAAAAATGGTGTTTCTGAAAGGAAAAACAAAACTCTCAAAGAGATGACCACTTGCATGCTACAAAACAAGTCTCTTGATCAAATATTTTTGGCAGAAGTGATGAATTGTGCTAACTATATCCAAAATGGGAATTCTTACAAAGCTTTAGATGGTGTAACTCTTTTTGAAGCTTGGATAGGAAAGAAACCTATAGTTAAGTACTTCAGAGTCTTTGGTCATCTCGCATGGGCAAGAATACCTCCACAAAAATGCAAGGCATTAGAAGCTCAAAGAAAACCTTGCATTTTTGTCGGATATACAAACTCACATAAAGCCTACAAGTTAATGGATATAGAGACACATGATATATTCTATGAGAGGAGTGTTCATTTTGAAGAAAGTTGTCCAAAATTTTCCTCTTCAACTCCTCCTTCTTCCTCCTTAATTGAAGAGAGTGATAATGAAAATAGTGACTTGGAAGATGTTCATCCCCAACCAACATAGAGGCATTAGTCAGTTGAGATTGAGGATACTCATATGACATCTACTTCTTCTAGACCTAGATGGACTAAGTATACATTGGGTGCAAGAGGACCATTGGTAGGGAATCCTTCTAATACAAGGAGGACAAGATCACAACATAATTCACTCCCACATGCTTATATTGTAGTTTCTTTAGATCCACAATCATTTAAAGAAGCATAAGGTATTCAGGAAGGGGATTTAGCAATGGAGGAAGAGTATAACTTGCTTATGAAAAATGATACATGTGAAATAGTCTCTCTTCCTAAGGAAAGAAAATTGGTTCAATGTAAGTGGATCTATTAGACCGAATTTGCAATGGATGGAAGTGTTGATAAACATAAGGCTCATCTTTTTGCAAAAGGTTCCTCTCAAGTACCAAGCATTGATTACATTGATACCTTTGCACTAGTGGCAAAGATGAATTCCATTCATTTAACCATAGCTATAGAAATAGCTCAAAGATGGGCTATTCATCAGATGGATGTAAACAGTGCATTTTTGAATGGTGATCTATATGAGGAGATATATATGGAGTAGCCACAAGGATTCATGGAGGATACTTCCTTGGTTTGCTAGTTAAAGAAGTCTATCTATGGACTTAAACAAGAACCCAAAGCTTGGTATGCCAAGATTGATTCCTTCCTTCTCTCCAAAGGCTTCACTAGATGTCATTCTGATCCAAATTTCTACATTCTTTAGAGGGATGATTCATATTTTCTCCTTGTTCTTTATGTGGATGACTTGGTAATTATAGGAAGCTTTGTATTCATCATTGAAAATGTTAAGGCTACATTAAAAAATAAGTTTTTGATGATAGACTTGGGTCTAAAACACTATTTCCTTGGTATAGAGATACTTTAGTCTTCATCAGGGATAACACTATCACAACCCAAGTATTCTCTTGATCTTCTAGCTCAGTTTCACATGAGTGACTACAAGGTTGCATCTACCCCATTCCTTTTAGGTGTTAAGTTAGAGACAAAGTGTTTTTCTCCACTTTTTGATGTGACTTTGTATACATAGTTGGTGGGAAGCCTCATCTACTTGACACATACATGCGCTGATATTTTATTTGTAGTTGGCATGGTTTCTTGCTTCATGCAAGAGACGCATGAAATTCATTGGAAGGTAGCCAAATGCATCCTATATTACATCCATGGTACACATACACATGGGATACACTATGCAACTGATACATGACTTCAATTAGTGGGATATATAGACTCGGACTATGCAAGGGACCTTGATTCTTGCAAGTCTACTTTAGGATATGTGGTTCATCTTGATTCCCGCCCCATTTGTTGGTAGAGTAAAAAGAAAAACAACACTTCTCTTTCTCGATTGAGGTTGAGTATCAAGGAGCTGTAAATGCAATGACAGAGGTTATTTGGCTACAACAAATTCTGAAGGAGTTTGGATTTGATCTACCCTGACCCATAGTCATCCATTGTGATAACCAAAGTGCTATTGAAATCTCAAAACATCTAGTGCAACATCAGTACACTAAACATTTTTAGGTTCATATGCACTACATCAGAGAGTTGATCCATGAGTAGGTCATCACATTGCAGTATTGTCTTGCTGAGTAATAGGTAGTTGAAATCTTCACCAAGCCCTTCATAGAGGTCAATTATATTCATTTTTGAGACCTCTTGGGGATGAAGAATTTTTCACCAGGGGGGTCACATGATCCTTCTCTTTTGTATTGTACATATCTCTCCTTTTGGGGAGATTTTTTTCCATGAGGTTTTCTGTCTTTCTCCATTTGTAGAGAGATTTCATGTATTTTAGCACTGCATTGTACTTGGCTACCTAACATGGTCTAGTAGTTGAGACCCATTATGCATTTTATCATAGCTTTTGTGAGCTTAAGTGCATTCCCCTAGGTTGCACTTAAGGGGGGTTGTTAGTGTAAATAATTATTATTTATGCTTTACTTAAGTTTACTTTGGATAAATGCATTATTTTATTATTTTTTAGGTTAGACATCTAGGAGTTTGTGTACTCATATAAGTTTTTGTGTTGACAACACAGGAGTATGAAACTCTAATTTAGCACATGATGTATACAACACTGGAGTATGCATAATCAACTGAGATGTCATGTAGAATATACAATTGTTCATACTGTTATTTTAGCACATGGTATCTATAACATAATTGTACATGCTACACCTTTGTAGGCTTATCCTCTAATCATCACACTAACTCCTATGCTTAATGGAGGATAATACAAAATTGGTGGACATGAGCTTAGTTGTAAGACTTATCATGTTGCTAACTCCTAGGCATTCTAGATGCATCATAGAGTCCTTTATATACAGGCACCTCTATTGCACTATATAATGAATTGAATATCATATTGTTATTTTGATCATACTTTGTTGGTCTTTTGTGCTAGTTATTGTGCTTCTTGGTCTTGGGTGAATTTTTCCATAAGAAAAATTCTTACACCTTTTATATGCTTTCAAAACCACTATGGGCTTCAAACCCTATGGTACCAAACCTCAATCAAGTCTAGATAATTATGAGTTCTCCTTTGCCATTAAAAAGTATCTAGACTTGATAGAAATGAACAAAGTGCTAGAGAAAGAGATTGCATCTTCTAATCAAAGACATCAATTATCTTCATCTTCTAATAACTCCTTTGAGAATATGCCAATTTCCATGATGGGCCTATCTTTGACTAAGATGAGAATGAAAAAAATAGTCCTAGACATACTTTTTAGAGAACTTTTACTCCTTTGGGATTTTCATATGACATGGTGCTTCAAACCTTAATTACAAAAAAAACCATTACTTTACCATACAAATTTTCTACACCTTATGAACTTGAGGTAAACCCTTATTGGTGGAGAGATGACCACTTTTGTGGCTATCATACATGCAAAGGTCATAAAATTGAAGATTGTATTGCATTTAAATGTATAATTCAAGATCTTATTGATGACAAAGTCATTAATGTTGAAATTCCTAAAGACTTATGTAATGAAGATGCTTCTCTTGAGCAAGATCATGTTGATGAACCTATTTCAAATGATGGTTTCCTTGATACCTCCATTTCTTCCAATACTTATGCATCTCATAAAACCTCAAATATATCCCACATTATTTCATCAAATAAAAGTCCTAATTATTTTCATGTAGTTCCCTATAGTTATCCTCAAGGGTTACCTCTAAAAGAAACTCAAGCTAATCTACACTTGGCTAAAAACCCTTTTCATGCTTCTAAGACTAAAGATCTTTAACCTTCATGCAACACTATGTCTACTATTCACACTTCAGCTAGTCCTTCGTTACCTCTTCAAGATCCTAGCATGCAAACCTCATATATTCCCTTGTCCTTAGAAGTGGCTCCATGTTAAGAGGATTCTCAAGAAGGTAAAAATAAAATAGTCAAGGAAGATCAAGGTCAAGCACCCCTTCATCTCCTTCAAGATGTCACCCCTCCATATCCTATGTCTTATCCAACTCCTAAGTATGATGAAGACATTATTTTCATTGAGCTTACTAAAATTTGTGAACAAAGTTCTATGCCTATTTTATCCAAAGAAACTTGTCAAGATCAAAGTATCCCTTATTTTACTTTTCCAAATTCACTTCAAAACTATGCTCAAGATTCAAATACTCCAATCAAATGTGTTTCTCCTATTAAAGATATTCATGATTCTATTTATGGTCTTAGTTGTATTGCTCACTCTAAAGATGCTAATATCTCTATTCACTATCCCTTTGCATCTCCTAAATATATCCTTGATCCTTATTCATCAAAGCTAAAGCCTTGAAATCTTCCATCTATATTGGGACCTTATGTTCCTCCATCTCCTACTTTCACTCCTATCTCATCTCATATCTCTCCTATCATACCTTGAGATCAATAAAGACACTCATCCTTGATGAATTCTCATTCACCTATCCATATGAACTAGTCATATAATCCTTATTCATCCAAAAATCCCAAGTCTTTTGGAAGCAATTTAATTGATCAATTTAAGAACAAACATAATAATCCATTGAAAAATGAATATCACCATGTCCCATCTAATTGACATTCAAGCTTCTAAAGGCTTCCACTCCATCTTCTTCCAAAAATCTTCCTAAGAAGCTTCCAAAGGCTTCCACTCCATCTCCTTCCAAGGTTCTCTTACTTCCTCATACATTTAAACCTCAAGCTATTTCCTCCATGATTACTCTATCATTTCACAACCCTTCAAGTGGTGTGTCAATGTTAATCTTTCCTACTTTCTCACCTACCCTTACGCAATAATTTCAAGGCTATACTTACCTAATATCCATATTCCTTCTAGCTTTCCAAAGTATAAAAACTTGTCCTCCATATACATTGTCTACCATCTCCTTTCCATCACCCTATTAGCATCATTGAACATACCTTTCTATGGTGTTGGCTTATCATGACTCATCATTCCTATAGGAGCACCATCTAAATTGAAATAACTTGATCTCTTTCTTTAAAAAAATTTTAAAAATGAAAATGTGCCTTGGTGAAAACCTGGTAAACAGGCACCTTGGTAGCAAGAGTAAACAGAAATAAATTTTTCCTATGGTGAAAACCACTTCTTTTGGCACCTTGGATAAGCAACATGATAAAAACCTGGAAAATAGGCGTCATGTGTAATTCTCCCATATTTCCTCTTTGGTCTTGACAATTTTGAGCTATCCTTGCATATTGGCTATCTTATCCACAAACTTCCCTATTGTTCTTTCTCATTCACTCATAGACTTCATATGTAGCTTTAGTCTTATTTCTCTATCCTATCATTATCCTATTCATTATTATTGCTCTATCCTATCATTATCCTATCCATTTGATCCCTTGGGCTTGATCACACAATGAAAAACATGGTTCTAAGGCCTCTTGACATGCCTACTTTTTTTGGACTATACTCTTTCATGCTTCTTGTCCAATACATGCTTCATATGGTTATCTTTCTCTAGCTTGGGTACTCCTAAGGAGTTAGTCCTTGAAGATCACTTTCACTTGCTTCACACTTCTTGCTTATTCATATTATCTACCTTGCTACTAAATCATACCTTACACCTTCCTTAACAATGGAACGAAATGATGTGATCTTACTCAAGAGCGAGTAATCTCTAAGTCATTCTAAAAATTTAAAAAAATCATATATGATGCTAAAAAAATCCTAAAAAGCATAAATTCCTTGAAAAAATGATCATCTTAGTGAAAATCTAGCAACATAAGCTATGATGTATCACCAAAATATATCAAATATCTCAAAAATACAAAAAAGAAATAAAAAGTCTGAAAAATGTTTTAAAAAATAAATCTTTCCAAGTCGCAAAAACCTAGAACAAGAATTATTTGAGACTCTTGTGCTTATGTCTATCACCATATAACTTTGCATTTTAAGCTTAATCCATTTCACTTCATATGTCCTTTCGGTATTCTTGGTTTGGAGTTGATTCTAGTCTAGGTCTAAGGGGAATAGGTGGTCTTTTGCTTTATCTATGGTCTCTTTGTTGCATTGGCATTTCTTTGGAAACTCTTGCAAATAATGTTTTTCAACACTTCCCCTTGACATTGAGTATTTCTTAACACTTATTGGATACATTTTCTACACTCTAGGATGTCATGATGCTTCTCACTAGCAAATTTGATGCCGTAAGGAAAATATTCATGTGACTTACATACACCCACTTAAAATTGGTTGAGACTCGTTGGCTTCTTTTTTTTTTGTGTGTTGTCTATGATGATTTATTCATTGAGTTTCCTTGTCTGATAAGTCTCTCTAGGATGCATAGCTAGAGGACTTGGAAGTGATTAGCATAAACCAAGCTTCTATGTCTACTGAGAGCATAAGGATTCTAAGTGTTGAAAATGGTTGCCAAGTATCAAATCCTCACTAAATTTGTATTTAGAACCTTAGTACTGATAGTTGAGTCGACTTTGTGTATTTTGGTGAAACTTTTGTTGTACCCAACTTTAATGAATTATAATTTGGATTGGTATATATGAAATTTATTGTATCACGTCCAAAAGAAGATATATATGTGTGAAATATAATAAGATTAGAAGTGAGAATTGTGAAAGCTACAAGTAGTATAAGGAGTAGAGAAGATTTATCTATCATAGCAAGGTGATCATTACACTTCAAAGGAATCTCAACTAGCAAATCAGAGTTACAGATCATAGATCAGCCACTGGTTCATCCTAACAATTGTATCAATTAAATCCTTTCAAGAGATAAACTTAACAATCTTTTTCAAATCTCTTTATCGAGTGCATACTTTATTGTATATTTTGAAAATTCTTTAACAAGGTGGATGTAGTAGACCTTATTGCTCCTAACAGGGTAGATCATTAGAAGTGATCAATTGTAAGCCTTAACTAACCAACTTTATAATGCAGTACTCGAGCTTGTGGGTATCATCCCCACCCTAGTTTTACTTTCTATTTGGAAGGTTTTTGGGTCACCATATCTTGTGTCAATTTGTTATAAATGTTTTAACACTTTTAGTATTTCATGCATTCAGTCAAATCAATATATCAATGAAGGATTATTTGATCTAATAAGATTAAGTTTTATTGGTTCCTGATTCACCCCTCCCCTCTTAGTAACCTAGTCCATCCTATATTTTCAAGAATTGGTATCGGAGCTTTGTTGTTCTCAAAGAAGATTTTTAACATCTTGAGAAAATATTAGAGACAATGGAGGTATACAAGATAGATAAGGCTATTGATAATGAAAAGCTAGATTTGGAATTGGATATTGGGAAACTTAAGAAAGCAAAACAACAACTATCTCAATCCTTGAAAGGAAGAAAAGATCTTGCAGTACAAATAAATGGAAAACTCTACACTAAAGAAAGAATTGAAGATATCTATCCAGAAAGAAATTTAGATGAAGCTAATGAGGCAATCAGATAGCTATTAGAAAAGAATTGCAATTTTCAAGAAGAAGTTAGAAAGCTAAAAAGAGAACAAAAAAATTAGTTAGTTAGATTATGTGAAGTCATGGAAGAAAAAGACAAACACAAAGAAGAGATAGAAGGAAAGAACAATGAAATCCAACATCTATCCCTTCAACAGGCAGACTTAATTGATGAGCTTACTAATATAAATGAAGAAAGATCATGAATTCAAGATCAAAAAATGAAAGATTGCAAAATGATCTAAACACTAAAATGCAAACCAATGAAAGGATGATGAAATCTCAAGTAGACATGAATCAATTGAATGAGAAAATTCAATATAAATAGAAAGAAAAGGCAAGAATAGGGTACACAAAAGAAGATGAATCATCCAAGAAAGGAGCTCAAAATAATCAAAGGCCTACTTATAGTCATTTTGGTAAGTTAGGTTACAAATCAAACAAATGTTGGAGTAATGGAAAGTGTTACAATTGCAATAAACATGGTCCTAGAGAAAATGATTGAAAAGAGAAACCTAAATATGAAGGTAAATGTCACAAATGCAACAAGCATGGACACAAATCTTCTAAATGTAAAACCAAGATATTCAACCCAATAGAATAGATTGTGAAAGCTATATTTGGATGAGACTACAACACATTTTGTAAATGCCAATATTATGGATAATTTGGGCATACTGGAGAAAATTGTGTGACACATCAAATGAGGACAAGAGATACCACTAGAAGATGTTTTATTTGTACAAAACTTGGACATCTTGCCAAGAAGTGTATAAACACTAGAAGAATAGAAGATGAAATGAAAGCCAAAGATGACAATATCAGAAAGTAGATAAAGGAAGCAATGGATTTTGACATCTTCTAAGAATGCAAGTCTGAGCCATAAAGCACATGTCACTCAAGAATTGGGTGACTCAAGTATTTAAATTTGATCTCCCACAGGAATGAATGGAACTAAGACTTTGAAGAAGACATCTTACATTAGTTCAAGCCAGCTAGAAGGAAAGATCCATATTAGTATTTAAGATATAAGGGGATCACCAAGTAACTAAGGAAAACTCAAGACCTTACCGAGCTAGGTCAGGTTGCAAGACCCTATCGAGAAAGATTAGGATACACTAAAAATATTGTGTGGACACTAATTTATGAATAGTTCTTCCAAGCACTAAGGTTGAAATCGAGTGAAAGGCAGTCTATCACTAAATGAGCAATCATACCAAGCATTTATGGACCAATCATACCAAACATTAATGATGAAGAAGATATAAAAATAGATGATGTAAATGTGGATGATGAGGAGAAAGAAAAAGAAGCTACAAAGGAGAGTCTCCCTAAGATTCAGAGTGTTGAGGAAAATGACCAAGAGAAGATTGTAGCAACAAATATGGCTTCATTTCCTCACTCTTCAAGAAAAGCTTTAATGTCATCCTGCTTGGAGAAAGCTTCTACTAAGTTGGTTGTGGCAACCACTACAACATAATGCACCCAACCAATCTCTGCTCCTATTCAACTGAGTACCATATTGACTAAAGTGATCATCACTTCATCTATCAAGCAGCTAGTGCTTCCTCCATCATCAGATTTGGCTACATAGTAACAAGGTATTTCTACTATCAGTGCAATATCTAATTTCATTGCTAGCCCTTATATTTCTACTGTTGTTACAATTCCAAGTATGTAAATAGTAAGTACAAAGACAATTGAGAGAAAACCTCAACTAAGTACTAAAGTTTAAAGCAAAGACATAGGTAAAGAAGAAGACATTGATCTTGATGAGGATATAGTTATCCTGGATTGTGATATTTCTACTCTGAATCCTAATCAAATGAACATTATAGGTGAACTATTGCAAAAGCAAGTTAAGCAACAAAATCTCAGAGAAGATAAAAGAAAAGAAAATCAAGTTCTTGAAGATGTGAAGAACATACTTATAGATGAACTAAGTACTGAGGTTAATTGTACACAACCTAATTTTTTTTAGTTAGTAGAAGTTTCCCATAAATTCAATGAAGATCTGAATAGACAAGAAAAGTTTCTACAAAGAGAATAGAGGAAATTTGAGAACAAAGTATTGGAGCAAGTTACACAAAAAATTGCAATAAATCAAGTAGGACTATCTACTATTCTTAGCTCATTAGAAACCTCTACAAATAGTGTTACTTTATTATTCAGAAAATTATTTCATAAATTTATCTTTACTCAAGAAATCAAAAAATAAACTATCTAAGATAGATGAAGATTTGAAGGCAAGTGTACACCAGTTGTCATTTGAGCCGAGCTATAATTTTTCTCACTACTCAAAGATCAAATTTTTGATTAATATGCAAGCATAATTATTAATGGAAGAAGCATTACATAAATACACTGCATATACCAAAACTCCCATCCATGACATTAACTTCTCCATAGCTAAATATATGATGGAGTTATCAGCAGAAGTAGCTATAACACTTCATGCAAGCAAGGTGTTACAGGAAAATTGGGACAAGACAATGGCATTGATTTTGCAGGTACATTCTATACATTTTGACTTCTTGTCACATTTTGGCATTACCATGTAGCATACACCTTTGGCATTTATGTCAAAAAGGGGGAGTAGATGTGATATAAAAGAAAAAAATAAGATACAAGATATATGTATATATTGAGAAAAGTATAATATGTGATATATGTATAGAAGAGTAGCATAATATTATACAAATACATGTACATTATTTTAAAAACATCTATTACAAAATCAATTTTGAAAAATCTAAAAATAGAGTATGTTACTGAGCTGAAGACACTGGATGGAGATAAAAAGAATGTTTTGGACTTGAAATTTTGAGAATTTAATTTTGATTGATAAGTGTTTCTGTCACTAATGCCAAAGGGGGATATTGTTGACATTATGGTCAAGCTTTTTTATTGGTGACTCACACTTACTCAAATAGTTATCAGTTATTGACCTTATCTTGTAGTTTACAGTGTTGACCAATTAATCCAAGTGCTTCTAAGTTCTACAATTACTATTGAGTTCTAGAATCAGTATTCAGTTCACACTAAGTTGTATCTACTGAGTTGATAAGTAACAATGCAAACCAAGCTTCTTAATATTAACTGTGTTACACAGTATCAACTGTGATCTCTAGTATCTATCAAGCTCAGAGTGTTAGTGTTGATCGAGCCATGCAGTGTCAACCAAGTGATTCAATTTATATATTGAGTTTCATAGTATTCAATGAGTCACTAGTGTTGACCAAGTTTAGACCACTTGGAAGTGATTAGTATGAATTGAGCTTCTACAGCTATTGAGAGCATGATGATTTTGAGTGTTCACAATGGTTGTTGAGTATCAAAAACTCATCAAGTTTATCTTTAGAACCTGAGGACCAGTAGTTGAGCCGACTTTGTGTATTTTGGTGAAACTTTTGTTGTAGCTGTGAATTGTAATTTGATTTGATATATATGAAATGTATTGTATCACATCCAACAAAAGACATATATGTGGAAAATATGATAAGAGAAGAAGTGTGAATTGAGAAGGCTACAAGCAGTATAAAGACCAGACAATATTTATCTATTACAACAAGGTGATCAATACACTTCAAAGGAATCTCCTCCAACAAATTAGAGTTGTAGATCAAAGATCAGTCAATGGTTCATCCTAACAAGTGTATTATTTAAATTATTTCACAAGGTATACTTAACCATCTTTGGAAAATCTCTTTATCGAGTGCATACTTCATTATATGTTCTATAAATCCTTTAACAAGGTGGACCTAGTAGTACTTATTGCTCCTAATAGGAAAGATCATTAGAGCAATCAATTGTAAGCCTTAACTGACCAAATTTATACTGTAGTACTAAATCTTGTGGTTATCATCCCTACCCTAGTTTTACTTTCTATTTGGAAGGTTTCTGGGTCACCATATCTTGTGTCAATCTGTTATAAATGTTGTAATGCTTTCAGTCTTTTATGTATGCAATCAAATCAGTATATTAATGAAAGATTATTTGGTGTAATAGGATCAAGTTTTATTGGTTCTTCATTCACCCCTCCCCTCTCAATAACCTAGTATGTCCTATATTTCCAAAAATTACTTCAACCACTTTGTCAATCCCAAATATTTTATATCTAAAAAATTTGTGGAACAATTCTAGTGCAATAAGATCTCCTAACTTCCTTGATAGCTCACCCTTTTCCTTTTTTGCCTTGGGGATGTTTCTTCTCATGACTCTTCTAATAAAGAATCTCTTTTGGCTTTTGAAACTTTCATTCATTTTATCCTACTCAATTGGTTTTGTCATTGGTCCTCCTAGGTCAAAGACTTCAATGAAAGTCTCCCTATCTTGTTTGCATAGGATACTCGTATCCTTTTTATGAAATCCTTTAGTTGTAGGATTATATGATTTGATTAATTCCTTCATCATATCAACATCTATTATAACTTCTATCATTATCAATTTTTCCATGTTTTTGATCCAAGGGTTACAGATTGGTGACTTGTCAAACCTGTTGTTGTAAAAATACCATAAAAGCTCATTCTCATTGGTATTAGGTACAATGACATCCTTGAAAAAGTGGTATGTATCCTTGAATATATGATAATTCATGGTTTGAGCATTGGAAGATCTTGGAAGGAAGTATACCCATTCTTTTACATATAAATTTGCCAACTTTGGTTTGGCCTATTTAGTGGTTCATGAAGCCTCTTCCATGTCAACCTAGGCTATTAGTTTTTCATATTCTTGTGCCATGACTCTACAATCAACTCTTAAAACAATCATTATCAATATTAGCTCTAAAAACTCTAAATATTTATGCAAACTCTAAAAATTCTTGGTGTTCAAACTTCTATCTCTAAACTATGCAAATATTGTAATTTAGAAAACTATTATGTCAACTATTTAAGAGAAAATGAGTAGCAAGGAAGAATTTATATGTTTTTATGTCAACATATATGAGAAGTCTCAAAATCTATAAAATTACCAAAATTAACTCCTACTACTAGCCTTTCAAATAATTTCATGCACCTTTTGATAGGACATCACTTTTTAATTAGAATTGCATCTCACAGTCACTCCTTCTTATTAACATTAACATTTATTGTTGATGACTGCAAGATGACATTTAATAGTCATGAAGTCACAACTTTGCATGTATTTCTTTCTCTTAGATTTCTTTGTTATGACCACATGATCATTCCTCTTTATCTATTCAAGATTTTGTTGGGTCATGGTTCTCCATACTTTATAGCAATTTTACCCTACAACTGTGCGAGAAAAGGACTTTTTATGTGCTCTTAACATGGTCACTGCTTCATGGCTTATCCTGACTAATGTCTATTTAGCATCATGATATCATATTCTTATTTCAATCTAGCCCTATTGCCCAGTCACGATCTAAACACTTCTTTAACCATGTAGCCAAATGTTATGCAAATGTGGGATAGGAAAATGATACTTGATGGTTATTCTATTGATGGCTCGACTGCCTACGCACATCCTCCACGTTTCATCTTTCTTTGGAGTCAATAATGCTTAGACACCACAAGGGCTCATGTTTTCTTGTACTAAGCCTTTTTGTATGAGCTCAATCACCATCCAATACTAGTCTTGCTTTTGAAATAGGTGATGTGATGCTTTGTGTGTCATCCTCTTGTACCAATTATGTTCCCTTTTCTCCCATGGATGAGCTAGAACCCTTTTTAAGGACATCTTCCCATATTGCATTCCACCTAATTACAATTATAACATTTGCCAGTGAAAACTCAATTTCCCCTACCTTGGGACTAAAACCTACCTCTAGATGGTCCTCTTCCTCTATATCCCCCCCTCTAAAATGTGTTCTTGTTTTGATTACCCCCATTTTCATTTGTTTAAGTCTCTTCTGGCCTATTTGGTCCTTTTCCTCTGCCAAAGTTACCCCTACCTCTAAAACCTATATTACCTCTGCCTCTTTGTTGTGAATAATATCTTCTCCTAGTCTTATCTTCTGCCCTTAAGGCCTACTAAAAGAATTTATGCATACTATCAAGAGCCATCATTCTAATTTTATCTTGAATCCCTTATCTCAATCCATTAAGGAACCTTGCCATTCTTTCCACTTCATCTTCATGTCTTCTTTCTCTTAGGCTTAGTTTATTAAACTCTTCAGTGTAGGCATTCACTATGAGATCCCTTTACCTTAAGTTTTGCAACCTTTGGTATATATGTATTTCATAGTCTATGGGTAGGAATTGTGCCATCAACATAATCTTCATCCTATCCCAAGACATTATTGTCTTCTTCCTTGGTGTACCTCTATCATCTTGCATCATATTCTACCAGACTAATGTCAATCCCTTGAGTCTAGCCTTGGAATGGTTGACTCTTTTCTCCTCTTGTACCTCTTTATAATCAATGTAATGACCCCTTTCTGGACATTTCTCATTTTCCTTTAATTTATCTTATAGACTTCATAAAATCCTTTTCATATTCCTCTTCCCAAGTTCAATACTTCTCTTATATATAATATGATGAGAATAGACATGTCTTTTTAATTAATTATATTATTAATATTAATATAGGTTATTATTTATTAATATAATATTCTTAATATTAATTAATTTTTATATTATTAATATCACTTCAACTATTTCATATTAAATAGAATATAATGACTCCTAACTTAAATAATATATTATTAATGATATTATTTCACTATTAAATTTTAAGATTTAATACTATTAGATTATAGTATTTAGTTTATTTAACAATATTAAGTTTATGATATTGCTATCAGGATTTAACTGTGTGATTTTTGAGTCAAACTTATTGACCCATATTTCATGAGTAGTGATTCGACATGAATCCATCTCTCATGAGAATAAATGGAACACTTAGCACTCATTGGATCTAGGTGATGCTCACAGGGGTGAAGCATTGGGACTTCTCGGGAGGTCACCCATCCTAGTACTACTCCTGGGAAGTCCCAGTGCTTCACCCCGATGAGCATCACCTAAATCCAATGAGTGCTACGTGTTCCATTTATTCTCATGAGAGATGGATTCATGTTGAATCACTACTCATGAAACATGGGTCAATGAGTTTGACTCAAAATTCACATAGTTGAATCCTAATAGCAATATCATAATTTGACTTGCTGTGGAAATTATCTCCTACTTATTGATATTAAGTTTATTGGTAGATTAAATATTACAATAACATCTATTAAATACAAACATTATTTAGTTATATCATTTCATTTATTTATAACTTTAATCATTATATATTACAATAGTATTTATTTATTTATCTATCTTTACTTAAAATAAAAATATTATTAGTTATTTATAATTATTATATATATTTCTTATTTTTTTGTATCTTAATAATTATTAAATATTATTTTAGCTAGGCTATCATAGTCCTCCCCTCTCAAATTCACTTGTCCTCAAGAATTAATTCATAGTTCAAATTAATTTTCTTCCCTACATATGTATTAGACACTTGGAATGTAAACATGTTAGTATATAATAGCATGTACAAGAACATATGAATAAAGATGTGCAAAGTACACACATTAATGCATGAAGATGCTATGCAAACATGAGGTTGACGCACAAATGCATGAAGACACAAAGAAGACATGAAGCAAACACATTGACACATAAAGACATGATGTAGACACATAGTATATATGTTAGAATCTTGCTTACAAATTTAAATAAGAAAAGGTAAGGAAATGTTTTACCATTTTGATCGTGAATGTCATGCTCCTTTCTCCTATTTCAAAATCAAAATTTCTTGAAGATGCATATTTTTAAAAACCTTTTTATAGTTGGCACTATAATAGGGTGCATAATTCCATAGTGGATGGTGAATTTACTGCTGCTCCAGTTTGGACATGCTCAGCTTGGGGCTCCCTCATATTTTTATCCATATTGGGATTCTCTTGCCCCAATGCAACCAATTTACTCCTCCCCCTATGTACACTCCCTACCCACTAGGAACATATTTAATTTGATGTGGATGGTAGGTTTACTACTTCTCAAGGTTTGACACGCTTAGCTTGGGGCTCCCTTAGATCTTTATCCATATTGGGATTCCAATGTCTCAATTAAGAACACATATTTTTAATAATGTCCCTTCTTAGACCCCAAAAGGAATTTCTATCTATTTTTTTTTAAGTTTTATCTTTCAATTTAGGCAAAAAAATAGTTTTGATATGTCACACAAAACATTATTGCCCACATATATATAATTATCTCTAATCATGATGTACAATATATCAAATTTATTATTTCAATTATTAATGACTTTATTGATAAATCATCATACATTTCTAGAATATAAATATAATTCAAAATTAGTGAAATTGATGCATTTATTTCAAATAAATCACTAACAAGTAATATCGCATATTAATTAAGATATAAGAAAAATACACTTACCTCATTAAATCATGAACATACCTTATGCTTTTAGTAATATCCTCATCAATATATAAATATTTAAGAAATGGTTCTTCCATAATATTAGTTCAATTTCTTGCATCAGTATTTAGGACTGTCTCTCTAATTTTTGCAATGTTTGTAGTCATCATATTCATGGCTACAGTCATTTTGTTAAGTTGTTCATAATGAAAAATACTTTTTTCATGTTATTAAAGGACTACAAAGTACTAGCAAAGGCCTTCAAACTTGACTTCACCCATATTGTCCTCTTCATTCTAATTTTATTACTATCCTCTGTGATAATTATCTTTTGTTGTGTATGAAATATCATCTCCAATATATACTGCAATCTAAAGATATTGTCTTCTATGACAATCTCTTATTTCCTCTTTGATAGATAGATACAATGGAATGAATATTATCCTATGTGATAATAACTTTATATCCTCTACAAAATAGAGTAAACAATGACTTCAATGTTGTACATCACCTGCAATGTGATATATATTTTCAGCCATGATCTGAATGTAATTGTTTTTTTAATTATTATTTTAAAGACCTTACAAAATTCTTAGTAGTTTCATTGAATGCAATTTGTGAATCGCAAGTGAGGATAGGTAATAAATATAGATGATTGGGAGGTTTAACTTTGTCTAGAAATGACACATGAATGTTACAAACTGTCAACCACTTTTGATTCCCAAAATACTAACAAAATTTCTTTTGCAAATCAAAAAGTTCTACTAAAATTTATTCTATCCACTTCCCAATTCATTCTATTGATTCTTTAATTGATCGTGTTTCCCTACTATTTTAGAAAATTTATTTATGTTTTGAGCTTAGGTTGATTCATCATTCGATAGCAGATAAAATGTCTGGAGATTATGTGACAAAGACCACTATGCACGTAGTAATTGTGCCATTCCAAATCTAACATAGCTTGATAAGAATATATGGACCCCTATACAAGCATTTTACCACTAATGTTGCCTATGTAATTTCTACGTCAATATTTCCTTTTTTTTTTAGCAACTGGGACTCATGTAATTGTAATATCAATATATGATAGTTTGATATCTCAAATTTAATCAAATCTTCTTTACCAAGGCTCTGATACCAATTGTAATGACCCCTTTCTGGACATTTCTCATTTTCCTTTAATTTATATTATGGACTTCATAGAATCCCTTTCATATTCCTCTTCCCAAATTTAATACTTCTCTTATATATAATATGATGAGAAGAGACATGTCTTTTCAATTAATTATATTATTAATATTAATATAAGTTATTATTTATTAATATAATATTTTTAATATTAATAAATTTTTATATTATTAATATCACTTCAACTATTTCATATTAAATGGAATATAATAACTCCTAACTTAAATAATATATTATTAACAATATGGCTTCATTATTAAATTTTAAGATTTAAAACTATTAGATTATAGAATTTAGTTTATTTAACAATATTAAGTTTATGAGTAGATTAAATATTACAATAATATCTATTAAATACAAACATTATTTAGTTATATCATTTCATTTATTTATAACTTTAATCATTATATATTACAATAGTATTTATCTATTTATCTATCTTTACTTAAAATAAAAATATTATTATTTATTTATAATTATTATATATATATATATATATATATATATATATATATATATTACTTATTGTTTTGTATCTTAATAATTATTAAATGTTATTTTAGCGGGACTATTACAATCAAACTGATTGTCTATGGCCACTGGCCAATCCAAAAATTCTTCTTTATTCAAGCTACCATTGTAATAAGGAATATGCTCCATACTATCTTTATTGAGAGACTAAAAGGCATCCAAGAATACCTTTTGGTCCTTTTCCACCTCTGGATCCTTGCCTCTATCAAATATCTCCCCTAATTCAATTTCATCTTCTTGCTCACTCTCATCTCCTCATTCTATGATTTTCTTTTTACTCTTTGTTTCTTCTTGGTTGGCGTTGGCCAATAGATACTTGACCAAATTCACTATTGAACCCTTTCTCATTGCCTTGGGTGGTATGATATCAACCTCTTGGTTATCTTCCACATCTGACATATACCAAACTCAAAGTTGGCTCTAATACCACTTTGATACAAAGGGTGTTAGAGTAAATAATTAATTATTTATTATTTATTCTATTTACTTAAACTTACTTAGGTAAATGCATGTAGTTAATAGTTGTAGTGATGAGTTGTTGACAACACGGGAGTTTGTTCCCTTCTAGCATGTTTCACCTTTTTGTCGAAGAATGCTTAGTTGTCAACCTTATCTTCTACCACCTTCTAGCTTGTTCTACAAGCTTCCTTGAGGCCTTTATAAGTGGTCTCTCTCTCATTGTACATTTGTTCATTCACATAGCAATTTCATTTTCCTATTGTGAAATATTTTCTCTTGCATTCTTTGCTTCAAGCTCTTGCTCCTTCGGTTTCTCTTCAACAAGCTATTTGCATGCAGCTGATCTTGGCTAGTTGTGGAGTTGGATTTCATCAACTCCTACATGGTATCAGAGCCTCCATGTTGTTTCTTGGTTGAAGAATTTTTGAAGCTGCGATTTGGAGACACAAACCCTAGTTTGTTTGTGATTTTTTCTTTAGTCAAGAGAAAGAGCATTTTTTTAGTATTTGGAGAAATTTGAGAAAGAGGGTTTGACATAATAGATCTATCATTTTTTGGGATTTTTTCTTTATTTTTTGGAGGTGTGACGGCGGCGATTCAGGAAAAATAACTACAGAGGTGATTTTCAAACAGCAATATCTCCCTCATATGGACTCATTTTTTCAAGCAATTTTTTTTGTTTTGGGGTAGGATTTCGTGATCTACACATTGGTGCAGGTGGTTTGAGATCTCTATTCTTGAATTTTTTGACAACTTGCAATTCTCAATTTTTACCACTTCAAATGCTTAGTACGAGCTCATTTGGACACATAATCAGGTGCTATTTTTTTTCAAAGTGTATTTTTTTTTTCTACTTTGTAGATCTACAATTAGATTATAGGTTTTGTGGACAAAAATATTACTTTCAAAAATAGGCCCTAAATTGGCTATTGTAGTCACACTAAGTATAGAGTGCCCAAATCATACATTGGGGTGGGTTAATTGATCTCTTTTGCATTTTGGGGGAGCATTTTCTTTTCTATAATTTACTTTAGAATAAAACCCTTCTACTTCTATCTTCTTCTCTCTCAATGGCAGATCCATCTGTGACCTATCTTATGCCACATTACTATCACACCTAGAAGACACAAATGACTAGACATCTCATGTCAAGGGGCTTATGGTCATGTCTAGATGAGAATCTACCTATTCTTACATGCCTTTTTGAGGTTCTTCAGCACAAGAATAAAATGGATGAGGCCATGGGATTGATTGCATTGAATATTTTAAATAGTCTACTATTTCACTTGGATGGTTTGACCACTTCACAGGCTTATTGGCTCAAATTTCAAACTTTGTTTGGTATAGTGAATGAGTTTTGGGCACTTTAGCTTGATGCAGAGCTGACTTCTTTGACACCTGATAGTTTTTCCACCATTGAGAACTTCTTGATGAAATTCAAATCTTTGCATACACTTTTGCAAGGATGTGGGAAAACCAAGATAGATGATGAGTGTATCTTTTTTATACTCTCAAAGTTGAGAGGCCAATATTAGATCTTCTCTTCTACTTTCTACTCCACTATGGATGCTTTGGGTGACAGACACAAGATACCTTCATTTGAGATATTTTTTGATTGGTTAACTCATGAATAGTCCAAGATCAATCAGATGGATCCACTTTCAAGTTCACAGTCACAGGCATTGCTTGTCAAGGATACATAGGAGCAGAAGTCAAAAAAAATATTAGATCCCTCTTCTACTAGTTCATCATCTTCTAAGAAGAAGGAGAAAAAGAACACTGAGACTCCTACCTATTCATATTGTGGGAAAGGATCTCATGATGAGGCACATTGTTTTTAGAAGAGATTTAATGGCTATGAGAAATAGATTGCAGATTTGCAAGCTCTTCTTTAGAAGAAAACTGTTTCTTCTCCATCTTCTTCTACCTCACAAGGGTCTACCTTTTAGTCTTCTTCCACATCTTCATCATCTACATCAAATCTCAAAAAGGGTCATGCATTATAGGCTTCCATTGCATCTCCTTCATAGGTTCCTTGGGTACAAGATTCAGGTGCTTCTCACCATATGACATCTTCTCAAGGTGTCTTCTCTACTCTTGAGGCCTCTCTTATTCCTCATATTCTCATGGGGAATAACACTGCCCTAGCAGTCTATAGAAAAGGTTTAGTTCACATCTAGGATGGTATATTCAATGATGTATTATATGTTCCATCTTTGTCTACCAACCTTCTCTCGATTTCTTAGATTACACACGGTGGATTAGGGAAGATGGTTGAGTTCACTGCTAATTCAGTCTTCATTCAAGATCATGTAACAGGAGTTCTTATTGCTATAGAGGTAGTTGATTCTTCCACCCATCTCTATACCTTCTCAAACTTTTTCCCACTGTCTCCATTTTCAAAGCATTCCTCTTCTCTTTCGCAAGAGGATCATGTGGCACAGTTTGGATACTTGAACCTTTGTATTGTTCCTGAGATCCCAATTTTGACTACCACACCACATCTAGTTGAGGGCTTTTATCCTCTACAAGATTCCTCTTCCGCTCTACCTGATCCTCTAGCTTCATTCATTGAGACTCCAAGTATAATTGTTGTGGATACTAGAATAGATATTCATGACATTGTCATCACACCTGCCTTAGGGATTCCATTCCTGGATCCTCATACTTTTTCTTTTGAACATTAAATAGGCCTTCCAATTTCTCCTCTCATTCAAGGGTTCCCTTGTTTTTTTCCCTTGTTTACTTTGCATTGGAGTTTCATTGATTTGATTCTTTCTTTAGGGGCTCCATTATTCTGGGGGGGCTTTGGCAGCTTTTCTATCTCTCATGGGGGGGCTAATTGTACTTATGGTTTTGAGAGAGTCCCTTGAAACATTTTTAGTGAAAGTTGTCCTTGGGGGGTCTTGTTGAGGCCTTCCTTCCTTCCTTCATTTTTTTAGCATGTTTTTTACCTATTTTTGGGGGAGGGTTTTTCCCATGAGGTTTTCCCTCTTTCCCCATTTCTAGAGGTTGCATTTCTTTGCATTGTACATGGGTACCTAACATGGCCTTGTTCTCAGGACCCATTCTATATTTCATCTTAGTTTTTGTGAGCTTAAGGCATTTCCCTAAGTTGCACTTAATAGGGGGTGATAGAGTAATTATTAATTATTAATTATTTATTCTATTTACTTAAGCTTACTTAGGTAAATGCATGTAGTTAATAGTTGTAGTGATGATTTGTTGACAATATGGGAGTTTTTTCCCTTCTAGCATGTTCCACCTTTTTGTGGAAGAATGCTTAGTTGTCAACCTTATCTTCTACCACCTTCCAGCATGTTCTACAAGCTTCCTTGAGGCCTTTATATTGCCATTGACACTTTTGTTGAACCCGTTTTAGCCACCACCCAAGATGAAAAAGATGCTTGGAAAATTAAAAATGAAGAATCTTTAAGTCTTATTGGTATTTCTAAAATTTCAAATTTATATGTTTTAATTGAAAACTATTCCAAAGCTCTTGAAGCCTGGACAATTCTACAAACTACTTATGACAGTGCAAACAAATGTAATGCCCCGCCAAGGGATCCAAAGAATTAACCTAGAATTTCACTAAGTTTGGTAGTATTTTTTTTTAAATAACCAGAAAGTAAATACCACATATAACTTATGCACAATAACGGAAGCATTAGCATTGTCCATCTGAAAGTAAACATAACATACATAACAGATTACATTCTTTAACATCCATCATAAAGATCAAACATAATAGACTAAGTGCATGGTTCCTCCCAACCGTTAATAGCATCATTAGACCATCGTGGATCCTATCCATCCCTCCATGCATAACATTCCAAATCACCGAAGAGATCATCAGTATCAACATAGTAGGAATGTCACTCCTAACATATACTATATCATATGCAGAAAGTAATCTAACATATGCTAAACATCAATGAAAGGATACATATCCACCATCATGAAGGACTTATCGGCCACGATGTCTCAATGAATCTCAAATGATAAGAGTGAAAAATACACTACCACCCAACCGCGTGGTACCCAAGTGGTCCACTCCCACCGTGCTAAGAAGATAATCTCAAGTCCCAAACAGGCTATCCAAAACACATAGCACAAATCTATGTAAGTCTAAGAATTCTAAAAGTATACTAACTCAAAGGTTCCAATCACAAAACTGACATCTAATCCCAGAGGGACACAATGACATGTAGGAACCTACTATGCAAGCGAAAAAGCGTCATCGCATTTATCACATACAAGTTATCCTGGCAGTTAGCTAAACTCCACGAGTCAATACTAATCTCATGCGGCCACTAGTATCCTCTCATACTGATGAGGCATACTATGGAATGCAAGGTCGCAACCATGCATTCTCACTACTCCCATCCTAGCCTGTACAAGCACACAAGGCATGGTTGAGAACCAAAACTCTTATCTTTTTACGTTCATTCAGTTAGTATTAGGTGTGAATTTTATCACTTATTAATCCAACTTACAATGAGTTACCCTGGCAACTTCTTAGGGCCCTAGCCCCCATTGCAAGCCACTTCCCGACACTACATGCAGATATCCTACCCTAAGCTCATGGAATCATAAATCTCAAAATCACAAAAGATAATCCATAATAAAATCATCAAATATGCACAAAAGCATCAAATCTCTATGAGCAAGCGTCCATAAAAAATCATGATCACAACAGCTCTCTATTGGCAACTGAAGTTTCACTGATAATCAAAAGTATCCAATGGTTCTCAATAACCAAAATATATCTCAATCATATTGATCAAAGACTCCAAAATGGTTGAGTCAAAACATGTCACAACATGACATCATCAAGAATAAATCCACATTTCAATCCCATTATGGTGACTAGAAAATAACTAAGGATAACTGATCGATGACCAAAAATGGTTAAATCAAGTGTCTCATACATAAGAATCTCAACTATAACAATCAATAATTACAACCAATACATAGATCACTCCATCACATAACCACGGTTGGGTTTATAAAGATCGAGATTAAAACATCATCATGACATCACAATCACATAACCCCCAAGCCTCTGGTAGACGCCCTATAACTGGTCAACACTAGTCAACCCAAAACCCAAAACAATAGCATAGAGAATACACAATGCAAACACATGTTTTGGTTTTGCTAAATTTAAAAACTTGAATTTAAATGTAAAGGTCTCAGTTTATGTTTTCCAATTTAAATATCAAGTGGAGAAATTTCACGTCTAACCCAGGTATTTATTTGACTGATATTGATCTTTCCCTCTAACTCTTAGAATCAATTTTCTAATGTTCTAAATGTCTTTTATATACACATTTTGATGATAACGACCCCCATCATTTTCAAAATAATAATTGAAAATCTTTTCATATTCATCTTTCCAAATTAAAAGATTAAATTGAACCTATATTGCTCAACATTATAAAATAATTTTTTATTAAAGAATTACTCTTTAAATTTCAGTCATCTATCAATATATTAATTATTTATTATTAATAATGTATATACATATATATATACTTATATATATATATTTACACATATATATATAAATACATATACATATATAATTATCAAATTATATAAAAAATTGAATTAATAAAACATATGAAAACACACGACGAGTTTAATAACCGTCGGTTACAAACATATATATATTCCTGTGTAGGTACACCACAGACCACAGGTACTCTGCGGTACCGCAGTCTGCATAGGCATTGTCGTCGGTGGGGGTGGGGAAATAAGTCCCTCCTGCCCATTCCAAATTTATTATTATATTTTTTTTACATTGCATTTTTTTAAAAACGCTTCCCTCCAATGTAAATCGCAATGCATTTTTTTTTTAACATTCGCTTGCTGCGAAATATATGTCATTCGACTTTTAATTAAATATATATGTATATATACATATGTATGTATATATATATATATAAGTATATATGTATATGTGTGTGTGTGTGTGTGTGTGTGTGTGTGTGTGTGTGTGTGTGTACATACAGAGTTTAATCAAATATCACAGCACACACACACACACACACACACACACACACACACACACACACATATATATAAAATTGTATATGTATGTATATATATATATGCATATATGTATGCAGATCTAAAAATATAAACATATATACACACAATATATAAATTCCAATTCTCAGAATTTTCCTCTAAACTTTTGATCTCAAAATTTACTCAATAGTTTATCTAATGGCTTGGCTACAATTTAATCCCTAGCCCCGTGTTCTTTTCAGATCTAGGCATATAAGATTCTCAAATAAATTTAACTACCCATATTGAGAATGCATACAATAAAAATAGGAAAATCCTCAGAAGACATATGGAAGACACGAAAAAGATAGGGAATGCAAGATGCGGACATAGCATAAGTAAAATCACAAGAATCTACCCAAATTCTGATGCTAATTCGCTCTTCCTCAAAAAACCCGCAAAGCAAGCTCTTCCCTTCTTCAGAGTTCTTGAGTCCTCTAATGCTCCAATTGCTCTCCAAATGCTGTGTCTAAGCTTCTAGGAATGCCTGAATATAAAGAGCTCTCAGGAAACATCTAGAATGTCTCTAGAATCAGCTAGAAGGTGTCACCAACTAAGCATGTGTTTTTTCCAACCTTCTAGATGAGTCATAGGGTTGTAGACACCATGTGCTTAATTGATGCACTAACCCCCGTGTTGTTGACATAAGAGAAATAGAAAGGTGCATTAATTCCTAGGCAAGCTTATAACTCCAATTTACTTTTTATATAATTTTTATTTAAATATTTATAACTTTCATTTTAATTTTTATAATTTTTATTATTATTATTTATTTATTACTTTATTATTATTTTATATTTAGTATTAATTTTAATTTCTAATCTTCGTTTATTTAATTCCTTTTTTCTCAACTGATTCTCATTTAATTAATTATAATCAAAATATCAAATAACATGATATTTTATATTAATTTTCTCAAGTAATTAATTAAATCTATTTATTAAGACTTAATTAATAGAAAATTCACCATAGACCTCCAAGATAAAATATGAAAACCCATCATAGAGAAATTCACACAAAATCAGTCTAAAGGGTTAAAAATCACGAATTATGTCATTGACACATTCGGTGGGTAAAATATCTAGATACTTGTCCTACCTCACTAGGACAAATGGTTTAAGGGTTTGGGATTTGGACTTGAGAATTTATCTCCCTTCTCTTATCATTGAGATAGTATAATAGGGTACGCTCATCCTGGCAATTCAAGGAAGTCAATACCCGATACCTGCAACCTGCAAAAAAACCATAGATGTACATACAATATGTTATTCAAGTTCTAGTAAATGCAGTTATGTGTTTATTAGATAGGAACATAGAACAATATTTGAAGTATAACTTTTTTATATGATGTTATTGTTGAGAGAAAGGTTAGATGGAAATAGTATGCATATTGATGATGATGTGTATAACCTCAGACATCAGTACGGATAATACAAAAAAGAAATATTTATGATTTACCAGTATATCTATGTACATAATAACAAAATGAAAGGTCAAGGAATTATTTTATTTACAAAATAATTACTTGACCAATTAGGGATGACAACCTAGATGTTTACTTTAAGTTGGAAAAGTTTATTTTGGTCTTAGCTGACCTAGTAGAAATTTGTGGAAAGGCATGGTATTTATGCAAATAAATCTTGTGACGTTATTTGGAAGTCACGCATGAAAGTTATGAATGCGAAGTTTTGCAGTGAGTTTTGACAACCTAATTTTGTGATTTGAGATTGAGTTGAGGTTAGAGATTAGCTTAAAGAAGTTACAACATCTATACTTTTGCACTTGAGGAACTTAAAGGATAAATTACTTCTTTGGGCAATGAGCTCTTCTTGTAATTGAAAGTTCATGTTTTGGTAGTGAGCTCTTCTTGCATACATTGTACCAAAACTCCTAACAATTTTGAAATCTCCTACTAGGGATTCAAAGTATCCTAATAGGGACTCATATGTACTAAATGAGTTTATAGACTCCTAACAGCATCCATCCTCTAACGAGAAATATTTATATTAGTATATCATCTTATGAGTATCATCCTCACTAGGGTTTTCCCTTGGCCAAAGTTTCCCTAGTTAACAAAATATGGTGTTATGAGTTCTCTTTGTGCATCGTTACTTTTATTGTTCATGATTACTTGTTTACTTTAGTATGTATGGTTCAAAGTAATAAATAATATCCAGTTGGTAACAAAATTTTGTAGAATTCTAATTCACCCCCTAGTATTCCCTATTTCTAATAGTGGGTCAGTAACTTATCTAAGAAAATAATTATTCAGTGCATGTTTTATCCTTGTGTTCCAAAGATCTTCAGGTGGGGTATTACAACTAGACCCAATATTTCTTATAGTGTTGGTTTAGTTTCAAGATTTATGTCTAAACCTCAACAAACACATCTCAAAGTTACTTAAATAATATTAAGGTATATTAAAGGAACCATTAATATGGGATTATTTTATGATGCAAATTCTGATTTTATTTTACAATGCTATACTGATTCTGATCTAGGTGGAAATCTCAATGATGGGAAATCTACTTGTGGGTATTGTTTCTTTGTTGGTTTAGGTGAAATTTCTTGGAAAAGTAAAAAAAATAACACTCTATTTCTCTTTGCTCAACTAAAGATGAATAGAAAGGTTGGACTAATGCATCTAAGGATGATTTATGGCTTAGAAGAATTCTTGAAGATTTAGGTCTACCTCAATAAGCACCTACTCCATTACATTGTAACAATCAAAGTTCCATTGCATTAGATAAAAATTGAGATTTTTAGGTAAGGACAAAACATATTTCTCTTCAACATCACTTCATCCAAGAACAAGTTGTAGACAAGCAATTTACCCTCCTTTATTATAAGGGTGAAGATCAAGTGGTTAATATTTTGACAAAACCACTCTCTAAAGAGAGATTTCAATTTCATTGTAAAAATTTGGCTTTACAACCCCTTGGTGTAAGCTCCCCAAGTAAGGATTAAGGGAGGGTGTTAGAAATATTAATCTTTCTTTGGATGTATTTAATTTGGGATACTCCAAGGATCCCTGCATGCATTTTTTTCTATTGTACATATATGGAGGACATGTCATTTACTTCTCCTCTAGTCCACATGTGAGGACAACTCATTCTATAATTCCTTTTATAAAAGAAATTAGTTTACCCTCTTTAAGAGGAACTTGAAGCATTAAAAGAAAATCATAAAGAACTTCAAAAGTACAACACTATTGTGAAAGGTGAACTAACTCAAAACAAGGTACAACTTGAAAACCTTTATTCTAGTAGAGAAAGGATTGATGAACAAATAATAGTACAAAGACCTACCTATGATAAGACTAGTCTTGGTTACCTATTTAGAATGTTTACAAAAAAACCTAAAAAATAGATTAAATCTAGAAGAAAAAGATAAATATGATGATAAGATTGAAGCCAGTCAATCCTCTGATAAATCTAAAGAAGTAGGATAAGACAAGGAAACTGAGAAATTGGATAAACCTAAGCAAGTTGAATCTCCTAAAGAAACCAGCTATGAATTTAGAGGTAAGTGTTTTTTATGTAATTAAATAACTCATATGAAATGAGATTGTACAAATAAGTCTTTTAATCATGTTACAAATTTTTATTGTCATACTTGTAATGGTATTAGCAATAAAGTAATTGATTGTAAGAAACCTAAATATGATAATGATAAAAGGAATAGTAGAATGTTTGGAAATACTAACCCTACAGATACAAGAAGATCTAATGTGAGGACATCAAGAGAAAGAAGACCTTATGAGGAAAGAAAGTAGATCGTGTATTACAAGTGTAACAACATTGGATACATAGCCTAGAATTGTCAAGCACCCATTGGTCAATAGAATCCTAGAAGTAGAACCCCAATATGTCAATTATGTAACAACTTTAGACATATAGTGAAGGATTGTAGAATGGATAGAAGGAACAATGGAAGAAACTTTGGAAATGACAAAGGGAATCATGAAAGGAACTTCAAAACTAACATAGATAATGAAGATCAAAGAAATGTAGTTAATGAACTTCGATAAGAATGGCTTGAGACATTTGTAAAGGGATTAACTATTGGATCTGAGGAAAACTTAGAAGATGTGGAGAAAGGAATATTGAAGTCAATAATCAAGTTTGATTCAACCAAGTCGAATTAAGCTTTTTCACATTATCAAAATGTGAAACTTCATTTAGAGATCAAACTATGAGCAGTGAGGTTGGGAAAAAATGTATCTAGATGAGTTTAGACTATAGCTAAGCTTGCTTACAAATTGGAGCTTATCAGAACAAGTTATGAAGGAAATAAGAGTTACTATTATAACAAACAAAGTTTATTCTATGACAAAAGATGAAATCTATGTTTTTATAGCAAATTTCATTGAAAAAAGTTTTTTGGATCATTTTCATGATGAAAGGAAGTTATGGTTAACCTTGAGTAGCATTTGAAGATCGAACACATGATTTTGAGCAAATATTTGATTTCAAAATGAAATTAACAGCTTTTTCAATTTAGCAAAGTATGCAGTTAATGCAAGTTCAAGTTGAATAAATAAATAGAGAACAAATGGCATTACTTCCACATTACAATTATCTCAAAAGATTAGAGCCCCCAGAAGCCACTAGTAAATTTAGACCTGATTTTGACAAGGAATTGTCATGATTTTGACACAACCATGTTGATAAAATGATGAACACTGTCATCAATATTTTTTGGTCAAGCTTACGACACCCAAAATATTTGTCAAAATATTGACATTACTATTGTAGATATATCAACAAAACTATTATTGAGATATCTACCTCAACTCATAGGCATTGTAAGCATCCTCGTCGAAATGATATGCTCCTTGTCATCAAAATTTTGATGAATACTTGTCAAAACTCACGTCGCATAGATAGCATCCTCATCAAAATGCTATGCTTTGTCTCACTGAAATGGCGATGAATAGTCACTGAAACTTACGTCGCATGTATAGCATCTGCATGGAAATGCTATGGTCCATTTCATTGCAATTTTGAGGAATACTCGTCAAAACTCACGTCACACATATACCATCCTTGTCAAAATGGTGTGGTCCCTTTCATCAAAATTGCGACATCTAGTTCTATTTTTAAAACATAATTATATTATCAATTAAAATATGTAATGCCTTTCAAATAAAAATATGAATTGGACATGCAAATTTTCCCATTATCTGAAGACCTACAAGATCATGTATAATTGGATTAAATATGTTAATTTTGTGTTAGCACCATAACATACTAAAAAAGAGGTGTTAAGTAGAGAAAATATCACAAAAATGTGTTCGCCTAGGGGCATCATATATTATCCATACAAGCATTGCATGGAATTGAAATTGTCTCTATCCTATTGGTCTAGAGATGTCATACATAGTGATCCCATTCGATAACACCATCAACTCATTGACAAGGGGCTCAATATATACATTGATATCTTTAACTTGGTACTTAGCTCTCATTGAATGAATAAAAATATTACATTAATATTATGACCATTATTAATGGATTATTTATAATAAAGTAAAATATATTACTATTAAATAAAAAAATACTTAGAATAATTAGTGCCAACATTATGTGCTCCCTCTTTGTGGTCATCCAAGAAGGGATTTTATTGTTGATAACAAAAACAGGCCACACCGAGTAAGTAGATCTCATCTCTCCAAATGGGTTGACATCGTCTGCTGCCAATGAAAGCTTGAGATTACGAGGTTCTTCCTTAAAGTGTGGTCATTTTTCCTCTATTTCCTTAAATGTTGAAGCATTCGTAGGCATTCACATAATGTTATCTTGACTTCTATTATGTGCATGGTAATCCATAAAATCTGCTAAGCTATTGCATCTGAATAATTGTTGCAGACGTAGAATAATGGGAATAACTCGAAGAACCTTGCGAGGCACCTTTTTTATTATTTGGTCTAATTGATATCTACTAATATGAAAAATAAGGCTTGTGTTGCAAATTCATGTTGTTTATGATATATAATATGATCATTCAGACATGCATGTATTATTTGATACTCGATTCCAATATCTTTCATAATGGAATTTAATTCTCAATACAAGTGAGGTAGAATGTTTTATGGTGGTAAAAAACACTCACCTATCAATCTATGACCAAAAAAAAAATTAATATAAACAATATTAAATGTAGAAGAGTGGCAAAGTGAGAGAAAGAGAGAGAGAGAAAGTGAGAGAGGGGGGATGAATGTGTGTGTGAGAGATAAAGAGAAAGAGAGAGAGAAAGTAGGGGATGGGAGAGGGGAGAGAGAAGTGAGAGAGAGTAGGGGTGGTAGAGAGAGTACGGGATAGGAGAGAGAAGAAGTGTGAGAGAGATTAGGGGTGGAAAAGAGAGAGTACGAGATGGAAGAGAGAGAGAGAGAGATTAAGAGTAGGGGATGGAAGAGAGAGAGAGAGAGAGAGAGAGAGAGAGAGAGAGAGAGAGTAGGCAGTGGGAGAGGGAGTGAGGGAGAGAGAGAGGAGGATGGGAGTGTGAGAGAGAGGGAGAGAGAGAGAGAGAGAGTACGGCATGGGAGAGAGTGTGAGAGTGTGAGAGAGAATAGGGGTGGTAGAGAGAGAAAGTAGGGGATGGGAGAGGGGAGAGAGAGTAGGGGATGGGAGATAGAGGAAGTGTGAGAGAGTGTGGGAGTGGTAGAGAGAGTACGAGATGGGAGAGAGAGTAGGTAGTGGGAGATGGAGTGGGAGAGGGAGAACAAGAGAGAGAGGAGGATGGTAGTGCATGTGTGAGAGAGAGAGAGAGTAGGGTATGGAAGAGGGGAGAGAGAGGGGAGATTAGAGTATGTGTGTGTGAAAGAGAGAGAGAGAGAGAGAGAGAGAAGGTGGTGGGAGAGGGATTGGGAGAGGGGGAGAGAGAGGGGGATGAGAGTGTGTGTAAGAGAGAGAGTAGGGCATGAGAGAGAGTGTGAGAGAGAATAGATATGGCATAGAGAGAGTAGCGGATGGGAGAGAGAGAGTATAGAGGGAGAGAGAGAGAGAGAGTAGGTGGTGGGAGAGGGAGTGGGAGAGGGAGAGAGGGGGCAATGGGAGTGTGTGTTTTTGAAAGAGAGAGTAGGGGATGGGAGAGGCAAGAGAGAGTAGGGGATGGGAGAGAGATAGTGAGAGAGAGTAGGTAGTGGGAGAGGGAGTGGGAGAGTGAGAGAGAGAGTAGGGGATGGGAGAGAGTAGGGGGTGGCAAAGAGAGTATAGGATGGGAGAGAGAGTGAGATGGGAGAGATTCTAAGAGTGAGAGAGAGTAGGGGTGGTAGAGAGAGAGTAGTGGATGGGAGAGACAGAGTAGGTGGTGGGAGAGGGAATGGGAGAGGAAGAGAGAGGAGGAGGATGAGAGTGTGTGAGTGTGTGTGTGTGTGAGAGAGAGAGAGAGAGAGTAGGGGATGGAAGAGGGAAGAGAGTAGGAGATGGGAGAGGAGAGAAAGGGGGGATGAGCGTGTGTGTGTGTGTGTGTGTGTGTGTGTGTGAAAAAGAGAGATTAGGGGATGGGAGAGGGGGAAGAGAGAGAGTAGCCTGAGAGAGAGTAGGGGATGGGAGAGAGTAAGCAGTGGGAGAGGGAGTGGGAGAGGAAGAGAGGGGGGATGGAAATGTCTGTAAGAGAGAGAGTACGGGATGGGAGAGAGTGTGAAAATATGGGAGAGAGAGTGGGGGTGGAAGAGAGAGTAGAGAGGGAGAGAGTGAGAGTGAGAGTGAGAGAGAGTAGGCAATGAGAGAGGGAGTGGGAGAGGGAGAGAGAGTGAGAGATAGAGTAGGGGATGAGAGAGGAGAGAGAGGGGGGGGATGGGTGTGTGTGTGTGTGTAAAAGAGAGAGTATGGGATGGGAGAGGGGAGAGAGAGATAAAGAGAGTAGGGGATGGGAGAGAGAGTAGGTGGTGGGAGAGGGAGAGGGACAGAGAGAGGGGGGGTTGGGAGTGTGTGTAAGAGAGAGAGAGAGTAGTAGATGGGAGAGAGTGTGAGAGAGAGTAGGGTTTTCAGAGAGAGAGTAGGGGATGGGAGAGAGAGAGAGAGAGTAGGGGATGGGAGAGTGAGTAGAGAGGGAGAGAGAGAGAGTAGGGGATAGGAGAGGGAGTGGGTGATGGGAGAGGGAGTGGGAGAGAGAGGGGGGAATGGGAATGTGTGTCAGAGAGAGAGTAGTGGATGAGAGAGTGTGAGAGTGTGAGAGAGAGTAGGGGGTGGCAGAGAGAGAGTACAGGATGGGAGAGAGAGTGAGAGTAGGGGATGGGTGAGAGAGAGTAGAGAAGGAGAGAGACAATGAGAGAGAGATAGTAGGCAGAGGGAGAAGGAGTGGGAGAGGGAGAGAGAGGGGAAATGGGAGTGTGTGTGAGAGATCTAAACAATAGGGTATGGGAGAAGAAAGAGAGAGGTAGGATGGGAGTGTCTGTCTATGAAAGAGAGAGTAGGGGATGGGAGAAGGGAGAGAGAGAGTAGCAAATTGTAGAGAGATTAGGTGGTGGGAGAGGGAGTGGGAGAGGGAGAGAGAGGGGGGATGGGAGTGTGTGTAATAGAGAGAGAAGGGGATGGGAGAGAGTGTGAGAGTGGGAGAGAGAGTAGGGGTGGAAGAGTGAGAGTAGAGGATGGGAGAGAGAGAGAGTAGAGAGGGAGAGAGAGAGTAGCAGATGGGAGAGATAGAGAGAGATTAGGCAGTGGGAGAGGGAGTGGGATAGATAGAGAGGGGGAATAGAAATGTGTGTAAGAGAGAGAGAGTAGGGGATGGGAGACAGAGCGTGAGAATAGGGGATGGAAGAGAGTGTAAGAGAGAGTAGGGGATGGGAGAGAGAGAGAGTGAGAGTAGGGGATGGGAGAGAGAGAGTAGAGAGGGAGAGAGTGAGAGAGAGAGAGAGAGAGAGAGAGAGAGAGAGAGATAGTAGGTAGTGGGAGAGGGAGTGGGAGAGGGAGAGAGAGAGGGAGGATTAGAGTGTGTGAGAGAGATCTAGAGAGTAGGGGATAGAAGAGGAGAGAGAGAGGGGGATGGGAGTGTGTGTCTATGAGAGAGAGAGAGAGAGTAAGGGATGGGAAAGGGGAGAGATATTAGCTCAAGAAAGAGAGAGTAGCAGATGAGAGAGAGAGTAGGTGGTGGGAGAGGGAGTGGGAGAGGGAGAGAGGGTGGATGGGAGTATATGTAATAGAGAGTAGGGGATGGGAGAGAGTGTGAGAGTGTGAGAGAGTAAGGGGTGGTAGAGAGAACAAGATGGGGGAGAGAGTAGGGGATGGGAGAGAGAGAGAGAGAGAGAGAGAAAGTAGGCAGTGGGAGAGGGAGTGGGAGAAGGAAAGTGAGAGAGAGGAGGATGAGAGTGTGTGAGTGAGAGAGAGTAGGGGATGGGAGAGAATAAAGAGTGAGAGAGTGGGGGATAGAAGAGACAGTGAGAGAGAGTAGGCAATGGGAGAGGGAGTAGGAGAGGGAGAGCGAGAGTAGGGGATGGGAGAGGAGAGAGAGAGTGAGAGAGAATAGAGGATGGGAGAAGAGAGAGAGTAGGGGGAGAGAGAGAGTAGGGGATGGGGGATGGTGGGATAGGGAGAGATTTATTTTCACATAGTGTGTACGCACTATAGTGCATATGTGCTTTATAGTACGTAGGTGCTATAGTGCATACGCACTATATGAAATCACAAAAAAATGGTCATAAAGCAAGTTTGGGTCCCTTTTGATCCATATTCTATTTTTTCTCTATTGTGCATTATGTTGCTTTGATAGAAAACATTGGTTTCACGCTGTTGAAAGTTAGCAAACACTATTTGAAGACTTTTTGAAGCAAGCAAACACCAAATTCAATCATTGGATACACTATTTGAAGGCTTTTTGAACATTCTTTCTATAGAAAAGGTTAACTTGTAGTACTTTTTAAATATTGTTTGTTGATATATAGAGACAAATTTGATTATAATTTGACATGTTCTTTAGTATATAATGAATTCATTGAAATTTGTATGTTTGAATGAATTGTTATTAGAAATGGTTAGAAATTTGGCAAGTTGTTTCATATATATATTGTGTATTCATTGAAATAATTATATTTTTTTATATGTATTTGAATGATTTGTAATTTTTAAATTGTAAGTAATTCATATGTTTGAATAATTTGACATATAGAAATCATTATCATGCCAAGGAAGAAACCAAAAGCTCAAACAAAGGAAGAGAGGGAAGCAGATTTGGCAATTAAAAGAGATAAAATGAAACTACTACGTGAACAAAAAAAATTGCAAAGAAATAATGAATAATTGACATTCAAAGAGGAACAAGAACCACCAATATAAAAAAATAGAGAGGAAGAATTGGAAAGACAAAGAGAACGAATGAGATTGTTACGCTCAAGAAGATAATTAAATTGTGAAGCTACACCATCTTCCAATGTTGGAGTCATATCATCCTCTCATGTTGAAGAGATGCTAATTTGTAGATCTGATGATGTACACACTCCATCATGTCATGTTGAATGTTATCCAAAATGACAAAGTTTGCTACCTTCCTTCACAGATAGTAATGACAAAATGACAAGTGTGTTCAATATGATACCTTCCTTCATAGATAGTAATCAATGTTATCCAAGATGACAAATTTTTCTACCTACTTCTTTGCGTTCCAAACTCCTTGGTCATAGAAGAGAAAATAAATATTAAAAAAATACATGAAATTTCCACAATCCATATTGATGGTTTCTTAATATTTTTTAACTTGACCATATGGAGATTTTTATTAGAAGAAAAAATCCAAAAAAGTACTTAGCAACAGTGAAGTTTTTTTAATAGAGCAATTTGAGATAGATTTTCTAATTATTTGAGGTATATTTATATACTTTGTGAGATCTTTATTCATATGAGCAAGATTTACACAAATGTAGAAGTCTCTAATTAGATTTTTGTGACTAGTTGCTGGGAAAAATGGTGTGGATTATTCATATGACACAACTGATACAACCAAGGGGATCATCAAGTCTAAAATACACAATAGTCTAAAGATATGCATGCTAATATACACCATCATAATGATAAATAAGATTAGTAGATGCAATGTTCCCTCCATGATCTTAGATACTATCCCAATCTAGTGGTTTTTACAAAGTTCATAGAGACATACAATGGTATCAAAGGGCCTCTTCAAATACATCACGAGATTTCCTATAATTTAATGGAACGATAGACAACCATGGTAGAGTTTTCATCATACTAATAGGAAAAAGCATCAACCTTCAATTTAGGTGTTATACCAAATTTGAAACTGATAAGCCAATAGTCGCTTGCAACTTGGTTTATATTTTGGTTTTCATGTTTTTTTTACCTACTTAGGCTAGAAAAAACAACCCTTGGATGACAAATCCATGGTTGTCAAAGAAAGACACCATTTTGTATGCTTAAGGCACTTTATGCAATTTATAAACAAAAGTTGCTCATTAGGAAAATTCAGGATTTTTAATTTTTTTGGTCAAGAATCCTAGGACTAAGTTGTTTTTAGTTGGTTTTAGGTATGTTGGAACTTTTTCAAGTCGTAGAAGTAGAATAAAGTGAAAAATGTAAAAATTGCACTTTTTGTGCAAAGTTGCATTGTTGAAAGTTGTAGAAGTTGCTCAAATTTGCAACTTAGTGGGAAAAGGGTTATAAATATTAAAATATTAGTTCTAACCATTAATATATATATATATATATATATATATATATATATATATATATATATACACACCTAATTTTTGAGGTTTGGAGGGAATTAATATACATATTAGAAGAAGGTGCAAAGAAAGAAATTTTTGAGTCATTTTTACTGTTGTTTGCATGTTGCATAAAATGTATAGATTTTTAGACTAGATGTGATGGATTTTTGAGCTAGAGTTTTGAATCAGTTTTCTTTTTCTTCTAATCTCATCATTCTACGTGTTTTCTAACTCAAGTTATTGCATTTTTAGTGAAACTAGGTTTTTAGAACAACATTTTGGTGCACACAGCAAAAATGGGCCTCTAACTGCAATTTTCTTGGCTGAAATTTCATGCTTACTTGGGAAATGGTAGTTAGTGGGGTCCTTTTTAAGATTCCAAGGTTTCAATACTAAGGATGTGTTTTGGGAATTTTTCAATCAAGCCCTAGGTCAAGTACCATAAAGGATTTGACCTCTTGTAGTGTGTTGATTTGTGAATGGTAGGAGTTTGGGAATTGGTGAAGGGCTGAGTATTTGGAAATAAATTTTTTTAGTTTTTTCAAACCTTTTCCAAGTCGTAGGAGTGGGATCAAGTGAAAAATGTAAAAACTGCACTTTTGTGGAAAGTTGCATTGTTGAAAGTTGTAAAAGTTGCTCAAATTTGTAATTTAGTGAGAAAAGGGTTGTGGGATCAAACTATCTATTATGTTAGCTCTGGTGGCTAGGTAAACCCTAGTCCCATGCTTATCCCATCCCATTGAGTGCTTCAATGTTCTTGAGCAAACTAAATTGAAAAGTCCCAAAGGGTTACTAAATGCCATAGGGAAGTGATCTTTGACAGGGCATATCTTGAAGCTTGTACAAGGTATGGATGCAATTCTAGGTCCTATAGGACCGTGTTGTAGAGACCTACAATAACCTCTCTTTATTTTTGGAGATCTTACTCCATTTTTATTTTATCATGTCATTTCAGGTGATGCTAAAACTCATAGTGTTGGCCAGTACAAAGTTACCAACTGCCAAATCTCCCTCACCGTTCATCATGAGATCGAACTATCTATTTCATTAGCTCCAGGTGGCTGGGTAAACCCTAGCCCTAAGCTTGTATCATCCTGTTGAGTGCTCAAAAATTCTCGAGCATGCCAAACCAAAACATCCCTAAGGCACACTAAATACAATAAGGAAGTAATCTTTGATGGGAATATCTCAGAGCTCGTGTGAGGTATGGATGTGATTCCAGGTCCTAGAGGACTGTGTTGTACAGACCTACAATAACCTCTCTCTTTTTGGAGATCTTACTCTATTTTAATTTTGCGATGCCATCTCACGTGATGCTAAAACTCATAGTGTTGCCTAGTACATAGTTGCCAATTGCAAAATCTCCCTCACCATTCATCGTGCAATCAAACTTTCTATTTCATTAGCTCTGGGTGGCTGGGTAAACACTAGCCCCAAGCTTGTCCCATCCTGTTGAGTGTTCGAACGTTCTCAGGCACGCCAAACCGAAACATCCCTAAGGGTCACTAAATGTCATAAGATAGCAATCTTTGATAGGGCATATCTATTGGCATTAAGTTATATTTTCCATTAGTGACAACACTTATACATATCTGTGAAGATACCAAGCTCATCACTCAGTTCCAATATCCATTGAATATTCCTATGTTAACTAAGTCTCGCAGTTTACACTGAGCATTCTAGACGCTACTGAGTGAATACAGGAAATGTGAAGACTAGCAGTTACTACCGAGCTTCGTAGTGTCTACTAAGCAGTTAGTTAGTGTGATGGAAAATCAATGTAAACTGAGTGTTGGAAGAAGTATCGTTTACCAAGTGCAGCAAGGTAAACACAATATCTAAGTATTTATATTAAATAAATGCTTCATGAGAAATACCTTGTTTGAAGTGGAGGGCTTTTCATATAGTTTTGCTAGGGTTTGCATTAACCCTTCTGTTGTCTTTTATTTTGTAATATTAAATGCCATCGATGGTGCCAGGCATAATCAAATGCTTCCAAATTCTTTTCTATCCAAAAGATCTCAGTCGTCATTTGACATAGATCCTTGATTCTTGGTTTTGCCTTCCAACAGCTTTCATAAATCCTTCTGATAAAGATAATCTTCCATTTGCATCTTCCATAACTAAAAGTTTTGACCATCAAACCTATCAACCCTCAGCTTACCCTCATCTACCATCGCTCCCACTCAACTGTGAGACTCCCACTCAACCGTGAGGCTTTCCTACAGAGGATAACTGAAAAACAACCTCACTCTGATACTGCTTGTTAGGATTAAACCTCAAATAGAAATAACAATTACATTCAAATATAACCATTATCAAAAAATAATAGATCACAAAGAAAAGAACACAAGACATCAAGAATTAACATGGTTCATCCAATTCTTAGGCTATGTCCACCAAATAGAAAGTCTGATATTATTATGATCTAGTGATTACAACCTAATTACAATCTGTAATCCCTTACAGCTCAATACCACTGCAAAAACTAATTTTTTCATCACTCCAATAAAACAATCTCTAACCCTAAGCCCTTTTATACAAGTATTTTTTTCACTTTAGGGTTCCAATATGTCAGCCATAAATTGGCGATTATTAGTCCATGCTTTAGTGAAAAATCAGTGAATAGTACCAAAAAAAAATTTGAACCCCAAATAATGTATGAAGTATGTATTGCACTTCCCTAATCAGTCACCACAAACTAACACTTTCCTTTTCCTTGAGATATCTCACTTGCAAGAAGAGCTTCAATGACTTCAAGATCACTGTCAGAACTTTATTCCTCTTCATCACTTTCAAATTGCTTAGCTTTTGATTTTCTATTTTTCTTCTTGAATGAAAGCTTGTCTTCAAATGAAAACCCAACACCTTTAGAACTAGGAACATAATTATCATAGTTATCAAAATCAAAAGTTGTCAATCTTCCCACTAGAGCATCTAGATTTATCTTTTTATTTGGATCATATCTCATCTCTTGAATAGAAGATACTCTAATTGCATAGATAGGAAGAAGGGTTCTGAGTACTTTACTTACAACCATTTTATCATCAATTTCTCCTCCAAAAGCTTTGATTGCATTTACACTCGCTTTGATTTGGTCAACATATTTTGCAATGTTCTCATCCTCTCTCATCTTCATCTAATCAACCTGACCTCTAAGACTTTCTGCTTTGGCTCTTTTGATATTATCATCACCTCTATAGATATCCTTCAATTTGGTCCATATTTCATGAGTAGTAGAGAAACCTTCGACTTCATCAAATTTAACATAGTTGAGAGGAGAAGCAATATCAATAATCATGATATTATGATTTTCATTTTCAACAATTTCTTCAACTGTTAATGTTCCAGTGGGAGTTTTGTATTGATTATCAAGATATTTCAAACTTGAATCACTAATGGTTACCAAATGCAACTTCATAAGTTCCTACCATGTTGCAAAGTTATCTCTGTTCATCTTGGGAATCTCTCTTTTGTAAGACATCCTGATCTTTAGCTTATGTCTTTGAAACCTTTTCTGCAAGCACCAAAATCTCTTATATGAATTATTGGAAATATAAGAGTAATTGAGAGGGAAGGGGTGAATCAGTTACTATAAAATAAATCCTAGATCCCTTAGATATCAACACAACTTAAACATAAATTTTGATAAATTGTATTCTGATGTAACTCAGCAAACACTTGGTTAATACGAGTAGATGTTGTAACTCGACAAATAGTGAAAATCAATTGTTACTTGGAAATAAATGATCTTTAAGATGTTAACTATGATTAACCTTAATTAAACTTAGTTGTATACACATGAAAGTAATTTGAATGAACACAAGTGACACCAAGATTTAACATGGAAACCCAATTTGGGAAAAACCATCAATTGTAATTAGTTACTTATTTTTGCTCTTCTAAAGTGAGCCCTATTAAGAGCCAACCTTGTTAAAGGTTACAAAACACACATCCTATTAGAGAATTTAATCACCCTATTAGGAGTGGCCTTGTTATATGTCTTTAGAAACTTCAATCTAGAAATGTCACCTTGTTAGATGATTTACAAATAGTTATTAAGTCAACTCTGTTAGGCAATTTGGATCACTGCTATAATGGTTAGAGAGTAACAATGAAATTTCTTGATTTTTGATGCAACTGAATTTCTGATTATAGATCTCAATTATAGCTTCAATACTTGATCCTTCTTGATCAAATGTATCTTTGCAACTCTACAAGGACATGCTTCTTATCCTTCAATTTTGTTTCCTTTAAGCATCCTTCTTTTTCACACACTACTATTCTCATTCAATCCCACAACTTGACCTTATATTTATATCTTATAAAATGTAATGTTATCTTGAATAAAACTTATAATATAAATGATATTTATCTTCTCAATCAGCTAAAACCATTAAATAAATTCATTTAATTCAATAAGCCAAAACTAAAAAATCATTCGTTGGCCGACCATGCTTGGTAGGCACTAGCTCAGAGGCGATTTTCTTTTGTTAACCAAGTCAGCTTAGCTAATATTAGTTTTCATTCCAACTCTCTTTGTCTCTTGAGTGAACTTGGTAGACACTATCTTTTGTGAATTCTCTTTGGTAACTAATTAAGCTCACTTAACACTCGTTACCTTCATTACAACTTCTTGCCTAATATGCTAACTGGAAGATTCATTCCTTTGGCCACCATATGAAGCAAAACCTCAGACTTCTTGTCTATATTTCTCACACACTTTGCTTTTGTCCTTGTATCTCTTTAAATAGACACTTTAAATCTTTTTTTTCTTAATCACAATCATCCATCTTAGGATTAGGTAAGATTCATTGAATCCTCCCTTTTTTCCATTATGTTCCCTCTAAAAACTTCTCTTACAATCCTCATAAACTCATCTCAAAATGGTTTATTTTGAATTCTATGCCACCAACTCATCATGCTTATCATCAACATGATTCACATAATTCAAGAAATTAACTTATATCAGCTCATTTTTGTCAAATCTTCATTAAAACTCTTTATGTTCTCACTCGTCAATAACTAGCTTTTGATGCTCAGCCAAAACTAGGTTGTCTACATAAACTGAATCTTTCCGTGATCAGTACTACAATTTTCTAATTCTTCGCACATACTGAATTTTCTTGTCACATACTAAACTTTTCTTTTCTCAGCACATACTAAATTTTTCTCACCCATAACCATCTTTTTGTTTGGCCTAGACTAAATGCTTGACCTCCATTATTTGTTCGGTCAAGCTTGACAAGCACATTCTTAATTTAACATCTTTTTCTTGTCTTTGCTTCAGTATCATTTCATTGCAACCTTAAGAAGATAAACAATACACTATATCATTAAAGTCTTATTTGATCTTAGTGCTCCTTTTATACACCATATAACTCAACATTTCTCTAGGTATTCTTGTTATTCATTATTTTTATATCATTTTCATCAATTAATTAAATGCTAACATTATGACCAAAATAAGCAACTATCTTACCAACAAGTAGCGGGTTTTACATTAGTGACAAAATAATGATTGTTCACATGATAGGTTCCTATACTTCAATAATCTTCTTTTTCAACAAGAGTTTCTCATTGATGTCCACATATTGGTTATTTAGTAAAGGCTGGAAAAAAAGTAGATAGAGATTGGTTTAGTATAGTTTATGGATAAAAGACAAGGATATGCATAGTTGAAGACATGTTCTTCATAGTTTCTAGATGGTACAGTTGTGTGTGCATACAAAAATATGAAGATTGGCACAAGTTATGGAAGATTTGGCAAAGGTGGTGTTCTGGTAGAGTTCCTGAGAAGTAGTTGTTGATGTTTGGATTATATCTCCTAAAAAAGATAGAATCTAGTTAAGTGCACTTACACAGAGGAAGGAGACATGTTAAAGATTTCCTAGTTAAGTGAGAAAAGTTGGAGGTGACCTTTATGAAGGCTAATGAAGAGTGTTAGCCAAAATTCTTGTATAATTGTGAAAATATGTAATGATGTAATGTAATTTGTAAGTGTAATATCTTAAAGTAGTCCTATATTATTATTATAAATTGGTAAATCCCTAAGGCCAACTCAATAATAAATTTTAGGACTTCGTATAAAGGAAAGATTATTTCTTTATAGTAATTGTGCAAGTGGATTTGGTTTTAATGTGAGTATTCAAACTTGTATGTGAGATCCAAAGCTTGATAAAGAATATATTTTGATTAGAGAAGTGTTTAGTGTAGTTGAGGCAAAATGAGATGACAAAGCACTATATCTAGCAAAGAAGTTGATGTTTCGGTATTGTTGAGGTACATATGTATTATTCAGTGAGGATAGTACAAAAATTGTTTGGACAATGAGTCCTTTTGTATTCCTATCAACTCCTAGCATGGTTGTAATCTCCTAACAAGGGTAATAATGATCGATATGTAATAAATGTATTTCATTGACTCCTAATAGGATCCATCCTCTTACAAAGAATTTTTATATTAGTACATCATTTTGTTGATACCATCCCCACTGGGGTTTTCCCACTAATCAAGGGTTTCCTTAGTTAATAAATTTGGTATTATTGTTTATAATTATCTTCTTATGATTGTTGCACTATTGTTTACATGTTTTGTAATTAGTAAAGATATTGGGAGTTATCTATATCAAATAGTTGATTTGCCCCACCCCCCTCTTAGTTATCTTGGTGGACTTTACTTTCTAACAAACATAAATACTTGACAATTATATATATGCTCCAGGAAGGAACCTCGTCCCATCTATCATACTTTTTTTTTCTTAGAAATGGGCATTTTTTCTAGTAGGTCAAATACATCCCAACTCATCAAGAGGTCACACATTCATCATCATAGCTATAGAGTACTTAACAAAATAGGTTGAGGTTGTACCAATTTCTACTGTTATTGGAAAAAAGTGTCAATGTTTATCCTAAACTACATAATTTTTCATTATGTTGTGTCATCCTCTCTAGTTACTAATAATGGAGGACAATACAAAAATAAGGATTTGAAACAATTTTGTAAAATATTTAAGATCAAACAAAATTAGTCATCCATCTACTACCCTCAACGAAATGGATAAGTTGAAGCATCAAATAAGACACTCCTAAAGATCTTGCACATAATGGTTAGTAAGTCAAGTAGAGATTGGCATCTTCAAATCAAATCTTGCTTGATGGGCTTATAGAATAAGTATACGCACACCAACAAGACCTGCTCATTTTTCTCTATTCTATGGGGTTAAAGTTAACTTTCCTACCGAGGTAGAAATATCTTCACTTAGTCTCCCTTAAAGGGATTGTAACACATGAAGACTAAAAAATATCATGCATCGAAGAGCTTGAACTATTGGATGAATGTAGAAAAGTTGTGTACGATCACAGGAGGGTATACTAGAAAAGAATGTCAAAGAGCTATAACAAAAAAAATCATCATAGAGAATTTGAGATTGGTGACATGTTTTTGATAGAGAGTCAATAGAATCATCAACAAAAAGGAAAGTTTGAACCAAATTGGTTCAGTCCCTAAATTGTCACTATTAAATTTGGATCTGGTGCATATCACCTCTCTCAACTCCAAAGGGAGAACAAATCCCTAAGCCCATGAACATTTGCCATTTGAAGAAGTTCTACACTTGACATTCTCAGCATCTAGAGTTCCTACACATGGTATATGACCTTGAAAGACTCAAAAATAATAATAATAAAATTGTGAAAAAAATGATCATAATAATGAAAACTTGGAAAACATGTGCTTTGATGTATCTCCAAAAAAATTTAGAAAATCAGAAATACAATATATATATATATATATATATATATATATATATATATATATATATATATAATGACTTTAAAAGAAATTCTTCAAAGTGGTGAAAACCTAGAAACATGAGCTACTTGTACTTTTGCACTTTTATCTCTCAACTCATGGATTTGGTGATGAACTAGTTTATTTTTCTGCACTCGTGCATATTTATGGCCTAGGATCAGCGTTTGTTTAGGTCTATGGGGAAACTTTCATGTCATCTTTGTCTCTAGGACACAACTAGTGTTTCTGAACACCATCCTTACTATTTTTTCTTCATAATACCCTTTTGACATTAATGGTTTCTCATCACTTGTTACATATGTTCCTGACGCAGTACAAGACAGGAGAATCCCTAATGGAGATGTACTATCCCCAAGAAAATAACCACATAGTGCAAACACAACACAAGAATACAAGATCTAATACCAAATCACAACTCTTTATTCATAAAATAATTGATTACATGCAATGTGACATGTTGTAAGGCCTTCTTGGTTACAGCCAAATACAAACAAGTAATTTTTCTGCAAGATCCTTCAAGATCCAATCCAAACCCTGGCTATTATAAATCCACAATATGGTAGAAAGTTCCAAGGAGATCTCAACTTGTGCCCGCAAGCCCACCAACCAATCTGCTTGTTCCCCAAGCCACAACTACTAGCCCTTCTCACAAACTCACAACTCCACCATAATCTTTCTATAAACTCACAACTCCAGCATAATCAAACATTCGATGCTTTGTCCACAAACTTAGGAAAACTTACTCTTTAGCTACTCTCTAGTTACCACTTTGAAGTGTGACTCACTCCTCTAGATCAATTAATTTCTAAAACTCTACAAAACACCACCTACTTATACCCAACTAAGCCCCAGATCAGCCCAATTTATTAAAAATTAAATTAAAACCCTTACATTAAATATATGTTGAGCCACAAGTCAGCTGGAACACAAATTAAATACCCATACACAAATTTAATACCAAGATTGGCTCACACTAGAGATCAAACACAGATAACTCGGAAAAGTCAAAACCAAGACTTGATCGAGTGCCATAAACCACCACTCTAAGCAACAACAGCCTCCAAGCATAACCGAGCTCCTTCACTAACCAAACCAACACGGTTAACACAACAACCAAACCAGTTAAAATCCACATTATATGTTGAGAAAAAATAGTAGATGTCAAGAAAGCCTTCAACGATCGAGCCGCCTTCATTGGCCAATCTCGTCAGCCAATACTACACCCAGTAATGATCGAGCACCACTTCTTTGGTGACTGAGTCCACAACTCCAAAGCCAAAATGCCAAAATATTTAGGAACCTCTGATGCCCTCCATCACTACCTCACACCAACATCTTGTTAGTATTAAGATTGTGCAATGTATCTGACTTGCAGACATAAGTCTTAGTAAGTCAGTAATTTTCTTTTACTCCACACTTAACTAAAATGTGTGTAATGATAGTTTATTTTTCTTCTATTGATTATTAATGATTTTTTCTAAATCCTCCCTCATTAGTCTCTCTAGGATGTTGCTTGACTAGAGGACTGGGGGCATGGGGCATGTTTTCTTTGTCTTATGCTTGTGGGTTTAGTCTTGATGATCCTATGTATTTAGTGTATCAAGTATTAATGATAAGTTTCTTCATCTCAATTGGAACATAACATATACCTAGACCTAATTCATTTGAACATTTAAGTGAGTTTGGACCATGTCCATGACTTTTTTACAATGTGTTTGTTCATGCAAGACCACACACATGGTTATTGTGGAACCTATGCATTTTCATAGGTGTAATCTTGCAACATTAACTAGAAAATTAACTAACATTTCCTAGACTTTATGTATGTGATGCATATGTAAGTTTCCTACATTCTAGCTGATATAAATCATATTTGTATATTAATAGCTTTTCTTGCACTAGTAATGGTTGTATAATCTTGTGATGTCCCTTAATAAGGCTCGATGATGAAAATAAATGACCCATTTAAAAGATTTTTGCACCTTGCACTTATATTTTTATACTAGGTTGCATGTAAGTCTTTGTATTTTGCATTACATGAGGAGAGAGTCATCTTCACTATTAGACAAATATGGTTATCATATTTTTTGCATTCAACTACACATTGTCATCTTTCCTTCATTTTAATCAATCTCTTGATCATTCATTGGTCTATATCACCATCCATCATCACTCTCTTCTATCATGTAACCAAAGGATTTGTTAGAAAGGTTAATCTTCCCTTGGATGTATTTAATTAGGATATTCCAAGGATCCCTAAATGTAGTTTGTCCTATTGTACACATGTGGAAGACATGTCATTGTTTGTCCTTTATTCCACATGTGAGGACAACTCATTTTTATAATTCCTTTATTAAGGAATTTAGTTTATCCTCCTTAAGAGGATTGTGACACTTTGCACACACCTATTATGAATGTGGCATTCATAGAAATGGGAGTTACACATGCAACTCCTTTCTCATCTCTTTATAAGAGATGCTCCTCCTTCTTTCTTCTTCACTCTTATCACTTTGATGTTATTGTATTGAGCTATTTTGCTCCAACACTCTCTCTCTCTCTTCTCTAGGCATTTGCCTTCATTCATAATACTCACAAGGGGTTTTCTTTGTTTTCCCCTTATAAATCCTTGTCTCCATTGTTGAACCATCTTGGTGTATGCTCTTGGATTTTGCTTATCTCATGGTAACATTGTTTCACACTTAACTTACTTGGATTGTTTCTCATTCCTTGCTCAATCTTATCATTTCTTACATGGTATCAGAGCTTGGCTATCTAATCCTTCTTTTAAGTTTTGTGTTAAAGGTTGCCATTCATTGGAGCACACCTTATTTGGAGACATAATTGAGAGTAGAAGTTTGTGTTGCAATTTTTTGCTCATTTTAACATCCTTTGTGTGCAGATTTTATTGCATCATTTTTATCATTGTTTACTAACCCTCTTTGGAAGGCTTGCCACCAAAAGGTTTTCCTATAAAAATTTCAAATTTTTTTTTTGTTTTGGAAGGCGTGCTGCCAAAACAAGAAATATTACTTCATATCACTCATTTATTATAAAGTTGTGCATTTTTTTAAAAATCATATATATATATATATATATTTATTTTATTTTTTTTTTTTTTTTTTTTTTTTTTTTCCTTCTTATTATTATTGAAGGATATCATTATTTAAGTGTGTTTTAAAAAAAAATTAGGTCATTCAATAGATTAGTTTTTTTAAAAATAAATTTTTATATATTTCCTATACATATTATTTAAATTTAAATATATTTCCTATTTCTTTTTAATTTTAAAAAAAACTTTAAAATAAAATTTTTATGATACCTTAATTAATTTCTTGTTCTTTCCAATTTAGTTTCTTACCTTTTGCATTTTTCAAAATCACTCATGATCTCTTCTTGAAGTTTTTAAAAGTATCTTTCCTTTCTTTTCATTCTTGCCGTATGTAAATTTATTCTACATGCAACCTGTGTAAGGCATTTTTTTTTCAAAGTCTTCAAATGCTGAGACGCTCTGAATGGCATTTCTTCAAAGTCTTCAATCCCTGAGAAAGCTTGGTGAGGGTCATTTCTTGGGCAATCAGTCATTTGCCAGGTGCAGCTGCAACATTTTTGTGAAAGGACAGAAATATTAAATTTGGAGCGGACGTTGAATATGCACTTAAATTTACCGTTTGTCTATGGATCTGAATTCAGCTCGGTGATCTGAACATTTTGAGGTCTTTCTCGGAGGTTGCCGTTGAAACTTTCGATGATTTTGAGCCGAAATTCGAAACTTACCATGTGATCGTGTTTCAAAACCTTTGTGATGATCCGACGACTTGTTGAGAACATTTTGAGCTCTCGTTGGAACTTGCCATTGAAAATTTTGGTCATATGGAAGCTTAATTTGGAAAGCGCGGGTGGATCATGTTTTGGAGCTTTGTGGTTTGTTCCGCCTATTTTCTTGAGCTAAGTTTGTTTGTTGCGAAGCCTGCTTAGAAGGTTGTGGCACCATCTCTGGGAACTGCCAAACGTCAAAGGTTGGAGGCCCATGCAACTGCCAAAGGCTCTGTCAAACTTGCTCCAACTGCGACAGTAACGTTTTCTATCATTTCTTTTCCTTGCATGAAGTAACACATTTACGTTTTTTCACTTATACATTTTCTTTCTTCAATCATTCTGTATCTTAATTATAGAAAATTAGATTCCTCTATCTTTTTTCAATAAAAAAAAAATACTTAAATGTTGTATTACATTTTTTTTTAATCATTAGGAATCATTAATATAGCCATCCTAAATATAGAAAATTGGATTCGTTATTTTTTTTAGGCTATAATCATTCTAAAAATGCTTCTGCAGGATTCTTTTTTATTTTAATCCTTGTACTAACGTTTCGTTGCAGAGTTATATCATTTTTTTTCAGAACTTATTCATAGTTCCTTCATCACATTTTGTTTTCATTCAAGTTAACATATAAGTCATATTTCTATTAGGGGGGACATTTTTTTTCATAAAAATGTCAACCTTAATTCCAGAAATAAAACTTAGTCATTCCAATTATCATTCTTGGAAAACTCATATTTCATTCATTTTTTGTTTTAAACACCTCTTCGAGATAGCCACTGATCCTTCTGTTGAACTTGGTTCAGCGGCTACCCAAGACGAAAAAGATACTTGAAAAACTAAAAATGAAGAAACTTTAAGTTTAATTGGTATTTCCATTATTCCAGATTTATATGTGTTAATTGCACACTGTTCTAAAGCTCATGATGCCTAGTCAATCTTGCAAACCAAGTATGACAGTGGAGATGAATACCGCAAAATACAGTTGCAGGATCAACTTGAAGATCTCAGGTATACAGATTTTAAGAGTATGGATGAATTTCTGTTAAAATTTGATTCTCTTAAAAGCCAAATTATTGTTTTAGGTGTTCAATTAGAGGACATTCATTTAATTCATCTTATTCTTAAAAAGTTTCTTCCTAGACAGTTTCAACAGTTTATAACTAATATTCATGCACAGCTTGATATTCCTACTTTAACTTCTCAGTTAACTTATGTTATTTTTCAAACTTTATTAAGACAGGAAGAAGCTAAGCTAATTCAGTTTGGTACCCTTAAATCAACTGAACATGCATTTATGTCTCGAAATTCAAATAATAATAATTTTCGTTCAAATAATAATAATAATAACAACAAACAATATAATACTAATTCAAATAATTCCAACAATAAATTTCATGCGAAATATAACAATAATAACAATCACCATAACAATCATCATAATAACAATCGTAATACTAATAATCAAAGGAATCATTCCAAACCTCATTGTTCTTATTGTGCCAAAGATGGTCATGTTGTCAATAACTGTTTTAAAAAGAAAAATGATAAAAAAACCTATGAATATCAGTAACCATAATCAAAAATCAAATCATAAAAAAGGTAACTCTACTAGTTCTAATTCTCGTCATGCTTTTACTTGTAACTTTAATCTTTGCAGACCTTTAGAATGGATTGTTGACAGTGGTGCATCACAACATGTAACTTCTCATAAAGAAATTTTTGATTCTCTGCAACCTAATATTGCTAACATTCCTATTCAGTTAGCTAATAATCAAACTTGTAAAATTGAAGGTTTAGGTGATGTAACTATTCCTAATGGTAAATTGCATGATGTATTGTATGTACCTGATCTGAAAACTAATTTGCTTTCTGTTTCACAATTATGTCAGGACTATAAAGTTGAATTCTATAAAGATACATGTTATGTCATATATCCTCAAACTAAACAAGTGATTGCTCATGCTAAAATGGATAATGACAACTTATTTAAATTCCATGAATTTGCTAGTTCACAATATTCTTTACATACTTCTATTGATTTCAATACATGGCATGAAAGACTTGGCCATTTAAATTTGGATTATATTACTTTAATGCAAAAAAAGAATATGGTTAATGGCTTGCCTCACATTATTCCTTCTAAGATTGCTTGTACAGGTTGTATGAGTGGTAAGATGCATAGAGAGCCCTTTCCAAGTGGAAAATCATGGCAAGCAACTCATAAGTTGCATCTTGTCCACAGTGATCTTTTGGGCCCCATGGAGAATAACTCCATCCAAGGTTCTCGGTATGCACTTACCTTTGTTGATGATTTTTCTAGACGAACTTGGATCTATTTTTTGCATAGAAAGGATCAAGTTCTTGATATATTCATTGAATTTTAGTTATATGTTGAAAGGCAATCTGGTTTTAAACTTAAAATTCTTAGAACTGATAATGGAAAGGAATATGTGAATAATACTTTCCACTCTTATTTGAAATCATGTGGAATTAAACACGAGCTTACTATTCCTTATACACCATAGCAAAATGGTGTGGCGAAAAGAAAGCATCGGACCATTGTTGAAATGGCTAGAAGCATGTTACATGCTAAGAATCTGCATTATAAATTTTGGGCTGAAGCCATGTTTTGTGCAACTTATATTCTTAATAGGACTCCTACCAAAGCTCTCAAGGATATTACTCCAGAAGAGGCTTGGTCTGGTAGGAAACCTGATTTACATCATTTGAGAATTTTTGGATCTGTTGCTTATGTTCATACTCTTAAACAGAAAAGGCATAAATTAGATGCTAAGTCATTTCCTTATATGTTTGTTGGTTATGATGAAAACACTAAGGGTTATCGTGTTTATGATTCCACTACTAACAAAGTTCAAGTTGCTAGAGATGTTTGTATTGCAGAAAATGGAGTCCATGACTGTTCTACTACACATGATGCAGAATTTAGTGGCACTATTATTGTGCTAGTGGAGGACCAACCTCCTTCTCTTAACCCTACTCCTCCTCTTAACCATTCAACTCAAGTACCACCTATTATTTCTGCTCCTACAAGTAATGATATTCAAGTAGCTACTAATGATGCTTTTATTGCTAATGATTCTTCCTCTAGTGATAATTCCATTGCAAACATAAACCTAAATGGGCTCAAAACTTAATCAATGAAGGTGATGACTACATTTCTAGATTTGGTGGAATTAAACATAGAAGGATTAATTATTGTAATTATGCTTTGATGACTACTATTATGAATTCTAACGATCCTAAGTCTTTTGATCAAGCTAACTCTCAACCTGATTGGCAAAAAGCCATGCAAGAGGAATATGATTCTTTAATTGCTAATAAAACTTGGGACTTAGTCAAGTTACCTCATGGCAAGAATATAGTTTCATGTAAATGGTTATACAAAACAAAATTGAATACTAATAATGAAATTAGTAAATTTAAGGCTAGACTAGTTTCTAGAGGTTTTTCACAAATTGAAGGATTAGACTATAATGAAACTTTTGCTCCTGTTGCTAAAATGCCTACTATCAAATTAATTCTTGCTTTAGCATCTAAAATGAATTGGCCCATTCATCAAATGGATGTTAAAAGTGCCTTCTTAAATGGTGATTTACATGAAGAAATCTATATGGCTCAACCTCCTGGATTTGTTAAGAAAGGTAGTGAAAATCTAGTTTGCAAATTGAAAAAATCTATTTATGGTCTTAAACAATCACCTAGAGAATGGTATTCTAAAATTAATTCTTTCTTTATTTCTCAAGGTTTTTCTAGAAGTAAGAATGATCCTAATTTGTATATTAAACATACTAACGATGATATTATCATTATTATTGTTTATGTAGATGATCTAATTCTCACTTCTAGTTCAGATGCTTTGATTTCTGATATTAAGTTTCAACTTAAACAGAAATTTCAGATGACTGATTTAGGTATTTTACATTACTTCTTAGGTATGCAAATTTTCCAAACTCCTAAGGGTATATTTCTTTCTCAAAGAAAGTATGCTCGTGATCTTTTAGAAAAATTTAAGATGAATGATTCTAACCATGTTTCAATTCCATGTGAATTAGGAACTAAATTAATGGCTAATATGAATACTCCTTTTGTTGATAAAACTTTGTATAGACAGTTGGTAGGAAGTTTAAATTATTTAACTCTTACTAGACCTGATATTGGTTATAGTGTTGGTTTAGTTTCTCGATTTATGTCTAAACCTCAACAAACTCATTTCAAATTTGCTAAACGAATCTTAAGGTACATTAAAGAAACTATTAATATGGGATTATTCTATGATGCCAATTCTGAATTTATTTTACATGGCTATACTGATTCCGATCTAGGTGGAGATCCCAATGATGGGAAATCCACTTGTGGCTATTGTTTCTTTGTTGGTTCAGGTGCAATTTCTTGGAAAAGTAAAAAAGAACACTCTATTTCCCTTTGCTCAACTGAAGCTGAATACAAAGGTTGTACCAATGCAGCTAAGGAAGCTTTATGGATTAGAAGTCTTCTTGATGAGTTGGGTCTACCTCAACAAGCACCTACCCCTCTATATTGTGACAATCAAAGTGATATTGCCCTGGCGAAAAATCCAATTTTTCATGCAAGGACCAAACATATTTCACTTCAACATCACTTCATTCGAGAACAAGTTGAAGGCAAGCAAATTACTCTTCTTTATTGTAAAGGTGAAGATCAAGTGGCTGATATTTTAACCGAACCACTTTCTAAAGAGAGATTTCAATTCCATTGTAAAAATTTGAGTTTACAACCCGTTGATGTAAACTCCCCAAGTAAAGATTAAGGGGGGGTGTTAGAAAGGTTAATCTTCCCTTGGATGTATTTAATTGGGATATTCCAAGGATCCCTAAATGTAGTTTGTCCTATTGTACACATGTGGAGGACATGTCATTGTTTGTCCTTTATTCCACATGTGAGGAAAACTCATTTTTATAATTCCTTTATTAAGGAATTTAGTTTATCCTCCTTAAGAGGATTGTCACACTTTGCACACACCTATTATGAATGTGGTATTCATAGAAATGGGAGTTACACATGCAACTCCTTTCTCATCTCTTTATAAGAGATGCTCCTCCTTCTTTCTTCTTCACTCTTATCACTTTGATGTTATTGTATTGAGTTATTTTGCTCCAACACACTCTCTCTCTCTCTTCTCTAGGAAATTTCCTTCATTCATAATACTCACAAGGGGTTTTCTTTTCTTTCCCCTTATAAATCCTTGTCTCCATTGTTGAACCATCTTGGTGTATGCTCTTGGATTTTGCTTATCTCATGGTAACATTGTTTCACACTTAACTTACTTGGATTGTTTCTCATTCCTTGCTCAATCTTATCATTTCTTACAGGATTAATCATATCATCGCATCTATCTTCCCTTTTGGGTACCTTATATAGATTTTGACTTGTTTTCAACTATCTTGGATTTCCAAACAAATTATACCCTAACCTAAGTTTGGTGTACTAGAATAAGTTTTGGGATCAAAATCCAAATCTGAATTCATTTTCCTTTTCAAAATCATGATTTAAATTTCTTTTTCTTCAATTAGTTGACTTGCCTTTTGGGGCTCATCTTTCATCTCTTTTGAGGAAAACAACATTTACATTTCCTCATCATCACTTTTCTTCTTACTTTGAACTAATTTCAACACTCTATTTCTCTAGTAAATTATAGTCAAGTTGGGGCATTCTCTCATTTCTCGGTATTCAAACTAGGTTATATGCTTCTATAGTGATTCATCAATCATTTTTAACCCTTTCTTGTATTGATTTGGTCAAATCTATCTCATTCTTGTATCTCCCCTCTATTATTTTGATTTTGATACCAAGGGGGTAGGAATAATTTATCATTGATCGATCAAATTGTAAATTGATTATGTTGTGCTATCACTTCTAGGGGCATCTAATCTTAAATCTTTACTTAGTCATCTTGCCTAACTGACATTGTTTACATATAGTATTTTCAGGTTTCTTCAGTTTTGGTAAACCTCTTACTTTTTTCATCTTACTGATACTGACCAAATTTTCAAAGTTAACATGACATAGTCTTTTATGCCACAGCCATACATCATCAAACTATACCACTAGACAAGTAGTATCATTCATGTCAAGATAGAAAGTATTACCTCTATGTTGGGAATACAATAAAAAAGTAAACTCTGAGAGAGGTGGGGTGAATTAGAACTTAAAACTTTCAACCTCTAAAACTATTCACCACACATCCATCTCACAATTTATGCATATAAACTCAAATACCAAATTAAACATATACATCCATAGCATGAAAGTAAAATATTTAACACATGTATGACACAAGATATTTGGTTACCCAGAAACCCTCCTAGGAGAAGGTAAAACTAGGGTGGGGAACAAGTGTTGATCAAGACCAAGATTCTTTCATCCCCTTTCAAATCTTCCAAGATCTCGTGCCTCCATCTCAAGAGCCACATAGTCCTCCATCTCCCATGTCATCTACCTCTACTAAGAAAGATCAAGATATTCCTTCCACAATCTTTAAGGAGATTATTAAAGACCAAGAGAAGGATACTTTTCTTATGCTACCTCAAATTCCTTTTGAAGAGAAAATTGTTCCCTCACCCTCTTGTTCTACCTCGCTACATTCACTTCAAAACTATGCTCAAGCTTTCAATACTCCTATCAAAAGTATTGCTCCTGTAATAGTAACTCATAAATCTATTGATGGGTTTGGTCATGTTGCTCACTCTAAAGATGATGACATCCCTACTCATGTTCCATCCACATTTTCTAAATCTATCCTTGGTCCCTATCCATCTAAGTTAAAACCTTCAAATATTCCATCCATATTGGGACCTTATGTTCCTCTATCTCTTGCTTCCACTCTCAGCTCATTACATGTTCCTCCTACCCTACCCCAAGATCAACAAAGATACACATACTTGAACTCTTCACATTCACTTTTCCATCTAAGCTAGTCATATTGGCCTAATTCATCCACATGTCCCAAGTCTTTTGGAAGCAATTTGGATGATCAACTCAAACACAAGTGAATGAATCCATCTTCAAAAGTTCCCTATGCCTCCTCTAATCAACATGTGAATTTTAAGAAGGAAAATACACAAAAGAGGTCGCAAAGGTTCACTATTCAAAGAACTCAACCAAAGAAAGTGTGGGTTCTTATATCTGTTATTGAATAAATGTGTTCCAAAGCATCTAATGCAAAATCAAAAGCTATATGGATTCCCAAGTCTCTTTTGAAAGACTTGACTATTGAAAACAAATCAAAGTTGACATTCAAGCTTCCAAAGGCTTTCACTCCATCTTCTTCCCAACATCTTCCTAACAAGGTTTCAAAACCTCCACTTTTCTCCAAAATGGCTCTACTACCTCATATATCTAAGCCTCAATCTATTTTTTCCATGATTTTCCCATCATTCCATCACCTTTCGAGGTGTGTGTCAATGTTTATCTTGCCTAATATTTTATCCACCCTCATGAAATCTGCTAAATCTTATGCTTACTTGCTATCCTTTCTTGTTTCAATCTTCCAAAACCAACAACCTTATCCTCCATCTACCTCTCATTTTTATATAATTTCCCTTCCATTACCTTATTAGCATCTTTGAGCATACCTTGCTATGGTCTTGGTTTATCGTAACTTATCTTTCTTGTAGGCATTATACCTAACTTGAGAAAGCTTGAGCTCTTTCCAAAAAAGAAACAAAAATTTTCAAAAAAAAAAAGTTCGTCAATGAAAACTTGGAAACAGGTGCCTTGCTAGAAAAAGTGAATAAAAATAAATCTATCCTATGGTGAAAATTGCTTCTTGTGGCACCTTGGATAAATAACATGATGAAAACTTGATAAACAAGCATCATGCATAATTGTTCCATCCATGACATCCTATCATGATCTTGCTTATCCTGCAGATGTCCTCATTCCCAAACCCATTCACTCATAACCTTGATAACAAACTTTGCTATCCTATTCAGTTAACCCTCTAGTCTTGATCAACGAAAGAAAAAAGAAAACTCAATTCTTAGTAATCTCTTGACATGGTCATTTTCTCATATTACTTATCTGATGTCCTTCATTAAACCATGACCTTATATTGTTATGTCCTTTTCCCTATCTTGGGTACTCTTGGAGAGCCAGTTCTTGAGGATCACTTTCACTAGCTTCATACTCCTTTCCTATCCATCTCTACTTATCAACCAGCTTACTACTACGTCTTGTACTACACCTTGCTACACACTGGAACAAAATGATATGATCCTACTTGAGAGCTAGTAATCTCTTAAAAACTTCTAAAATTTTGAAAATTTCCTAAAAAGTCTAAAAATTGCAAGAATTCCTAAAAAAATCTATTATCTTGGTGAAAACCTAGCAATAGGTGCCTTGGTAATAACATAAAAATTGAAAAATTCCAAAAATTCCAAAAAAATGGAAAAATTCAAAAAACACATAAAAAATCAAAAAGAGAAAAATACAAAAAAAAATTGAAAAATAGAAAAAAGTGTCATTCCTCTTGCAAAAGATCTCTTAAGCTTTAGTCACCAATTGTCCCAATTGTGTCTATTTATTTTTTCTTAGTTTCCTACTAAGGTTCTTCTTACTAAAGATTAATCTTTGACTTTAGTCGCCAGTTGTTCCATCTGCATCTATCTACTGTCATCACCCTACTAAAGACATTTCTTTCATATATGTTCTGAACATTGACACTTCACATCAATCCTACAACACAAAAACTGAACTCAAAATGATGAACTTGTTTGGGATATGCTGAGCTTTTTTTTGTTTGTTTTGCTTTCATTTTATCATTATCCTTGAGCTACTCGAAGATATCTCTTTTGACTAGAGAAGTGAGGACTGGGGGCATGATCTTTTTTTTGATGCTTTAATTCCAATGACCTGAAGCATCCATATAAAAGGGGTGTCCACTATAAGAGCCTCTATCTTGTATTAGATGGTCGTGTGTACCTTGACTCATTTTATATGGACTCTTCATTGAGGTTGGTTCTCCTCCTTTCTTGTTAGAGTGAACTCTTCATGCTACAGTAAATACTGATACTCGTCCTACTAAGTGAACATACGGGTCATCGCAAGTATACCTAACACACTTTTGTCTTAGGTTACGAATGCAAGGGTCATTGGAGATAGAATACTTATTGATTACTTAGCATAAGAAGGGTTTCTAGTGTGTATGGTGTCTTTGCATGCAAGAAACATTCTGGTCATCATAGCATTTATGCTCTGAAACTTATGTTAGCTTGCTACATTAAAAGCGACAAATGTTCTAGTCATTCTGGCTTTTTGTACCTCGAATGCTTACATTTAATCCTGACAAAACTAGAACATGTGTCATATTCATATTCTACTCTTGGACTGTCAGTGGGAATTGTATGACATATGGGATTTTTCTAAATGCTTAGTGATGATAATTGTCAAAGCTTGGTAACCAAACCTAGGGTTACATCTAGCATATGGTTACATTGCACACTTTGCATTTGCATACGCACATGGTTTGATCATTCCTCTACTTCCATCCTTTGTGATGAGGTATTGTTAGTTTCCTCAAAGCATCACATTTCTTCATGACTACACAAATGAGCGATTAATCACCCCTGGCTAATTTGGCTGCTCTGAACCTATTTTTGGGATCAAATTCAAAATCTGACACACTTAAATTACTAAAAAAATGCATTTTAAAATTTTGGGACCGAAGCGATCGAACGCTCGTGCTGTCCAATTTTTCTAATACTTCATGAACCTTAGAATGTTTTCAAATCACATTTTCTTCAAATTTTCCAATTTTTTTGAAAAAAGTCAAGTCTAGTCAAACTTGGTCTTTCAGACCTCAAAATCACTTCAAATCGACTTCAAAATTTCTTCTAATCATTTTGATCTCTTCTATATTCTTTTGAACCTTGGATTTCTTCATTATCTCTCAAAATACTACTCTACATCATATTTCTAGTGTGTCATCTTTCAATTTCACTCCCAAGGGGACAAGATAACCCTTAAAAGCTTATCAATCTTGGTATCTAGGTGTTCTATCTAGATCCCCTAATGTTAAGCTTTATTCTAGATATAACCTTAAAAATCTTATCAGTTGGTCTGTATGTAATCAATTTCAGAACCAATCTCATTTCTTGATCTATACATCATACTTCTAATTTCTTTGAATCGAACATACTGCTCACACATTCATTCAAAGAATGGCAAATGTAATACCCAAAAATTCACAAATTGCCATGTTAACCAATTCTAGTCTATTTACTCAATTCTAAGTCCTACTTGACTAGGCAATTTTTATTATGATACTCGCTACTTGACCTAGGCGTCAAATGTAGAAAACCCTAATCTACATTAATCACACTCTTTATTTAATTCATATGTATTGACTCGAATTAGCTGCATTAAACCTATTGATTAAATTAAATTAAATTATAAGTGTTCATACTTTGATTAAATTAAATTACTTCTTTATCTAATGTGCAAAGGAATTAGATGTATTTAATTTAATAATATCCACATTTTAATTATTCAATTAATTAAAGTTTATGCATTTATGAGGTCATGTCTCATTTTATTAAATTAAATAATCTCTCCAAATCTTATCTTCAGTCCCAAAATGGAAATTTTGAGGGATTTATCTCTCGAATTGGAATCAACTTAGTTAACTCATTCTCACACTCATGTAGAACTCGGTTAACTCTTCATCACATTAAGATCTAAAACTGTTAAGTTCACCTGCACAAGGAATTTCCTATTTCAACTAAATCTCATCTTTAATCCTGACCATACATTCTAATTGATCTCGATTGTCGATCAGTCCTAGGATTCTATTTAAGGAGCCTTCAATTCTTAATTCTGGAGGTTGAATATTTTGTGTATCAATTTTTTGTCAAATTATCTACTCATTGTGCTCATATTTTCATAGTTTTTTTTTTACTTTTTAGTATCTTAATATCATTTATCTTAATATATGCATACATATAGATTAAATGCTCTTTCTTATTCCTAGATTAATACCTACACTTCATATAGATTAATTGCATTCTCATATAGCTCAAGAATAATCCTTTGTACTAGAGGTTTGGTTGCCCATTTCTCCTTCTGAGGTCAAAGGCAAAATCCTTCTAGTTAGAAGGCAATAGGTCAAACTATTGGATTACTCAGATGAATAATCTCATATTCATTCTAAGATGATCTCTTAGGTAATGACCGTGTTGAAGTGTGTGTGAGGATTTGAGGCCTGCATTTCACATGTACATGGCCCTATTAAAGGCTTACAAGATTGTTAGATCTTACCCTATTAAAAGATTTAAACACCCTGCTAAAAGTGTGTCTAGTAAAAGGACTTTAACATACAATAAAGTAAGCACCCTATTAAAGGATTTACAACAGCCTATCAAGACTACTTTGTTAAGAGATTTAACTGATTCACCTGTTAGAATGTCTTAGCAATGATCCTTTGATTAGCATGTTTTTGTTTGATGTCATATCACCTCTATCTTAATGTATACTTGTTCCTTTCTGATCAAATGTATCTTTTCTTTCCTTTGATTCCTTTCCTTTGTTCTCCTTTAATTGATTTTGTAATGTAACTCAATTCATAACACCTTAATCACCATGAATGCTCTATTTGTGGATGCAAACTCTCTTCAATTCTCCTTCTTCATTCTTAGAAAGTTTAGGATTTGTCTTTCGTAAGAAGACCTAAGTGACTTAGGGTTAGGTATGAATCAACGGTAATGATTCACCCATATTTATGCTTAAACCTTCCCTTTTTCTGATTGGATACATGTAATGCATAGGTATTCACATTTATGGTTCATCCTTATCAACAAAGATCTTAAAACAATCCTTAAGTCAGCCCAAAAATGGTTTACATACAATTTTGTGCCATTACAAACATTTATGTCAAAACTATGTAACATGGCACTTGAAGTCCCTAATGCTCGGCATCAACTACAACTTCAATGTTGTAACTCAGCCTTCAAATGACTCGACATTCACTGATCACTCAACATATGAAATGCTCAGCACATACCATCTTCTCGACACTTGAGTGATTCGTCACTTACTAGTTACTCGACTCACACTAAATAGTTGTCGCTTTGCATATACTATCTGGCAACTTATGCTTGGCATATATTACTTGTTTTTCTTGAAATAAGTATATGACTTAAGTATATTGTCACTCATATGTCAAAAATGATCTGAGATTAACACTCTAGTCTGATCACCATTGCCAATTAGTTCTCCATTAGCATCATAAATCTTGGCTTTTCTATTTCCAAATTCAACCTTATAACCATTACCATTCAATTTTGAAACACTCAACAAACTATAATTTAGTCCTTTCACATAATAAGAATTATCACAAATGATCTTATTTGTCAACTTAATTGATCCTTTTCTTTTGATAAGACATGGTACATCATTCCCAAATGTAACACTATTTCCATCATAATGCACAAGGGAATTGAACTTACTTTTATCTCCAGTCATGTGATTGGAACATCCACTGTCAATGATCCATCTGTCACTCTTATTCACATAAGATATAAGTGCAGTTGCCGCATCTTCATCATATTCATCTTTCATTTCAACATAGACAACTTCATCCTCATGATCATTAGATACTTCATTTCATTCTTCTTCAGCAATGTCACAGGACTTCTTTCCTCTATCTTTTTAATCTTTTCTATTCTCATCTCTTTTTCTTTTGAACTTGTCTCCACCTTTGTTGCTCTTCCTTTCTGGATACCTAGCAGCAATATGACCAACTTCACTGCAGTTAAAACATATAATGGGTATCTTACCTTTGTATTTCCCTTCGCCTCTATAAGATCTCCTAGCCAACACTACTTGAAGTTGATCAAGATCTTCCTCTTCTGTATCACTATCACAGGAAACAAGTTTTATCCTTTTCTTCTTCTTTCCACTAGATTCTTTTAGTGATACCTTATCTTTAAAAGTGAGCTCAATATTTTCATATTTGAAATTATCAAAGTTAGAGAGTTCAAAAGCAATAAGCCTACCTACCAGACCTCAAGAGTTAGATCATTGCCATGAACACATCTCATCTCTTGTATGCCAGAAACTCTAATAGCATAGATGGGTAGAAATTTCCTCGATACTTTACTCAATATGTGGTGCAGAAGCACCTAATATACAACAAATGAGGAGGTTAATATTTCTAATGTGAGATATTTGAATTCATTTGAGTCCTTTGAGTCAAGATGTAAAGGCTAGAAAAGCCATTTGTAATAAGGTGTCAAAGTTGTCTGAGGAGGTCTTAATATGATCAATAATGTCAAAATGGTCATTTAATATATGAATGGAACTATTTGTATCCATATAAAGTCATTTGATTCATAGGTGTGATCTAGTTTGTGTTTATACAAAAATTGTAATAGAAAAATGCATAAAGTACACAAAAGGTTGTGAAAACAAATGCATAATGTTCTAAAGGGCTAAAAGAATGTAATAAGTTGGTTTAAAAAGTGGTTGGGAAGTTGTGAAATACCAAAACCACTATAAAAACATTGTAATGGTCTTTCAAAGAGAGAGAGAGAGAGAGAGAGAGAGAGAGGCTATCAAATTGGAAAATTTGAGTATTCAAAACTTGTTATTTTGATTGGTTTCTTTCATTTAGTCTTTGTTTCTAGGCCTTGTACGGCCATGTACAACTTGGAAACTCTATAAATTAGCAATGGATAGAAAGAGTAATTAATCCTCTTTCTCATGCTTTTTGTTTGAATTAATTTCAGTAAGTTTTGAAAAAGTTATGCAAGTTTTGGAAAAAGTTTTTATTTTCATATTTAAGGATGCCCGACTACAATCAGATTTAAATGTTTGGTACTGGAAGATTATGATGAATCAGAAACTAAATCTATATGCATTGGAAAGATATATGAATTAGGTTTCATTTTCAATTTGTTTGGTTCTTGTTGATTTATATTCGTAAAAGTTATGTATATTTGAGTGAAAACTGGTTTTTACAGATCTCTATTGGAGTTATAGTCAAAGATATATTATTATAGAATGATGTATGGATTAGAAAAAATTGATGGCTTATATTTTCAGAAATTAGACTCATACAACATATAGTGGAAATTGGTTTGGTATGATTTCGACTTCTCTTTAAAAAGTTATTTGATGCCCTAGGCAAGGTTACTAGTTTTACTTCTGGTTTTTGACAAAAAAATATGGGTCTTCGTAGAGAGACCATAATTTATAATTTTTTTATTGGATTTGACTCATCTTTGGATATGTTTGAGAAATGGTAATTCAAAAAATTCCTCCAAAGGGTTTTTAAAGAAATTTCATATTTGAAATTTATGAGTAATTTATTTGGATATAGAAATCAAATTGTGTGGATGGGGATATTGACTTACTCGTCTAAATGTAAGGGTTCTCTATTGATGTATTTGAGATGTACTTAGTTCCTTGAGGATGTTCCAGCCTATAGTGAAATCTTTGAGTTGAAATAGGGTTCATTGAAGTTAAATATATAGGGCTATGCATCAATATGGTATTATCATCAATCTTACGAGTAGATCCTCTTATGGCTTTCACAACTTCTTTTATTCTAGAACAATACTGAGCAATATTCTTACCTTCTTCCATTCTCATATCATCAAAATTACCTCTGAGACTTTCTGATTTGGATCTAAAAACATTTGTTTCTCCTCCAAGACTCTTTCTTAGGTGCATAAAAGTTTCAATGCCAAAGGCTTTGTAAAAATGTCTGCTAGATATTGCTCAGACTTACGAAATTCCATTTTGATATCTTCATTCTCCACCAACTCTCTCATGAAATGATATCGGATCTCTATGCACTTCTTTCTCCTATAGAAGACTGGATTCTTAGACAATGCAGTTGAGGAGATATTGTCACAAAATATTGCAGTTTCATACTCTTGCCTTTCATTCAAATCTATCAAGATTCTCCTTAACCAAATAGCCTTTGTTGTAGATTGAGCAACAATAGGTTACTTCTTGGATGCCTATGAAATTGCACTCGATCCCATATATGCGGAAGTGATCTTCCTATCATCTAGACTTCCAGCCCAATCACTATCAATGTAACCAACCAGCTTAAAATCATTATCTACAATATACAATATCTCATGTCCCTTGGTGCCATTCACATACGTTACAGTCCTCTTTCTTGCTTTTCAATGAGGAATCCTTTGGTGTTTCCATAGATCTAGAAATCAAACTTACTACATGCATCATGTCAGGCTAAGTTGTAGTCAAATACATCAAACTTCCAACTATACTCTTGTATAATGTTGGATTTACACTTTTGTTCTAATCTTCCTTGCTCAACTTCAAACCTACTATTGTCGGTGTTGGGGTTGCCTTGTTGTTCTGCATTTTGAATCTCTCCAAGATTTGTCTTGCATATTTTTCTTAAGAGATAAAGATGTCATTATGCATTTGTTTTAATTCAATGCCAAGAAAATACTTCAAGAGACCTAGGTCTATCATTTCAAATTCATTATTCATGGCCTCATTAAACTCACCAATTAGAAAATTATCATTGCCAGTGAAGATTAAATCATCTACGAACAAGACAAATATCAAAACTTTATAATTTGTTGTCTTGATGTAAAGAGTGGGCTCACTATCGCTTTTGCTAAAGCCATTGCTCATAAGATATGTGTCAATCCTATTATACCATGCCCTTGGAGCTTGCTTAAGCTCATATAAAGCTCTCTTCAATCTATACACTTTGTGTTCTTCACTTGCAACTTCATAACCAAGTGGTTGCCTCACATAAACCTCTTCTTTCAATACACCATTCATGAAGGCAGACTTCACATTCATTTGATATACCTTCCATCTGTGTTGGGTTGCAATTTCTATGACAGCATGCACGATTTCCATTCTTGCAACTTGGGCATATGTCTCATCATAATCTTTTTCATATTGATGTTTGTACCCCTTGACCACTAAACGTGTCTTATGTCTATCTATTTTTCCTTCAACATTGCACTTGGTCTTGTAAACCCATTTCACTCCAATTACTTGCTTCTTGGGAGGAAAAGTAATTAACTCCCATGTCTCATTTCTTTCAATAGCATATATTTCCTCATCCATGGCATTGCACCATTTCTCTTCATTTATAGCTTCCTTAAAATAAATTGGATCACTATGAGAAAATAATGCAAAATTTACACTATTATCATAATCTTCCTCATACCTGCCTTCTTGGTATATATCCCTTAGACTTTTAGTCTTCCTTGGCAATATGGAGGCGAGAGTGGGATCTGAATTCTCAGTATTGTTGCTTCTATTGTTTTGCATACTAGCTTGGGGTTGTCTTGAAGTACTTGGAGCTGACACCCAACATGTAAGAGGTTGTTTACCCTTTTTCCTTTGCCTGTAATCCATCTTTGCTACTCCATCTTCTTGTTGATCACCAATGTCATCTTCTTCCTCATCAATAGTAGGCACTTTACTTGAAGTGCTTGAAGATTCCTCAATCGAGCCATCCCATGACTGATTCTAAGGAAAATCCACATCTCTTGAAATGATGATCTTCTTGGTGATCAGATCATATACCCTATAAGTCTTTTATACGAAGCTATAACCTATGAAGATACCCTTTACACCTTTGTCATCTAGCTTTTATCTCTGTTCCTTGGGCACATGTGCATATGCTACACATCCGAACACTCTCAAATGTTCAACTGTCCATCTGTTCCTTAACCGTGCCTCGAGAGGAATCTTGTCACGAACTAACTTTGTAGGACACCTATTAATCAAATACACTTTTGTTGTTATAATCTCTCCCCAATAATCAGTTGGGAGTCCTTTTTTTCTTCATGCTTCTTGCCATCTCAACAATTGTCTTGTTCTTTTTCTCAGCCACTACATTCTGTTGCAGAGTATAACTAGTTGTAAGCTCTTTCTTGATGTCATTCTTGTTGCAAAAATTTACAAACATGTTGGAGCTATATTCCCCTCTTGTATCTGATCTAAGGACTTTTACATAGTATCCACATTCCTTTTTATCCAAGGCTTTAAATTCAACAAATTTATCAAATGCTATAGATTTGTTCTTGAAAAAATACACCCATGTCCTACGGTTGAAATCATCTATGAATGTCATAAAATAAGTACTCCCCCCAATAGAAGAGTTTGCATAGGGCCTACCAAATCAGAATGCACCAATTCTAATGGTTCTCTAGCCCTTCTAGAATTACCAAAATTAAATGGATGTTTATGTTTCTTATCCAAAATGCAAGCCTCACACTTGTCATATGAATCTACCATGCTTGGAAAACCATCTACCATTCTTTTCTTGGACAACAAATTTAAACCACCAAAGCCAAGACGTCCATACCAGAGATGCCAAAGCTTGGAGGGGTCTTCAATCAAACTCCTAAGAGTTGATTGCTAATGTACTACTATACATGCATGTTTGGAAGGTGCAATACTGAATTGAGAAGAGAAATGTGTCTCTATCCTCAAAGGGAACATCCAGTTCTTTGTCCTTTGGACTGCTGCAAGTAATCTATTACTCCCATCCTTTTCATGAATGATACACTTGTCATTTTCCATCAGCACCTTGTATCCATTTTGAATGAGTTGTCCAACACTCATCAAATTGTGTTTCATACCAGGGGAAAAATATACATTCTATATCTCCTTCTTCTCACCTTACTTGGTGTGGACCATGATAGATCATTTGTCCACTATGGGCATGGTTCCATTGTTTCTCATCTTAATTTCAAACTTGAAAGTCTTATCAATGAAAGAAAATAAACTTTCATTACCACTCATGTGGTTGCTACACCCATTGTCCAAATTCCATACCTCAGGGTTGCCTTCTTCACCAATGTTACACATGATGGAGGCTGTGGAATTGTTTGCATTTCCCATGTTCACATCAGCCACATTTGCATTCTACTTTGACTAATCACCTTACTTCTTCGAGCATTTACTAGCATAATGCCCATACTTATGATAGTGGTAGCATTCTAAATTGCATTTATTGGAGTTGTAATTCTTCTTACCTCTTTTAGAGTTGTTTTTGAGAGGTATTTTCTCCCTCTTGGTTGCTAGCCCACCCTGAGCTTGTTGCATCAGCATTCCTTTGGCCATTCCTTCCACGACCTCTACCAAAGCCATTTCTTCCTCTCCCCTTGCCTCTTGAATTCTCTTGAGCCTTGAAAAGTTGCTCTTGGGAAGTTTTTGCTGATATGTTGATTCGGCACTCATGGGTTTGAAGAGTTCCCATAAACTCATCCATGGTCAATTTGGTAAGGTCTTTTGCTTCCTCAATGGTCATCACAAGGTTGTCATATTTTTGAGATAAACCCCTCAATATCTTCTCTACAATCGTTTGCACTTCATACTCTTCTCCATTTGATTTGAGCTAGTTTATCAAAGTGAAGATTCGTGAGCTGAACTCTACAATAGGTTCATTGTCCTTCATCTGAAGGTTCTCAAACTCCCTTCTAATCATCTATAGCTTCAATAACCTAACCTTATCAGTCCCCTTGAAGTTTGTCTCAAGGATATCTTATGCCTCCTTTGAGTAATTTGTTGCTGCAATCTTGGAAAAAACTTTCTTTGTCATTGCTACCTCAATCAAACTTAATGTATTTGCATCTTTGCTCCTTGACTCCTTCAACTAAGTCTTATGTGGGTTTGTGAGGGCAGCATACAGTGTTGGGATTGTAACATCATTGATTCCATTTATCACAAACTCCCACAAGTCATTAGCAACCATAATGGCTTCCATTTTCTTTTCCCATGTATCAAAATTCTATCCATTAAAAGATGGTGGGTGTTGCCATATCGTTATTACATCTCCTACCATGTCAAACACACCTAGAAAACAAATGCCCTAACTCACTGTGGATGTGGCGCCTCAAAGCTCTAATACCATGTGAAAAATAAATCATCAAACTTAAAAATTTGTTCAGCAACCAAAGGTGCCTAGTGCCAATTTTTCTTGGCACAAGAGGGTGTCGAGTGATTGGGAGATGGTGCCAAGTTACTCAGCACATAAAGGATTTGAGTGAGCTCGACAACAAGGGGGCAACTCGGCACAAGAGGGTGTTGAGTGAACTTGACAAAATTGATGGCAAGTGAACTCAGTCTCCAAAGGAAGGTAGAGCTCAGCAAGCTCAACATGCAACCAACACAATGACCAAGTGAGCTCGGTAAATGAGCAGACCAAGTGAGCTCAGTTAGAGAATGAACCGAGCGTTCTAATAACAGAATTTTTGTCTGAACTTTTCCACCATTACAAGGCAGAGAGGATAATGATGAAACTTTCAAATATGAACTTCTCAAATGCAACACACCATGCAATGATGAATATAAAGGGAGACAATAATGAATCAACACTTGGATCGATTAGTATGTCTACTTTCTATTCAACTAGTTTAAACTATTACAAAATCTAGGAGCATTCGACTTCAACAAGAAAACACTAAAACTTCAAATGATAAAACTTAATCTTAAACTTACAACACTAATGGCTGCATATAATGTGCCTAGAACAATCACTGCTTCTCAGGAGAAAACAATATGAACTCACGGAGAACAAGGAGATCAAGACTCGTGTTGTTGTCACCTATATCTTCTTCCTGAAACTTCCTTCTATTCTCTGACCTCTGATCTAATCTGTTGATCGTCTTTCTATCTCTGCTTTGTGTTCTTCTCTACACTTCTCTCTTCTCTCCAATCTGATTGAATGAATGAGATTCATTCCTTTTGTTCTTCCACCAAATTTTTTTCCCTCAATTTTGGATTTTGAACTCACGTACCAAGTTAATGAGGATTAGGTGGGTAGGTGGGTGTTTGGCTCCAAGTGCAACCGACCATTTGCATTAAATTTTTGATACCACAATTGTGAGATTGATATATGTAAAGGACAAGAAAACATGGCTTTGTAGTAGCATTAATGTCTTCTATCTAAAACGATTAAAAGAACAAGACATAAAGAAAAGGAGAAATATGACACATCACCTCTACAATTCAAGAGCAGTGATTATAAATTTTGACTATGAAAGATGATTTTAGTTAAAATAAAAATATATTATATTTATGTTAAAATTGGTAGCATCAATTAAGATGAGAGAATGCTAAATCTAATGACCATACTAGATTTACCATCATCGATTCTTCAACATCAGTATGACTGAAAGAAATTTCCCAAGTACGAAACCCATCTATTATTTCTTGAGTTTGATCATACATTAACCTTTATAATTGATCGATATACATTAGTTTTCCAAACTTCTTATTAAGGATCAAGACTAATCACAAGTTAGAGTGAAAAATCATGTCTCCTCCCTAATCAAGAGTTATGACCACTCTTTTTCAAGGGTTGTATATATGGGATATGATTGCAAGAGATAGATGATAAGAAACATAAAATATTTCTATATTGGCATCAAATACCAAAGACAAATAGGCCTTTAATCCAAAATTAACTCCTTATATCTTAATATCAAATTTAAGACTATGACTGACTGAGCTTGCAAAGGATGGAAAATTAGTATTCAGTAAGTAAGATAACTACAATCTTTATTAAGTTTACTAGTACTTTTACAGATTATCAAAGCCTAGTTAAGAAGATCAATGGTAAACTTAAGAAATTTAAATACCTATGTTGATAGAAGTTCTACCACACTTCTTCCATTCAAAATGACAAATCTAATCAGGGTTTAAAGATCACCTTGAGGGAGCTAACAACTTCATAGCATGGAAATTAAGAACCATGACGATATTGGATGAACACAAAGTAGATTTATATTTGAAAGATAAAAGGTCAAAACCTACAAATTCTTAAAGATTGTAGCTGTGACAGAGATTTGTATCTCTCAAAATCTGGACATTATTACAATTATTGTCACCTTCAGCTGAAAAAGGATGCTTAAGATTATTATTTTATATTAACTATAAATGACATGTGTCATTCACATGCATTGAAGTATAAATATTTGAAGAGTTATATTTAATTATAGGTGTTATGGAAATCTCAAAAGACCTTTAGTTATGATGTGAAGAGTCTCTCCTATTGTTATATCGCATTAAGTGAAGGATATTGTACAATTGGAACTTTTATGGTAAATAAAAATGATATTTTAGTTGTGTGGTTGGGTTTTTCCCTTCAGGAGGGTTTCCCCAGGACATTTTTGGTCTTTATCGTTTCAGTTTTATCTCTTTCTTATTATTTTTTATCATCATTGATTTTTGGTCTCTAGTTTTAACATGGTACCAGAGCTAGGTAAGATAACAGATTATAAGAAGGTTTTCTTGAACAGATTGTATGTATATGATGTTGCTTATATTCACTAATTTTTCTATGGTGTCATATTGTTAAGGAAAATGTAGTGCTTCGTGTCCAGGTTGAGATTTGATTTATTAAAGTATCTTCAGAGTTTGTTTATGGGTCGATACTTATGCCAACATCCTAATCATGTAGCTTTGTAACTTTCTATTTTGTGGTCTCTTAATTTTGGCATTGTTTATTATTGATTTATGTGTCACCATAGTGTATTGATTCTATGTCCAAGTGGGTTGATTTCAAAGTTTAAAAGATGCTATGATCGATGATCTTTTGAGTCATTTAGCGATCTTAATGTCTCCAGCTTGTCTTCGGCTTCACCCAACACTAGGAATTTTCAAATTCTGGTGCACGAATCTCAAGATATCGTAGGTTGATGAAAGGTGTTGAGATACGTGTTTTTCATCCACATCACTAACCTTAACCTTTAAGAGGTTAAGGTTTGGAGTAAAAAAATGCACATTTTGATCTAAAATCTTTGCCTGTCATCCAAGAAAATGAGTTAAGATAAACTTATCAAACACATGTTCTGTACCATTAACCTTAACCTCCAAAATAAAAAAGGTTAAAATTGGAGTCCCAAACACATGTTTAGTGTTCGGTTATTAACCTCTCTAACCAAGTTCATAAAAGTTAAAAATTGAAAGACAGACCATCTCAAATCAGTGTGGCCTTAAGCTTGTAACTTCATTCAACACCACTTGTGTCTCTCAATAAAGGATTATGCTCATGGTTTGCCTTATTCAGCGATCACACACAAATTATGCAGGAATGAAATAATGACTTCGCAGACTATGTTCACTCCTCCATCGAAAGCTGGCAATATGATCAAGACTTCAAAGTTTTGAGGAAGACCAGTGATGATCCAAAAATTTGAGAGTTATCCTTGACTCTTAAGATAGCAAAGATATGAAATCAAAATCTAGAAGCCAAAGATATCATTGTGAGAAGATTGGAGTACTTAGGCCACTATGTAAATAACAACCTTTCCCAACCGTGGTATGTCATTTTTCAAAGGTCTTAGACTCACCGCGTCCAACAAAAGGAATCACCTTCACCATCTTTATAGAGAAATTTGAGACCTTGTCATTACACGCAGATCAACTCATACATATCATTCTTCCCTATTTCTCACATGCAAAAGGAGCGTCTTCATTGGATTGGGGAACATGTTGCTAGAGAAATATGTTCCATTTGATAGGAGGATAGGCCATATTCACCATGATGAATGTAAAGGATGCATGTTGGGGAAGTTTTTGAAAGCATCTTTTCCAAGGAGTGACACCAGATCTAAAGGTGTACTATGTTACTTTTATCGATGATTTCTCCAAGAAGCCCTGGATATACTTCTTGAAGACCAACGATGAGGTTTTCAATCGATTCCAAGAGTTCAAGGCTCTAGTGGAGAACTCGACAGGAAGGAAGATAAAGGTTCTTTGATTAGAAAATGGAGGTGAATATAAAGGAAACTTCCACGAGTTCTGTACCAGGGAAGGAATCAATAGAGAATGAACAGTTCCATACAATCCACAGCAAAATGGAGTTGCTGAGAGAAAGAAACGTTCTATATCATAAGTGGCAAGAGCCGTGCTACATGACCAAGATATGCCCTGCTGCCTATGGGAAAAATCATGTAGTACAATAGTCTACATTAAGAACAGGGTTCCACATAAGGTGCTAGGGAGGATGACACCAAAGGTGCCTAATGTTAGTCATTGTAGAGTATTTGAGAGTTTGGCATATTATCATATTCCAAGTAATACATGTACCAAGTTAGATTAGACTGTAGAAAGGGGGTACTTTGTTGGGTATAGTGAAACCTTAAAGGCATATAGGGTTTTTATCCTCGGGACCAAAAGAGTTATTGTCAAACATGATGTTAAGTTCATGGAGGACAAGGCATTTATAAGGTCCAAAGATTTGCCAACAGATGATTAGAGTGAGCAGCTAGTAGAAGCTCCAAGGCCTAGTCAAGGGCAGCAGAACACAAGTACAATTACCAGTACAAGTATAGGCTCAGGTGTGAAGATTCGTTGAGCATGGAGCAACAAGTGCAACAAGAAATGCATCTAGAAGACTTAGAGGTTGATATTTCATCCTCTACAGTTGGCAAAGGAACTGTGAGGTTTAAGAGACACTAAGGGATACTCAAAAGTTTGTGGGAGCTCCTAGAAAGAGTACTAGACAACAAAAACAACCAGCCAAGTTCAATGATTATGTGGCATCAGTTAGTCTGTTGGTAGATAGTGAACCTTCCAGCTATAAGGAGGCTACAGAGCATCAAGTACGACGAGATGCTATGGTTCAGGAGGATAACTCAATTATGTCGAATGATGTGTAGGAGGTAGTTCCTAAACCAACAGATAGAGCAGTAGTTGAATCACACTGGATCTATAAGATAAAGCACGGTGCAGATGGTAGCATCAAGAAATACAAGGCAAGGTTTGTGGCCAATGGGTTCTCTTAGAAGGAGGGAATGGACTATGAGGAGACATTTGCTCTAATGGCCAAGTGTACTTCTATATGAGTTGTGATCTCGTTTATAGCACAGATGGGATGGTAAATCCATCAAATGGATGTCAAGACAACATTCCTTAACGGTGAGTTAAAGGAGGAGGTATACATAGAGCAACCAGAAGGCTTTGTAGCACATAGCAAGGAGATCGACATGTGCAGATTCAAGAGAGCATTGTACAGACTCAAGCAGGCTCCCAAAGTGTGGTATGAGCGTATTGATACATACTTGTAGGAAATGGGCTTTGTAAAGAGTGAAGCAGATGCTAACCTCTACTACTTGGTGGTTGGAGGTGCAATTCTCATTCTTGTTCTTTATGTGGATGACTTGTTTCTTATAGGTTCACTAGGGCTCATAGAAGACTGCGAGAGGGACCTTGCAAAAGAGTTTGAGATGGACTTAGGACTTATGCACTACTTTCTAGGCTTGGAGGTGTGGCAGACATATGGAGAGATTTTCCTTAGTCATGGGAGATATTGCATTGAAATCTTGAAGAGATTTGGGATGGACGATTGCAAAGCCATGTCTACACCCATGATCACGAATTAGAGGAAGGCAGATACATCTAAGGAGAAGAAGTAAATCCCACCTTATACAGGTAGTTGATTGGTTCGCTTATGTATTTGGTCAACATAGGCCAGATATAGCATTTGCAGTAAACTCTCTTAGTCAGTTCATGCTTGAACCAAAGAGAATGCATTGGACAACGACCAAGCATGTATTGCATTACATGTGTGGTATAGTTGAGTATGGGATCATTTATGCCCAAGGTGAAGGTATCAGGTTGATGGGCTATACTGATGCAAAATTGGGTAGGAAGTACAACGGACAAAAGGAGAACTTCAAGGTGTTGTTTTAGTTTGGGATCAGGAGTTGTATCTTGGTTCAGTAGAAAGCAAAAATCTGTGGCTCTGAGTTTAGCAGAAGTAGAATACATAGTAGCTAGCATGGCAATATGTGAAGCTATATGGCTTTGGAAGTTGTTAATAGCCTTGTTTGGTCAGAAGGTTGAGACTACTGTGATACACTGCAATAATCAAAGTAGCATCAAGTTTTCTGCGAATTCAGTATCTAATGATAGGTCTAAACATATAGATATCAGATATCACTTCATCAGAGATTGTGTATAATGGGGGGTTGTTCAGTTGTAGTACATACCTATAGAGAAGCAGGTAGCAGACATTCTAACGAAGGCATTGAGGAAGGCAAAATTCATCTTCTTAAGAGATAAGTTGGGTGTTATGTAGAACAGTTTCCTCGCTAAGATAGAGTGTTAGTTTTAGGTAGCTTGGACAGTTGTTCGTCCACATGTGATTAACTGGCAATTAATTGTTAGAGTTACGACAAATGTTTGTTAATCAATTGACTCCTAGAAGTCATTACTAACCTTTGGTTAGGTTTTTTTAATCAAGCAACTAGAAACTTATTGGTTAGGAAATAACTAGAAACTTTTTGGTTGAGTTGTCTTGATCAAGAAGCAACTAGAAACCTCTTGGTTAAGTAGTATAAAAGGGGATCAAGTGGAGAACAGAATAAAACAGAGAACAACAAGAGTTGTAGAAGCACTTACAGTGTTAGTAAATGAGTTTACAGTGATAGCAAAGAGTCTCGCAATGTTAGCAAGGGCGCAGTGATAGCGTTGGGGATAGCAACGGAGAATATCAACAAGAGAAAGTAGGAGGTTGTCTGAATTCCGCTAGTGAGAGGCAAGGAATTTTGTAATTCTTGATTTGCTAAAGTTAACATATTTTTCATCTGTAGAACTAGTTTTCCCTCAGGGGTTTTTCCAGGGATGATTTATCTAAAAATATTGTGTTCTCTAAGTTCTGAATTTCTTTCCTTATTTTATTGGTGAAGTTGTAGTTATGTTATTTTTCGATATTAGTTGTGAATTTGTTTCCAGCAGTTTAATAATTGTTTACGATAGGAGATTAATAATCAGTGACTGCAATAGTGTTAATTTTCACACAAATGACAAGAATGTAAAGGATGCACACGACATAATATCTCATAGACCAAAGTTGTAGATCTTGATGTATAAAGACAATATGCAAAACAATGAGCCACCTAATAAAATTACTAAAGCCAAGCTCAAAGTGGTGAAAATAGTTGTAGCTATGGTAGTTATGTTCATATCAATGGCAATGGTGTCTACTTTTTCTATTCATGCAAATAAGACTCAAAAGTTCTTAGTGGGCATTGTGTGAATCACGACATCTATTGGGATATACAGTGTTATACTTGTCACTATGAAATTGGTGATTAGGAAAAAAGTCTGTTGGAATTGACCTGATTGGGAATTTGCTACCAAATAATAAAACTTTTAACAGAGATATGTTTCTTAGATTTAAGATATGGCAATATTATGATTAAAAAGTACAAACAATGCACATGAACTACATGACAAATTGTGTCAAGGGACCAAGAAATTATAGAATTAGCAAGCTCTACAGGTAATACCCATGCAAAACATAGAATTGAAGATAATATTAATAATCGATTGACAGAGTGCCACAAAAGCATGTCATTCCAATTCAAGCACAAATCATGGTAATGACCGTGGTAATAGCAATTACATTGTTGTCCATGGACATAGGAGTTCTCATTTTAATTCATACATGCATAATTGAAAGGGCTTTCAAAAGAAATTGGAGTAAAATAGAGGTAGATATTCTTCAATTTCTCCAACTTCTTATTCCATTAAATATGGTGGCAACATCAAATTATTGGATAGAAGTTCATTGAATCATGGATTAACCAAATGCAAACTCTCAACTTCAACATTGATTTTGTAAACTCATGACATTGTTGATGGGATAATTTTGAAGTGTCAAGTGCAAATCTCGTGCAAGGTAGAGCTCACAAAGTAATGGTTGTTTGCATTGTATACAATGGGATTGCAACTAGTGTTACAAACAATCTAGAAATCATGCAGAGAATGGTTGATGATGTAGACACCTAAAATCTTTAGAAAATAAAGTATTTTTATTTTCTGAAAAAAAATTGATGACATCATCATTTATTAATTAATTAATTAATTTTTATGCCATTAAATCTTTTTATCTTAATTAAAAATATTTAATTAAAGAATCCCTCCCAAAAATGTTTAAATCTTATTTAAACATTATTTTCTTATTTATTAATTATTTAATTAATAAATTTACCAAAAAACTCAAAATAAATAAAAAATTTATTTTTTGCCCAAAACTTGGCCAATTTCCTTAAGACCACTAACCTCTTCCAAAATCTTCTAATCCTTCTTTAATTTTGATTAAAGGCTAATCCCATCATTTCCTACCCCTAATCCCAACTCAAAATATTTAATTAAGATTAAATATTAATCCTCATGTTTATTAAAAAAGTTTTAATAAATATCTCCTCAACCCAAACCCTTGAAATAAATAAAACTTTATTTATTTCCTAAAAATATAATTTATCCTCATCCTAAGAAGTTCTAGACTCTTCTAGAAAGTCTTCATCCTCATCCTAGGAAGTTCTAGACTATTCTAGAAAGTCTTTATCCTCATCCAAAGTCTAGACTCTTCTAGAAGATGTCTTTAAACCTAATCCTAATCCCCTCCTGACCTTGTCACATTCTCTAAACATGGGTTAAGACTTACTAACCCAAGACAAAGTTAACAAATATCTCCTCCTTCACCCACCCTCATTAAATGCCATCCACTTGCCTATCCCTAAGCTAATCCTAAACCATCCTAATCCATCCTCCAACCATTTGCACAATCTGAAGCAAGCTTAAAACCTTCCTAATCAAGCCCAAGTCGAAATTTCTCTCATCTCCCTCAAAATATCCCAACCATTGAACTTTATGAAGCCCACTAGGCCATAAATGACTCTTCCAAGCCCTTTCATTGCTCTTACAAGCCATTATGTGGGTCTTTATGAAGATTTTATCCCTTGAACCTCCTTTGTTGACTCATCCTTCCCCTTTCCTCCATCCTCTCACCTTGTGACATGTGTCACTCCCTGATTGGTTGTAAAGAAGCACAATCCATGTGCTCTCCTCTCATGTAATCTGAGCTCTCCATGAGCTTTTCCCCATCCTTGCATCTTAGCCCTCAAACCCTCAAGCCTCTTGCCTATAAATTAGATCCTTCCCCTTTGCAAAACAACACAATCCATGAAGTAAACTCATAATTCCATTTTAAGAAGCCATTTTACATCAAAACCATACACTCACACCCAAATTCCAACTCTATTTGAAGTCCTTTTTGAAGCATAAGCTTGAGCATACATCCTAGCTATTTAGACAAAGCCACTCAACAAGAGAGCTTCTTATTGAGATAGTCCATTAATGGCTCATATTCTTAATTGAGAGCTCATCTTAGTCTATCTTGAAGTTTATGAATTTTGTTTAGTTTGTAGAAGCTTTATTTAAATTTTCTTTCTATTAGCATACTAACATTGCTCATATACATTTTGGCACGCCCGGTGGAACCTTGCATGGGTCATCTTCATTAGCTTTTTTAGTCAAGTTTTGTATGTCATTTGCTAATTTTGGCTAATTTTACTTATTTTTGTGATTGGTAGGATTGTATAAATTGGTTTTGTAGGTCCACATGAGCATGAAGAAGACAAAGGAACTCATAGTCTATCTCATAGTGTTTGCAGATTTTTCAAGCTTATAAGTGGACAAAGCACTTGGAATTCTTCTTCCTCTTCTTGTCTATATTCTTTTTATTCCATCTACTTCTTCTTCTTCTTCTTGTGGGAGATCTTGGCCATTTTTTTTTAAGGAAGCAAAATCATACACACTTCTTTTTAGTGCTTAAAATGAACACCCAAATCATACTTAAATCCATTAAAAACTAAAAATTTGCAAAAAAAAAATCTTTTAACAAGCGAAACTAAACCAATCCAATCATTTGCATCCTTGCAACATCAAGGTTTTAGATGCATTCATGCAAAGTTAGGAACACTTCATTTTTGGAAATTTAAAAAAAACTTCAAGTTTCCATTTCAAAAGGTTCAAAATCAACACTAAGTGCACACTAAAATCTAAATCAAACTCAAAGCATCAATCAAGGATAAAATGAACCTCATTTGCAAATATTTTAAAGTTCTTTTAAAAAACTCATGAAAACTAAGAGTCCTAAATGGTTGCCAAAATTGTCTTAAAAGCTTTGTTATTTGTTCTAAACAAATGTCTTGTTGCAAAATCTTGAATGTTTCTTAAAAAATTTCATGCATCAAAACAATCTAGGAATATCATTTTTGGGCTTAAAACATGCAAACTAGAACACAAAATCTTGAATGAAAACCAAAGTCCAAAGAGTCATTTTCACTTTTGAGTCCAAAACAATCTTGAATGATCTAAGATTAAAACAAAGCACTTCAAAGTTTTTAAAACAACACACAAAATCTCAATCTTGAATGCTCAAAAGAAAAAACTTGAATGTTTAAACACTTGTCTTTGAACGCATGTTGCTAAAATGAACTTGAATGTTTAAACATTTTTCCTTTGAATGAATGTTGCTCAAACATAATCTTGAAGGCAATGGATTAAAATCAATCATTCTTGGAATGCATGCTTAAAACAAACAAACTCAATCTTGAATGCAAAAGATCAACTAACCATTGCAATATCTCACACTTCAATTTTTGGGGCATAAAAAGAATCTACATTCTAGGACTTCCTAAATTATAAAAACCAAATAAAGACGTTTTAAGTGAGTTTGTAGTTGAACTCACCCTCTTTAATCACCCATCAATTTAACCATTGGTTGCAATCTCAGTGCTATCTATGGGGATGGGTCCACCTAAGAGGGTGTTAAGTGCTCCACAAAGATCAAATGTCACCTACTTGTGTTTTTATTAATTTTTCTAACTTAGAAAATTCCTTAAATGCACATTAGGCTTGCTAACACCTCATTTGGACATTAAAATTGAACAACTCTTGACGTGGAGGGCCTCCGGGCACGCGCTTGAAACCGAGTTTTACACATCTTTCTTTTTGGGCTTAAAATAAACTCACTCAATCTTGAATGCCTTAAAGGAAATTAATCGATACTTGACGTGGAGGGCCTCCGGGTGCGTGGGTTTACTTTCTTGTTGACCCTAACTCTTCTTCTTGTTTGCATTCTTCGATCGATTTTACTTTTGTTAACGCTTCAAGTTGGAATTGAACATTTGCATCTTAAACATGAGTGCTTGCAAAGTCTAGATCAGCACACATAAGAGTCAGTTGGAAAAGGAACAAGCGTGTTTTTTAGCCCAAGGTTATCCAAGTCTTCTCTCCCCTTGTCATCTTTCGAGGCCATCTTGGATGCATAAGATTAGGATCCAAAACCTCGTTTCTCTTTTTAGGAGGCCTGCTTGGGGATTTCATCACCCATTGGGATGACCTCAACTCCAGCGTTCCGACAGAGTATAAAAATTGGGAGGTGAATCCAAAGACACCTCTCTTGGAATCAAGATTTTGTCACTCGAGCTAAGCCTCAAGGAACTTTATACCCTTGAGAAGTGAAAGAGGAGAAGTGGGTTACCACTCCTCTCGGTTGTGTGACATCTTTTTGCTTTCATCTACGGATTTGGGCCTCACATACCTTGGGTATATCGAGGACTCCCTAGCTAAACCAACTGTCAGCCTTGTAGACAACCATCTAGATGTTAATGTGTTTGAAGTGACTGACCGAAACATTTGTAAAACATACACACTCCTTGGCGCAAGTATCACATTCTGGGAATCAAAACTTCTATCTGGTTGTTTTTATCTATTGCTTGATCTTTTACTTATTGAATGAATGTTTGCCAAACTTGGTCGATCCTAGCTTAAGGCACACTTAGCGTAGTCACTGCCTATTTCAAAAGTTGAACAAGTCGAAGCAAAACAACTGAGATCTCTCAAAGCCAAGCAGATTCAGGAATTCATTTCAAAACAACCCAAACCCAAACAGAAGTTTCACAAAGCCAAACTCAATTCATCTCAAGCATACCAAGAACTTTCAACCAAGAGAAAGGAACTAACACCAAGCCCTCGAATTGCCAAACTCCACAAAGCAGAGGACAAAGCTACCGATGAAGCCCTTCAAGATGGCTAGTTAGATCACACCATCCAACTTAACCAACATCCAGGAGTTAACCCTGCTTATGCCTTACCAACTAGGCATGATTTCTATGATTAGACCCCCTTGTTTCTCCACATCTTCTTGCATAAGCTTCACTTTAGAATCATCCTTGTAGGTAAGCCAACCATCCTTAGTCATCCCCTTAAGAATTTTAGCTCATCCATCTCATTTAGAACCAAACCATTTAGCCAGCAATCCAAAAACTTCACATCCAAGCCTCCAAAATTGTTGTCACCTTGCCAAAAGTTTGCCATTCCTAACATCTTTCAAATCCACCAATCTCACCCAGGTTATCCCTTTGACAGAGCTTTGTCTAGGGTAATTTAGCTTTGTCACTTGTTATCCCTCATCACCTTGAGCTAAAGGTTGGGATCCACAAGTGGTCAATCTCGTGTTCTTCCTAAAGGATCATCAATCTATCCTTAAGTTGACACAATCACCACCAAGCTTGCACATAGGAAAGCAGACCTTTCGTGCTTTGGCAACATATCTTTGAAGTTAGCATCCCCAACTCAATCCTCCTTAGGTTTTATCATATAGCTTTGCCTCAACCTAGGAAATCATTTGCATAGAAAAGCCTTCCCCCTTTTTGCATCTATCAGCATTGTTGCATCTCATCCCTAGGAACATTCTACATTTTCATGCCACCCGTCACTCGCTTAGGCAAGAAGAAGAAGGAAACAATGGAGCCCTATCATTTGGATCCAACAGCATCGCTCCCCTTGAGCACTCAACCATCCTTCAGCCCAGAGAATGCTATACCATCACCTACTGACATTGAAGCTTTCATGAACCAACCAGAAAATGCAGTATTGGTGAACGCCATTATAGACAAAAACAAGGAAACAATCATGGCTAACTTTCGAAGGGACAACATTGGAGCCTTCGACTTTGGAAGACCTCCCCCCTTATCAGATCCATCTCACCCCTTGTTTGAGCAACTCCCACCACCCATAGGCTCTTATGATTCAAATTATCCTCAATATGTGCCAAAAGAAGAGCCTCAACCCACACCATATGATCCAACAGACCCAAACATACCAGCCTCCACTCAAGCTGAAATCTCCCTCCAACAAGCCAATCCAACCACCACCACTCCACCATTGGTCCATACCACTTCATCCCAAACCCCCTTCACCCAAAACACCTCATCATTCACTCCCTTCACTATTGTTGTTGTTGCCCCCCAACCTAGCCTTCCAAATCCACCCATCTCCCAAATCAGTGCTAGCATCTTTGGCCAACCGCAACAATATACAACCGGGATGCCACTCATGGGGCCAAGTAATCAACCTTTTATCACCCCCACCCTATTTACCTCCGCTCAGAACACAATTCCATCGTTTCCACTAGGTCCTTGGAGCTCAGTGCCATCAGCCACAAATCCACAAGCTACTACCTTCACTCCACAAAGCTATCACACCCCACAAGCTACTACCAATGTTCTGCCAAGCTCTCAAGTGACCCAAGCTCCTGCCACCACTTTACCAAGCTTTCAAATCCAGCCACCAAACTATCAAACCCCATCAGTTCCATTCCCAAGCTTTCAATTCCCACCACCAACCACCAATTACTTGGCCTCTTTTACCATGCAGACGCCTTCCCAAATAGGGGCACAGCCCACATATATTGGTCAAACTCCTCAAATCCAAAGTCAAGTTCCACAAGCTCTCTGATACTTTCCCCAAGCTTCACACCCATCTTATACCTTACCTCCACAAAGCAATCCATTCATCCTACAGCTAGCTTATGTTCCTCAATCCCAACCTCAAATCCAATATTAGTAGCAAGCCTCGCAACATATGCAGCAATATGTGCCACCTCCACCTCAGCAACCCATCATCCACAATTCAGTTGCCCAAGCCATGTACAATCCCTACCAGCCCATACCTCAAAGCAATCCATATTCCATTGCCCCATCTAGCACATACCTACCTTAGGGCACTCCTACATTGGGGGCACCCCAGATGTCACCCATTAATTCAAAATGAGAAGCCATGAAAACAGCTTTGAAGAACATCCAAGAGGGAAATGATCCAAAAACCTTCAAGTTTGAGAATGTGTGTCCTTACCCATTTGACAGAGCCATTACCATGACACCATTTCCCAAGCATTTTGAGACACCCAAGTTTGACAAATTCAAAGGAAAAGGAGACCCTGTCACACATATCAAAGAATTTTACATGCATTTCCAAGAAGTGGCATACGATGACATCTTCCTCTTGCGTCTCTTTCCCAAAAGCTTGTTCAGACCAGCTCTTGAATGGTTTTATAGAATCCCCTATGGCACAATTAAAAATTTTGCTGAATTGTCTGAGGCATTTGTAGCCCAATATGCCCATCTTGTTGAAACAGAGCTATCAGTAGTTGATCTTGTCCACACTAAGAAAAAAGGTGGAGAAAGCCTTCCTGAATATCTACAAAGATGGCAAACCCTTACCACTCGCATATCTTGTACCTTGCCAGAGCGCCATTTGGTGAAAATGTTTATTGATAATGCCCATCCTAGCTTGCCTCACCACATGACCATGAACTGTTTGTAGACCTACAAAGACATCAAAGAGAAAGGAATGATCCTTGAGCAAGGACTCATTAAAGATGGTGTGGTCAAGATTTATAAGGAAGCCAACCAAAATCAATCACATTCCAATGACAAGTCTAGGTATTGGAACAAAAACAAGCACGTTGCAACAGATGGCGTCATTGACACCAGACATGTGAATATTGTTGGTCCTTCCCAAAAGCAGTCTAACCCACCATATCAATCAAACAATCAACAAGCTATCAACTACCAACAACGGAATAACCAAAGCTATCAAAACCACAATCCAAGACCCAACTTTCAAGGGTCTAGCAATCAAGCTAATTCCATAAATGTAGTTGCAGGGCAAAAGCCCAGATTCCAACCTGCACCTAAAAATTATACACCCCTTGGTGAACCTTTTGATGTCATTTTTAAGAAATTAGTCAAGGAAAACCTCATCAAATTTCCTCCTACCCAGCAAATTGACCCAAGCCAATCCAAAGCTACATGGTACAAAGACAATGAGTACTGCAAATTTCATAGGGTAAAAGGTCACACTACCCTCAGATGCATGAAACTGAAAGATTATGTCCAGGACCTCATTGATCGCAAAGAAATCACCGTTGGTGCCCAAACGTCTCCCAATGCAGGCTTACAGATATATCAAAATGCTTTTCCTCCTCACAACAACCAAAATCCTGGAAAAGCACCTATCCAAGCCAACAACAACAACACCAACAACCGCCAGCCAAACCAACAGCATGGGAAGAACAATGACCACACTTCATCCTATATAGACTATGGTGGCCTCATAGGTTGTATATCCAAGAAAGAGCCTTTTGTCAATGTTATCAATATTCAAGGACCAAACAATGAGTGTGCAATCACCACTCGAAGAGCGCGATTTAACATTGCAAGCCCACCAGTTTCACCAGCACCATCTGCTCCATCAAAAAGCCAGTACAATATCTTGGAACACCTTGGGAACATGCCAGCCCAAATCTCCATTTTAGACCTTCTTCGCACCAGTCTCGTGTACAAGAACATCCTTGACAGTGCTCTTATAGAATCTCGTGTCCCTTCAGATATCAATGCTACTGATTTTCGTAATCTTGTTGGACACCTATCCTCCTCATGTGCCCTATCTTTCAAACCCACCGACATACCCGTGGTCGAGCCAGATCACACCCTTCCGCTTCGCATAGCCATCATGGTATCCAATTTTGCCGTGAAAAGAGTAATGATAGATAATGGATCAGCCTTGAATATTTGCACCCTAAAATTCATAAAACAAGCTGGGTATACTGAGGCAGATATCATCAATGAGGTTATCACCATCAAAGCTTATGACAACTTGGAAAGAACCACAAAAGGAACTATTTTGTTGCCAATCAAGGTTGGGCAAGTCATCCAAGAGACACTCTGTCATGTTATTGATCTAAACCTACCATTTAACATCCTCCTCGGTCGCCCATGGATTCATGCCATGAAAGTCGTTCTATCCACTTACCATCAGTGCGTCAAATTTTCGCATCAAGGCACTGAGGTAACCGTCCATGCCGATCCAGAACCCTTTGCTTACTGCAATGCGGTTGAAGCTTCATATACAAACCATTGCCCTGGAATTGATATCGGCACATCCATCGCCAACTCATCTCACACTTGTAATGACCCAGAAACCATCCTCGCCTCTACCCTGTCTACTGTGAAGATCAATAACAAAGGTTGTGGCGAGTATAGTCTGTTGGATGCATTTGTTGTCAGGGCACTCCCACTTGATCCACATGCCCATGGACGACCAACATATCACAAACCTAAGGAAATTCCACCTCGATAAAAACAGTTTGGACCAACAACCTTTGTATCCTCGAAAATCCCTCTTCATGAGGAGCTCACTCCAGATATCAACAATTGGTTACATAAGGATGCACCTCAAAGAAATCAAGCATGCCTTGATCACTTCAAACAGAAGTATCCCCAAGAACATAAGCTCATCACTGACAAATGGAACTATCAAGGTGGTGGTCTAGGACCAGAAGAAAGAGGCATGCAATGCCCCATCGATGCACACAAGTGGGAATCGAAGTCAGGTCTTGGCTTTGGCATACCCATAACTGAGGGCACCAATACGGATGGTCACGCTTTTTCGAACATTCACCGCGACCTTGTCAAAATCGAAGACGAATTGAGGAAGTTGAAAAGAGAACCTACGATGATATCCCAAACCAAATCTCCCTCGGAGACTCTGTTCTCCAAGAACTATCCATCCACCTCATTGACCTACCACTCGCCCATCCACAACTAATAGATTGGGACCAACCAAGCATCATACACATTGATGAGTTCACATCAGAGGAAGCACTTCTAAGATTCATGGGAGCCGAAACTCCTCATAAGCAAACAAAGCCAGATTCTGCCTATATCTACAAGCTAGATCCCAAGGGGTATTTTGGAAAAAATTCCCAACCTAGTTCCGATACACCCAAAACTGGAACTAAAGTGAATCTGAGACTAGCTATGGCAGCGAAGAGAACCCCTCAGCAAAAACATCCAGAGCCACAAGCAGAATATGAAGATTTAACATTGCCTCCTCAAGATAATCGACTAGAGGTGTCTTCTATTCTAATTGAGGATACTTGAGAAGTCAACATTGGTTCTTCAGAGATCCCTAGACTTTTTCACATTGTTTCATCCCTATCACAAGACCAAGTTGATCTCCTCTTTGAGGTCTTAAGAGAGAACATTGGCCGATTTGCATGGTCATATCAGGACATTCCAGGACTTGATCCAAAGCTTATAGTTCATCATCTTGTAGTCGATCCAAAGATCAAGCCCGTCAGACAAAAGCTTAGAAAAATGCACCCTAAGGTGGCATTACTGGTCAAAGCTGAATTAGAAAGAATGTTAACTGCTAAGGTTATTCGACCTATCGACTTCTCAGACTGGATCTCCAACATGGTCCCCATCACTAAACCTTCCGGTGACATCAGAATCTGCACTAATTTCAGAGATCTTAACAAAGCTTGTCCAAAAGATGATTTTCCCTTGCCCAACATAGATATGATTGTAGATCTTACAACTAGACATGAAATTTTATCCCTCATGGATGGATTTTCTGGGTATAATCAAATAAAGATTGCAGAAGAAGATCAGCATAAGACAGCATTTACTACCCCTTGGGGAACCTTTTGTTACAACATGATGCCTTTTGGCCTAAAGAATGCTGGGGCTACCTATCAAAGAGCTATGACAGCCATTTTTCAAGATCTCATCCATAGCATTTTGGAGGATTATGTGGATGATATCTTGGTCAAATCTCATACCTTCATGGATCATCTTGCTGACCTGGAGAAAGTCTTTGATAGGTTAGCCAAATATCATCTCATGCTGAATCCCAAGAAGTGTGTCTTTGGGGTCACATCTGGCAAGCTTCGCTTTATAGTCTCTAAACGAGGTATAGAGATCGACCCCAAGAAGGTCAAGGCTATCTTAGACATGCCTCCTCCCCAGACACTGTGACAGCTTCACTCTCTTCAGGGAAAGCTTCAATTTGTCCGGCGCTTCATCTCCCAGCTTGTAGATAAGTGTACGCCATTTTCACATTTACTAAAGAAGGATGAGAACTTCAAGTGGGATCCTTTATGCCAGCGCAGCTTCGATTAGCTCAAGCAGTATCTCGCCAATCCCCCTATCTTGGTTCCACCAGTTCCTAGTCGTCCCTTGATTTTGTACATATCAGCAACACCTATTGCTCTAGGGGCACTTCTAGCACAGCTTGATGACTACGACAGAGAAAGAGCCATCTACTACATCAGTAGAACCCTAGTTGGTTATGAACTCAATTACACTCCTATGGAAAAAGCTTGTTTGGCAGTTGTTTTCTCAACTCAAAAGCTTCGCCACTACATGCTAAGTCATACCATCCAACTAGTCTCCAAGATCGACCCTCTCAAGTATATGCTCTCCAGAACAACACTTACAAGTCGTTTGGCCAAATGGGTTATGCTCCTTAGCGAATTTGACATCCAGTATGTGGACAGAAAGGCAATCAAAGGGCAAGCTATAGCAGATCACCTGGCTGATGCACCACTAATAGATGCATATCCTTTGATCACAGAATTTTCAGATGAGCATATCTGTCTAATTAAAGAATAGCCCCCATGGAAACTTTATTTTGATGGCTCATACACATCTCATGGATCAGAGGCAGGAATATTGTTGGTCACACCTCAAGGAGATTAGATTCCAAAAGCCTTCAAGCTACAATTCCCTAGCACCAACAATATAGCTGAATATGAGGCCCTCGTAGCGGGATTAAAGATAGCTGCAGAATGGAACATCACTGAGTTACAAATCTTTGGCGATTCTCAGCTCATCATCAAGCAAGCCCTAAACGAATATCAAACCAAAGATGAAAAGCTATTACCCTACAAAGAGCTAGTTGATCAGCTAACCCAACATTTTACAAAGCTTCAGTTTACACAAGTGCCTCGAATACAGAACAAAGCAGTAGATGCTATGGCTACTATAGGCTCGCTCTTGGAAATTCCCCAAGCAGCTACACAGTATGAGTTTTTAGTCGAGCAGCTCCTCACACCCGCCTATACAAATGAGGATTCAAACCGTGTTTGTATCTTGGTATGTCCCCAATCGCTTTGGTACCATGAGATTCACGCTTACCTTAACGATGGTATCATATCCCCTCACCTCACACGTACCCAATGCCAAAACCTCATTCGAAAATCATCCTGCTATGTTATCATAGCCAATACCCTATATCGTCGGGGTTATCACGATACTCTCTCTCAATGTTTAGACCAAAACGAGGTCGTGATGGTGTTAAAAGAAGTACACTCCGGACTTTGTGGTGCCCACACGAGTGGTATTGTCCTAGCACGAAAAATCCTTAGAGCAGGCTACTATTGGCCTACGATTGAAGAAGACTCCTGTGACTTTGTCAAAAAGTATCTACCATGTCAGCAGCATGCAAATCTTGTGCACGCTCCAGCACAAGATCTACAGCCTATTGCACCACCTTGGCCTTTCGCTTGTTGGGGCCTTGATCTAGTTGGAACTATCACACCCCTCTCATCTAATGGACATAAATGGATAATAACAGCTACAGACTATTTCACTAAATGGGTGGAAGCAGTCCCCCTAGTCTCAGCTACAGGAGTTCAGGTCTCTAAGTTTATCTTGTACCACATTGTTTGCCGCTTCGGCATCCCATCCACCATCTTCACTGACCACGAAGGTAACTTTGAAAATCTCAACATGGAAGAATTATGCACTTCCCTCCGCATCCTTCATCGCTTTTCTAGCCCATATTTCCCACAAGGTAATGGCCAAGCGGAGGCAACTAACAAAACCCTCCTTAAAATCCTAAAGAAAGTTGTCAATGATTCCGGCCGCGATTGGCACCTACAAATAAATCTAGCCCTATGGGCCTATCGAACTTCCTTCCGTACATCCACAGGCACAACTCCATACTCCCTAGTCTATTGTGCCGAAGTAGTACTACCTACAGAGGTTGAACTTCCCTCCTTGCGCATATCTTTGCAAGGGCAAATATCAGATGAAGAATATAGAGTAGCTCGGCTCACCCAACTAGATCTCTTAGATGAGAAGCGACAACAAGCCTATGATCATCTCACCGTCTATCAAACTCGTCTCAAAAGGAATTTCAACAAGAAGGTGCTTCCACGACACTTTCGGCCAGGTGACATGGTCCTCAAAGAAAACATGAAAGTCCAAGCAGATCGAGAAAAGAAAGGCAAGTTTGAACCTACATGGCTTGGTCCTTATCTTGTCACTACATCCTTTGGCTCCGGAGCCTATCAGCTATCTACACCAGAAGGAGAACTCTTGAATGATCCTACTAACATCATTCATCTCAAAAAGTTCTATGCTTAAAGATCCCTGGTATACCCAGCTTTTGAAAAATACAAAAAAAAAAAAAAGTAAAGAGAAATAAGCGTCCAATGGTGAAAACTTGGCAATTCAAGCGCCTTGGATAAGTACCTTGGTGAAAACCTGGTAATTCAAGTGCCTTGTGTACTAAGACTAATCCATTATCTATCACTATCCTATCCCTCATCCATTCACCCACCATCTCATAAAACACCTTCTTGTTCCCTTGGTGTTCTAACCAAATATCCAAAATCTAATGGAGCTTGTAAATACCTCTTGTACAGCTTGTAAATCTTGTACCTCAGCTTGTAAATCTTGTACTCCAGCTTGTAAATCTTGTATCATCCCTTGTATCATAGCTTGTATATCCAAATCTTGTCCAAAGCTTGTACCATATTCTAGCTTGTATTATATGTCAAATCTTGTATCCTAGCTTGTATCCTATCACATGCACACAAAGAATCCCATTTTCACTTAAGCTTTTCACAAACCATCTACCTATCCACCTATCAACTATTGCAGACATCCCACCCTTCACAAACATTTCCATCTCACAAAACCCAAACATGAACAACCTTGTACATTTGTAACATATCTTGGTCCGTCAGCTTGTACATCCTCTTTAGCTTAGTACCATTGTATCTATCCATTTTTCGTGTCAGATCGTCCTTGCTCAACATCTTGCACACATCGCACAACCCTTGGTTAGCTATCCCAATGCATCCTTTAGCTAGATCTCTTGTCACCAAAGTGTTATCCTTCTTAGTTCAGCTTGCCAGACGCATCACTCATCCAGATCCACCAGCTTAGGTGCTCTCTGATAGATCCTTGTAGGATATAGCTTTCCTCATGTCTGATCTTGATCCATTAGTACCTCGTCCTACCCATCTCATTGGCAAATGTTTCTCTTTTGGATTTTAACTTTCTTTTGATTTGGAATCTTCCCTTTTGGGTCTTGCAGTATCTTTTCCAAACAATCTTTTTGTTCCCTCCTCAAAGTTGCCACAATCTTCCATATCATGGTATACTACAAATGGGGCAATCTGAGCGTAAGGTCTTGATCAAGTCTTTTTTTTGTTTTTCTTTTCTGCTTGTGGGTTACCCAGTGTCGGTTCCACTCTGATTCTTTCAAGATTCATGTGTGATGCTGGGGCAATCCTTGCGTGTTTGTTTTGAGTCAGTCCGTCAATCCTCTGGACAATTAGTGAAAAGGCCTTGATGTTCTTGGTAACCTTGGCAATTAACCAACAGTCCTATAGCAAATCTAGTGCTCAACTACATGGTGGTACTTCTCTTTGAAGTATCCCCCTGCTCAAAAAGCTTCAATGGTTTTCCTTCATCTCCATTATCCCCCATCCATATCTAGCATCTATCTCTCCTACCCCAGCTTATGCATCAGTATCTCTTTGAATCACTCATCACCTTTAGCTTTAGGGATCCACAATCCTAGTCTTAGGGATCCACCAATCCAAATCAATCCACCAAGCCTCATCTTTCGAGATCCACAATCCTAGTCCTAGGGATCTCTGAAACCCATCTTCCGCTAATCTGACTCTTTGAAATCCTGTTGCATTAGCTTTTTAATCCCCTCATCCATCTCCCCATCCTGGATTCCTTTTATAGCGCTCTGCTCCTTCATCCTCTGCAATCCCTGAGATCTTAAGCTTGCTTCCTCTTGTGCCTCTGATTCTCCCTTTATCATTCTCCCGTAGTGAGAGTTTGAGCTAACTAAACCTCTTCTCTTAAGCCAATCTGAGTCTTCTTGCTCATCTCGAATTCTTGTACTTTTCAAAAAGTCGTCGAGCCTCGCTTTCTCTCCCCGCCGCCTTCTTGAGGGGGCATCTTGCAGTCCATTATCTCCTCTTCTGCTCTAGCCTTGGGCACCTTATTTCTTATCTTTGATGCCATGCCACTTGCGGCATCACATCAAAGAGGGGCAAAATGTAGACACCTAAAAACTTTTAGAAAATAAAGTATTTTTATTTTCTAAAAAATTCTTGATGACATCATCATTTATTAATTAATTAATTATTTTATTTATTTATTTATTTTTATGTCATTAAATCTCTTTATCTTAATTAAAAATATTTAATTAAGGAATCCCTCCCAAAAATGTTTAAATCTTATTTAAACATTATTTCCTTATTTATTAATTATTTAATTAATAAATTTACCAAAAAACTCAAAATAAATAAAAAAATTATTTTTTGCCCATAACTTAGCCAATTTCTTTAAGACTACTAACCTCTTCCAAAATCTTCTAATCCTTCTTTAGTTTTGATTAAAGGCTAATCCCATCATTTCTTACCCCTAATCCCAACTCAAAATATTTAATTAAGATTAAATATTAATCCTCATGTTTATTAAAAAAAAAATTAATAAATATCTCCTCAACCCAAACCCTTGAAATAAATAAAACTTTATTTATTTCCTAAAAATCTAATTTATCCTCATCCTAAGAAGTTTTAGACTCTTCTAGAAAGTCTTCATCCTCATCCTAGGAAGTTCTAGACTATTCTAGAAAGTCTTTATCATCATCCAAAGTCTAGACTCTTCTAGAAGATGTCTTTAAACCTAATCCTAATCCCATCCTAACCTTGTCACATTCTCTAAACATGGGTTAAGACTTACTAACCCAAGCCAAAGTTAACAAATATCTCCTCCTTCACCCACCCTCATTAAATGTCATCCACTTGCCTATCCCTAAGCTAATCCTAAACCATCCTAATCCATCCTCTAATCGTTTGCACAATCCTAAGCAAGCTTAAAACCTTCCTAATCAAGCCCAAGTCGAAATTCCTCTCATCTCCCTCAAAATATCCCAACCATAAAACTTTATGAAGCCCACTAGGCCATAAATGACTCTCCCAAAGCCCTTTCATTGCTCTTACAAGCCATTATGAGGGTCTTTATGAAGATTTTATCCCTTGAGCCTCCTTTGTTGACTCATCCTTCCCCTTTCCTCCATCCTCTCACCCTGTGACATGTGTCACTCTCTAATTAGCTGTAAGGAAGCACAATCAATGTGCTCTCCTCTCATGCAATCTGAGCCCTCCATGAGTTTTTCCCCATCCTTGCATCTTACCCCTCAAACTCTCAAGCCTCTTGCCTATAAATTGGATCCTTCCCCTTTGCAAAACAACACAATCCATGAAGTAAAGTCATAATGCCATTTTAAGAAGCCATTTTACATCAAAACCATACACTCACACTCAAATTCCAACTCCATTTGAAGCCCTTTTTTAAACATAAGCTTGAGCATACATCTTATTTATTTAGACAAAGCCACTCAACAAGAGAGCTTCTTATTGAGAGAGTCATTTAATGGCTCATATTCTTAATTGAGAGTTCATCTTAGTCTATCTTGAAGTTTATGAATTTTTTTTAGTTTGTAGAAGCTTTATTTAAATTTTCTTTCTATTAGCATACTAACATTGCTCATATACAGATGATTGTGCACATCTTTCATTTCTTCATTCTAATAATGTTTCTTCATTTTTTACTCTCTCCTTTCACATGGATGAATGAAGGGTGGATACAAAACTTATTGTTTCTCAAATGACTCCTCTCTTGATGTCAACTAGAATGATTAAAATCTATGCAAGTTTGAAGGTCAAGGAAGCAACCGAGAGTGCAATGTTCATTTGCACAGCTTTATCAATTAACGACAAACACCGGAGGATGGGAATTCTTTCCAATAAGATGATGTCCTAATCAAATTGAGTGGAGATGTCAAAGAGAAAGCTTTAATTTGACAAATTTGGGATACCGGTCAAGTTCTTTTTTCAAAGATGTTGAGGATAACATTATAATTCTCGTTGTTGTGCTTGGATTTGAATTCGTTAAATGTGATATTGTTGTTTTTAGTCAAAGGTTAAAGATTTGATCAATTTTAGGTTAATTTTTTCAAAGTTGATTAACCTCAACATAATCACATAATTAGGAGTAGTAATTAACCACGAAGGAGTAGATCTTTACCTCAATGTCTATATAAGGGATCATTTTGGCTTTGTAAGAGACTTTCGAAACTTGAAGAATTGAGAGGGCAACTCTATTACTGAAGTAGTATTGCTTCATGTATTAAGAACCAATTTAATTTGAAAGTATTTTCAATACCTTTGGTTTGTCATACTCTTATCAGTTATGTTCATTGTATGAGAATATAGAATTTTATGCTCTCTATTGGTAAATGTAAATAGTCAATTAATAATTCATTATATGTGATTCAAAACTTTTTCTTGGTATCCTAAAACTATATCTATTATATAGAAAGTTTGATTTGCTTCACTCAATACCTATATGCATAGTTCATCGATGTTCGTGGAGTTTAAATATTTATCAGTATGAGTTCTTGTTAAGATTTTGTATATTCTTCAAGCAAGAACAAAGTGATGCAAATTTTGATACTTGTTTTTATCCCTAACCTTTTTAAAACTCAAAATTTATATCCGACGAGGGAGATGCCCCTGTAAATGCAGAGGAAGGTCGCATATCAAGGGCCTATCCAACTATTGGGAATAGTTTGCCACATACACTTTGTTTGGCTAAATTATATCATTTTCCAAGTGACAAATCTGTTTACCAACAAATTTTTTATGACTCTATTGGGGACCTGAGCAAGAAATATTAATTAGTCGCCTGTGATGAAGCAAGATGGTGTTGACACATGAGAATGTGCTTCCAGTTCTCGAGTCGAATCTTGGTTTCTAGGACACAAAAGAAGACATTATTTCAGATTTGAACACTCTAGCTTGGAGGTGTAGGCAAATCAATTAGCAATATCATCAGGTGAATCGAGTTCTAGACGAAGAAAAAGAATTCAGAGAAATCTTGCAAAGTGCTCCGATCAGTCAAACATTGTGGTGATTGAGTGGTTGTTATTCCAACAAGAAACGGGCAAAATATTGGTTGCATTCAAGGTCAAGTAAACAATAATAAAGAAGTTGGTTAATAAAGGTACCTCCCTAGAATGAAGGTCAGTGACTGTCGTTAAAGGATTTAATATTGGCGACTCTATTTGAAAATATGAATTCAAAATCATAGTTTGGTACAAAAGAAAGGTTGAAAGTGACAGTGATAGTGATGGTGATAGTGATAGTGATAGTGATAGTGATAGTGATGATGACTATTTTCATGCCAGAAGAAGCAAGTTCATGATGAACCTATATAGGTTGACTTCTTGAAGAGCTTTTACAATGGCTTGTGAATTGATCCAGAAAAGATCCATCCATCTTTGCTTCAAACTCTACAAAAGATCGATGAAGAAGATGCTAAAGATAGCCAACTTTTCTCTCATAAACCAAAGTCTTTATCAAAGAAAAGTTTCAGCTGCGAACATAAAGAAGACTGTATTCCAAAGTATGATTCATGTGAATCGTGGTTCAAAAATGATGGTCCAAAAAGTAGCACAACACCTGCACCTATTGCTCATTAGAATCATACTTCCATTGATCACAATCAAGTTAAGTTCTTGAAAATCTTCTATAGTAATGCACGGCTTGATCCTGGAAAGGTACATCATTCTTTACTTCAAACACTGCAAGAACTTGAGAAAGAAGACCCATGCAAGAATTATTTTCTTGCTAACAAAATATCTCTTCATCAAAATGTTAGAGAGGACCCATCAAAATCTGCAAGCATAAAAGAAGACAAGGGTTCTATGTCTACTAAATAAGATGGTCAAGAAATGGATTCTATACAACAACAAGAACATGTTAATGTATCAAGATGTCACTATGAAAATTTTAAAACTCTAGAGAAAGTATTTAATCATCTTGATTTTATTGAGATTGTGAAAGAGACATCAGATGTTTCTCAAGAAAGTACAAAACATACAATTGAAGATGTAGTGTTACATGATAAAATTCACATAGTTGTCACTCCAACTTGGTGTTTGGAGGCCTCAAATGATGACTTCGTCTTTGGAGAAGACCTTCCTTTTCATTCACCACTAATCTTTACAAATGAGGAATCTATTGGTGAAGTCAATTCATTTGAATCTATTGCACAATCTTCTACCATTATCACTAATGAAGAAATAACCTCAAATCTGAACACCTACGTTGATAGAAGTTTTGCAAAGACTTCTTCCATTCAAAATGACAAATCAAATCAGGTTTGAACATCGCCTTGAGGGAGCCAACAACTTCATAGCATGGAAATTAAGAATCGTGGTGATATTCGATGAACACAAAGTAGATTCATATGTGAAAGTTAAAAGGTCAAAACCTACGAATGAGCCTGAAAAGTCCCAACGGATTGAAAACAACAAGAAAGCTATGAAATTGATAGTGGATTTTGTAAGAGGCCACATAGTACCTATTCTGGAGAAACAAACAACTGCATACCTTATGTTGTAATCTCTAGAGAGAACCTTCGAGATAAATAATATAGGCAGATCACTTGCACTCAAAATAGTTGAATCACATAAGTATCAATAAACGAGAATATGTGGCTTCCTACTTCATGAGAATAATAGAATTGAGGGATTAACTATCAAACATAGGGCATGAGATAAAGAGCAAATACTTATCCCTTATAGCTCTAAGTGGGTTATTAAACTCATGGGAATCATTCAAGTAAGACATAAGTGAGAGGTAAAAACTCCCAAAGTTAGGTTGCCTACGATCTAACTGCTTACAAGAAGCAAGGCAATTACCAAAAGGAATCAAACAAAAATCCACAAATGAAGGCCTTGATGTTTTGAATGCCAAACATAAAAAGAAAGGAAACAAGAGATGCTTCACAAGTCCAATGTTTTAGATGTGATGAATATGGACATTGTGCTGCCAAATGCCTTGACAAACTTGAGAAATAAGAATCTTATGGTAAAGTCAGGAAATCAAACATAGATAAGATAAGATAAATTTATTAATGTCCAACAAAAGACCACAACGTGGCTCTATGGGACTGGAAGCTTACAACAAGAAAAAAGCAGACAAACGGAACACCAAACGGTATCCAAAAAAGAAAGAACAAGCACAACAAAAGAAGAAGAAAGCAAGAAACATCACGGAAAAGATTAGGTATCCGTCTTCATAGGGAAAAAGTCCAACAGTGACTGATCTGTGCGGCTACCAGAAGCTCTGTGATGAAGTTGAGTGCTACGAGAGGAGTGTCGCTGGCAAAAAGGTCCCCTGCGGGGTCTCACCGATTTGGAACCGCCTGTGCTAGGGAAACTGTACAGTCGCTTCACACCCCAAGCTGGAGTTAAGGGCGAGAAGAAGGTCGCAATAAGCTGTGCCTGGGTCTGACTCCTGGGAAATGAAAGCTGTAAAGTATTGTCACGAAGCTGTAAGGACTCGCAGAGATAGAGTGCAATGCAACGCTGATCTGTGTACTTGAAAAAATCCGAGAGGGATCTGCAATCTCTAAACAAACAGTAAAATCTCCCTCTAATCTCGTAGTATATGGAGCATCTGAAAAGAAAATGAATCTCAGATTCTGCCTCTGCTAAGGTACAAAGTGTACACACCCGATCCTCTCTAGCAATATGGTGATCGACCTGAATCCGAAGTTTGTGCGAGCCCACCCTAAAGGAGCCAAGGGAGATACGCAGGGCGTGAGTCCAGTATCTATGTAAGTACTCAGGGCGTACAATAATCCCATCTCAGATAACTAAGAAGTGCTTAGCGTAGAAAGCCATCCTTGGACGTAGTCCCCTTGGAGGATCCACCCAGGTCTGTGTGATATACTTCTTGTAAATGTCAAGTCTGACATGCCAGTTCAACTCCTGCCGAGAACAGAGTAGATGAGCAGGGGCATCCAATGAGAACTAGTAGGGAGGAAGATGATCAATGTCGATCCCCACTGAACTCAGTAGGATAGTAGCCTAAGCATACCAACCGCAGGCTCTAGTGGTAGGATCGAAGTTAGCAGTAGCAACTAAAGAGCAGTATGCTAAATGAGGGTATCTGTGTTGGCCTTCCTTCGAGTTAGCAAAGCCACGAAGACGGTGGAGAAACCAGATCAAGTCAAAAATGGTTGCAAGTCTGAATAGGTGAGCACCGAACTCGGCCAAAATAATGTTGTGGGGGGTAGAACCGTGACATCTGATAATCCGACGGAGGAGCATAATCTGGGTACTCTCGATCTTGGCCCAATCCGAGTCTAAAAGAGAAAGACCCCAAACCACCGAACCATAGAGCACTGTGGGTCTTACTAATGAATCCAGGAGGGATAGCTTAGACGATGTATCCTGAAAGTGGTGTCTGAAGCACTGTCTCTCGAGCATGTCAAGGGAACCCAACCCTTTACTGCTCCGAGGCTGAATAGCTGATCTCAAGCTGAAACGAGATCCAGAAAACTTAACCCCAAGGTATGTGTAAGATGATGTAATCTCAACTTCCCGACCCTCAAACAAAGCCAATACTTGAATGATCGATATTGGGTCTTCTAGATAGATCACCTTTATCTAAGAACATGTAGATAATATGGTTGAAGAAATTGAGGAAGAGGTAACCATCAACGATGACTTTTCACATCTTGTAGAAGGGGTGGAAAATTGTAACATCAAATTAGATTATGGCATCACTATCCAACTACAAGATGTATTGTTTGTACCAATAATTAAAAGAAACCTAGTATCTAAATCTACCCTAGAACATAGTGGACATAGAGTCACTTTCATGAATGGAAAAGTCTTGGCATGGCTAGAGAATGCTACTAAGGCTAAAACAATAGGTGTAAGACGTTGATACTTATACAAGCTCTGCACTGAGTCAAAACAAGCGCTCATCTGTGAAACTCATGACTCCAATGAAATCTGGCATAGAATATTAGGTCATATACATTTTTGAGCTCTAACATTAATGGAAAAAATAGTAACAAGATTTCCCAAACTAAATGCAATCCATAATGGAACATGTAAGGGTTGTGCATTAAGGAAGAACATTGAAGTATCTTTCCAAAATAGTCTTAGAAAAACTGAAAATGTATTGGAACTAGTCCATTCAGATTTATGTGGACCCATGTCAACTACATCAATGAGAGGATCTCTATACTATATAATTTATGTGTATGACTTCTCTAGAAAGACCTGTATCTACTTCCTCAAATGCAAAGAGTTGGAAGAGATCCTTAAGAAGTTCAAAGAATTCAAGGCCCTAACAAAAAACTTCTCTAGAAAGAAAGTTAAAACCCTGAGAACTAATAATAAGAAAGAATTCACTTCCAAAATCTTTCAAGAATTCTATATTAACGTGGGGATTAAGAGGGAGTTCATTGTACACTATAATCCTCAACAAAATAGGGTAGCTGAGAGGAAAAACAAGATCATTGTGCAAGCAGCAAAATCAATGATGTATGGCCAAAATCTTGACACTTTGTTTGGGCAGAAGCATAAAGAACAAGTGTCCACATACAAAATAGATATCCTCACTCACATCTTGATAATAAGACATTAGAGGAGGCCTTTACGAGGATAAAACTTGATAGGCCTAAATGGGACTATTGAAGAGTAAGTCTATCTAGAACAAGCCGACAGATTTGTGACTTGCAATGCAGCATCCCATGTGTGGAAATTGAAGAAAGTCTTGTATGGGCTTAAACAAACTCCTAGAGCCTGAAACGAGAGAATTGACAAATACCTTATAGGAATATAGGTTTCTAAAAAAATGAAGTCGATCCAAATCTCCACTTTAAAGTTATTAAAGCTGACATGTTCATATTAATTCTATACATTGATAGCCTGTTGATCACAAGAGAAGTCACCTAATTGCTGACATAGGGAGGGATGAAGAACTAGAGCCAAAGGCACACCCAGCTATCCAAACCACCATGCAAGAGTTAACTCAACGGAAACACAACACAGAGAACATCAACCAAAGGAGGGAGAAGAGCAAACACTTTTATTGATTCATCAAATAATCAACATACATGCCCAATTGTAACGCCTTCTGGGTTACGGCCATATACAAAATACAAAATACATTCAAATCCTCAATCCAGCTTCAAATTTGGATTTCCAGACACATGCTTCCAACTTTCCACATCCTCTAAGTTCTGCCTACAACTCAATCCTAGACCTCCTTAAATACTTGTGCGGCCACAGGTCGGCCTATCACAAAATTAAACCTCACATTAAATGCATGCACAGCCATAAGTCGAATCACATCAAATATTAACTACCAATAACAATATTAAATATGCACAAGGTCGGCCCAAACTAGAACCAGACACATACAACTCGATCAAAGAAGAACCAAGACATATATTGGCACTCGGCACCAACAAGAACACTCGGCACCACTAGTAACACTTGGCACCAACAGTCATTCAGCACATGAAGGAACACTCGGTCAACACTAGATTGCTATAGTAACTCAGCATCCATTAGAGCTACAGTAACTCGGTATCCACTAGAGCTACAGTACTCAGCATCCACTGAACATCATGGGAGCAACAGAAGATTGGAAGCCACTAGTACTCGGCTCCAACATGCAGAATGAACAAAGATAAGCAGGATAACAAAGCAACCCAGGATGCTCCTGCATCAATTGCTCAATGCTAGAAGGATTTGGCCTTAGAATTTGATATGAAAGATATATGTCTACTACACTATTTTTTTGGGATTGGAAGTCTAGCAAAAACCTTATGGTGTCCTGTTAAATCAAGGAAAATATACTATTGGCATTCTGAAAAGGTTTGGAATGTTGAATTGCAAGCCTATGTCCACACCCATGGAAACAAGCATACATAAGTTGAAGGAAGCAACAACTGAATCCAAATTTGTAAATCCTACTCTATATAGACAAATCATTGGATCTCTAATGTACTTGGTTAACACATGACCTGACATTTGTTATGCAGTGAATGTATAGAGTTATGTGTGAACCACGTGAAATACATCTTGTTGTTGCTATACACATTTTGAGGTACCTACAGGGTACTATTGGATATGGACTAAAATATAAGAATGTTGACCTAGAATTACATGGATACTCAGATTCAAATTGGGTCGAAAGTGTGATTGATCGTAAGAACACATCTAGATGTTTTAGTTTGGCATTAGCCATGATCTCTTCGATAAGCAAGAAGCAATCTTTTGTAGCACAAAGATCTATTGAAGCCGAATATATTGCAGTTGCCTTGGGAGCTAGAAAAGCAACATGCATTTGAAAATTGATCATGGGACTATTTGTAAAGTCCTTCAAACCTACTACTATTCATTCTGACAATCAATATTACAATAAGAAATAGCTTATATTATTAGTTAATGGTTATCTATTGTAATCTATTGTAAATATTAGAATGTTTCTATCCATTAACTATTAATAGAAGCTATCTATTATTGTAATAATCAAAGTTGCATTAAGCTCTTAGTTAATCCTATTTTCTACAATCAATCCACACATATAGAAATCCCTTATCACGACTTGAGGGATATGGTTGAAAGGAGAGCAATTTGATTGGATAGTATGTGTACAAATGATCAAACAATAGATATCCTCACCAAGCCTCTCCCAAAGTTAAGGTGGAGCACCTCAGAAAGAAACTTGGTATGATTGAAATGTAAATTAATTGAGACCTAATCTTAAATGTGTAAACTCTTTTGTCGTATGTGTGACTTTATGACTTTACGGACCTCACTTGTGTATATTACTAAAAGGTCCTCCTGATAATGTACACTTGTATTTAACATTTTAAGGTGATAACTTTACAAAATCTACTATCATGCTGACTTGATCGTTAAGTCTCTAAGACAAATTGATTGATATCATGCTTACTTGATATCCATTACAGATCAATTTTTTGTTAATGAGAAAATCATGGTGGACATTGTGAAATATTGTTGGCGGACATGCCATGACATGTTATGGTAAACATCATGTGGCATAATATTAGTGCATATACCATAACCAAGATATACAAGTATCATGATGACTTGATAAATTGTAATACTTCTTGATATCACGTGCTAGGTGACATCTAAATTCTTTCATGCCTGGTTGGCTTCCCTAGATAAGAGGGAGTGTTAAAATTGGTAGCGTCAGTTCGGATTAGAGAATGTTAAATCTAATGAACATATTAGATTTAACATCATTGATTCTTCAAAAACGTTAGGACGGAAAGCATTTCCCAAGGTATGAAACCCATCTTTTAACTCTTGATTTGGATCATTCATTAACTTTTATAATTGATCGATCTTCATTAGTTTGCCAAACTTCTTATTAATGATCGACACTAATGACAAGTTAGAGTAAACATCATGTCTCCTCCCTAATCAATAGTCATGACCACTCTTTTTCAAGGCTTGTATATATGGGACATGATTGTAAGAGATAGATGATAAGAAAAATACAATCGTTTTATATCTGCATTAAATATCAGAGACAAAAATGCCTTTAATCCAAAATAAACTCCTTAAATCTAAATATCAAATTTATTACTGTGCTTGACAAAACTTGCAGAGAAGGGTGACAAAATCAGTATTCAATACGATAACTGCAATCTTTATTAAGTTTACCAGTACTTTTACAATTTAAGAAAAGATACATGCATTCATCTACAAAAAAATCACATTTTTCTATATACAAGATACTAAACAAAGATAAATGTTTTTGTAAAATTGTGCTAGTGAATAATAGAAAAAAGAAAAGAGAGTTAGTAAAGAGTGAATGTTGCACATGGAGAATACAAGAAAAGAAACGTGAATTGAAAAGGTTGAAAAGTTCTTAAAAGAATAAAAAGGATATATTCAAAGTACCCATATGAGAATGAAACATGTGTGAGTGGAGTGAAAAGGACGAAATATATATATATAAAGCATGAGATAGAAAAGGATTTATGCACATCTTGAAAAGGAGATATTTATGGCAATATAGATATGGAAGAGTATATGCACACGCAAAGAAGATTTATGCAAAAATATAAAGAAGAGAATAGAGTCGTAATTTAATTGTCCACCATCAGTTGAGCAACATTGATAAGGTGCAGAATCAGTTTCTGTACAATGGGAGTAGGTGCTTCCAATAGGTCAGAGTCTACAAAGTATGGGAGTTGGAGTTTCCAATGAGTAGGTGCTCACAAACATAGGGGTCGGAGCCTCTAACAAGTCATAGCTTACAAATCTTTGTAAAAGAACAAGTTTGTATATAAAGCAATAATTTGTTGTGGTTTTCTCCCACATTGGATTTCCATGTAACCATTGTGTTATTGTGTTCATGAGCATAATTGTTTATTTAAGTATTTGAAGTCATCATTATTCATCGCCCCCCTCAATATAATTGTGTGTTTTTCAATTGGTATTAGAATCAGTTCCTTTTATAAAGCCTCACCGCTTGAAGGTAGAACTTGTAATCAAACATGGGAAAAATGAAAGAAAATAAGAGAAACGGAAATAAAAAGAAGAATACTAATAACAATGCAGAGTTGATATGATCAACAATGAATTTCTTTGAAAGAGGAACTAACTCTCTATGCGGTGATGATTGTATCGACAATATAAAATCAAACACGTGTGATAATATGTAGGTGAATGTATCTTCTAATAAAGCGACACTAGGAAAACACAATGCAATGGAAAGTGATGATCTGAGATGAAGAGGCCTACAATGAGGAAAAGGATGTTGATATCATGGAAAATTATTATGCTTATAAACAAAATAGAAACCTTAAGAAGAAGAATGTGAAACTAAAAGTACGAATTCAAGAATTATATGAATCCCAAAAGGAATCAAGCAAAGTAATTGAAACATTGAAAGAACAACTAGAAGAAGCTAAATGGGTCTAGAATGAGATGATGATGAATCTAAATGCAAAAGAAGCGGATTATGCAAGATTAGACAAAGAATCCACCATGTTGACAATTGATTTAGAGAAAACCACTGTCAAACTGAATACTAGTCTTGAGTTTGAAACGAGTTCAAAAATTTTGACTCATACCATTGGTAGCCAAAGGCAAGCTCCCAGCAGGATAGGAGTAGGTTATGAAAGAGATTCTAAGCATCATCATAACGCATTCAAAGGCTTCATCAAAGAAGGGACTAGTGTGGCAGATTCATCTAAGAAAGAGGAAGAACTTGAAAGATACTTTTAAGTATTGATAAATCCTATCAGAAATGAACAGAAAGAGGATCAAAAGTCAGCCACGTCTTCAATGAATAAGAATGACAGAACAAAAAGGTATTTTTCTTCTAGACGAGAGATACGTATATGCTTCGACATAACTTCTATGGACATTGTTATTCATGCAATTACTTTGCCCATAGAGCAAGATAATGCAGAATACAAAATGAAAGCTTTCATGAATGAACAAAGAAAAATTAGTACGGACACTTGGCGCGGTACAACAGATTTGGGAACATGAAATCATATGACGGGTACAAGAGCAGTAATACAAAGATCAAACAAAAAGAACTTCTTCTTTTATTGAGAAAGAAGTGTCGCAAAGACAAAGAACAAAATGAATCATTATGGAATTGAAGAAAGGATAATCATAAGGGACGAACTAGAAAATTTTGGAGAGAGATTGAAAGGACGAGATTTAGAACTTGGTGTCAATGGGGGAGTGAGATTGAAAGGACGAGAATTAGAAGATTTGAAATTGCCATCAATGACAAAGGGGGAGATTGATGGAAGAATTGTCATTTGATGTCCAAGAGCTCCACAAGCAGGAACAAGATTGTAAGCATAGCCATCATTAATGTCAAGGGAACAAACCAGGATGAAGGTCACAGGTAAAATTTTATGACTAAATTAGAACATGAACTGATGGATTAATGGAGCTGTAAAATTCAATGTCATATCATGTATACTCATAAGACTATGAATGAGTATGTTATTTCGAAAGACAACTAATAAAGATTCAGTATTATCATTGCAATGAATAGCAATGGTTTTCTAATTAGAAGAAAAGAATCAACTTATATGAAGAAACAAATTGCAAAAGACCAGATACAATTGCTTAGTCTTTTAAACAGAGACATGGAAGACACAAAAGGTGTGGTAAAGCTATGACTAAAGGATGATAATATGTGGATATGGAATTATAAAATATGCAATTAATTGTGAAAACATATATCAGAGTTAGCAGCATATAACATGGTTTGGTGAAGTTTAAGTACAGAATATCTACAGCGGTACAGTAATATGATCAAGTACAGAATATACATCTGATCAAAGACATACATATGCAACGATAACATGATACAGAAGAAGAGTATTACTACCTGTTGTCACATAAAACAATGCCATAAATATATCAGCGGTGGTCAACAAATGAGGCAGCAGTGACAACAAATGGAGATATGTCTTCAGCAACAAATATATCAGAGTTAGCAGCGTATAACATGATTTGGTGAAGTTTAAGTACAAAATATCTACAGCAGTACAGTAATACGATCAAGTACAGAATATACATCAGATCAAAGACATACATAGTAATGATAACATGATACAGAATAAGAGTATTACTACCAGTTGTCCCATACAGTAATAGCATAAATATATCAGCACTGGTCAACAAATGAGGCAGCAGTGACAAAAGACGACAGAGATTCTAAAAGGTAGCTAATACAAAAATAGAATTTGGGAGTTGAGCCAGTTCATGGTGGAAGAGCAACAATGTGTATAATGGCAATGATGATGTCTTCCAACGTGAAATGATTGAAAGACTTAGAACATTGGTATTGACTTATTTAATAAACATTTGACTCCTACTCAAAAGAGATTATGGAATACGAGAATTTGTTTTATCTATCCAGATAAAAAATGTCAGCATGTGGAGATTATCGAGAATGCCAACATAACATGTCAGCCTTCAAAGAGAAACCATCGGACCCCACACATGAACAAACGAATAAACTACCGTTCAGGGATGAGTCATGACGAACACCGCAGAACTGAAAACGATAATGACAATAAGTGCCTCAACGATGATTAATTTTTAAAGCCCCAATAAAAATAAAGATTCGGGTTTAAAATGATGGCCATAAATATTAAAATGTTGAAATGACAGATATTTAAGATGTGATACATAAGACCCTGATAATGGAGACTAAAAATTTCAGACAAAGTTTATCCATGCTATAATATGAAAAAGAATGTGGGGGAAACTCTCAGCAGCATTAAAATAGAAATAGCGATTAAAAAAACAAATCAAAGAAGCCTATCACCATTGTGTGTTTGATATATGTGAAGGACAAGAAAACAATGGGTTTACGGCTAAGTTGCCGATTCGGGTTCGAGTTCGGGGTTCGGTTCGTGGATTCGAGCAATTTTTTATTTCCCCATTTGGGTTCGCAGGTGGGTTCGTGAGTATATATATATATATATATATAAACACACACACGAGAAACATGCATAGTTGCAAAACAAAGTCATTTCACAATATGAACAATTGTTGCTTGATCATTGATCAATGCCAAATGCCAAAGGGTTTCGGGTCCCTTCAAAACCTGTTTTTACCTGAATCTAAAAGCATTAAATACTCGCTCATTAATCTATCTTCATGATTGTAAAGAAAATTATACATTGAATTACTAAATTGCAAAACATAGACTAGTTCATCAAATAAGACATTGAATTACTAAATTGCAAAAGAAAGACTAGTTCATCAAATAATAAAGATTGAAACATGATGATAGATGACAAGTTTTTAGTAGTTTATCAATAATCATAGTATCAAATGCCCTTCAAGGGTCAAATGGATCATCACAAAATGAGGGATCAATGGCTTCATCCCCAACTGCAACTATATCTAGATCTTCATCATTGGAACCCAAACTGGTTCCACTAGTCCCATATGCTGCTATATCATCGTCCTCCTCCTTGACATAAGGGATTAGATGAGTGAAATGTTTTTTATTAAGTTCCTTTGAGAGTTGCATAAGAAAACAATTAAAAAAACACTCTTTAATGTTGTTTTAGCCTTGGATTCGCTGTGGGTTCATCTGGGTTCGCTTCAGCAAGGACCCGGATGAGTCCACAATCAAAACTAAGGACCCTGCCTGGACCCGAACCGAACCCAGGGACGAATCCAAACCCGTACGGACCCAAACCCAAATCCGGGCAGCAGGGGACAAATCCGGCAACTAAGGTTTACGGCAGCATTAAGGTCTTCTCTCTAAAACAATTGAAAGAACAAGACACTGCAAAAAGAGAAATATGACACATCAGTTTTTTTAATAAACTCTACGATTCAAGGGCAATAATTATAAATTTTGATTACGAAATATGATTTTAGTTAAAATAAAAATATGTAATATTTAACAAAAGATACATCCCATTCATATATGAAAAGTCACATCTCTATATACAATATATAAGACAAAGATATAGAAGAGTGTAGCAGATGCAAAAAAGATTTATGCAAAAATATTAAGAGAATATAGACGTGATTTAATTGTTCATCATTAGTTGAGTAAGCAAACTTGATAAGGTGGAGAATTAGCTTGTGTGCAGTGTGTTGGTGCTCAAGAAAATAATGGCGGGAGTTCGAGCTTCCGGTGAGTAGGTGCTCATAAACATTGGGGTTGGAGCCTCTACTAGGTCGTAGCCCACAATTCCTATTTTATATATAAAGCAATTATTTATTGTGGTTTTCTCCCACTTTGGGTTTCACGTAAACATTGTATGATTGTGTTCATGCACATAATTGTTTATTTCAAGTTATTGTTTGCATAGAAGTTTTAAATTGGCAAAGTTGTTATTATATTGATTCATCCTCGCCCCTTCCCCCCCCCCCCCAGCCTTCCCTTCTCAATATAATCATGTGCTCTTTAATGCTTGTATTTAGTAGTGTCTAGCTTTCATAATTACTGACATAACTAGAAATAGACCCTAAGCGTGAAGAGTTCATCCTGATGATCCTTCCTATGTATACTCTTGTGGGAGATCAAAAATTCACACTTAAAGGGAGCTTACTATATCTTCTAGATGAGATATGTGATCTCCCTTTAATCTTGACTTTCAACTAAGGGATTTTATAAACTTCATCCCAAGACAATAAAAGATATCGATCTTCATGAAGTGGTGTTTCCATACCCATTATTATCAATTATTAGTTTGCTAACTTACATGCATACACATGGTGGTCATATCACAAATAATGCACATAGTGATTATCTCAAGCATGTACAAATACAAAGGACTAGCTCATACACATTACAGGTACACAAGCTGACTAGCTTTTCCATACATCAAATACATAGTGAGTAGCTCACCCATACACCACAAAGACAACAGTAGTCAACTTATAATTGAATCACAAAGATAATAGTCACTCGCTCACACAAGCATCACAAATATAATAATGATCAGATCATATACAATGGCTATCCATCCCATATCCATAGTGCACCTCGGTGAGAAGGAAATTACCACATCCTTAAAGATCGTATTAAAAATTCTTGATGTTTACCAGTGTACATGGATTTAATCGACTACGAGCAATTATTTCATAAACATATATTGATATTGATTTTAAACATTTGAAATAGGCTGTCATCAGGTCATTCAAAGCCGTAAGTCTAACCATCGATATAGAAATGTGGCTTCCAAATTATCCTTCTATGGATTCCCATGTATTACTTATTAAATCTACAGCCATAATGTGAAACAATCATAAATGAGTAGTAGTGCATATATCTTGATAGATGTAGACAAACACACTTAAGCGCTTACACAAAATCATGCACATGTTTCCTAAAAATATGTGACACAAGCACATACATATTTATGAGAAATATAAACAAGACCTTGTGTACTTCCTAACCTCAATAATATTATTTTTTAGAAACAAACACTTATGTACTTTATGCTAAAGCACAAAACATTCGCTACTCAAAACAAGAACAATGTCGATGCAAATAACAAATCGATGGGAATGCCATAGAAGCAAAGAGTGGTAGCCTACTCCACACAACTGACCTCCTTCAAACAATTTTGATCATTTGTCTATGTAGGGTGCTCCCTGACAAATTTCCTCATCTTTGAGCTGCTAGCAACATTTCCTTCCACGTTTCTACTGCCATTCTGCATTATATCGACTGCTCTCCGACTGCCCTTGTTATAATTGCTAGTAAGATACACACGAAGGGGTTTCTATAAAAACTTCCAAAAATCTTTCGAGAAAATGTGATTGGCAGCTGTAATGCTAAATTCTTGGCCAGCATCCTCTCAGCCCGTGCCACATTGAGAGCTCTAGATGTTTGACATTACACCTCCCAAAAATGAGAGTTTTGGGGATGTCATTGTTGCAACAGCTCTAATTGATACACACACAATGTAGAAGCATAGACCAAGCATGTAAACTGCGTATATAATGGCAGAGAGAAATATGATCGCATGGAGCTATCAAGAGTGTGGGATATGCACAAAACAAATTTGTTGGAAAGAGTTTTTGAAAATCAGCGGGCAAATGCACTTTGCAGCTGCAAACAACTTTCTTTGTCAGTGTCTTCCCAACCTCAAAGCAATATTTTCTCATGGAATGCAATGATTCCAAGGTTTGTAGATAATGGAATTCGTGAACAGGCCTTGGAGTCTCTCAAGAAAATAAAAGAAAGTTGGTGTAGAGCCAAATTTCACACCATACCATCCTCCTTCCAGCCATAGCCAAAAAGGAATCTTAGAAAAGTATAGCCCCCCCAATCATGCCTTCATTGCTCCTCTTTCTTCCTCAACACAAAGCTTAAACTCTCTATTTTGATGGGTCATCCGATATTTAAGCGGCCACACCTTAATTTTATTTGCTACATATCTTCAATATTGGATCGCCTAAGACATGTTGCCTCCTGTATACCTGCCCTCCTTTCTTCATAATTGCAACTCATATCCTAATGCAATATATTCAGACAACTTGGACATTGACTGCTGGGATGTGACATCATTCTCTTGATAATCTATAAATTTGCCCTCATCCATCATTTTCAGACACCCATTTCCAATATGATATGTTTTTGCTAATTTAATCATCCAAAGAATGCTAATATTATGTTGTCAATGCTGCTAGCACCCACATTTCATTGCAACCCAAAGCACATCCACATTCAATGCTCAAACGGAGATTTGAGTGAGTTAGAATTAAGGTTTAAGATTTGGATTTATATACTTTTTATTGCTTTGTTCTATCTTTGCTTACAGATGTTTTGATGTATCCAACATGAAACCTTAAATGACTTCTTGAGCCATTTGTTATAGTGGCTTTCTTGGCTGCAATTACACAGAAAAGGTGAGTTGCAAATGGACCAGGTTTTATTGCTCAATACTGGAATCATAGTTGCAGCCTTCCAAAGTGTTACCAAGTCCGCATTCTATTACTGTGAACTGATGTTTGGGAAACTGTATCAGCAAGAAGCCAAGATTTGATTCTTAACTATGATCCATGTCAAAACAAGTACAAAATCATGTCAAAATACATCTTACTGTAGGGGGACACATAGGAGTCCAAGAACGTCCCGGGACATCAGCAAGTCCCCAAGCACACAAGATGTGTAGCGTTGCTCGGGTGGCAGCAGGGGTACTTCAGTACTCAAAGTGCTGGTCCTAGGGAGGTTTTATTAGACCAAAGTAACTAAACTTAATCTTCTTTATTGTTTTCTCACAAAACCCAGCATCCTTACAGGAGATGTCAGAATGAAACAGATCTTTACTAACGTGAGTTAAACAAACCAGATGAGTAAATACTAAAACTAGTAATATTCAAATTAAGGTGGAGCTTGTAACTCTGGGAAGCTAAGAAGGAATTACCTGTTCATCCTAAAACTGTATAACACCTTTCGGGGGATTAAGAGTATCCAAAATGGTCCTAATATATGTGCATGTACTAAAGACCTTTGTGGGATAGTTTCTCCTCTAACTCAGTGTCACTATAGTTATATTGAAACAGCTCTCTGTAATCGTATGCTATCATCTCTAAATTGATACAGCTTTCTAAATAGTACAGCCTCACCCATGGTACCTTTTCTCAGCGTCATCTTTGACAGTCTCAATTCCTTTTTAAGTAGCAAAATTATATTAATAGAAATCCGATTGAAATTGAGCTTATTTGCAATAGCTTCTATAGCAACCTTGGCCCCAATTCCAATCATAACATCTGTATCAAATAAAGTTCTTTAAGCTTCTCATGACCTTCTGAAATGGCTTCGTATATTACAATGGGTTCCATCATCCTTGAGTTTATAACTCTATTGTCTCTTGCATAAAACTCGGTCAACAAATTCTTTATAGCAAATCATTCTGTTAAAGTTGGAGCTGCTTTTGAAGTCATAAAGTTTCCTCCAACATTAAAAAACCTTAAAGATGGAGTCGTATCCTTAAAGATGGATTTTCCCTTTGGTGTCCTTTTGTTTGGTCTGGTTGTGTTGCTACCTGTTATTTTAATGTTCTCTAAAGTCTTTGTACAAATTTTCGAGTTTCTGGAGCTTTGGTTTGCAAATGGGGTGTGAGAATGGTCTATTTTTTTTTTTAAGACTGCACTTCCTGGCAGAAGTTTTATCGCTAATTTTGTTTGAAGCTTAATTGAGTATTGATTTTTGCAAAGGTCTTGCTAGGGCAGCTTTGTAGCCCAAATTTGGCTAATTCTGCACAATGGTGATTAGAAAGACATTCAAGAAGGAATGAGCATGGCGTAAAATGCAGGTCTAAACATTTAATTCCAATATTTCTTTGTAATATACCCTTCTGGATATTTTTTCCCAAACCCTTGATATTTAACTGCAGATTCAAATCCGAACAGTAAACCAATATTTAATCTAAATTCCAGAACATTAATCGTTCATCACCAGTAGATAAGCATACGAAAAACTCTAGAAAAGAAATGTATCTATTTCTTCCAATAATCAGAAGTACATATTAAAACCAGCAGTTAACTCAAATAACCATTAAATACGTTACTATATTATACAACAGCAATACAATAACATGCAAATTTCCAAATGATCCAATCTTACAAACAGTAAAAAAAAAATCAAATTGGCAAATGTAGATAAACCTGTAAGAAGGCTAGGTTTGCGTCCAACCTCCAAAGCTTCTTCAAGGGTTTGCGTCCTTGAAGAGATAACCAGCAACTGTTTCCAGCTTCCAAATTAATATTTATTTTAAAGATTATAATCTTCATATATCCTCACGTGTGAAGCTTGTTGTACCTTTATTACTTTTCCCAATGTGATGCACGCTCATTCAAGCAATGTGGGATAAAGCACATTTTTTGTCCTTCAGTCACTTAAGTGAACATAGTACCTTTTTAAATAAAGTGACAAGTTGAATGAACTTTGATAGTTACTTAGTCAATAAACCATATAGTCATCAGGCATTAAAATAACTGACCAAATGAACTCTGATAAGCATGTGCAATAGCTCGTTGGAAAGCTCTTGGCGAGACACTTCCAACCCAGCACTCAGGTACCAAAAATACTGAGCTCTGACTACTTACTAAAAATAGTAAGCATCTAGACAACCTGCCAAAACTGCTCTAATGGGTCTGGAACTGGAAATGTCTAGGCCAAATCTCGAACTGAACCCCGTAAAGAACCTTTTTGCCTCTGAAACCTAGGTGAAGTGAGCTGGCCACACAAAATTATAATGTCCCAAAAAAAAAGGGACATTACATTCTTCTTCAACAGAGTTGCAAATGTTATGTTTTTGTAATGATTGTTCTTCTTGTGCTCTAGTTTTTGGGTTGTTAGGGCATTGCTGAATGCCTAACCTTGTGAACATTGTGTTACATTGTAGAACTCCTTGTAGAGGTAGAGGCAAAACTCACGGAATGAATTTGTGATGTAAGTTTAGTGTTTAATATTTTGGATGGACTGTTCATAGCTATGACTCAATCGTTGTAAATTTGAACCTGGTCTAGATAAGCTCTTTTACTTTATGTAATGTTTATTTTTAATAAATTAGAAAAATTTATGGAGAAAAAAAAATTATTGTACTAAATAAAAATAATGATCATAAATAAATAGTCAGGTCTCTAATGGCAAGAATTCAAAGCAAACTAGAATGAAGTTGTAGGGTTGAAAAAGACAGCACCAAGGCGCCAAATATCAAAGAGGGCACAACATGGAAAAGACGTCACCATAAAAGCTTTGAAATAGATATTGGGGTAGAGACTGTTTCGCCCTTTGGTTGAAAGTATAGTTTTTGGGTATACTTTTTGGTGTCAAACACAAGCAAGTATAGTAATGACGTCAAATTGTATTGCATTTGTAAGTATGTTAAATCCCCAAACGATTGTTAATGGGATATAGATGTATTGGGCAGGCTATTGTTCACTATTCTGGTTAATGGGTGGGGAGTTTTACTATTAAAGCCCATGAATTTTTTGGGTCAGAACTTGCGTATCACTCGAATGGTATGGGCTGTAATCGTCGTATATGCAAGATATAGAACTTCTAAATCTCTAGTTTTACTTTAATATTATTACAAAAATAGTTGTGGTCAACAAAAAAATAATAATAATAGCAATAAATAAGAATATTAAAGTACGATTTAAAATTAATCAAATTAACATATAAAAATCAAGAAATGATAATAAGCCATAATAAAATATAATTAAGGAAAGGTTTGATATCTTTGAATATGATAAAATAGAAGCACTGAGATAATCGCTAAAGATCAATTATGAATGGTTAATAGCAAGGGATATAATATCCAAATCATCAGCATTAAGATTCATTAAAAGATATCAATATATTAGATAAAGACAACTAGACCTTCTCCTAAGAGAAAACCATCAACATAAGCAAACAAATATGACGAACTTGACAAGTCAAAGAAGCAGTTCACCATGGATCAATAAATAAGTAAATTGATTCTTCATTAATAAAATATCGAGGAAATTGAAGATAGAAATCATATTCCACAGAGTGGTTAAAACAAATATCATACGTGAAAATATTAATAACATTAAAATTATAAACATATTGACATTGAATCTTGAGCACTATTTAATTTGTGTGTATTGGCGGATAGAAATATGTTGAGTACTTATCAAACTCCATTATGTTAATGTTTTTCCCATAAAATAAAGATAAACAGCAATAAAAGGAATAACAAAATAGGTATAAATGACAAAAGAACATAGTAACCCGAGGACACCACTGAATTATTGATGAGATAATGATACTCATACTTTGATGCCATTTGAATCTTCAATCTTTGATTATTTTCATTTAAGTTATTTGATAGAAGCTAGAAGTTAGAACTTAGATCTCTTTCTTGTTCATTGTTCGATATTCAATGCAATGTAAATACTAAAACTAAACTAGCAATAGCAGTCTTGATGAACTTATACTTCATAATTATGTCTTATATTGTTACACATCTTTTCAAATTTAGCATTTTACGTATCATATGTATAGTAGATACAATATAAACCCTGTCCCCCGCCGCCACCCACCCCCCTCACCCGTTGTCCCATAATTGAGGCTTGTCCCCCCATCCTAGAAACTTGTCCCCTAGGTCGGTGTAACTATACACAAGAGATTATCCTGGGAATACCCTTCTACTTGAAGGGACAAACCTAGCCACACCAACAAAATATTTCTTTTATTGATGATAAAAAATTCTAGTACAATGCTTCTCGTTTGAGGTGTTTTGTTTTCACACAAAGTAATCACACAAATATATAGAATTGAGAGACTCTTCACATCACAACCGAAGGCCTCTTCGATATCCACAGAACAAGTCTCCTCATATTTCCAAATGCATACCTCTTCGCATGACAAATGTCTCTATGTATAATATTATCTCGAATATTGTTATAAGTATTTTCTTCAGCTAAAGATGCCCATAACAGTCATATTTCAAATTCATAAAAACAGAGATAAAGATCTTCATCACAGCTACAATCTTTAAGTCTCTGTCTTAGCAAGAGTGAATCTTTAGAATGTAAGGCACACATAGTTGCAACCAAAGATGTCAATATCACATAGATTTTCATAAACACATGTTATCCCAACATAACATAGTTCAACATAATTACTTCGTAATCACATAAAATTAAAGTCACGGAGTCATATACATGACTTCCACCATGCCTACTCATAGAGGGGAGTCCACCATACCTACTCACATAGGGTAGAACAAGGGCTTTCAACTTAGACTTCCCCTAGAGAAGAATGCATTTCCACCATGCCTACTCATAGAATGTGGAACAGTAAACTTTCAACTCAAACAATAAACTTTCAACTCAAACTTCTCCAAGAGAAAGATGCATTTCAACCATGCCTACTTGCAAAGGGTGGTCCATCATGCCTACTCGCAAAGGGTGGAACAAGGGATTTCACCTCAAACTTCTCTTTAACAAAGGAGATCTCACTAATAGCATGAATAGGAATGACAAAGATTTTCTCTAAATAGGGACTCCCTCTCAGCAAAGAAAGCTTTTGAACACCACAATAGGATAGGTGATTACAATTTGACCAATCAGGGAACTATAGCGGTTATACTGCCACATAAGCATGCAACGAATTAGATGCAATCCTCTTTTTAAAGCTGAAAAATCTCCCTCTAAATATCATTTCCTATACATCATCTTCCTCTCTTAATGAAGACATGTATCATGAATACAACCAACGCCATTATGTTCATTTCATTGCATCTTGATGCATCCAAAAATTAAGAGAGATTAGAATCAACTTATCATAAAGAGAAACATTCAAATCAAAGCATACACTATTCAAAAAGATATAACAACGAAATATAAAATTATAAAATACTTATCTCTTTGCAATGAGCTCTACAAAAGGAGACTACCGTGTTATATTTTAAATACAAAGTTGAGGACCTGTCTTGATCAATCTAGTAAGCAAAGCTTGTGCAATATAAACATCCACACTATGGCCTACATCTTGCATATGCTCGTAAAATAAATGCAAGATCCACCTCCCTTTTCTTACCAAGACAATTTATCAGTGTTAATATATGTGACTAGATTTTGTTTCAGACCAAAATCCACAATTTTCTAGAAAAAGTTTATTTCTAATGTCCACAATAGCAAAAAATACTGATGAGGTAGAGAAAAAATCCTGCACAAAGAAACATGAACGCACTAAGAAGTTCTTTTTTTCTTCATGATAACATATCAATAAGACATAACCAAATTCAATACACAGACTCCAGATTACATGAAGAGAATAATCACTTGTACAAAGAAGAATTTCCATGAAGACAAAACGATGTCAGTTACAAATGACATCATGAATATGAGTCTCGACAAGCCCCTTAAGAGGACCTTCAACATTACTATTTCTATCACTTGAACACATTTATATGTAGATATTGTAAAAAGTCTACCGCCCATAGAAAATCTGAAGCTCTTTTCATAATTGACAACAATTTGAGTTCTTTCTTTAGGTCATGCAAACGCATAAAAGAGAGGAAGTGCCCTGCATGTTCGATTTCCCGCATCCATATCAAAGATGTTCCTTACCCATAAAAATATAGTGTTACTCGAGTGCTCAAAAACCCAACACACCGTGTGTGCATATGTCCCCGGTGCGAGTAAGTCATGCACCCAAGTACTCCCACAACGCAAAAAGCGTGGCCGCACCGATTGGAGCACCCGGGTGGGACACGAGGACGCGCTCAGAGGGGTGCGCGCAAGGTGTGGCCAACATGTTGACTAAAGAGTCAAACAAAAAAAATTGCAATTGTTTTTAACTATTTCTTTTAGCAAGGGAACCCTAATTTGGTGTGCGTCCCATGAGGTCTATTTCATTTTTGATATTCATATTTGAACAATGAATTTTGAATCTTTCATCTTTGTCATTTAATAAATTGATAGTGAATGGTTGACTTACATGGTACTATGTGTGGTTTATATTTTTCATTTATCATTATCGTTATTATCATTATGTCTAAGAGTTTTAGCATTTGACTAAGTTCAAAGGTCATTGGTAAAGGTTATGAAGTTTCAAGTTTTAAGTTTGAACTTATGATTTGTGAATCGCATTTCAATTTTCTATATTCAACTATATTTGGTATGTTATATTGAAGTATCATTTCATAATTAGCATTTTCAGTCTATATATACATATATACACTATGCAACCCCCCCCTTCTCTCCTCCCCCTCCACACCCCCGCTGTCCCCAAATTGAGGCCCTTTTTTTCCCTACACCCGAAACTTGTCCCGACGTCCCCCAACAACCCCACGCCCGTGTAACACTGTAAAAATCCCTGTGAGCTTTTACTTCATCTTATTGAAACAAGCCATCATGATTTCTTCACAATACTTGTTTCCTTGAATCATTATAATCTCATCTCTAGCATCAACATATTCTGAATTTTGGACTCTATTTAAAATCCTACTATGAGCCTTGATCTCATCCTTCATTTGTTGGATAATCTTTCTGCCCTTTCCCATGACACAGACCACTTGGACATTCGAAACAATCGTGTGAGTAATTACATCATTGGCATCTTTCTCAACTTTCGCAATCTTGGTATGAACTCTAAGCAAAGCATCATGTGCAAGTGACCTCTCAATGGTCTCTTAAAAAGATCGAATGTTCGTCTCCCTCTACTGGTGCAAAAATAAGTATGGCCCTTTCCTCACATCCTTGTATTATTACTTTCTCACTTATTTGAACCCCTATCTCACATCATATTAGAGATATAATACTTCCTCATTTCTTATGATGCCCCATCTCATTTCTTGTAATCCTTGTCACATTACTTTCTTACTTATTTGAACCCCTATCTCACATCGTATTAGAGATATAATACTTCCTCATTTCTTATAATGCCCCTAGCCTATACCTCAAGGTACAAAATTGTTTTCTACATAATATTTTATATATCAGATCATTATTTGCGTCAAATAATAATCACTGTAGAGCACTCTCTCAAGTCGAATATCCTTGATACAATATAAACTAATGAAGATGAATAATGCCCACTAAGCCTTTTCAATAATAGGACAGTCATCCTTGTATTATTACTTTCTCACTTATTTGAACCCCTATCTCACATCATATTAGAGATATAATACTTCCTCATTTCTTATGATGCCCCATCTCATTTCTTGTAATCCTTGTCACATTACTTTCTTACTTATTTGAACCCCTATCTCACATCGTATTAGAGATATAATACTTCCTCATTTCTTATAATGCCCCTAGCCTATACCTCAAGGTACAAAATTGTTTTCTACATAATATTTTATATATCAGATCATTATTTGCGTCAAATAATAATCACTGTAGAGCACTCTCTCAAGTCGAATATCCTTGATACAATATAAACTAATGAAGATGAATAATGCCCACTAAGCCTTTTCAATAATAGGACAGTCAACAAGCTACAAACAGTGCAAATTCATTTAAACACAATGCCAATTAATCATACAAGAGTCACTTTATCATACCATCTCTAGCATATAGGACACAAAGATGGCCTTAAATAACACATTCACTATCAATTCATTAGGCAGTGATGGTTGAGATAAAGAAGAGCACTTCGGACAATAGTTATAACAACCTATCAAGACAAGAGAAATCACAGACGGTAGGAAACACATACACGAAATTTTCTCACAACTATCATAAACAAGAACAATCACATTAGATCTTAGACGCTCTCCTTTATTGTTGTTATTGACCTGGCTCTGATACCCTGTTAATATTTTGCCCAGAAAATAAAAATAAAGAACAATTAATGGAATAACTAAATAGGTAAAAATGGCACAAGATTATCCAGGGAAGACCCTTCCACTTGAAGGGGAAAACCCAACAACAACAGCAAAATATTTCTTTTATTGATAATAAAAATGTTCAAGTACAATGCTTTTCCCTTGAGACAATCCATTTTCACACAAAGTAATCACACAAATATATAGAATTGAGAGACTCAACCAAAAGTCTCTTCAATTTCCAAAAAGCAAGTCTCTTCATATTTCCAAGCACATGCCTCTTCGCATGACACGTCTCTACATGTAATATTATCTTCATTACTGTTATAAGTATCATCTTCAACTAAAGATGACCATAATGGTCATATTTCTAATTCATTAAAACTAAGATAAAGATCTCTATCGAAGCTAGAATCTTTAACACATTGGCGGTTCAAAATTGAACTGTTGTTATATTGACACGATGGTCATTATGGAACAACAAATAAATATTACAGCCTTCGGCATTAAATCATCGGTGATACAACTTCGACTACAACTAATCACTCAAATTCATGGTGAGAAAGACTATGTATCTAATTGACATAGTCGATATCAGTTACTGCTGCCAAACATTTGAACATAATCAATGAATTGACAACCCAATCGATTAGATCTTCAATGTGTGGTTGGCACAACAATCATAATCAATAATATATAAAACATGATTAAGAATATATAGTAACAAATCATCATATAATAACAAATCATCAAAATTAAGCCTAAATGACCATTAACTAAGGTTCTAAAAGAATGGGCTAAATATAACAAGAACCTATGATATTAAAAATAATCTAATACCCTCCCTTAATGGTGTCATACTATCAACTACCCTGCAAAAGACAATGTCCGGTAGTTACAAATGCTAGTGAGATCCTCCCTCTATCCATAGTAGATCAACGACCAAATGTGGCAAGAAAAAAATGGAAAACGTGGTCCCCTTATTTGAAATGATGTGCAACAAGAGATTAAAGCCACTAATTTCCACTTACCCTCCCAATACCAGCAAACAGATAACCAAAAATCGCCACAAGATAACAATCTAATGTTGGACAATTGAAGTATCCTTCCTTGAAATATGAAACCAATTTTTGTAACCCTCCAAATGTTACAAATGAGCAAGATGCCCCAGAATAAACTACAAGATACTATGCTTTGACGATTACAAAGCATCATATTTTCAAAAAAACAATAAAAATCATAATAACACGAGAACGCATCCCTACCTTTTTACCCGACGCACCCGAGACAAGGACCAACCTGGGACTGGGGGGACAATGTTCCTACGTCCCCAATGGCGCCACCATCTGATTGACATCTCCTCAAGGATGGGGGGACAAAAACAAGTCGCTTGAATCTTCTAGAGGTCAACTGAGTGTGCGCTATCCAATTGAAAAAAAATAAACAAAACATGTTTTAATATTCTATTGGGCGTATTGAATATCTTATCATGTTTCTCAATATAATCATCTCGATGATGAGATACTCATACTTTTGACATCTATGACTTTTATTATTTAATATTTATATAATAGAAGTTAGAACTCTTTCATTTGCTCATTTGAGCATTTAGAATTTTGATATTTATTGTTCAAAGTTCTACTTTAATGTTCAATATTCAACACTCAAGTATTTTAATTTTATTATTTTAGTAAATTAGTATTTTACATCTTTGTCTTATATTGTTATACAATTTTCATAATTAGCATTTCATCATATGTATAGTATATACTATATACTATATACCCCCCGCCGCCATCCCCAAATTGAGGCCCCTTTTTCTCCCTATCCCAGAAACTTGTGCCCCCGTCTGAAATTTTTACAGGAAAAAAAAATGAAAACCCATCAAATAATTTTTGAGGAAAAAAATGTTAAAACCCTCCCATTATATGAATTGATTTCAAGGCATAGGAGACAACCTTGTCATTTGAATATAGAGTCATCAAGGCCTTTCGCTAAGACCATTGTTGTAAAGGGTGCAGATCTATTGACCTTTTCTTGCAATCTTTCTTTATGTGACCAAACTTGTGACAATAATCGCACTAAACACTCTTCTTCTTTGATGATGTGGAAGGTTCATCTGACCCTTTTTGTTGGGTAGACTAAGGTGAACTTGCATACTATCAAAGGCTTTCCCTAAGAAGGCCACATATTCAAATGATGAGGAGCTTAAATGACTCCCAAACTATTGCTTCCATGTATCCTATTGCAAAAGCTTGTTGTAGACATCAAAGAATGTCAGAGCAACACTAATAGAAGTGATATTGAGCGTCTTTATGAAGTGCTCGTAGGATAATCGACAACAAAGAATGTTAGAGCAACACTAATAGAAATGGGTGTTGCTTAGACAAATAAGCAAATGTATAAGCAACACTCATTTGTGAAAAACTAAAGCAAGGAGTATAATCTTATAAGCTATAGTTAAAAAGAAGTCTCTTGCAATTGAAATTACTCAAAACCCTAAGAGATTGTCTAAGGGAACAACATAGAGACTAAGTAAATTGCATTTCCAAATGCAGTACAAGAATAAAAAGAAATACGAAATTGTTGTAGCAGAAGATATAGGTAAAAGGGTTAATGTTGTCATCTAAGTAGACCATCTTGATGGATGCCAAAGATCTCTTATCAAGGCCAAGAAGGTCAAAGTCCCACTCTTGGTCTTAGATTGGACAACCTAAGAAACCTACTACATTTCCAATAACATTCTTACTATGAAAGATGCAGGTAAGAGAGTTAAAGTTGCAATCTAAGTAGACCACCTTGATGGATGCCAAAGTTCTACTTTCAAGGCCAAGAGGGTCAAACTCTGTCTCTTAGGCTTAGGTTGGACAAACTAAGAACTCCACTACATTCTCCCACACCATTCTTACTATGAAAGATGCAGGTAAGAGAGTTAAAGTTGCAATCTAAGTAGACCACCTTGATGGATGCCAAAGTTCTACTTTCAAGGCCAAGAGGGTCAAACTCTGTCTCTTAGGCTTAGGTTGGACAAACTAAGAACTCCACTACATTCTCCCACACCATTCTTGACATAAGAGATCTAGGTAAGAGGGTTAAGGTTGACATATAAGCAAACCACCTGGATGGATGCCAACGCTCTACTATCAATTCCAACAGGGTCAAGGTCCCACTCTTGGGCTAAAGTTGGACAACCATTCTAACCATAAGAGATGTAGATAAGAAGGTTAAGGTTGTCATCTAAGTTGACCAACTTGATGGATGTCAATGGCCTTCGAATAAAGACCAAGGCAAAAGTTATATTTTTAAGCTTAGGTTGGACAAACTAAGAACTTTGCTAAAATATCCATAGCAGTCTTACCCTGAGAGATGTAGGTAAGAGTGTTAAGATTGTCATTAAAGTAGACCACTTTGCTAATCCTACCACCAAAGCAAAGAGGATCAATAACTCGCTCTTGGGTTTAGATTGGACAAATTTAGAGCACCATTATAATCTCCCTACCCTTAGTTCAATGATGAGCTAGTCACATTTTCCGACAGGGGATAGATAAGGAAGAAAGCCAAGCATCTTGTTAAGTAGCCACCTCACATTGAAGATAGGGGAGCCGAAACTCCGCTCTTGGGCTATGTATGGGATTGTCTTCCACTAACTTATCATGACGGAATCTCTAAATTACGTAAGAATGAGAATAACATAGGAAATTGTATTTTTTGAATATATATACAAATAGATAGATATGTATGTGTATCCACAAATATATACACACATATAGATATATATATAGATAGATAGATATGTAGTGTGTTCATTTTGTGGTTGCAAGGTTCATGGTTAAAAGCATAACGACGTAAATCTTGCAAATCATTTCCCTAATCTGGGCTTATGTGCAAATTGTAAATTGTAGGGCTTAAGAAGGAATCTAAATAAGCTTGCATTGGGTATATATTTTGTGTGCTTTGTGTCTCTATGCATTCATGTGCATACTATATGTATGATTCCTATCTTCATATATGCAAGTGCATGCTTTGTGTTCACATTGTGTATGTTAAATGTTTGGCTCCATATTCTTAGCAAATTAGAATATTAACTTAGACTTGATCAAGAAATATGAATTTTAAAATGAGAACAACCTATTGTGAGAACATTAGTCAATTCAGTTTAACATCGCAAACCTTGCAAGTTATAAATCTGTGCTAATGGATTTCAAATTTGCAAGTTGAGATAATATCAAACTAGTACAGCATGTCGTGAATTATAAAATAGATCTCCATGATTATTCAATCATTGCTTGAAGGCACATAATTTGGGAAAGGGGGATTATCATGTTCTCATTTCGAAACCAGATTCAATTAAAATAAATAAACAAACAAACATTATAGTTATTTGTAGCATAGTTCCCTCCCATGAAGGGTATCAATCAATCTTATTAGATTTCCACAATCCATTAGAATATAATTTTTGCTTCTGGATTTGATTGTGTCAGTTTTTTTAGCATCAAACTAGTACAGATAATCAGTTTTTGATGCTAAAAAAACTGACAAAATCAAATCCAGAAGCAAAAATTATATTATAGTTATTATTATAATCATAGTTGTCAGTTCGCAACATCCTGGCCTAGATTCAAAGGTGGATGCACGATGATGCGGATGCACTGACAGATACTCATAGGAAGCACATCCTAGGCATCTAAATGTCTAGGATGTGCTTCCTGTGGGAGTCCACAAGGCATCTGTGAGCTTTCAAACACCTCCATTGGCCTAATGTAAAAAGCAATGCTTTTTTGGATAAAAATAAAACTTAAAGCACATTAAACATGTGCTAAATAACATTTTTTATTTGGATTTGGATTACTAAATCTTGAATCTTGATTGATGAACATTGAATCGTGAACTAACTTTTAATTTTGTAATTGTAATGATTTTCTGATGTGCATTGGAATCGTGAACATATACATATATGATATGGCTTATTAAGTTATTAGTTATTTCAATTTAAATATATGTGAACTATAGAATATCTTGATCAATGGTGAAGCATTATACTATAAAATGATTTAATTTTGTATGCATTTCTTGCAATTTTTTTGCATACATACATGTATGCATATAAACCACATCCAAAAAATACAACACAGAATACGCATCCCCACACTTGATTCTGTCACTCGCACCCAAATCACCAACTAGATTATAATAAATAAATAAGAATATGAAAAGGTATATAATAATAATAAATTTAAATATAAATTTATTTTTTAAATGATAATAAGATATATTACAGTACAACTAAAGGTTTGATATCTCCAAACGTGATAAAATAGAAGCACAAAGATAATCACTAAAGATCAATTATGGATGGTTAACTGCGACGGTTATAAAATCAACATTATCAGCACAAAAATCTTATTGTAAGCAAAAACCATCGATGTAAGATACAGCAACTATGGCACACTTGATTAGTCAAGAGAGTAATTCACCATGGATCAGTAAATAACTATAAGTATTTTGATTCTTCATTAATGAGATATTTAGAAAATTGTAGATATTGTTCAAATTCAAGGAAGTGATTAGAACAAATATTATACGCAGAGATGACATTAAACATATATCCAAGTATCTAACTTCGACCACTTGCCAAATGCGCCCTATTATTCATCATGAGCCCAAATCACAGATTCATACTCTCCTTATGACAGTGAACAGATGCCCCAATTTTCAAGCCTTCAAGTGTCTGTTTGACCTATTTTCGAAGCCAAAACCAAACGCACTGTGTTATTTTTTGACATGTTTGTTTGCAGGCAATTTCATGAAGGCAACTTTGACGGTCAATATCTTTTGACCCAAGTGTCGTCATGAGATGAAATCTGACTGGGTATAAGAATGTGGAACAAAGAAATAGTGTGTCTAATTTCAGGACTCAGTCAGGTGCTTTGGTCAATTTATAAAGCCAACCTATAGGCCTTCTTGTCAGTAAATCATAGTTTGCAAAAACAAGGTAAACGAGTTCCAAATGATTAATTAGCAGTTGTTTTTTATCCAGATTGAACCTAGTTTGTTCAGGGAGTCAAGTCAATGGTTTCGAAGGACCGGGTGTTTCAATTTGAAAAAAAAATTGCCGGACCCACTTTGGGGCCCGACTGACTTCACCAAATTGGTAAAACATTGGGAAATTGACTATTTCAAAAGGGGGTCATAATTGTGTTGATTACTATGATGTCGTAGTACACATATATCATCATTTTCTTCCAAATGGATGAAAAGTGAAGTGTTATATGACATGGCTAGCACCTCTGGTCAGATGTTTGATGAAAGGTTGTCGTCAGTTACAAAGGATGAGCTGGAGCCAATTAAGCCCTGGGCAAAGTTTCTTATATTCAAGTCCATTGTATTTTTGACATGGTGGCAGGGTGTTGCAATTGTAGTTCTCTATTCCTTGGGCATTTCCAATGGTGCTTTAGCACAAGGTCTGCAATCCAAGGCAAGTGTTCAAGACTTCGTTATATGCATAGAGCTTGTGTCAATCGTGAAACCTATGATTTTTGTTGATTGTAAAATCCTACGAGAGTGTTATGAGGCTTTTGTTATGTACTGTTCTGGGAGATGTCTTATAGCTTTCTTGGTTGGAGAGGAAAGAACTGTTGATTTCATGAAAAGGCAAGGTTGGTCAAATGCCAAAACAGGTCTGTTAGAACCTTCCTCTGGAAAAGGACTTGTGAAGCATCCTTTCCCACTAAATTTTTTAAGCCATGGAAGCTTGGACAATGGTTTTTCCAAGTTGTTAAATTTGGTATTGTTCAGTATGTGATAATAAAGACTTTTTCTACACTCTTAGTAGTGGTTCTTGAAACATCTGGGGTAAACTGTGAAGGAGAGTTCAAGGTAAATTGCGGGTATCCTTACTTGGCAATTGTGCTCAACTTCAGTCAATCATGGGCATTGTACTGTTTGGTCCAATTTTACACCTAGATTTCTGAGCAGACTTCTTTATCCTTCATCTCTATCTCCTCCAAATGGCACGTCTTGGAAAGGAACCATGTGGCACAACACATATAGATAGGCATTGTGCGATTCAAGTTCATAACGGCGCCTGCTCTTCCACAAAGCAGCTATTTAGGGCTCGGTCGTAGATAGAGTAGAGGGCCAATCTATAGCCTCAACTTACCCACAGTTTTAATCCCACATTGGGGATGAGATGGCTTAGTGAGATAGTTAAATGCCTCGACACTCAACATCATAATGTCTTAAGAGACACGCGTAAAGGCAAGAACTGCTCATGCATGGAGGGGCCCACCGTGGCTTGTTGAACAACAAAGTCGGCAAAATTTTGACCAATCAAGCACAAGGGAAGGTGCCACGTGGCGCATGATGGAGGAGAAGAGAGAAAGACACTAGATCCTATGATATATCGTAAGATCGCAAGGCAAAGGATTTGAAGCATAAGACAATATGATGGTCATCTGGTCTAAAGGAGAAAGAAATGGAAGTTGAGATGTTACGAGGAGGTCGACATGAGTTCATAAAGAAAAACATTTAGAGCTAAGATGTGACGAGATTTTCAGGTGGTAGGGAGCTTGAGAAGATAAAGTTGAGATGATACAAGGATTGTATGGTCAGAAGAAAAGAAAATGAGGCTTACTATCTTACAAAAATCGAAAGATCAAGAGATTGAAATTAGAAACTAAAGATCTTACACTTGAAGAGGTAAGTCCCGCTCGGGTGGCATTTGACTAGTGGGAGGACGACAAGTGGTGCCTAAGGATTAGAGAGATAAGGATAGAAAATAAAATAAAAGCAAAATCAAATGTTTCTCCACTCTGTATGCTCACATGAAAGTTGAAGATTTAAATAAAGTTGACATAATATATAGTTCAAACTATATAGATCATTTCAATTTTTCAATTTAAATGTCTTGTTCATGCCTTGGGTCAGATTTTTCAGATGCATACTAGGGGCACCATTTCAATCAGAAATATGGAGTATAATATACCACCAGAACCGGGAGAAGCTGAATTTTCCATTTCTGTAGTTAGAATTTGCACAAGTCTTCAGTAGCAGAAGTTATAAGCAGTTTTATAATTCTAGGGCATTCTCAGCAATAACGAGGATTTGATGTTTTTAGATGGAATAAAATCAGATTTAGATGAGATCAGATGCACTGAACGACCACCAAGAATGGAATAAATGTTTTGGGGGCAGATATAGAGATCAGGGCTTTCCCGGCAAGAGGCAATTGAGGATTTTCATGATTGAGGGTAGTAGAAGACAAACAGAGTTAAATTGAAAGCTTCTGCACATTTTGATGAATATCTGATATTCCATCAAAGAGGGGTTTTCTCATTATTTTAAGAAAATATTTCAAACATTCTATAACAATTGTGATCAGATTTGATTGTCGATTGAAGAGAGAAGTTCTACAGCAGGAGAAGGAAGAGTTTCATATGGACACTTGGCAGTGTTAGATCAAATTTGGGAGTTTCTTCCTCTTTATATATTTCTCTTCTTTTCTCATTGTAAAGGTTCCAGTTCTTGGACATTTTTCACTACTGTGGTACCACAAGGATAGTTCTAGTTTGGTTGAAATTTCTTCCATGATTGTGATTCCACCGTTCTCATTATTCTTCTTTGTTATGAACAACAGTGTAGTTCGTTTCGAGCATTTTAGATGATGCAATCATCTATTGTGTATCATCTGTGTCTTTTGCATACATTTGATGTATTAGTTTCAAGGAAATGAATACAAAGCTTTATCGAAAGTTTCAATCTGAACCTTGTCTCGTCTTTGTGGGTTTGTAGTTTTTTGTGATATATGTACAAGGTGCATATTGTCTAGTTGCAGCGTGGTTTTGAAGTTGTATGTCAATGTATATTTTGATGTTGGGTCAAGGACTTGAGTAAATTGTTTGATATGCATTGACAGAATTGCAGGGATCATAAGAGGATCTGATAAGTACGAATTTCATTTTGAAGATAGATGTCTATTTGCAATGTGAATGGACAGATCAAATATCTAAGTATATGAGTATATTTTGGGTATCCATGTGTATGTTCTGATTTAGTTTATGCCCAATGGCTAGGGGACTCATCAGCTTGGAGATTGCATGTTTTTGTTGTTCATACTTTGGTCTTGCTGATAATCAACATCATTAATCAATTATCTTTTCCCTTTATGTTTAGGAGCTGAAAAGAGTTACCTTCACTTAGTTTATCAAGTTCATGAGCCCTGTTATTAGCTATTTCATGTCCATGAATGTTTGCATAAACATAGAAGATTCAGGGTTTTTATCTATTTTGTATAGATTCAAATGTATGCTTTGGAAAATCGGTACCGTATAAAAAGAATCTATAGGTTCACCCGCCTAGGTCTTGCAGAGCCTGAAGGAGTATATAGCCTTATAGTTAGCCCCGGTGTTTGAATAGGTACATTGAACATGGGAATTAGCTGCCCCTAGGTATATTTGTTCTCAACATTGTGTTATTAAAAAATTGTTAAGTCAGGAGCCAACACGTGTGAAGACATGAAGACCGACTAAGCACTAATTTATGAATGTGCGAGGTATAAGTAAAAATCTTATATTGCGCAGTTAAGTGTAAGTGATATGAGATCCATGTGCAAGTTGTATGTATGTGAACTATTGTATAAAGAGCTTGAAAGATATGTGAGCCTTATGTGATGCGAGCTTTGATGTATGATCAGAGGAAGTGCAAGTTACAACAATAAACAAGTATTGTATGTATACCTACTCTTGTGAAGAACTAAATTATATTATTGCATGTTAGGGGAGTGGGCTCTTCTTGCATACATTGTATTTGTTCTACCAAATCCTAACAAGGTTGAAGCAACTCCTAATAAGGTTGAGGCTTCTAACAAGGACTCGAGACACTACATGTACTTCATAGACTCCTAATAGGGTCAATATCCTTAACCGGATCCTATTGTTTAGTGAATCATCTTGTGGGTATCATCCTTGTATGCACCCTAAAATGGTCACCTAGACTATGGGCCCCCATTTATCAATTTATCAATTGCCTGAATCAATGCCTTGCAGTATTTTATCAAATCATTTTCCTTGATCTAATCTTAATTAATTCAATTATTTCAATATTTCCTAAGGTTTGATCATTTTATCCTCAGTCTTATTTAATTAAAAGAAAACTTCTCTTTTAATTAAATAAAATAATCACATTTAATTAAAAGAAAAATCTCTTTTAATTAAATAAAATAATCCCCTTTTAATTAAAAGAAAATCTCTCTTTTAATTAAATAAATAAAATTCTCACTTAAAATCTTTATTTGTGATGAAAAAAAGGAAATAAATTCAACATAGAGATCAAAAGGGCAAATTTGAACCTAATTGGCTTGGACCTTACATCATTACAACAACTTTTGGGTTAGGTATATTTACTGTCTAAAGCAAAGGGAGAGCAACTCCCTGATCCTATCAACGTCTTGCACCTAAAGATGTTCTATCCATGATGCACGTTCTATCTCGGGGCATCTTTTGTACATACTTATTGATCCTGAAAAAAAAATGATATATTGTCCAAAACTCTAAAAATCAGAAAATGTCCTTAAAAAATGATCATCTTAGTGAAAACCTAGCAATAGGGCGCTTTAATGTGTCTCCAAAAAAAATTATATATTCCAAAAAAAACTAAATAATTTTTTTTTTTTAAATTGCAAAAATTCCTTAAAAAAAGAAGAAAATAATAATAAAATCCAAGTGGTGAAAACCTAGAAACGAGCGCTACTTGAGGCCTTTGCACCCCTATTTCTTAGCGCGTGTCCTCAACACTTAGCCTTTCTCCATCATGCCTTGTCCTTGTTGCCTTGGTTTGGAATCAGTCTTGGTCTTTGTCTAGGGAGCATAATTGTGTTAGCTTTGGTCTCTTGGATGTGTTAGTCTTGAGGACACCTTACGAGCGGTGTCTTTTTCAACCCACATCAACTATATTTTTCAATACAACCCCTGACATCGAGTGTTTATCAACACTTATTGGTTTGGCCTTACCCAGTTTTGTCATGTGATCTTACCTACTTGCAAGCATTCGATCCTTATCCTCGAAACTCAATACCAATCAACACACTTAAATTTTCATACACAAATACTTACTGCTTGAGCTATGTCATGATCTTTTCTTTGTGTGCTAACTGTTATTGATTTTCATTGAGTGTCCTTGTCTAATAAGACTCTTAGGTATGCATAGCTGGAGGACTTGAGGCATGGGGCATGTTTTTATTTTCTTTCTGCTTGTGGGTGTGGTCTTCAAACTCTAGAGTGTCTCTTGTCGTCCCCTTGAAACACTTAGGAGATTTGAGGCATCATCCTTGACTGTTTTTGGCACAGTTGTTCTTATAGTCATCCTAGCATCTGTGCCTTGATGCGAGCGTGGTTTTGCTACATTAAATTGGGAAAGCCAACATCGAAGTTATCTTGACCTTTATATTTTTTATGCTTATGTTAGAATCTTTCCACTTTCCAATCAGATATATAAAACATTCATATCTTCATAGTTGCACTCGGGACTAATGATGATTGTGTGATTTTCTAATGTCTGTTAATAATGGCCCAATGATGAAAATAAGTTCTTTAACATTCTCTAATGAATGATGAACACAAAATCCTATGTTACAATTGCTCTATTGCAAGTACACTTTTGCATTTTCACATAACTTGCATTCTTAGATATCATGTTAATTTGCATTTTTAGGTTGCATTATGAGTTTGAGAGGGTTTTCCTTCATCTTTCTTGTGGACTTTTAATCAAGTGTGGTCATGTTTGATCTCCATTTCCTTATCTTCTTTCGTTATCTTAATCGAAATTTTCTATCTTAAACTGTTGTTTGATTTTGGGGCATTCTATTTCTTAAGGAAAATTCTCTTTCTTCTTGCCATTTCTTTCCACCTCTTCCAAACTTCTATCTTCCATTCGCTTTCACCCCACTTCTTTTCTTCTAATTCAGCTTTGGGGCATAAGCTTATATATTGGAAAACTTAATAACTAATTGGGAAGCAATGCATTAGGCTAAGAAGAGCAAGCAGAATGTGGCTAAGGTATTGCTTGATTTTGAAAAAGCCTATGATAGAATTAAATGGCCTTTTGTTATTGGGATGCTACAAGCTTTTGGATTTCCTGAGTTGTTTTGTAAATGGATAAAGGTGTTGTTCAAGGACTCTTCAACTGTCATAGATGTGAATGGCAATCTTTCCAATCCTATTCCTCTCGGGAGATCAATTAGGCAAGGTTGTCCCATTGCGCCTGCCCTTTTAGTGATTGTTGTTAATGCTTTATTCTATTTGCTCAGAGATCCCTCCCTTGGTCCTCCTATGAAAGGTCTCCTCCTCCCTAACAATGATACTCTACTTAGTTTTCAGTTTGCCGATGATACTTCTCTGTTCTTGGAACTTGAGGAACTGAATTTTTGTAACACCTTGGATAGACTTAAATTCTCTTGTTTAGCCTCAGGTGCCAAAATAGATGCTCATAAATCCTTAGTTTTAGGTTGGTCTAACTCTACTCTCAATTGGGTTTAGTCGATGTCTTGGCAATGGAAAGGCCCTAATGAGATTGTCAGATACCTCGGTATCCCTTTTGTTGTTAATCCTTCTACTAAAGCCATGTAGGAGAGGTTCTTTGATAAAAATCAAGAGAAACATGTTAAATGACAGACTCACTTTCTTTAGCGGGAAGAGTACAAGTTGTGCAGAGAGTTTTGGCATCACATCATCTTTACTTTGCTTCTACTTGGATAATGACTAATCAATAGGACAAAATTGGAAAAAAATTGAGAGATATCCTGTGGTCTGATGCAATGGGAAATAAAAAGAGACACTGCGTGAATTGGCAGTGGTGTTGTAAACCCAAGCAATTTGGTGGTTTGGGTTTGAAGGATCTAAAAAATCATGCTATTGCTCTTGCCTCTAAGTGGATTCTTAAGGCCATTTATGGTAATGAACCTTGGAAAGTTCTTATCAGAAATAACATTCAATGCTCTATTATTTCCAAAGCTAAAAGTTGGATGAACATTCCATCTTGTGATTTATGAACCTTTTGTACCTTGGCTTTCATTGTTTTTACTGCTTTTGGTACTTTATTTTTGTTGGTGTGCATCTCTGAGTCTCCTTTTTCTTTCGTGAGTGTTGTTTGTCTGTCGTTTGGGCTTCTCTAATAATTTTTTGGTAATCTTTCCCTTCCCTGCCATTAACTATCCACCCTAGATCACTCGTGAGAAACTTAAGGAAGGCAATCATGGTTGAAGGTGGAGGAGAGACGTCTAAGGATATGATGAAAGTTGATGAGGTTTTAAACAGCACCCATGACCAAGATAAGCAAAAGGAAGTGCCTAAGAAATTGTCGTATAAGGCAGTGATGGAGGAGTCTTCAACCTCTTGCCCCTCCTCTACTTTCTTTTCTAGCAAGATTGATAGGAGCACTTTGGATGGAATTCAAAGCGACCGAGCCACAGCCAATGGAGATAGACTTCGGGATAGAGGCAACTCTGCATCTGGTGTCGGTGGAGAAAAGGAGGAAGGTAAGATCCCGCCCCATAAACTAAAAACCCTTTCTCTCTCGCCAAATGAGGATATGGTAAGAGCTATTAAAATAGAACAATCTCAGTTAAAACATATTTCAGTTTTCTTTGCATGCTTAGATAAAGGATTTTTGCCCTCTCGCAAGTTTTTGATGAATGGGTAAACTTGGTATTCATGTTACTTTCTATAGAATGGTTCAAAGAGGGCTTTTTGTTGTATTTGTCAAGACTTATAGTATGCAAGAAAGAATACGAAGCAAGATATTTTGGGATGTGGGTAAATCTCTATTCAGAGCCTTCCCATGATCGCCCTCCGAGGATAGATAAGCCTATAGAAATTGATAAAAACAAACTTTTTGATGTTGTCCTAGAAAAGGAATCTGATACTATTGTCAATCCCCTTTATGATACAGAGTCAACTCCTACAAATGATCCCATTCCTAGTTCTAAGATCATCCCAAGTGGTCCTTCTCGGTTAAAATCCATTATTTATCCAAAAGATAGTGATGTTGTGCCTTTGGTTAAAACCCCCATCAAACTTAATGCTCAGCAACTTGCTCTTAATTCTCTAGTTGAGAGGGCAGAGCTGGTTAAGAATGCTAATCACACCTTGACTGATAAGAATATGCAGTTGAATGGGTCGAATTCTCCGGGGATGGAAATCTCTCCAGATATAAATAGAACCGAGTCCCCTTTTTGTTGAAGTCACCAACAAAAGGAACAAGAAAAGAAAGAGCAATGATAATCAGATACTAACCAATTCTAATGGTTCTAAAATTAAACAGGGAGATATCACTAATTGTTTTAACAGATTGTATAACAATGGTAAGAACAGCCCTAAAAATCATGGACATGATCAATGTCCATGGCTGGAATGTTGGAGGGTTGGAGATGAATAATAGGAAATACATTGTCAGAAGATGCAGCAATAAACTTATACAAAAAGATTTTATTTGTTTACAAGAAAATTGAAGTTGTTGGTTTTTAGGCCCACACTATTTTAAAAATGCTTTGGGATCATGCTATTGCATTCTACTCCAACCATGAAAGAGGAAGGGGGGCAGTTGCTATTCTTGCGGGGCCTAATTGGGTGGAATATATAGTGAATAGAGGTGTTTCTCCTTGTCATAGGGCTTTGTGGATTGTATTTTGTAAGATGGTTAGAGCTTTAGATTGTGTACCTTCTATGCACCTAATGACTATAGAGACCGAGTTGAATTGTGGGAATGGGCTTCAAATAACTTGCCTAACACCAAGTGGATTTTTATTGGTGACTTTAATATGGTGTAACATAGGGAGGATAAAACTAGAGGTAACTCTTTCAATTGGAAAGGTAATGAATTATTCTTCTGGAATAAATTTAAGAGGAAATTTAATGTTCTAGATACTCTAGAAGATAGAAAAACAGAATTTTAGGATATATGGTATACTTGGAGCAATAATCAAAAGGGTTCTCAAAGGTTTTACTGTAGATTGGATAGAGTTTATGCAAATTCTGCTCTTCTTTGTTGTTTCTCCAATCCTAGGTACTCACCTATCACAGATACTCTAGCTTCTCTTTCTGACCATTCTCCTATCTCTGCAAAGATTGGATTGCAAGATGAAATTCCGATTTCTAGGATTAAGGTTAACAAGCCATTTAAACTTAATCTTTCTCTCCTTAAAGATCAGAATACTGTTAGTACCCTCAGGCAGGTCACTGATATTGCTAAACTAGTTAGTGGTGATGTTTTACCAAGAGAAATGTGGGAAGGATTAGTTGATGTTTGGAAAAAGATTTTTCAGATTATTGGTAAAAAAAAGTATGGATTTAAATGCTGAAGAAACTAGGGCACAAACTAATCTTAACCAGGTTGAGAAAGACCTCCAAATCAGAATTCAAGATCTAGAATTAGAAGCTGATTCGATTAAGACTAAACACTTTTTGAGGAAGATCCAAAATTATAAGATTCAAGGGCAGAGAGCTAGATCCAAATTGAATTGGAATCTGGAAGGTGATAGGGGGTATAAATATTTCTTCAATATTATTAAGGAAAAGAACAAACGGGAGTTCATTGAACACATTAATTTTAATGTTGGAAAACCATCAAATCCAAAATTAATCTAGTCAGCCTTCTTTGAATATTATTCTTAGCTTCTTTCATCTGAGATGGTGGATGGTAATTATGAGGCACTTGATGAATGTTTGCAACTGATTCCCAAAAAAGTGTCAGAAGAAAATAGCAACAGATTAAGCAAAACTATTACTTTGGATGAATTAAATGGGCTATTACTTCTTTAGCCAATGATAAATCACCAAGATGTGATGGTCTTCCTATTGCATTCTATAAAACTAACATAGATTGGATTTCTAGTGATTTGTTAGCACTCTATGAAGACTCTTTCAATAGAGGATCCCTAGGCAACAACATTAATAAAGGCATGATCAAATTGATCCCAAAGGTTGGTGATAGAGCTGAAGTTAAAAATTGGAGGCCAATAACATTATTGAACATCTCCTATAAGATTATTGATATATTGTTGGCTAAAAGAATTGAGAATTTGCTCAATAGATTTATCTCAGTTACACTACAAGTTTCATTAAAGGTAGGTATATACTGGAAAACTTAATAACTAATTTGGAAGCAATGCATTAGGCTAAGAAGAGCAAGCAGAATGTGGCTAAGGTATTGCTTGATTTTGAAAAAGCCTGTGATAGAATTAAATGGCCTTTTGTTATTGGGATGCTACAAGCTTTTGGATTTCCTGAGTTGTCTGTTCAAGGACTCTTCAACTGTCATAGATGTGAATGGCATTCTTTCCAACCCTATTCCTCTAGGGAGATCAATTAGGCAAGGTTGTCCCATTGCCCCTGCCCTTTTTGTGATTGTTGTTGATGCTTTATTCTATTTGCTTAGAGATCCCTTCCTTGGTCCTCCGATGAAAGGTCTCCTCCTTCCTAACAATGATACTCTACTTAGTTTTGAATTTGCCGATGATACTTCTTTGTTCTTGGAACTTGAGGAACTGAATTTTCGTAACACCTTGGATAGACTTGAGTTCTTTTGTTTAGCCTCAGGTGCCAAAATAGATGCTAATAAATCTTTAGTTTTAGGTTGGTCTGACTCTCCTCCCAATTGGGTTTAGTCGATATCTTGGCAATGGAAAGGCCCTAATGAGATTGTCAGATACCTCGGTATCCCTTTTGTTGTTAATCCTTCTACTAAAGCCATGTAGGAGTGGTTCTTTGATAAAAATCAAGAGAAACATGTTAAATGACAGACTCACTATCTTTCTTTAGCGGGAAGAGTACAAGTTGTGTAGGGAGTTTTGGCATCACATCATCTTTACTTTGCTTCTACTTGGATAATGACTAATCAACAGGACAAAATTGAAAAAAAATTGAGAGATATCCTGTGGTCTGATGCAATAGGAAATAAAAAGAGACACTGTGTGAATTGGCAGTGGTGTTGTAAACCCAAGCAATTTGGTGGTTTGGGTTTGAAGAATCTAAAAAATCATGTTATTCCTCTTGCCTCTAAGTGGATTCTTAAGGCCATTTATGGTAAATGAACCTTGGAAAGTTCTTATCAGAAATAACATTCAATGCTCTATCATTTCCAAAGGTAAAAGTTGGATGAACATTCCATCTTGTGATTTGTTTTTTGGTGATTTCAAGATCAGGGTATTTGGTTCTAATGTTTTTACAACCCTCTGCAACGCTTGGACCCATTCAAGGATTCTCTTACCAATTAGAGGTGATGTTGGCTCTTCCCCATCTTATGTTGTCACAGATAGATCAATATGGTGGGGGGTGTATATAAATGGAAAACCTCTGGCACTTACACAAAGTTGCTCAACAAAACACTGGAATGTGTTAGGACTTTCATTAATTAGTAACTTAGTGATTGATAATCGGTTGGGTACTCAAGATAATGTAAAAATCCTCACCTGGTTATAGCAAAAATCAAACCCATTCTTCACACTACCTGGGTGTTGGGCATTTTGTTATGCGTTTGGCAAGTAAAACTTGTATACAATGTCAAGAGTACAACTTCGAAAGAACATAATGTAATTGAACTATTCCCAAACAATTATATCATTTATAAGATTTCAAAATAATCCAAACTTTGAGATTTGCGACAAACATATAGTTTTGAAATAACAAGCAACTCACTCCAAAGGAAATTCATCAAATATTACAGCTCACTAAATTTCCAGAATTTTACTCACTAATGGAACAAATTACTAGTTTTGTCAATTTATTAATTTTGAGATGATGAACAACCTTGCCAATAATCTAAATACAACTCTAAACAGTAATTGGAACCTGTAATGAAGATAATGATGCAGCCCTCCCTCTAATAACCATTTGCAGCTGCCTCCACCATTTGCAAACCATAGGAATACATAATTCCCTTCTGCTGTAATGAATTCAGCTTTACACAACTCCCAGTGGCTGTCGTTCATTATATATGAGTCCAAATACCTCTCACAACTTGGTCTGATCTCCCACACAGCCAATCTTGAAACCTCAATCCAGTCTAATGTCACAGTAGCTTGCACACAACCATCCTATCTCAGACTTATCAATCTGCTATCCAAATACCCCAATTCGATGCTACAGAAACCAGTATTTAAGCTGTGACCCTTAGAAATGTCAAATGTTACCTCCAATGTCCTTGTGTTTTTCAGAGATTGAGATTGTAGGTGTCACAAGTATATCCACCCAGCCTGTTATTGATTGGAAATGCAGTTTGAATATGCCTCCAATGAAAGCAAAACAATAGTCCCTCAAGCAATTCGAATTCACAATTGTCGTCACTCAGTATAAAGGAAGAACTCCTTTAATTTTCTCTACAACTCCGCCAGTAATACTTCTTTGCCACACAATAATTCCCAGCCATAGACTATTACAGTAAGGGAGAATAAATGAATTGCCTGAATATATTGAAATCGCTATACATCAGCAATGACCTCAAACAATATTAAGAACTCAAAAACTCTTATACAACAGCACGAGCACAAACTTCAGAATACAGGAGAAAGCCACGAAGGCACAATAATCAAATATATAATCAAGCGTGTCTTTCCCAATGAAACGAGCTCTCATTTATAAGCTTTCGTTGGCAAAAGTTTCCATAAAACTCCACTTAAGAAAACATGGAAGTTTCCAAAAAGAACTCAACACTAGAAACTTTCCAACTTGCTTTTTTGGAAATATCTGTTAAAGTCATTATTATAATAATAATGCAACTCAATGAATAATAAAAAAATCAGAGCTCATGCAATTATAACCTGATTAACAGCAAGTGACCACCACCTGCCAAGCCACCCATTGCAATGCCAAAAATAGCAACTACTAAAAATAGACTTACTAAAAATAGTAAATCCATAGCTAAGACCCCCAAAACGCCCTGTCAGCTCACGAGGGTCGCCATGATGAGCTAACTCTATCAACCACACAAACTGGACAAAAATGGGAACATTGCAGACCTCCCTCCCTAAGATTGCTTGTCCCCAAGCAATCCAAAAGCAAAATAAACACACAATCCACCTAGATCCCAAAGGTAGAACTGCGTACTATCCCTATTGTGTACAAGCAACTCCTGTAGCACTAACACCCAAATAACGAACATCAACATCAGAATCATCTGAAAACTGAACTAAGGGGCTAATGAAGGCAACAACCTATCGGAACTCAACACAACTAAAATAACAACCCTATCCACACCCAAGTTCCCATCAAACTGATAATCACACCCAACTGCACTGTGGAGATTGTAACAGCCACAAGTACCTGAATCACCAACTCCAACCTCTGCCAAAATGTTTGGAGTGTATAGATACTGCAAGCAGCTGTCAATCCCATCTGCAAAAGAAGGTGCTAACCCATCCCATAATGGATGGTATCAAACTGGAGCCAACCCACACTGACATAAAACCAAATCCTCTACCTGTATGTCAAAAGAAAAATGATAAGCACTCCTCACAATGTAATGCTGATAAAAACTCTCAATCTCTGTCAAGAGATCATCATCATCAAACTAGGAATCAAAAGATGGCTACTTCGAACTATTGGTCGGGTAGGATCGTGGGCAACCCTCTCAGCAAATCCAACCTCAAAATCCCTGTGGGGAAGCATAGTAGACAAAGTCTCTACAATCTTTGCCACCAACCTCTGAATAGCATGAGAGCCTCGGATGAGAGTATTCTCAGACACTGTATGAATTCTCCCTCACATCCAAACTCTCCAATAGATACTCCATTAAGGACTCTGTGCAATAGAAATTATATGTGGAAGCATCCACCTGCTCCCCTGCAACCCATAGTTGATCCTTCTGAAAATGTGGCACTGTCAACTGTCCAATACTATCAGTTGTATGAGATGAAGAAATAGATTTGCTTCTAGCAGAAGAAAGCAAATCAACATGAGGGCCCAACTCCAACAATACTCTAACCTCATTTGTACCTATTGCACCAAATATCCTGGACAGATGCATCGGCCACATCATCACGTCCATCATCCCCAACCATGGAAGTAAACTCACCACCAACCACAATATGCAACTAAACTGGATCTAGGACTGGTGTGGTTCAAACATGCTCCAACTCCACGGTCACCTCATCCAATCGTGACTGTGACTCTTAAAGAGCCCACTGAGTACACTGAAGAGAGTCCACAGTCACCTCGCGAGCTTCGGTGAGCTCCACCACCTCCTCCTCTTTCTCTAACAATGTCTCATGATAGGTGCTACCCTACTCCAAAAGGTAATCTTGGTTAGCAACTAACTGAGAGTAACTATGCTTCAAGATCCTGACAACCTCTCGAAGTGCATGAACCTCTACTAGGGAAAGACTACAATCATCGTGCTCATCTGACACAGGAGCACCCCAACCAAAGGTAAGTAGCATCATAATGCTCAAGAGCTGAAGAAATGTCACTATCACTCACCTTCAGCTGACAAATCATATGATACCTCTATAACCCCTAACTCTTATGCAAGCTCTTTGTTTCACTAACTGCACTATGATAGGAAACTAAATCTGAACTGCCCACCACAAGATCGCTCATACGTGTGCTATCGTCCTCGCACAACTCTATATTTGAGATACAACTACTATGTACCTCAACAAACTCCTCATCCGAAGAAATGGAAGCCCTCGCAGTATCAATCTCCTCGCATGTCTCAACTTCCACCTCAATAGTAAGATCCTCAGACCCATCCAAAAATTCCTCAGAGTCATCATCCAATATCTGACAAGGGGTGTCATACCCAGTACATCTCATAGCATCATCAAAAAAATCATCAAAGGTGTCTATACTATCTACATCCCCACCACTTGACAGAGCCTCAACTGTCGTCACCTGACTGCACACATGACTCTACGCCAGGTTGTGAATCAATAATGCTAGAGCATGAACCCACATCTACTGACTCCGTTGTAACATCCAAATCACCAACATCATAGCTGGGTGACTCCATACATGCATCAGCCCACATGAGGAAGCAATTGCCTCGTGCACCGGAGCAACACTATGACAGCTCACATACAAATCTCCAATAATAATCCCCTCCTCCAGAGAGTGTGAAGTATTAGTAGTAACAACAGCATCAACTGTCTCTACACTAACTACAGCAATAGCTCTGGGAACCTCAACTTGTTGAAGCTCAGTGCCACTATCCTCCACTGCCGCTAACACATGTCCCTGTGAAATAAGTTCATCATCAATAGTGTGGATAGGACTAGCAGGTGTCATACTACACAGGTACATCTGCATCATGGACACTTTTTGGAGATAACTCAAGCCTCCTTCTTACTGACCTTCTAAAGGCGAAAACCATGTACCTCGCAACGCTCTCAGTTGTCTCTAGATTTGACACACTATCTGCCAACCTCTGCTAATGAAGCTTAAGTTTCTCCATACTCTCCCTCAAGGTATTTAATTTCCTGCTATCTTCCTCACTACTCCACTAGCTCTCGGAACTACTAGGCCTCCAATATCTATCCATCGCTGGAAAAAGCTAAAATGTTGGTCACTCTGCAAACAACAATAGATTTGAAATAAAAAATATTTCTCTATCCCACGGGATGGGAGGAAACTGCTCTAATACCACTGTAAAAGCCCTTACTTGGTTATAGCAAAAATTAAACCCCATTCTTCACACTACCCGGGTGTTGGGCATTTTGTTAAATGCTTGGCAAGTAAAACTTGTGTACAATGTCAAGAGTCCTACTCCGAAAAAACATAATGTAATTGAACTTTTCCCAAACAATTATATCATTTATAAGAGTCCAACTACCTCTCACGACTTGGTCTGACCTCCCACGCAGCCAATCTTGAAACCTCAGTCCAATCTAGACACTAGCTTGCACACAGCCATCCTATCTCAAATTGATTGATCTGCTATCCAAATGCCCCAATTTGATGCTACAGCAACCAACATTTAATCTGTGATCCTTAGAAATGTCAAACGCTGCCTATTCCCTTGCATTTTTCAGAGATTGAGATCTCAGGTGTCACAGGTATATCCACCTAGCCTGGTATTGATTGGAAATGCAGTTTGAATATTCAACACCTCCAATGAAAGCAAAACAACAGTCCCTCAAGCACTTTGAATTCACAATTGCTATCACTCAGTATGAAGAACTCCTTTAATTTTCTCTACAATTCAGCAAATAATACTTCTCTGCCACACAATAACTCCCAGCCACAAACTATTACAGTAAGGGAGAATAAATGAATAGCCTGAATATATTGAAATCACTATACATCGGCAGTGACTTCAAACAATCTTCAGAACTCGGAAACCCTTATACAACAGCAAGGGCACAAACTTCAGAACTCAAGAGAAAGCCACAAAGGCGCAATAAACAAATATATAATCAAGCGTGTCTTTCCCAATGAAATGAGCTCTCATTTATAAGCTTTCATTGGCAAAAGTTTCCATAAAACTCCACTTTAAAAAATGTGGAAGTTTCCAAAAAGAACTCAACACTAGAAACTTTCCAACTTGCTTTTTTGAAAATATCTCTTAAAGTCATTATTATAATAATGCAACTCAATGAATAATAAATAAATCAGAGCTCATGCAATTATAACCTGATTAGTCGCAGGTGACGACCAACTGCACTGCCACCCACTGCACTACCAAAAATAGCAACTACTAAAAATAGTAAATCCATAACTAAGACCCCAAAACGCCCTGTCAGCTCACGAGGGTCGCCATAATGCGCTAACTTTATCAACCACACAAACTGGCCAAAATCGAAGACATTACAGATGGACTTAGAGCTAGATATGGTATCCCACAAACTCAGAAAAAAACATATACATTAATTTGCAAGGGACTTGGTACATGTAACTTCTCCAAGGCCATTGACTCGGACAGTTTTTTCACACACCTGTTGTGGAAAGATGGAATAGTGCTTAAAGAAGTAACAGTAAAGCAGTTATACACTATGCTTGTGTTTGATCCTAAAAAATTTCAAAGAGTGATCCAAGGGTGGGGCTTGTGTTCTCCCTTTTATGAATGGTCTTTCTTTTTTCAATACTTGTGGCAGTCATCAAAAGTGGAACCCAAAACTTAGGGCGGGGGCCCTAGCTCGGTTGGCTAAATCTTCCCTGTTGCAGGGGATTGGTCACGGGTTCTAGTCTCCCCCGTCCTCGTGGTACCGGTGGTCGTGTTGTGCCAGCGCTACCGGTCACGTTAAAAAGTTTACCAGGCGCACTGCAGTTTATAGGGGGGCCATGTTGCACCGATTCCTGCAATCTAAAAAAAAAAAAAAGTGGAACCCAAAACAGTTTGTTTATAAATGGCTTTTGTTGCTCAAAAAAACTTGCTTTAGGATCTAATTTGGAGCCTTTAGGTCTTACCTTTGGCTGTTGTAAAGTTTTTGATGCGGTTGACTCTTTTGAACATGTTTTCTTTCAATGTGATTTTGTTGTTATGATATGGTCAATCTTTTTGGGCAATCCTATCCTATGAAGCTCAAAGCTAGGTCTATCTTCGAGTGAAATTTTAGCTAGATATGTTGAATCTTTTGACTCTAAGCTTAATTCTTTTTGGTCTATTCTTACATGTGAAATTTTATGGTCCCTTTGGAAAGCGAGAAATGAAGAGGTTTTTCAGCAGAAGGATAGAGTACTTACTGAGTTTACTCGTAAACTCACACATTTTTCCATTATGTCTTAGGTTTCACTCTCTTTGGAAATCTCTATGGTTCACTTTATGACACTGGTCAGGGATGGTATGTTACTTATTCATAAAGACGAGGTCAACGCCTTCAAATACCTTGATCAATTCAAGGACATGATGAACTTGAATGACATAAAACAAATTGAAAGAATGAAAGAGAATCTGCACATTTCCACTAACACCCAGATTGCAGGATGGAATGATGAATTGTTTGATGCGGCTTTTCTACAAGCTCTGGATTCTAATGATGGATGGAGCCCAAATAAAAACCAATAGCATGTTTAAGTTTGATAATCAGCAATATGTACAGCTTTTGATCAGCAGAAATATGTCAGCAATATGTAAATCTTTTTGAATATTCAGTTTAATTCTCATACTGTTTTGATGTGTATTAAAGTGAAACAAATGGGCTGACTACCCTGTAAGTCATGTTTAGTAGTGATATGGTAGTCTTAAAAGTATGATATTTTGATAGCTTATGCTGAGCAGTTCATGATGAACCTGATGTAATCAGTTTTTACTCTATTCTAATATTAAAATGTTATAATTGATCCTGTCCACTTATCTATCATATAAATTATTTATAGAATTTTAAAAATAATTATGAAGGACGAAACATAATATTTCAACTCTAAAGTTTCATGCAAATATAATAAAATAAATATTTCTTACTGATCATGCCGGAAGTAAGATTGCACTGGAGACACTCATTACAGATGATCCATCCAATGAAGTTTGATTCTAGAAACACATTAAAAAAACTATTCAATAATCCAACACCCATGAGCTTAGTTCAACATTCCATCTTCGCCAGTTGAAAGAATACTATATCGAAAGTGCATATGAAGTATGCAAAATTTTGGAAAGTATATATGAGTTGTCCCCTCTTAGTTTTACATCTCATATTTATAAATGAATAAAATGTTATACGGTGGCTTTCCAGCCATCATAACTCTTCAAAACAAAAAACTAATTATCTTGTACATAATTGTTTGATATAATCAGGGACTCTAATTTCCGACGGCTTAGGATTGCTGTGAATTCTAAGGGGAGATCATAGTTTTTAGAAATAATTTAGAAAGTGGAACTTTTTCATTATTGAGCCTTTGTATATTTTTCATCGGGAAAGAACAATGAACTGAATCTCTCCCCACAAATACAATGTCTTGCTGATGAAGATGGAGTGGATAGAATTCGATTTGTTCCTTCATAATTGGTTTGATGGCAAGATAGGTCAGCGTTCAGTGTTTCACTGCTTGACTTCATCAATCAATCTTGGGTTTCCTTTGTATGGGCTTCTCCAAACCTCCAAGGAACACAAAACGTTATTAGATATCCCAAAAAATATGCCATTTTCTGCATATTTACGGCGCTTCACAATCACTATTATTGATGCTGTTTTGGGAGTCGATTTTCAAACTGGTCATCATTTTTTGATGATCTGTCTCCATTAAAAGGGAAATCCTTCTTCTCATAGTCATTTGTCGGGTTCTTCCAAAAACATATCAAGTGGCATATATAAAGTGGACATATAGAGATTCAAGATACTTTCACCTCCATTAGAACACTGTCTTTGGCGGATGTATCATTTGGACCTGGGCACTGATCACAGAGACTCGAAGGCTCAGACTCTGATCAGTCCATCCAAAAGTTTAACGCCAGCCTCCAAAGGACTCACATGGGCAATAATAATGGATGACAAAAATTCCAGACAACTGTGATCTGTATGCTCCCAACCATTCTAGTTTTGCAATGATTTTTATTATTCCAAACTCTCTTTGTATCTGTGTATGCCGAGTGATGTGCGTTATTTGTCTACAAAATCTGAGGCCGTGTCTACAGTTGGGTTTAGCTCTTGCTGAACATAATCCAGCTACAGGTGATATAGCAGACAAGAGAAAGCGGACTCCAAAGGCCAATCAGTATTACCGCAACTCAGAGCTTGTTTTCGAAAAAGATAAATTCCCACTACTTTCAAAGCTGATGAAGCACAGGAACGATTGGGAGTTCAATCTGAGCCATGATAACCATCTATATCTCCATGTTTCATTCTGCAATTACTTAACATTCCCAATGCTGATTATTTATGAGGCCTTGTGATTATGATCCTCTCTGTTGCTTGCATACTTCTTCAAATTGTATTGTTTATTCCATGTCAATGTTATTCCATGCTGAACTTATGTCTCACTGGTTCTTCAAAATTCATATCTTAACTTTAATATTAATGGTAATGATTCACTTCTTATTTAGATTTAATGACAATAAATCTTCATCTTTTTGAATGCCTCATATCCAATAGACTAGTATATCTTCAACATTACTTCACAAATAAAGGCCAGTAGGATCAATATCTTTGTTTCAAGTTCCGAATAAAATTGTGATATAGCTGAATAAGTGTATCACTACGTTGCAGAACCTTAGGCAAATTTTAGGAAAATAATGGGAGAAAACACTTGAATGGAAGCTCTGATTTGCCCAAATTTGGGCTCCATCACATTGTTCTATTGAAACAAGAGATATAGTCAAATAGCAAATAAATACATTACTTCAGAACTAAATTCCTTCAGCAATACAATTTCGGCTACAATTATATTCACTAAAATTCATTAATGGAAGACTAAGTATCCAGTCAACCCAGCAGATATCTATTTCTGCTGCCAAAGAAATGAATGTAATCAGCGAACTAACCAGCCATTCAATTAATTTTTCGATGTATGGTTAGCACAGTGATTATAATCAGTAATATACAAACATCGATTAATAATTATATAGATAACAAGTTATCATATGGAAGGTATGATTAGGAGACAAAAATTGTTGAAATCAATTATTCAATTGTATATTGTCATTGATGTTACACAAATGTCACACTCTAACCGAGCACAATTAGTGTTAAATGAGCTCAGTCAAGCACTATAAAAGACTCCAGTATCAGCCGAGCTGAATTCAGAAGGAACCAAGTTCAGTTGGCCATCAAAGACAACCAGTGTAAACCGAGTTAGGTCGGTCAATGAAGGATGCTAGTATTAACCGAGTCAAGTCGGTTACCAAAGGAATTCAGTGTTAACCGAGTGACTCATTTTCATTGTTATACGACTGCCAGTAGGTTACTCTTGTTAATTTAATGATTAATAAAAGCCAACCTAGTGGATGTTAAATATTTGTTTGAAAGGGCATTCAAGCCGACTTGACATTGGGTTTCATATATATGAAAGGTCAAGCTGTGGATCAAAGATGTGGAATAAGAAGAATGAAAAAAATGCGAAATAAGAAGGATATCTGATTAAAGACAGAACATCCAAGGAGCTGCAAAAATATTCTGATCAAGGAGGATCAAGAGGATAAACCAAAACAGTGATCTGAATCTGCAAAGTCAATTGCTTCTACTCTCTAACAATTGTAGCGGTGAAGAAATCTCTTAATAGAGTTGGCTTCACAGTCATTTTGTAAATCCTCTAACAAGTTGGCATTTCTAGATTGAAGTGTCTAAAGACCTCTAACAAGGCCACTCCTAACAGGGTGATTCAAATCCTTTGTCAGGGTCACACTTAACCATGTGTTTTGTAACCTTTAACAGGGTTGGTTCTTAATAGGGCTCACCTCATAAGAGTGAAAAGTTGTAACTAGTTGCATTGGCAGTTTTCCCAAAAATCTTGGTTTCTCATGTGTTCATGTTATTTGCTGAATGCTTTATATTTCTGCAACTAAGTTACTAAAGGTTAAAACATATTAATATATTATATTTGCTTTGTTAACCAAGTTACAGTGCATATCTAGTTCTAACCAAGAAAAGCAAGGTTTTTGCTAAATGAGAAGTTCGTATTGACATCTAAGGGATTTGGAATTATTTTTGTAGTAACTAATTCACCCCTCCCCTCTCAATTACTCCTCTTTTATTTGCAACAGACAATGATGTATCCATTCCCAAGAAAGATGCAACCATTCAATTCATAATCTATTTGAGGGGATCAATGTCATTCCGATCATGACCATCGAACATTTCTTATTTTACTTCATACCCATATTTGTATCGATCAAGATGGAGCAGCAGCCACATAAGACTCAAATGCATACATTCAGCAATATAAAACAGAAACAGATCCATAAGAATTCACTATCATAAAAATCATAGTAGGAATAGCAACCCAATTGAGGTATACCCTCCCATACGTCCAATGCATGGTCATAAAGTACTAATCACAGAAAGTGATAAGATTTCCAGATTGGCTGTCAAGCCTTCCTTGAGACAAGAAATTGGATCATCACAGACATTAGAGGCAGCATTACAGCTTACAGATCAGGTTCATATCCAGTCCTCAACTAAGTCAAAGTCTGGCATTTAACATAAATTTTTAGATCGATATAATAGCCATCATAGTTAAAATACATTTGATAGTGACTCTTAAGTTGTTTGCAGGTCTCAGTAATGGATGCACATTAATATCTATGATATCATGGATCGTATTGCAGAAGGCAGTTAGAATGTATGTTTATATAAATGATACTTGTTGATTAAGGACCATCACCACCATATAGGGAGTTCTCTATCATCAACTGGAGATTCACATAAAAATTATTGTTCAACAATATAACCATTGCAGATTAGCATCAGGATAGCAGATATTTACAATGATTTATCATTTTCAATGCAAATTCATAAAATAAAGATATTGCTCATATACATTTGCAAAACATGTGTCAGACAGACATTTATGACAAACTAAAACTAAAGCATGGAGTATAATCCTATTAAGATATAGTCTAAGTTGCCGGTTCGCGGTTTGGTTCCGGGTTCGGGTTCGAGAACCGGTTCGCTGGTTCGACAAAATTTTGAAAAGGGGTTTGGGTTCGTTTGGGTTCGTTAGTACAAAAACATGTAAAAAAAATTTTATTTTATATATATATATATATATATATATATATATATATATATATATATATATATATATATATATATATATATATATATATATATATATATATACGAAGCATGAGTTAGAATTAGAATGTAGCATAGTAGCATAAACACATTTGAACAACAAAAAACTTTAAAACAGCATAAACAATATAGTAGCAAACCACAGCGATCATTGGAACCCCTAGCGACTAGATCTCTTCCCTTTCATTTAAAAAATTCATAATTGTATCTGATTAGTTTATGCAGATCAACAGTAAGTTTTAATAAAAATTTCTTCTTTTCATAAATTTATTTACCAAACTCTTATTATGATTAACATAATCGATTGAACGTGATTAAAAACTAATTAGATCTAGCTTGCAGAAGGTAAATCCCTTTGACCAGCTGAATATTCTTCAATCTCTTTGGGCACATTCTCCCAAGCACTGATCAACAACAGTAAATTGGAAAAAGACCATTCATGGAGGCCTTTGGATAACACAGTCTAACGTCCCAGATTCAATATTCTTTAATACAATTTTTAATATACCTAGAGGAGAAATAATCAGCCAAACAGTGATAGACAATGTGGTAAGTAGCTGCCCTACCTGACCATATTCATGTGACCGTAACTTTCTTCTGCAGGGCAACATTTCCCAATAAAACGTTGTTTATTGTTTAGTGTTTGAAAAATTCATATTGCTACTCAAATAGGCTCTGAAATTCCTCGAAATTGGTCATGGTGGTCGCCACATGTTGAGCATCTTCTCTTGTGGGTGTCTCAAATTTAGTAGCATTTTGATTCAAATAGAAAGTGTTTTACAGCTAGGGATTACTCAACACTAAAAAGTGGCATTGTAATGCCTACCAACCGAGACCCAAGATGTATCAACATAAATTAAATTAAAATATGCTGTAATGTGGAAAATTTATATGTGGTTCTCCTGAGTTCGAACCCTGGTCTGAAATTTTATATGTGGTTCTCTTGGGTTCGAACCAGATCGAACCAGGCCTCCAAAAACGAACCCAGGTCGAACCGGACCAGAACCACGAACCGGTTCGAACCAGTACGTGGTCTGGAGGGGGGGGGAGGTACCCGTGCAACTTAGGATATAGTTAGAAAGATAATCCTATTAAGATATAGTTAGAAAGAGTCTCTGCAATTGAAACTAGTCAAAAACTCAAAACCCTAAGAGATTGCACAAGTGGCCCATTACAGAGACTTAAGTGAATTGAATTTCCAAGTGCAGTCCAAACCCTACATAGGAGTTTTAGGGTAAACCAGGTAAAAGTTCCGAAGGGAACATCACAATAAAGGTTGCCACACATGAGAGAAATACGGAGCATTTATGAGGGGACAAGTGAAGGCATGGGGCTGCATAGATATTTAAAAGGGGCAGCACATAGAAGGGGAAGATATCAGTGTGGTTGTGCTTGGAGAAGGGAAGCACCCCAATCGAGGCAAGAGGACACATAAGTGTGAAAAAATTGGTGTGACGTTGTGCACGGAGGTGAAGACATGGAAAATTGCATTTTCAGATAGAGGGAGAATTTTGAGAAGATTTTGTATAGTAATATAATAAAATGTTATGTAGCAAGAAAGACCTGAGAGGCTATGAATGTAAATGGTCTATCTGCAGATTGTTATGAATTAAATTTTGTTTCTTGTTGCAATCTAAGAATGAACAGACTCTGTTTATTTTATTTCTAAGATTTGAGGTTGCTGGGCAGAGAGGTGATTGCTGTTTGCATCAAAACTAAATTTATAAAAATTGATTCTGAAGAAGCTTGTGAATGGGCCTCTCATTTTATTACATAAAAACTGTCTTTTAAAGACAAAGAAGTTCTAAAAGCTATAACCATTAAAATGCCTTAAAATGTTACTTCTGATCTCTCATAAACTAAATTTAAAAACCATCGAATCCTCTAAAATTAACATATATGTCACAATCACATAGAACTCTTGACAGTTTGATAGACCACAGAAACCAAATTAATCTTCTTGATTGTTTTTTCAGAAACCCATCATCATTACAGAAGATAGCAAAATAAAATATATCTTTACTAACATGAGTGAAACAATCTAAATAAGAGAAAACTAGTCATATTCAGATTAAAGTTGAACGTGTAACTCTGGAAAGCTATGGAGGAATTACCTGCGGTTTCTAAAACTAAACAACCCCATCATGGGATTAAGATTGTCCAAAATGGTCCTAGTGTATGTGCATGTAATAAGGACCTTCATCCGATAGTTCATCTGAGTTGATGTCACTGTCAGCGAGACTCTCTGCGTGGGTGTCACTGTCAACGAGACTCTCTGAGTCGGTGTCACTGTCCGTGAGACTCCTTTTTCCATCCTCACACAACACATCCATGATGATATCTGAATCCTCGTCGATTAAATCCATGTTGTCTAAATCCTGCTTTGGGTGAAGTACATGCTCGCCCTTGGTACCTTTTCTCAGCACATCTTTGACGGCCTCCATTCCTTTTTTAGTAATGGAATTGTCAAAAATACAAAGCCGAATGAAATCAGGCTTGTTTGCAACAGCTTCCGCAGCAGCCTTAGCCCCAATCTTAGTCATTTTATTTGAGATCAAATCAAGTTCTTTGAGCTGCTCATGACCTTCCGAAATGGCTTTGCATATTGCAATTGACCCAACATCCTTGAGTTTATTGTGCCTTGCACAAAACTCGGTCAGCATATTCTTTACAGCGAGGCATTCTGCTAGCGCTGGAGCTGCTTTTGAAGTGATATGATTGCCTGACACGATGAAAACGCTTAAAGATGGAGCTGTATCCTTGAGGCTTCGGGCGATAGCAATCACCCCTTTATCATGAAGATCCATATAGCCTAAAAAAACTTCTGTGAGAGCTAGATGCCCAGAGATGACTTTGCTCAGAGCAACCCCGCCTGCTTTCCCAAACGTGCTGTCTTCTAAACAGAGCCTTTTCAACCTGCTGGCTCTCCCGAAAGCTTCCACTAAAGCCATAGCACCATCGATGCCTATGCGGGTGTCTGTGAAACCGAAATCCTCTAGAGCAATGCATTTCTTAACAAGCTCTGAAATGGCCCGTGCTGCACCATCGCCTGTCTTATTCCCCAAGAAACGCAAACTCTTAATCGTTTCAAAAGATGGAAGCAGCTCACAAATGGCTCTAGCAGCTTCTCCGGAAATGTGGCTCTGAACGAATTCCAAATGTTCCAGCGTTTTCTGAGATTTCAAGAGTGGTGCAAAAGCTTCAAAACCCTTCTCTCCCAATTTCCCTACTCCAAGACTCAAGGATCTCAGCGTGCACCCTTCTAAAGCAGATGAAAATATTGACATAACCTCGACGGCCTCATCCAAGGGTTTTGCAGAGAGATAATGATAAAGTCGCACATCTCTTAAAGTTTTCCGAACACCCATCAGAGCTCTTTTCGCAACAAGAGCTGCCTCCACTCGGAAAAGATGGTGGGGAATCTGTATTGTGGTACAATAATTCCTGAGCTCTTCTTCCAATGGCCTGAAGGCCTGTATGGCCCAGCTCTTGTCACGAATTTCGTAATGCCCATATCCAGATGGTATTTCAAAAACAGTTTCTCCGCTTGTAAGCTTCTCCATAGTGCCCATGCCCTTCGTCAAAACAAGAGTGCTCTGTTTCTGGGATCCGGAGCGTAAAATTCAATAACCCTACAATCAGACTCAGGAACTCTTTATATAAGAAATTAAAGGGACGGAGGAAAACGAGAGTTTTCTTTTCTTTTATTTTATTTTTTCTATATTGAGCAAGATCACAAGTGAATATTTTTATTCGAACAAGTCTAGTGCCTAGAAGATAATATAAAATGTACAAAGTCTCTAAAATAATTTGTTACATTTTTTATATAAATAATCAAAACTCTACAAAACAACAACCAATAAATACATTTTATAAATTATTTCAAATTTAATATAGATGAAAACTTTATAGTTGCAAAATAGGCAAGAGCCTAAAACACATTGGTAAATTGGGAGCCTCTCATTGAGGAGGTCTTGGTTTAAATCTACTCAACACATAATAATAATTAATTCAGCAATAATAATAAAAATGAATGATAAATAATCTAAACTTTGGCCGATTACCTATTATAATAATAATAAAACTTTATAGTTGCAAAAAGTAATTGAATAATAAATTGTTCTAATTGGACAAACAAATAAAGGAAAAAATTGCACTCCCTAGTGTAAGCACAAAACAACAACTCAAATTTTCAATAAATTTATTATGTTGAATTATTTTAAATACATTAAATATGAGAACTTTATAGCTCAAAAAGTAATTGAATAATAAAGTGTTCTAATTAGACAAACAAATTAAAAAGTAAAAGTGCATTGAATGCTATAGTTTATGAACTAATAATACATAATAATATATAATTGTATTTTCCTAGGCATTGTTATCAATCAACAAGGTGTGTCCTTCCACTATAACTGTTAGTTGTTTGTTTTGGGTTGAGTAAGGTTGGAAAACAACAATAGTAGTTTGAGGACTATTTATAAAATGGTGGTGGGGCATATGTATTAAGTGCACTGATTTTCAAAGCAGAGCATCATGAGGGTTTGTTATGCTCAAATGCCCTAATGGTCATATAGATTTAAGGAGTTTTGTAAACTTGTTTAGGCATATGCAATTTGGTGAACAATACTAATGTTGTGGCTATTGCTTTAGATAGACAGGTGGCCTGTAATCTTATGCCTTTTGCCTTTATAACTGTACTAAATCTCCATACATCGTTATAGGGCCCTTGCTGACAGTCTTTGATGGTATTTTCAATTTTTCCAAGAGTCAACATTAATGGCAATCATCCATAAGTATTTGGCATTCTTTAATATGGCAAGTACCAGATATCAGAAGAGGCAGAGAAAGTAGAGGCAAACCATAAGGTAGAGCTTTGTTGATTGCCAGATAATTTTCACATGTGAAGGGCATGTCCTCAAGCTCACGTCTGATCTAAATCAACAAACTCAACCCAAGGTAAACTATGAATTGAGTTGATTTTTTTCTAATCCCACAGATGTTGGCACCTTCATGTTGCATTGATTGTATAAATCTAGTTCTTGCAACATTTGTTTTTCATATATTTATGCTTTTAGAGCTTAACTTCATAAAACAATACCCTCAGATATACTCAATATTTAATCTAGATTAATCTTTATTTAGTTGTGTAAATCTTATTGGTTATGTCTGGATTAGTATAGGGAGAAAATATTTTTGTTTCTAGTATCATATCAATCAAAATAAATACCTTCCAAGTATAATGCAGCATTAATATGGACAAATTTATTGAGAACAGTGTTCCATGCAAAAATCCATCTTGGAGTTAGAATGACATCCCCTAACATTCGAAAGACAACAAACTCCAATCATTTATTCATACTTCTGAAGCATCCCAGAAACATCCCTAACAAAGAGGGTGTTACTAGTCATATTTTGATGGTTGGGAAGCCAAAATCCTTAGTTTATGGTTTTAGGCTTTTAGCCTACAAACAATTGGGATTGCTATGTGCCAAAGAGAAGTAATATATCTAGATTTGAAATCTTGTGATTGCATGACACTAGTGATAAGTATATGATAGTGGGCATAAGGTTTTTGTGATTGATTTGTTGATATGGCAAGATAATGAATGAATAGCTTTGAGTGTCCAACTGTGGGGATGTTTATATTTAGTTGGGCATATAACTAATGCTACGGACTTGGAGTTGGAATTGCCATATGATGAGCATAAAAAATAAAGCATATAGTTTTACGATACACAACATCAAATTCAAATTATGGATCGTGCATAAGAAGTCATATTTCAGTTGTTTTAAGAATAATGGCAATGGTAACTAATGTGTTTCTATGGATTCACATGTTAATATTTCAGCCGACTAATTACTTCACAAGAGGTCAAGTAGTGTGTTTTTGTAGGATAAGAAAATATCTCAAAAATAGAGCTATATACACAGAGGCCTAAATATAGAGCTATAAGCACAATTTTGAAACAAGGATGAACTATAACTTACATTATGTGTACTCACTCCTTGGGCGGTAGATGTAGAGGTCATTTCCTTTGACATATCATCCTATAAAAATTATCATACAATAATGTATGCCAACCCTATTAGTTACACTGTGATTCATATGGATATGGTAATGGTAAGATGAAATCACTCCAAAATACACATATCCACAGATACAAAGTTATAAGAACAATTTTTAATTCATTAAATAGATTTGTTCAAATACAATAAACAAAAAATTGGAACATAAAATAGTGAAGAGTAGCTATTATTGGCGTTAACATTATAAATTTGAAAATAATAATTAGTATTTTATTTGCTTTAGGTGAATAATGGGAGTGAGGGCAAATAGTTGAAGTTGAACACACCACAGTGACATTTATTCTCTGTTGGTACTCTAGTGATGTGTTGTTATGTTCCTCTTGTTGAGAATCTAGTGAGTACATTATGCTTGACCAAGTCACTTGTACAGTGGAGATCAACAAGTGCAAATCAATTATTATTCTTTAAAAAATATTTTGCATCATAGAAAAATACATACTCATACATTACTATAGACACAAACTTGATTTTCATTAGCAAAATACAAAACTCTAAATTTAAGAGAAAATGTTGCTAAATTGAGATCAAGCTATTTTTTTGTGTGTTTAAATTGTTGTCTAGGCTTTAATCCTGAGGTTCTCAACACCAAAATAGTTGATATCAACATTAATGCCACAATCCAAAACTTTGATGGCATCAAAATCAACTTGGGTGACTGATGTTGTCTTGGATACCTGATATCACAAATATAATGTGTCGCCATCATTACAATTGCAAACTTTTTGTAATTACAGTATAGAAACAATGTTTGGGTAGTTAAATACAGTCCATTTCTTTGTACTAATATTTATGCATACCATTCACAAAATTGGCCATCTCTAACTGGAAGTATACCATTGTGACCACACGATGAAACAAATGTAGATATACATGACAAATTTTAAATAATAGTGATACCTTCTATGTACAATTCTTACACACCACAAGCAATGTTGCATTTTTCATTCACATTTCACTGAATTCTTATCTTCAAAAAACTATTGTAAGATAAACAGGTTTTATTCATACTTGCTTATTTTCGGTCGGAAGTGGAAAACAGGCCCACAAACTTTTCTCATGGTACTCGCAACCATAAATACTTTAGCTAAGATGTCAGTCTTGAGGGGTCAATGCATGTCTCTTGTGATAGAATCTGAACAAGGACATGCAACCTATCAAAGAAGTTATTTTCTTTTCATCACTGCTCTAAGAATCTGCATGAGGACATGCAACTTGTCAAAAATGTAATTTTCTTTTCATCATTGCCCTACTCTCAAAAGAGGGATCTATTTGGGCATTGTTTAACTCAAAGTAAGACTGATACCTCGCATCATTTAACAAATTGTTTATATGGTGTTCCTATATCGTCAATCACAAGGACACTATTTTTTCCTTTTCCTTATTTTCCAGTAGTAGTTCTTTGAACAAAATATTTCAACATCAATACAATAAATATTATCTCCGGTAATACTTCTAAAACAAAGCCACAGGCAAAAAATCAAAAGTAATAGTTACTAACATGTATTTGCACTCATACTCTTATTCTCATAATGACAACACTGACATCTCCAACTATATTCTCATCATTTCAGTCTTTTTTTGGTACGATGAAATATGCCTCCAAAGATATGGGTTATTAAAATATCGCATCCTAGGTTCTTTTTATATTTAGCAAGTTGTCATAGAACCTTGATTAATGGTCATTTACACTTTATTTTTAGTTATCTTAATCTATTCTATTTTTAGACATCTTTATTTAGACAACTTTGTGAATTCCTTTTTATAGCATTGGTAAACTCTATATATTCAGTTATTGTCAATATGATGTATAACATATTTTTAAGTTAGAGTGGAGAAGGCCAGGATCAAGAATATTTTTTCAAGGGTATTACGTTGCAACCAATTGAAAGAAAAATAGTTTGAAAAGCTAAAAAGATATCCCCTTCACCTTCTCACTAGTTAATTCCAATCTCATTTAAATGCCAGTTATTCAAAACATATTTGAAACACTAGATTTTGGCACATTAATTAATTTCAAATTGAATCCATTCCAATAAGACAATGATTCACTTCATTGCTATTCATATACAAAAAATATTTAAAAATATTTAATGAGCATGTCAAATCAACATAGAACCTTTAGAACTGCAAACCTCAGTTAACATTTTTATGTTTGTTTTCTACATAGAGCACATTGAAATACGATTGTACCAAAATTCCAACTTCCTTGCATGGATAATCATAAGGCTCCCAAACTCAAAAAGTAGAATCAACCAGACCAAATATTTAAAATCAATTCAATACTTATCCTTGTGCAATTTCATATATCCCATTTCATGATTCAAACATATTACCATCAATCTTCCAAGAAATTTCTCTTTAATCGTTCAATTAACTACAAATTTTGAAGCAAGAATATTACATTGAAATAATGAATTTAATTTCATTAAAATAATGATGGACATTTCTCAGCCTTCAAACCAAATTTTGACACATTCTGCTTAACCTACTGCATATATTCTTCATAGGTTGCCTCTCTAATTGAAAGGATATATTCCTTCATTGAGTTACATCAAAATCACTCCAGAAGGTAGATGGCATTCAATAGATACTTGAATGTAAGTTAATATCCCCAAATGCTGATCAAGTTTAAATATAGAATACTCAGATATCTTGCAAATAAAACAAGACCACCTAAACAATAATGTAAATCATTTTCTCTTAATAGACTCAAAACTTCTGAGAATCTAAGAAGATGATATTGCACTTTGGACCTTATTGCCCTCCTAGCAAAAGCTGAGAAACAAAAAGAAGTAGTGTGCATTTTCACAGATTGTAGAACTTGATACATTGTAATGCAATAGCTTGATATATATGCATTTACAAAGAAAATATCTATGATCTGCCCACAAATTACTATTCTAATCCTAAACTCTTTTAGGACCCTTCGTTGATGGAGTATGCTAAACTCTTGTAGAACGCATATATTGCTGAAGCAACACACAAATTTTTGGCTCGGGAAATAAAATCAAAATGAGAAAATGACAGCACAATGATAGAATGATGAAATATCTAAGAGCATCCACAAAAGTTTAGGGGCCTAGACATCTTCTAACATTGAACAAAAATGGGTAATTGCTAGGAGGAGATAGGCGCATTCCTACAAATTTGTCATTCCTAAAAAATTCCTTAAAGTTGTTATCCAAAGCAATGAAAAGAACACTTGACTTTGGAATAAGGTAATGATTTCCATCAAAGCATAGAAAATATGTGGATCAAAATGACTGCAAGATGAAAACAAGATCAAATTGTTGATAAGGCATTATAAACCCCAAATGAATACATTTGACAAATATAAATTGGAGTCTTGAACATTTATTCAAATCGACATCTTGAAGGTGTTACTAACACTAAACAATAAATGCTCAAGAATGAAAGAGGATAGGTAGATAGATGAAGGGTAAAAGAAAATGCAAAAGAAGAAGTTGAGTTGTAAGAAATAAACACAACTACTTATAGCCTTCGTGGAAGAGAAGGAGGAGGGTAGGGAAGTGGCTCTATAATGTAACAAATAGAGGTAGAACAACATTCAGATAAATTGAGGAGACTAAGGTGTGATGAATGCAGTGAAGACTAAGATGACATGTGTAGGTCCCCTGAGTTTATAGATTCGTATGGAATGATCATGTTTGTGTAAGAATTCCCACATATAGCCTATCGGCTCAAAAATTAAGCATATGGTTTTACAATATTAAAATTAAAATTTAGATAATGGACCGTGAAGTCATATTTTAGTTGTTTTGGAATATCTAAGAGCATCCACAAAAGCTTAAGGGTGTGGACATTTTCTGACATTGAACATAAACGAGTAATTGCTAGGAGATAGATACATACCTACAAATTTTCCTATGATGCAACCTATGAGGATTTTTCTATTCTAGAGGAATTTGCTCAGGTCTCATATATCTATGTATGACCAACAAAGGTACCCCAAGAGATTTCTATGTGAAAATTAGCACTATTGCAGTCATTGACTATTAATCTCTTATTGTAAAGGATTATTAAAGTGTTGAAAATAAATTCTAGCTAATATCAAAAAATAACACAACTGCAACTTCACCAATAAAATACGAAAAGAAATTCAGAACACAGAGAACACAATATGTTTGGACAAATTGTCCCTAGAAAAACCCCTAAGGGAAAACCAGTTCTGCATATGGAAAATGTATTAACTTCAGCAAATCAAGAGATACAAAATTCATTGCCTCTCACTGGCAGAATTTAAATAGCTTCCTAATTTTTGCTGCTGATATTTCCCACTTTTTTCCCCAACGCTATCATTGTACCCTTGCTAATATTGCAAGATTGTTTGCTATCACTGTAAACTCATTGCTAACACTACAAGATTGTTTTCTATCACTGAAAACTCATTGCTAACACTGCAAGACTATTTGCTATCATTGCAAACTCATTTTCTAACACTGCAACTCATTTGCTAACACTGCAAATGATTCTACAACTCTTGTTGTTCTCTATACTATTTTTTTCTCCAAATGCCTCCCTTGACCCCCTTTTATACTACGAAACCAAAAGGTTTCTAGTTGCTTCTTGATCAAGACAACTCAACCAAGAAGTTTCTAGTTGCTTCCTAACCAAGAAGTTTCTAGTTGCTTCTCAATTAAAGAAACCTAACCAATAGGTTACTAGTGGCTTCTAGAAGGAGCTAATTAATTAACAAATAATTATTTGCTAATTAATCACATGTGGACAAACAACTATCAAAGTTACCTAAAACTAACACTCCCTCTTAGTGAGGAAGCTATTCTACATGACACCCAACTTATCTCTGAAGAAGATGAATTTCACCTTCCCCAATACCTTTGTCAGAATGTCTAATACCTACTCCTTCGTAGGTATGAACTATAGCTGAACAACCCCCAGTTGTACATAATCTCTGATGAAGTGATATCTGGTTTCTATATGTTTAGACCTATCATGAAACACTCGATTCTCAGACAACTTGATGCAACTCTAATTGTCATAGTGTATCATAGTAATCTCAACCTTCTAACCAAACAAGGCTACTAACAATCTTGCATGACTGTATCTTTTTTTTTAGCCTATGAATGATATATAAGTGAATACTCTTCTTCCTTGTGTCATTTATTTGGGTTTTCTGATTTGCATGCAACTGTTTGATTAAAATAAGTCTAGATGTGTATATCTTTTGGTGTCACAATGGTTCAAAAGTGCATATATGGGTAGAGATTGGTTTGAACACTCTATTTTTGGTGCATCACCTCCTTAGGTTAGAATAGGTAGATTTTCTTTTACGCATTCCTTCTCCCTTTTCCTCTCCAAGAGTAGTTAGGTGCATCCTGATAGCAAAGGAAGCCAACCTTCTCCAGAGACTCAACCTCACAGTTCAAGTCCCACAACTTGGAGGTTGTTTCCAAGTTTCACAAGGTTGTCCTTATGTAAAAACTTTGGACAAGGGTGCAAACTTTTGTGACAACAATTACATTTACATGCCTTCTCAAAATGGCCAATTACATTGGATGATTGCTTTGCAGAGCATGTCTTGATAGAAAAACTAAAAAGAGGAAAAGCTTGAAGCATTATTCATTATAGGGATTGACAAGATGCCAAGAATGGCTACAAAAAGAAAGAGAAGGGGGGAGAATGATAAATGTTTGAAAAAGTGTCAGAACATCATGTCTTCTTAGGAGTAACTGATTTGGCTCTATAGGATTTCATAGTGTTGGTTACTTTGTTCAGCTCTTTGACATTTGGAATAATTATGTTGTTGGCTCAGACCATCCAACGATTATGCATGTCTATTAATTCATACATTTTGCTTACCATTGATTTGTACTTCTTCGATTCTTTGTTGATAATTGCATTTACTGCTAAGAGTTCCTGGATTTTGGACATTTGGGAATTGAGAGAGTCACCAACCTCATCAAAAAATGCCAAGAAATCTTATTTTATTCTCTCAATATCCACAAGCTTGCCATTGGTGGATACAAAAGACTCTCTGTGCAATGTATTTAAATTTTAAAACAACTTATCAATAACCTTTTGCACCAAGTCATATACATCCCTGAGCTCATTTGCAAACCTCACAGAAATTTATATGACAAATTCTAAGGATTATCTCCCATGAAATAGTGGCTTTGTACTCATCTTGAGGATCCCATGAGAAATGGACAGATTTCTCTTCGTGTCGATTACTTCTTGTAGAAGGGTCAATTGCTCTATTAGTCCATCAGCTATCTTTTGTATGGTTGTTTGATGATTTGAGGCTACCTCTCTGAGCTTGTGAGCATCCACTACTAGGCTTCCCAAGTTTTCAACTAATAGGGGGCCTTGAGCCATCATCTGATCTATCCATGCTCTTCCCACCTTCCCAAAATGCCTTTCCCATTGTAGCTTTAGAAGAAAGTTCTTGTTCTCCTCTACATTCATGTCGAATTGACTTGAAGATGTGCTTCTAAGTGAAAACATTATGTATTCCATTGACTCCTTGTTTGGTGCTTTTAATATTTCTTTCTCTACTCTAAGATCTTCTAGCTTATCCTTTATTTTCTCAATAGTTGACTTCCATATATTTATCATGGAGTTGTGGATTAGGATGCAAAGATTAACTATGCTAATCTAGAAATCATCCTTTGATAGGTAATGAAATCTTCCCTCCTTCTGTGGCTCAGAAATCTCAACCAGCATGTGGCCATTTGTTAAATTCATAGCTAATGCAAAATTTATCTTTTCTTCTTTGTTTTCTTAGATGGATGAGAGGATATGACTTGTGTGATCAAGTCCTTTGATGGAGCTTCTTCCTCATACCTCCTCTTCTTTCTATCAATGGCCTCCTTGAGCCAAGACTCTGTAGAGAGCACATTGACAACCGACTACAAGGCAATGGGATCAAATAACTTTCTTGGAACTAAGGGAGTTTGGTGGCTTTGAGAGGCAATAGGGAAGGCAATGACCTTAGTTATGGAAAGGGCTAAGGTATCCCCTTGCTAAGATGCATCTTGTTCCTAGTCATCTAAGGGGTTGGTCTCACCATCCAAATTGATGACTTTAATAAGAGAAGATGGCTTAGCCATTGATTTTTATTTCTCTTTCCCCTTATCCTTGTAATCCTACTTCTGTCCAAGTTTCCTAGTGTCCACAAGAGAGTCACTCCCACAAGTAGGAGTGATTGGCACATTTTTCTCTAGAGCCTAGTCTCCTCCTTGTCCAATAGACTGAGTTGGGCCTATAGAAGTTAAAGTAATGGTCGTGATGGTTGTTGCTACAGTGGAAGTTGCTCTAGATGAAACTCCACCCGTAGAGCCAGTACTCCCCATCCTCTTCTTCCTCGCTTGAGTCCTACCCACTTATCAGTTCTCTTGATGATCCTTTGCATCATAATCTCCATGGTATCTATAACTAGACTTGGATATGGGGTAGACAAAATTGTGTTGTCCTTGATCTTCTTGTAGGATGTGGGATGCATGAAGGCTCCATCATCTGCATGGTCAGAAACATCAACAAAATTGTAAATACAATTAATCTCATTAATACTTAGCTGTGACAAAAATCTCTCTCGAGTTTGGTACTCATTGAGACACCTAGACCAAAAATATTTAATATTTGGAACATGCCTATAGGCATATCCCAACTTCAAATGTTCCCTCACAAATTCAACTAGATCATATTGAGGCTTGAGCACCTCATAGTCTAGCAATTTAATTTTTCTCTCAAAGCTCTTTACCAAATTTTGAGCATTTGATCTGGAGGAACATGAATACGGGCCAACCACTAGAGGAAATGAAATCCTAGGTATCTTCTTCACATTAGAACAGAAGGTGTTAATTTTAAGGATCTGTCAACACAACTTGACTAGGACCATCTTCTCCTCCAGATATCTTGGCAATCTCTTAGGAAATCTGCTATAAGGTCCTATTCGTAAATGGGGGAAACTCAGAAACTAGATGAATGAGCATCCAAATTGACTTATGGTAAAAACTACCTCTAGTGAGAATCTCCTCTCTGGGGATCCTTGTAATTATTTGTGAAGGCATCATTGATAGATACATACTTCTCATAGCTTCTTTGCAGTTGTAGATGTGTGTAAAACTCATTGACTTTGGTGCTTTCATCATAATTCCAAATACCAGAGAGGTCGAGTTACATATGGTGAGTTGCTAGGGCATAAATCAAATAGGACATGTAAAATTGCTTGAACCTTTTGGCTAAATTTAACAATGACAAGAGTTCATGGAAGATGATCTGTGCCTAGACAACCTGCATACCCTCAGCACAGGTTTCTTGCACTAGGAAGAAGTGGTGCTTGAAAAACTCCAAAATCTCCTCTTTTCCTTCAGTCCAAGGAGAAGTGCAAGGATATCCACAATCTCTAGCTTTAGATTTGTGCCAAATAGAGTCTTTGGCATCTTGGTCTTCTTTGAGTGAGCAGTCTGAAACTAGGTTCTTTGCATGTCTTCCCATCTAAGGTTATTCTTTTCATTGAACATAGATGTGGAAGACATGAAATCAACATCACAGTACTGCTCCTTGATGGGAATACCAAATGCGGTCTGCAACAGTGCCTTTTTGAATGATAGGAGCATAGATTAGTTAGAAAACATAATTTACTTTGTTTTTGGGGTGTATCTTTCTATGCACTCTCATACAAGCTCATGTGCATTCACTTCCATAGGAAAACTAGATACTTCAACTAGTCCACTCTCTTTGAATTTTTGAGTGATTGGATTAATGTGTTTCTCCTATGAAGATTATCCAAATCATAGAATTTGAAGGATATGTCTAGAAGCTCTTTTCACTCACTCTCTAGGCCAATTAGCTTATCATAACCAACAAATCCGATTGCCATTTGCTAATGATTGTATAGGATGCAGTTTTCGATAAATAGTCATTTTAAATATACTTGACAAAATAAATTTCAAGCGATCTTGAAGAAATAGTTATATACGTTGGCACCACATGAATGAAATTAAATTTGGCCAACATTTATAATGACAAAATTTCCATTTAATTCCATGAGTAACAACTATTTAAACTTTCAATTCATTTGCACATAAAATATTAAATTTCTAAAAGCACTCTTACTTTACTTAGAGTAAAGTGATATGACTAAGAATCAGTTAACTGTACAAATATTTTAGCTTTGGGGGAAGTGCCTTACCTTGCTTCAAAATCCAAAATGCACAAATACTTAATGATGTTAGGATATGTAGGAGAGAGAGATACTTTTATCTTTTTTGGGAACCATTTTCCCTTTATCCAAATCATACCACAGGAAGTGATCTTTCTACTAGCTTGTGCACTCTATTCTTTCTCTTTCTATTAAAGGCTTTTAAAACTACATTTCCTTTATATCATGGTCGCACTCCTACTACTAACTTTTTTAGAAGTATCTATCAAGCATCTCAAAGAATAACTATATTTTAGAGTAGCTTTACTTTTCACTTTGATAGCCTGTGGAAATGCTATAGACACCAGGTGTTCAAATAATGTGCTAACTCCTAAGTGTAGACAACATGTGCATAATTAGAGTGCAAACTCCTGTGTCGTCAACATGAAAACTCATAAGAGTACACATACTGCTAGGTGCGTAATAAATAAATAATAAAATATATGCATTAACCTGAGTAAACTTAAGTGTAAATAGTAAATACTTATTTATACCAACAGAACTTATTTTCTCTTGTGCCTTCCAAAATAAGAGGATAAAAAATTATAAGAAAACAACCCTCTGGTGGCAAGCCTTCCAAAGGGGTTTAGAGAAAAAACTAAAGAAACCTGCAATACATGATTAGAAATGAAATTTTTCTCGTCTTCCCTTTTCAACAAAAATATTCAAAATGATAACCTTCTCAAAAACTCAAAACAAGGTGTTAGAATTTGCCTAAGGACAAAATTCACCCAGGAACTAAGAACTCAAACACAAGCACACCATAGACCAAAATAAACAGAGTATGATCAGAATGATTATATTCATTCAATAACTAGTTAAGAGTACACTAGGAGTGCCTGAATATAAAGGCCTCTGAGATACATCTAGAATGCCTCGTAATCAGCACCATGATGTGTCATGGACATGGGTTATCCTCCATTAAGCACGATAGTATGTGCAGTGATGAGAGGATAAGCCTACAAGGGTGTGACACACAAAATAGTGTTGTAGACACCATGTGCTTAAATAGAGTTGCATACTCCTGTGTTATCTACATGACAACTCACAAAGGTGTGCAAACTCCTAAGTGTCTCACAAATAAAAATAATAAAATAATGCAAAATAATAAACTAATGCATTAACCTAAGTAAACTTAAGTAAGTATAATAAGTAAATACTTATTTACACCAACACCCCCCCTTAAGTGCAACTTAGGGGAATGTCCTTAAGCTTACAAACTAGGATGAAGATGCATAATGGGTCTCGGCTACTAGGCCATATTAGGTACCCATGTACATAATGAAAATGCAATCTCCCATAAAGCAAGGAAAGAGGGAAAACCTCATGGGAAAAACCCTCCCCCAAAAAGAGAGATAAATAAGGATGCATTGATGGATGGAGTAATCAAGACCCCCCCATTACGACATACATCCAGTATATACATAAAAGAATGAGAAAAGGAAGAGAGACAAAATAGGCTCCCCCCCCAAAAGAAGAATGCCTGCAAGTGAAAGCCACTCCAATGAAGAAGCTGGTCCATGAATGCAGAATAGTGTTCCTCCCCTTAGGAAGAAACAAAGGCAAAGGTATAGTCTTAAAGACGTATGGTGGCCCTGAAACCTGCTCAAGTATCCCTGTACTGATGCTGAAGTTCACCCCTTCCAACTGTGCTGAAAAGAATGAATGCAAATTTGGCAAGGATGTCTGTCGAACCTGTTCCACTGAACCATCTGTCTCCTCAACTGACAAAGAGACCTCCACTAATTGTTGTTCATAAGGATCCACAATCACACCAACCTGTGAAGATTGATCATGTAGAGAATGGACATAAGGGTTAAAGTGAGCCCTCGCAACAACTGTAGAAGAATTGTCTTAAATAAGAAGATGTAAGTCCTCAAGTCTATCTCCCAAGTCAACTGAAACTGGAGCTAGAAGACAAGATGTACCATGCTGTGATGGACCTTTCACTATGGCAATGTAAACATGTAGACTAGATTGATTTGACCTCTCACTGCAACTGTCGATAGAACCCCACGTGTCTAAACCTATTGAAGCACTATCACTGGTGTCACTATCAGTTACCACTATGTATGATGTGCAGAGAGGAGTAGAGGACAAGTTGGGAGAAATTTCCTTAAAGTGAACATCCTTCTCCACAAAAATCTCATGTGTCTCTGGATCCATCAGTCTGTAAGCCTTCACATTGTCTTCATAATTGATGAAGGTACAAGGCCTAGGTGTCGGTGCCTTGCAACTCTTGGAAGAAAAGTTTGCCCGTGCTAGACAACCAAAGACTCTAAGGTGACTCACAACTGGTTTTCTTCCACACCATGCCTCAAAAGGAGTCTTGCCATCTAAGGATGGATGAGGATACCTATTAAGTATGTGAGTAGCACTGGTAATGGCTTCAACTTCTAAGGTAGGATCGAGAGACTTGGCCTTAATCATGCAACTTTCCATGGTCTTGAGAGTCCTAATCCTCATAGCTGCAACATCTATCTTGTGCGAACTGAATGCTAGTGAGTTCTGAAGATCAATCCCCTCAATTTTGCAAAAGTTCTTAAGTCTTCTGTCAACATATCTGTTCTCATTATCCACCCTAAGTACCTTGATCACTTTCCTTGACTTGTGTTCAACATGAATCTTGAGATATTGAAGCTTGTGAACCAATTCATTCTTATGATGAAGGAAGAAGACCCAAGTGAATCTCAAAAAGTCATCAAAAAATATGAGTATGTAGCGGCCTTGGCTGACTGAAGTCACTACAAAGGGTCCTGCTAATACCATGTGAACTAGCTGAAGAACAACTGGTGCTCGAGAAGACTTCCCTTTATCATACTTCTCCTTGAGATTCATATCCACGGAACAAGATGAACATTCTCCCTTAGAAAAGTTGATGTTGGGTAGACCTTTGACCATGTGTTTAGAGCAAAGTTGTTGAAGAGAGCAGAAGTCAAGGTGACCAAACCGCTCATGCCATAAGTTTATTTGAGTAGTAGAGTGAGTTAACAAGGCTTGGGAAGGACTCTTAGGCACAAAGTGGGAGAAGAGATAAAGCCTCTTGTCATCATTGACTTTCCCCACTGCTACCAATGAATCATCTTTGAGACTTCGCACCATCACTGAATTTGGAAGGAACTCAACCTTATGACCATCTCCAAGGTGAGTGATTTGGTAAACTGATAGGAGATTGGAGCTTAGATTTGGAACATTCAGAACATCTTTGAATTCCCCATCTTCCATTTCAACATGTCCTTTCCCTTTAACTTTCATCTTAGTATCATCTCCCACAAAGATGTGTGGTACCTTTGACGGCTTCAATGAAGAAAAGTTTTCCTTTGAAGAACGCATATGGTAAGAGGCACCTAAGTCAAGTATCCATTTTGAAGAAGAACTTGTGTTTGCCATAAGTGCTTGACCTTTACCTTTTGAAGAGGTAGGAGTAGAATCCTTGGAAGTACCTGGCACTTGAATCTTGTTCTCCTTGAGTAGATTTTCCAACTCATCGATTCTTTTTGTCTTGCAATGATGCTCATCATGATTTGGCTTTTTGCAATATGCACAAAAGAGTTTGTCCTTCTTTTCATTACTTCCCTTCTTGCTTGAAGAAGAACTGCCTTGTTGAGAGGAGGATTGTTGTGTCTCAGATTGTGTTTTCTGCTTCCATTACTTCTTCTTGTTGTTGCTATTTCCACCTTGACTTGATTTGTGATCATCACTAGCCACCAAGGCTTTGGTCTTAGATGACTTGAGAAGTCCAAAATCCACCAAGTGAGATTATTCAACAATCAACATGTCTGCAAATCCATCAAAGGAAGGCTTCTAGTAAGCAGATCCCATGGTTAAACTGTGAGTATTAAAATTTGAAACAAAGTTGGCATACTCAGAAGGTAGCTTCTTCAAGATGTGATGAATCAACTTGTCATTCTTCATGGGATTTCCACAATCTTTAAGAAGTGCCCTATACTCATTGACTTTGATGATGTAATCCTGAATTGTGTCATAATTCTTAGGATCCAAGAGAATAGATCATCTTCAATCTAAAATTCCTTTTCTTCATCCACTTTACCATACAAATGTTCAAGTTTATCCCAAGCTTCCTTAGATTCTGAACAATTTTTAATGTGAAAGAGAAGATCCCCATGTACACAAATCCTGATAACACCTAAAGCTTGTCGGTCTTGAATTTTCCAATGAATGAGTTCTTTAGCATCAGTAGCTTTGGTAATAGTACCATCAACATACAAACTATATCCTTTTTCCATTAATCTATTCCATGCAATATCTTTCCATGTAGAATAGTTGCGTGAAGTTAAAGGAGGACATTTAAAACCCATGATGCAGAAATGAAAAGAGCACAATAGAGAGACACAAAAACACAGTACACCCCCCCCCCCTTTCCACTCAATCGAAAGACCCCCCCCCCAAAAAAAATGCTGTTGGCACTTTATAAGTAGTGCGTTTACAATGTGCCAGTTGTCAAAATGAACAAAGTGGACTTTTTGATTTTGCTTTTACAACTGCCTTATGAGGCTAAAATCTTTCACTTAAGCACTATAGCTTAGTTTTACAACAATTCTGAAAAAGAATCAAAGCTTTACAATGCTGAAAAAGGCCTAATTCTGAAAGTGATAAATTGGTCCACACAACCCTAGAATCTGACTTTAGATCTGGAAAGTAGACAAAAAAAATACACACTTTTAAAAAAAATGGAACCTGAAAAAGTGACTAGATGTGCCCGTACGGAGCTTCTGAAGTTGCAAAATGTAGGATTATGCAAGTACAATCACCAAGAAATGCAATTTCTACAAAATCTATGCACCAAAACTAGAAAAAAACACCACCACTAGAAAATTTAGGAAATTCTACCTAATTTAAAAAAAATTGCACCTAAATCAGAGTTCGGATGTCCGATATATGAGCTCGCAAAGTCAGGCTGCCAAACTGAAAAGCAATATGGAGAGGGGTTTGGAAAGAAAACTGTGAGTCTAAATTTGATGATCAAATGGTCGTCAATGTAGTTGCAAATCGCTTGGAAATGAAGGTTAAATGGTCATCAATTTTAACGTAGTGTTATGATGATGTCAGCATGAAAAACACCCCATATGGTGACGTGGCAGCTGACTGGATTGTCCATACTGTACGGATGAACATGTGGATGGTCATATGGAAGTCTAATTTGGAAAATATCTCCAAATTCCATGTGATTATGTGGCAGTTCAGGGTCATTGGGTCAATGTGTACATGTGTCAAAAGACAAGTGGTAAGGACAGGCGGTAGGTCCTCCGTGGCAAATGATGAGCAGTCCACGTGTCATCGAATCAAAGGGTTGTGCGAGTAGACAATGTGCCAAATGGTGCCTTCACACTGGACCGTGTGGCGACTGAGTACTATCCAGTGCTGGGCAAGAATTTAGACCTACAGGCCAAAAAATTTACAGTCGTCGGAATCATAGATTGTTGTCGGAGATTTAAAAACAACGACCACCAAAACCTATTGCCAGGAAGGTAAGTGCAGACCGAAAGCAAGGCCAGTGGTGCTAGATTGTCGCGGCTGGAAAACTGCAGATCAACCAAAAAATGCAGTTTGGCGTCGAATTCCTCAGCATGTGGGCGTTAAAACTTCAATCTGTTGCCGGAGAACTTCTACTGGCATGCAAAAAAGTCTGTAGAACTACGAAATGGGTCGTCGAGTTTCACAGATTAATCCCACATTGACCTTGCGGTAGATGTGGTCATTGTTTATAATAGCTAGTCTGCACTGATCAAACAAAAGCCTGCAAACGTTGGTGGATGGGTCAGGTCGGGCTAGGAGTATGCCTGCCAAAAATTTTAAAGGTCGTTGCCCGAATTTGATGGTACTACTCTAGATTTGATGTGCGTAGTACGACACAATATAAATCAATTAGGATGCCCACCAAGTAATTAAATATACCCTACGACAAGGGAATATTCCACATGTAGGGCCGATAGCTGACAGCCCAGTACGTGCTAAAATTTTCTCTGCAACCAACCCGTAGGGCTAACAAAATTTCAAAAGATATACAATCAAAAAAATGTAGAGAACAGAGAATTTAAAAATACAGATCCAAAAATTAAATCGAAGATCTGAAAATAATGACCATACTAATACTGCAAATCAAGCCTCCGGGTTCCAATTTGCAACAAACAATTACCTCACGGTTGACTTTAGGCAAAGGTAGCCAAGTTTATAGTTGATTTTCATCGGTTTAGTGTTCTGGATGCAATGGCAAGGTCAGATCTGGTTCTGGACACTCCCAATTTTTGCAGCACTCCGGATTCAGGCTAAGGTGATGAAGCAAGCAAGAGGTCTCGAATGGCTTGCGATGAGAAAATCTCCAAGTTGCTTTGATACCATGTAAGAATTTTCCTAAGGGCAAAATTCACCCAAGAACTAAGAACTCAAACACAAGCACACCGTAGACCAAAATAAATAGAGTATGATCAGAATGACTGTATTCATTCAATAACTGGTTAAGAGTACACTAGGAGTGCTTGAATATAAAGGCCTCTTAGATACATCTAGAATGCCTCGTAATCAGCACCATGATGTGTCATACAACCAAGCACATGTCCACTAGATATGGGTTATCCTCCATTAAGCACGGAAGTAAGTGCGGTGATGAGAGGATAAGCCTACAAGGGTGTGACACACAAAATAGTATTGTAGACACCATGTGCTTAAATAGAGTTGCCTACTCCTATGTTGTCTACATGACAACTCACAAAGGTGCACAAACTCGTAAGTGTCTCACAAATATAAATAATAAAATAATGCAAAATAATAAACTAATGCATTAACCTAAGTAAACTTAAGTAAGTAAAATAAGTAAATACTTATTTACACCAACACAAGGATTAGAAAGTTCTAATACCATGTAAAAAATGATAAGATTAATAAGGAAGAGCAATGAAACTAAATTAATCCAAGTCAGACAAATGAAGAAAAGATATCAAAAAATAACCAAGATCCAAGATCATACACCAATGAAGAGACAAAGTAGACAAATATTTTTGAAAGGGGAAAGAAAAGAAATGGAAGGCAAAATCCCTAAGAAACAAGAGAGAGATAATAGTGGAGCAAATAACTTATTACAATAACATCAAGATAAAGTGTAGAATTGATATGAAGAATGAGAGAGAGAGACATCCCTTTTATAGAGATGAGAAAGGAGTTTTAGGTGGTTGCATGTGTAACTCTCATTTCTATGAATGTCACATTCATAATATGTGTATACAAAGTGTCAAGATCCTCTTAAGGAGGAATAACTATTCTCCTTAATAAAGAAATTATAAAGAATGAGTTGTCCTTACACATGGACAATATGATGAGAAAATGGCATGTCCTCCACATGTGGACTAGAGGACAAACAACATAAATGATACCTTGGTTTATTCCATATAATAAATGAATACAACCAAGGAAAGATTATAGGGGGATGTCACCATCCTAATAATAGATGAAGCTATTGCAACAATAAAAAGAGTGAGTGAGTTGAAGACCAAGGAGAGTGGTTGCTCCTATATGGAATAGTTCATGGAACTAATTGAGCAAGTGCTCAAGCTTACTTAAGAGATGATAAGTATAAATGAGTGAAATGAAAATGATGTAAGAGATGATAAGCTTACCTAGCCTTGGAAAACTATTAAATAAAAAATGGAATACTGGAGTGAAATAATTTCTATAAAATGATGTAAGACTCCATAATGAAGATGAGACCTAGGGTGAGCAAGTCACAAAATATTGCTTGATAGGAATGAGTATGTGTAGGATCATGGTGTGCCAAAAAATGGTGTTGTGAAAAAAGTGGAGTTTGAAAACATCTAAAAGCATTTCAAAATCCACTATGACTTTTTTCCACCCATCCTAATACCAAGGCAAAGAAGTCTGGGCCAAGCCTTTTCGAGTATCCTATCCATTATCGGGTACTCCATATCATATCGGCTATCCGATATGAAATTAGATACCCAATACCTACGACATATAATTAAAAGAAAAATTGAGAGCAATTTTGGCATTTTGGTTTGTTGGTTTGTTGTTTTGTTTGAGCTGCTCCATTTTGGGTATTAGATATAGGAATGAGTATTATATATAGGTAATGGTTTTCTTTTGCATTTTTTTTATTATTTGAATAAATTTTAATATAAATTAGTTATTTTAAATAGAATTTGTTAAAAAATAGGTTTTTTAAATAGAAATTGTTAAAATTTATTTTTTAATAGAAATTATGTTTTGTAATTTAATAGTTATGCCTGACCCAAATAATGACTCTAAGCCAGGAAATAATTTTCCTTGCAACCCTCCACCAAACAATCTAGTACCTCCTCAAAAATGTCCATTAAACGATCTTCTACCTCCTCAAAATCCTCCACCGATTGACCATTTGATATTTGAAGATCTTGTTGAACTGAGGGTTTTGTGAACCACATATAACAATATACCTACATTGGCTCCCATAGGTTATCTTTTTGAGTATTTGGTTGCATTTGAGGAGGAGGATACACCAAACGTGTGTACAAAAACTACACACCCTAACATGAGAGAGGAGGGACATGCAGAGGCATGGGATCCTATTGTTTTGGTTTGTGTATACATTTTTTTTGTTACGGCATATGTGATTTAAAGATAATCTTTATAATAGAGTAAATTTAAGCAATACTAACTTATAAATGTATGTGATCTCCATTGATGTTTCTTTGATGACTAAGGGGGAGCTGAATTAGGTTCATGATGTCACACTCTCGACTATTTCATTTGGCCTTGAGACATCTATGGTACATTGTGTTGTGTTTTCATTATTCTTCTATTTGATATTGGAGCATATATGGTTTCTAATCTTTGATTTATCTTGCAGGTATCACCTATCAGTGGGGGGCAGAGTGCAGGGGATGAGGCACAACCCATTGACAAGGGAAAGGTAATTAGGTGCTTTTAAAGTGATTAAATATCCATGCATTCCTATAAAATGTTTGTGGTAATAAAATTTAAATACACTCTTTATAGTACAAGGCATGACTACTAGTGACGAGTCTAGGAAAATTTGACATTGCAGACCCTCTGACATTTCAATTCATAGTGAGAATGCCATCGTATGTATAAGTATCATTTATTTGTTATTTTCCTTATTTTCATAAAAAAATTCAAAATTTATTTCCGTGATATTAAGAACTAGGATTTTGTATCTCATAGGAAACACCTATTGCACAGGAGGCTGGACGATAGAGTTTTATATCTTTTCTCATGCAAGCATTATATCCAAAGGACTTGACACAAGTAAGTTGTAGTTTGAATTATTTATTATATGTTATAAGTTTATTATGCTATGAATTATAATGTTACAATTTAAGTTGTAGATCCATCTGAGAAACATACTTGAACATACACAGACTACAACCAACTAGGTTCTAGAAAGCTTGACATATGAGAGGACTCCTAAATGACATAGCAGGTCTATGAGAGAGGTATTTATGATGATATTTTAATATGATAAATATTCATTAAAAAAAGGATCATTATGCATTTGAATAATTCAATGTTAGATACATAGAATCATATAAATTTAGTAATCTAACTTTGGGTATTCCTTTTCTATTTATGTAGGAGGCATTCAATCCACCTAGTGTAGTGAAGAGGCTGCATTTTGATGATCCACCATTAGCATAGGATAGTATAGTTGTCATAGGATGCGTCATTAAAAATTTTGAGATGGGATATGCCACATTGTATATTGAAACATTAAAATTATACACATTTTGATGGCGTGATCAGCCATACTTTATATAAATTATGAAGAACATTTGAACAACCTTTATTATCAAATTTTGATGCAATGTTTAATTTTAAATTATATCATATAAGTTTAATTTGAAATGATCTATGCGATCACTTAAGATGTCTTGAGTTAGCTAAATTCATGCCAATTTTATCTTAGGAGCCCATCTTTGGTGTTATGAGATGTTTCAGTATGTACTGGTTGCAAATGTTATTTGAGATCTATGGTCAAAATAGGGGTGTCACTAGGTTATTTTAGGCCTTGACATGACTGTCCTGTAAAATTTTACATTTCACCGATAGCTCCCACGAGCTCCAAATTACAACCCTTAGAAGATCAACCTCAAAACACAGTTAGAGCACCTTGGAGACTCTTCGGTACGAGGTGACCATGAACATTGGATGCTCTTTGCAACTAGATAAATGGTGTTACTAGGATTCACCCACCCATCTAGAGCAAATGGCATTGATGATTTGATCCCAAGATCAACAGTTTCAAAGTTGCATAGTGATGCACCAATGAACTGAGGCACATCGTAAGTTTTGGCATCAAGTGAGATCACTGTGTAAAATCTAAACATAATGTAATCCCTCTAAAATGAGATAAGTTATTATAGGCCTTGATATGACCATCTTTTAGTATTTGATGTTTTACCGATAGCCCCCACAAGCTTTGAGTTATGACCCTTAGAAGATCAACCTTGAAACACACTTAGAGAAGATTGGAGACTCTTCAGTATAGGGTAGTAGTGAAAGTTCAAGGCTCTCTATGATAAAAAAAAATGTCACTAGGGTTTACCTTCCCATCTAGAGCTAATGGCATTGACTATTCAATCCAAAGATTAATGGTTTCAAAGTTTCACAGTGATGCACCAATGAACTGAGGCACACTGCATGTTTTGGCATCGAGCAAGATCACTATGCCAAATCCAAATGGAATGTGATATCTCAAAAATGAGATAGGTTATTATAGGCCTTGGCATGACCTTCTTGTAGTATTCAACATTTCACTAATAGGCCCCACAATCTTTGAGTTACGACTCTCAGAATATCAACCTTGAAATGCACTTAGAGCACCTTGGAGACTCTTCAATACATGTTGCTCGAGAACATTGGAGGCACTATGTGATTGAGAAAGGGTCTCAATAGGGTTCACCCACCCATCCAAAGGTAATGATGATAAAAATTTGATGCCAAGCTTAGTGGTTTCAAAGTTGCAGAGTGATGCACCTATGAACTGAGGCACACTACGAGTTTTGACATCGAGCGAGATCATTGTGCCAAATCCAAATGAAATGTGATATCTTGGAAATGAGATAGATTATTGTAGCCCTCAACATGACTATCTTGTAGCATTTGAAGTTTCACCAATATCCTCCATGAGCTCTGAGTTACGACCCTCAGATGATCGACCTCGAAATAAACTTAGAGCACCTTGGAAACTCCTCGGTACGAGTGGCTGTGAATGTTGGAAGCTCTCCATGGTCATAATAATAGTGTCACTAGGGTTCACCCACCCATCTAGAGCTAATGGCACTAATGATTCGATCTCAAGGTCAATAATTTAGAGTTGCACAGTGATCCACCAATGAACTGAAACACACTACAAGTTTTGGCATCGAGCAAGATCTCTGTGCCAAATCCAAACATAATGTGATCTCTCAAAAATGACATAGTTTATTGTAGGTCTTGGCATGATCGTCGTATAGAATTCAACACTTCACCAATAGCCCCTATGAGCTCCATGTAACAACCCTCAGAAGATTGACCTCCAAACACACTTTGAGCACCTTGGAGACTCTTTGGTACAGGGTGGCCATGAATGGTGGAGGCTCTTTGCGGCTAAAAAAATGGTGTGACTAGGGTTTACCCACCCATATGGAGCTAATGGCACTAATGATTCAATTCCAAGATCAATAGTTTCAAAGTTATGTAGTGATGCACCTATGAACTGAGGCACACTGCAAGTTTTGGGATCGAGTAAGATCACTATGCTGAATCCAAATAGAATGCAATCTCTTAGAAATGAGATAGGTTATTGTAGGGATTAGCTTTACCATCTTGTAGAATTCAACATTTCAATGATAGCCCCCACAAGCTTCAAGTTACGACCATTGGAACATCGACCTCCAAATGCACTTAAAGCACCTTGGAGACTCTTCGGTATGGGGTGGTCGTGAATGATGGAGGCTCTCCAGGGCTAGAAAAAGGGTGTCACTAGGGTTAGTATTAAGTAAAAACATTATTTTTTACCTCCCTCAAATTTTTGGCATTGGGAAGAATGTAATTTTGGTGTTATTATGTATTAAAATAATCATTTTTAGGTCCCTCCACATAAATGACATTAAGTAAAAACATCTTTGTTTCTTACATTAAATCAAAAAGTATAAATTTACAATATCTCAAGTGTTTCATCATTATTACATCAATGCACAACTAAAAAAAATTGTAGTGTCAAAAATAGAAAAGATTTTTCTTCATTTTGCTCCTTATTTAGTTTTTATCTTCATGCATGGCTACTCTTCATGATGCACCTACATTCCAATATCATAAAAAATATTAGTAAATAATAATATTAAACATGGTAATCATTGGTTCACTAAATCATTATGAATAAAAGAACATAAGAAGTAAATATACCTAGTCGAGTGTTCCTATAGGGTCCTCTCTATTTTAGGGTTTCCAATAGGGCTTCATGATCAACATTAGCAATAGTAAAAATATTTCCAACTGATGAATAAAACACAATCGTAGATCCAATATCTCCACCTAACCACACAGACAACTAAGATGCACTCAAAATAAAAGAAGCCCCAAGATCTAATGACCATCATATCTTCGCAAGAGCAAAGGGTAGAAATGCAAAAAAATGACCACCGTCCAATTAAAAAACAACTAAACAACTTAGCATAAGAAGGATCCAACATGTGGCATGCAAGAGTTGGTTGACACATTTCTTGAATGTTCAATCAAAGAGATAGCAATGATTTCATGATTTTGGAAAGAGTGAAAAAGTCACTCTCTGAAATGATGAAAATGGTTAACGCAAAATGTTGAACCCAAAAAAAAATGAGCGTTAACCCGCAACTTAGCGCATGAAGAAAAAATGAGCCAGCTTGGTACATGAAAGAGATGAACTAGCTTGGCACATGAAGAAATTGATCCAACTTGTCTTATGAAGAAACCACGTTAACACAAGATGTTAACCTAACCAAAAAGCATGTTAACCCACATCAAAGAACTTCGCCCATTGAAGATCTCTTAGATCAATTATCAATGATTGGTTGAATCAGGGCCAAAAATGGCCAGCATTCTTGGCAACTTAGAGGGGATGCTTTCCTGCTAAGCATAGACCAGTGGCTTTAAGAAATCCATTGGGCATAGAGTCACTACCAAGAATAACGTATTATCCCACCTACAACTTCATGAAATTCTACAACCAATAAAATTAAAAAAACTTTGGGAAGCTCCAGAAAGCTTAGAACAACTCCAAAAAAAGGAGCAAATGTGCCTGTATGCTTATAAGAAAATAGGAAACTCCTACTCTACTATGTAAAAGTATTCATAATGAATTTTTTTTTAAACAAATCCATTGAATGGCTATTTGAAATAGCTGCCCTTCCTCACAAGTTGATTTTTCCTTCCATGCATGAGGGTAGTTGAAAAGACCAACAAACATGACAAACATATTGTTGCATGGAATACCTTCCTCCCAATGTTGAAAATAATGAATCTTTCCAACATTAGGGCATTACGTTCTTGAGTAAAATATGCTTGCTCTTCCTTGTAGAATTATCCCTCATGCTCAAGAGTAAGCATGACCGGAGGCAACATGTTGTTTTTTTTTAGAGATAGATGCATGATGGGGCATTCTCTTGATGGTACTAGGTCTAAGAAATCAGCCTTGACCACATCATTGTGCTCTACAATAGTAGTATCTTGCTAGTTTGGAAGTGGCACCTCCTCCTCTTGTGAAGAAAAAATCTCCACCTCTTGTTTATGTTACTCATGAACCACTTCCTCTGGAGCTACTGGTATGGTGTGACTCTCCACTTGCTATTGTTGCAACTCATGATTATCTGATAAAGGAGCAGATTGTTTCATGTCCAAGGATGAACAAAAAATATCCAACTCATCCCAAAAAGTCTCCTCATTAGAATCCTCTTGCTCTGCTGCAATAATATGCATAGGCTGAGGGGAAACCTCATGCATATCAACATGTTCCTTCTCAAGGATAGAGATACCCTTGAGGCTCTCTTCTCCATCCTCCACATCATGGAGGAATGCCTGCCACAACAAATGATTTACTTCTTTCTCAACTTACAACATATCCTCATTGTCTTCTAGAGGCTCAAAAGCCATGACTTGTTCCTCAAAGAAAGGACCTTTTCTTCTTCGACAAAAGAGGGAAGCTCTTCAAATAAGAGGATTAGATCCTCTTCCTTCAAAAACTACCTCCTTGTCATCCTCGATAGGCTGTAACTCATCCCTTGGCAACTTTGTGGGCTTGTTTTCACTCTCCCAAAATTCGTTACTTGGACCATCAGGAGTCCATACAACCAATTCACCCTTAAAGAGTGAAATGGTAATATGTGTAGAAGGATCATTACCCAACCATTTTTCTCACACAGAAAGTAGAGAAGTTACAAAAGAAAGCTCTTATAATGGAGGGGACTTCTTAAAGTTTGGAATGCCATATTTTGGAGAAGGGACTCCCTCTGCTTCCTGGGTCTAAAAATGAGCCAACTGTAGCCTCACTTGCTCTTCTCTTGTTGTAGCAACTTTCCTTGCAATATTCTTCTCAAAATGTCTCTATCTCTTCGTCTCTTCTTCTTGTTGTTGGAGACAAGCTTGGTATGCCATCTCCTCTTGTTGTCTTTTAATCTCTTGTTGCCTTGCAATCTCATCAAATTGTCTATCAAGGTCCAACACTTGCTCATGTTGCTCATTCATTTTCCTACTCAATGAGTCCATTCCCCCACTTTTCTCCTAGAATCCCTATTGTGGGCAGTCAATCTACCTTTGGGACTCCAACATCATCTCTTTAAGCTCATTATACGAGGATGTTAGGACTAGTGGAATAGGGGTGGGACAAGAGTAAAAATTTTAAGCAAAAGGATTATAAATAGTTTGGGGTTGAGATTGAAATTGGCAATATGAGGGCTGAGGAATAGAATTTTCATGATATGGTGGGGGGGGAGGTGGGGGAATAGTAGCTATTTCTATGAAATGGATCTATGGTTAGAGTTTCAATAAAAAACTACAATTTCATAGAAAAATTTGAAAATCATCAAAAGATAAAAAATGATCTTTACATAACAACACTGTTTCATTCTAAAACTAGTAAATTTGTACTAGATTTGCCATGGTGTTAGATAAATGCCTCCAAAATTTGATGGCACTAAGAATAACACCCAAATTCTTAGTGAAAAGGATTGCAATTGGCTAACCAATGAACTTATGATGCTAAAATCTATGTCCCACCGGGCATGCCAAAAATTGTTGTCACAAATGTTTGTGCCCTTGCTTAAGGTATAACCCTCAAGAAACCTTGTCTAATATGGAAATAACCTCCAAGTGTGGGACTTGTGCTATGAGGTTGAATCTCTGAAGATGGCCAACTTCCTTTTCTATTAGGATGCACCTAACTACTCTTGAGAGCAAAAGGGAGGAGATGCAAGAAACAAAATCTACCTAATCTATTCTAAGGAAGTGATACACTAAAATAGAATATTCAAACCAATCTTTTCCCATATATTCACTATTGAACCATCATAATACCAAAAGATATACACATCCAGACTTGTTTTAATCTAACAATCACATGAATATTAGAAAACCCAAATAAATGACACAAGGAAGAAGAGAATTCACTTATAGATCATTCATAGGCTAAAAAAGAGATATAATCATTCAAGATTGTAAATATCCACAATAGACCAATGAGAGGCAAATAGTTCTTGCACAATACATTAATGGCTAAAGGAGATAAGGCAAAATGTCATATAGTTCAGAGGGAAAGGGGATTTATAGTAGCAAGCCAGAGCAATGCTAGAGAAATAGAGAGGGTCTAACCCTTACAAAATTTACAAAATCTTCCTTTATAGCTTAGGCATAACTGAGACATTTTCTCCCCTAAACCAAACTGAACCACTACACCTAGTAGTTACTGTAAATCCAAAACAAATCTAATCATGGAACAACTCCAGATGTAATAGTGGTAGGAAGAAACCAAAATCAATGCATCTAGTTGTAAGAGATCAAATCCCATGAGATTTTATCATTACATGTGAGATGCATTAATGCCAAGGAACATGACCCAAAATGTTGGTTTGCATTAGAGAAACAATCCTCGTAACATGTCATGGCTGCAACAAATAAATTTGCACCACTATCAAAGAAAACGTGAGATGGGATAACACGTAAGTTAACCCGCCATAAAAATACAGAGTTAATTTGTGTGGAATAAATTTTATTTGCCCCTAAAAGGTGTGAACTATCGATGTAGATCTTCATTTAAATATGGACGGCTTAGATTTTGCAAAAATACCCCTAGCTGATGAATAAAACATAACTGTAGATAGAATATCTCTACCTAACCACATAGATGACTAAGATGCACTCAAAATATCCAAAGAAGCCCTGAGATCTAATGGCCATCATATCTTTGCAAGAGCAAAGGGTACCAATGTGAAAATATGACCATTGTCCAATTAAAAAAAACCTAGCATAAGAAGGATCCACCATGTGGCATGCAATAGTTGGTTGACACATTTCTTGAATGTTCTATCAAAAAGACAACAACAATTTCATGATTTTAGAAAGAACTAAAAAGTCACTCTCTAAAATGAAAAAAATGGTTAACACAAAATGTTGACCCTAGAAGAAATCACACATTAACCCACAACATAGCACATGAAGAAAAAATGAGCCAACTCAACACATGAACAAGATGAACTAGCTTGACACATGAAGAAACTAAGCCAACTTGGCTTATGAAGAAATTGCGTTAACACGAGATTTTAACCTGACCAAAAAGCATGTTAACCCACATCAAATAATCCAACCCATTGAAGATCTCTCAAATTGGTTATCAATGATGGGCTGAATGGGGGCCAAAATGGCCAACAGGTTCCTAGGACCAATAGAGACATATGTGTTGGCAATATGGTCAGTTAGATATCTTGATGGTTGTCATTTATGGCAACATACATTCAACATTTCATTTATGCTTTTAGAGATAGAAAATTATCTAAGTGTTAGATAGTTTGGAGTAGTGCAATGTATAGATCTTATGAGTACAAACGTTGTACAGATAGTTAGCTTATGCACATTTGAGGAAAGGTCTATGATATTTTCATGGTGATGTGTGCCAGTGCGTATATGTGTACAGATTGTATGACACAAGTTATACTATGTTTAACAGTGAGGGTGTTGAATAGAGCATAGTAGTAAATAGAGTTGTATGGCTCTAGGAATTATTTGGGTTGCAAAATAATTACTAAGTTATGTCGAGCCAACTATATGGATACTATTCCATAATTTATTTTAAATTATGTCAAGCGTGTGAAGACATGAAGACCGATAGTGTAGAGTTTTGAGAATGTGCAAGGTATAAGTAAAGATCTTATCTTGCACAGATAATGGTAATGTTGCATGAATAGATGTGACATGCAAACTATTGTGATAACTATCTGGGAGCCTAATATGATGTAAGACTAGAGGAAGTGTGAGTTATAGTAGCTAACCAAGTAGTGTATGTATACTTATCTTGTGAAGGAATTGAATTGTATAATTGCATGTTAGGGTAGTGGGTTCTTCTTGCATACATTGTAATTGATCTACCAACTTCTAATAGGGTTGGAGCAACTCCTAATAGGGTTGAGGCTTCTAACAAGACCCAATCCTCTAACAAGGACTCAAGATAGTATATGTACTTCATAGACTCCTAATAGGGTCAATATCCTTAACAAGATCCTTTTGTTTAGTGAATCATCTAGTGGGTATCATCCCTATTGGGGATTTTCCTTGGCCAGGGTTTTCCTTGTTAAAAAATAATGGTGTTATGAGTTCTATATGTGCTTGGTTATATTTACTATTTAGCATTGTTGCTTTACTTTCATATGCAAGTTGTAAAGTAATTAACAATATTCAGTTGTGGGTAAAAGTTTGTAACATACTGATTCACCCCCTTCTTAGTATTATCTATTTCTAATAGTTTGCATCAGAGCATAAATACTTTGAAGAGGATTAAAAACATAATTAAGATCCCAGAGAATATGGAATAGTTGAAGAAGAATCTTCAAGAAGCTCTTGAACATATTGACCTTCTTATTGAAGAGAGAGATAACTTGAAAGATAGATACAAAGATGCAAAAGTTTACATTGGCAAACTGAAAGATGAAGTTCATGATCTTAAATCTAGCAAAGAATATTTTGCATAGATCAGTATTAATGATGATACAAAAAATCTCAAGAAAGAGAATGTGATTTTGAAACATGATTTGAAAATTGTTGAACTAAAGTTAAGTGTTCAGATTAGTGGAAATAAGACTAAACCTAATCTAAAATCTGAGAATGCAAACCTTAGATCCTAGTTGAGTCAAGTGACATATGAATTAGACTCTATTAAGATAGAGCATGAAAAGTTGGAAAAATAAAACATCATTGTGAAAGGATAGCTAACAGAAGCAAAACAACTATTAGAGAAACTTTATACAAGTTCTGAGAAAATTGATGAACAAATATTTCATAAAAGGCCTTCTTATGATAAGACAGGTCTTGGATATCTTCTTGGAGAGAAGTCAGAAAAGAAAGATGAGAGTAGGATAGAACCAGACCCCATAGTAGAAATTTCTAAAGAAAATTTTAAATGGTCTGATGAAGTTGAGAAAATTGAACTGACAGAGAAATCCGTTGAACCTAGAGTAAGAGAGCAAGTTGAAGAACTTAAGCAAGATGATTCATCCAAAGAAGTAAGACATGAATTCAGAGGTAGATGCTATATATGTAATGAAGTTTGACATGAAGAGAGATTGCACAGGTAAGTCTTCCAAACCTATTACAAATTTATATTGTTATAATTGTCATGGTTATGGACATAAGGTAGTAGAATGTAAGAAACATAAGTTTTTTGATAATGAGGATAGTAGAATGTTTAGGAATATTAACCCTACAAATAATAGAAGAAGTAGATCTTAGAGAAAATCTAATAATGGAGAGAAACATAACGGTGAAAGAAAATAGTTTTTTTTTTACAAATGTAACAACCTTGGACACATTACAAGAAATTGTAGAGCACCTGTAAGTCAGAATGGAAGAAACCAGAGGAATAATGCACCTATATATTAGTTATGCAATAAATTTGCAAACATAGCAAGATTCCATAGAATGGATAGAAGGAACTTCAATAGAAACCCTAATCATAGAAGGAACAACAATAGGAATGATAGGAGGAATGAAAATGGAAGAAATAATAATCAAAAGGAAGTAGTCAAAAAACATGTTGAGGAATTCAAGGAAGCATTTTGTGAAGGCTAGTAATCAAGAGAGTTTGCATATAGTATTGGAAGAGAAATTATTTGATGCATCTGATGGAAAGATAAAGTCATATATTCTTTGTGATGCAACTTGTTTGAATTAAGTTGCTACAACAAAAATAGAGCATTAGTGGACCAATTCGAGTTTTTTCTACTAGTCCAACTTCATCAACTATTGTTTCTATTTCTAAATCCAAGGAAGTAAGAACTGAAGTAAAACCAAAGACTCCACTAAAACTTCTACTTACTGCAAGGCAATTGATGAGGATATAGACTTGGACAAGGAAATTGTTATACTTAAGATAGATCTAGATACTACCATAATTGATGAAATGAGACTGTTCAGTCAGCTTTTAGAGCAAAGAGCAAGGCAGAAACAACTTAGAGATGAGAGAGATAGAGAATTCACTATAATTGAAAGTGCTAAAAATATAATTACTGAGGCAATAGGTGTTGATGTGGATTCATCTCAACACATTTTGTTACAATTAGAAGAGGCCATACATAAGTTCAATGAGGACACTTCTGGCCAAGAGAAGCTCATAGAAAAGGCAAAGAAAAAGTTTGACAATAAAGTGCTTGAGCATATTACTCAACAAATAGCCATTAAGCAGATAGAACTTTCTACAATTTTGGCTAATCTTGAAAATGCTTTTACAAATGTAACATCCCTTTTTGCCAAGCTATGTGATGTTACCAAGTACACAAAAGAAATAAAAGGTAAAATTGAATAAAATTGATGAGGATCTGAAGGGTAGTGCTCAAAAGTTGTAGCTTGACCCTAGTTCAAGCTCTACACATCACATAAAGATTAGATTCCTGTCAGACATGGAGGTAGAACTATTGAGAGAGGAAGCAAGGATTCAGTCTACACTAATAGACATCTAGAACATGATCCTTCCTATCATGGACACAATGCAAAAGCACATTGCTTATTGAAAAACATTGATCCATGATAATAATTTTTTAGTTGCAGATCATATTATTGAACTATTAGCAGAAGTCCAGGGTGCACTTCATATCTGCATAATTTTGCAAGAGAACTGGGATAAGACATTAGCTCTTATTCTTAAGTTACATTCTAAGTTTCTCTCAGATTTTGGTGTCTCTATATAAGTATGATTACCTTTGGCATCATTGTCAAAAAAGGGGGAGTAAGAGCTAGTAAAAGTCAAGGGGAGTAAGAGACAATGCAGAAAATAAGCGAGAATATAATAGATTGATATATGTACAGTGATAAGCTATGCATATACTATGCCATATGTATGGGGGAGATATGTAAAGACATGTAAGAAATGTATATACAATAGGTTTACAAAGATCAATTTTGAAAAATCAAATCCAGTATGTCAGTGTACACAAAGTTTGGCTCATTTTTTTATTTTATTTTTGTCACTAATGCCAAAGGGGGAGATTGTTGGCATTATATTGTATTTGTCATTAGTGAAAAAACTTATTTGATTCTAAATGATTACCGAGCTCATCACTCAGTCTACAGTGTATACCAAGCATTCAGTGGTTACCTTGTAGGTTCATCACTTAAATAGTTCACACTGAGCATTCCTAAAGCTATCAAGTGAGTGTGCAGTCCAACAATTCACACCGAGCATTCATGAAGCTATCGAGTGAGTGTGTGGTCCAGCAGTATCTATCGAGCCTACAGTGTTCATTGAGCTTCACAGTGTCTACTGAGTCATCAGTTTGTGTGATGGAAGCCAATGTTTACTATGTGATTAATGTGTAGTGTTTATTGAGTGAAAGCAAGGTAAATGAAGGATTTAGTTTTTACCGAGTGACATTATATCTATTGTGTCTCCAATGGTTACTGAGTTCCAAGCTACATTGTGTGATTAGTATGGACTGAGCTTCTACTTCTCATGAGTGCATGATGATGGCAAGTAATGCAGTGGATGCCGAGTATCAGAAGGTCACCAAGTTAGCTTGAAGAACCCGATTTTTCTACTATTTGGCTGACTCAGTAATATTTTGTTTGCTTGTGTTTCGATCGACCTTACAATTGTAATTATTGGAATGGTATATATGTAATGTATTATATCATTTGCAATGTGTGTGAATAACAAGGAATGGACATGTAATGCTTTGAGAAGAGTAAATGTGAATTAGCAGCAGAGCAGAGTATTCAACAAGGTCTACAAGGAGCAGTAAAGATTCATCAGTCACAAGAGGTGATCTATACTTAAAGGATCTAATTAGCAATCAAGTTGTAAGTAGATCCACTATTTCATCCTAATAGGTGAATGAGTTTTGTAAATCTTTTAACAAGGTAGACTTAACAATCTCTATATAAATCTCCTAACAGAGTGCATACTTCATTGTATGTTTGTAAATCCTCTAACAAGGTTGGTCTAGCAGTCCAAATTTCTCTTAATAGGGAAGATCATCAGAATTGATCAATGTAAGCCCTAACAGGCCAACTTTATACTGTAGTAGTGAAGTTTTGTGGGTATCATCCCCACCGCAGTTTTTCTTTCTATTTGGAAGGTTTCTGGGTCACCAAAATTCTGTGTTCATGTGTTATAAATGTTAATATTTCTCATGCATACAATAGATTAGATGAATGAATGATGAATGGATTAAGTACTGAATTGATTTAAATTTTTTGAGGTTACTAATTCACCCCTCCCCTCTCAGTAACCTAGCTAGTCTTGATTATTTCCAACACTCACTAGTCAATCCATCAAGGTTTTAACCTTAAGAACATACTATTCTATAAGAATAAAGCCAAAAGAGATCCAATGTTAAGGACACCTTAGACCTTAAGGGATCAAAAATATTTGAAATTGGAGGGATCAAGAGATTAAACTAAGAAAGCTCATAAACCAATGCAAGGAAAATAGACTAAACTAAGAAAGCATTAAACAACAATATTTTTGTATTTTAAAAGAGATTGTGCAATTTTTTGTACTTTTGAATTTTAAAATGCAAGAGTATAAACTAAATCTAATGTTAATGCAAGAAAATACCTAATGAAATAAAAGGAAATATAACATTGCAGAGTACAGTATGGCATCTAATTCCAAAAAATAAAAGAGGGAAAGTGTGTTGGGTTCACCAAAATGAATAGGAAGAAAATAGGTCCTATCCTCAACCCTAATTTCCAATAGAAATGATCCAAATTGATCAATCACAAGGAAGCAATCAATTCATAATTGAATCAAGTGGTAGAAAATATAGAAAAGGAGTAGAACCTATGGTCTTACTATTGATTAAATGTATTTGAAATTTGAAATGAATAGACGAAAAATACTAACCTTTGAATCTAGAAAATGATGGTTTTTGATGTCTAAGAATATTTTCAGGGAATCTTGCAACCTTTTCAAACTAGAAATGCCGAGATGAAGAAATATTTTGTCTTTTTGAAGGGAGGTTGATCTTGAACCTGATGGTGGAGAAAATTTGACTCCAGGGCACAATCCTACCCCAAAAAGTTGACCTTGACTTGCACTACTCTGATAAAAACTTTGTTTATGGACCTCACAAGTTCGACAAAAAGTGTACCCAAATCTACTCTCAAATTCACTATTCCACACCTGTATCTACAAGAAAAATGGTTTTTTATTTGATGGGGGGTTTACCTCAGTAAAACCCCAATTTGGAATTAACCTTGAAATATAATTGAAATTGTATCATGCATAAAAAAAAAATTGGAACTTTTCACCTTGCTTATATGGATGTCCTTGTAGAGGATTCAAATCCTTGAATGCACATGTACAAATGCTCTAAATGTATATAGAAATATATGTAGGATGTATGTAGGATGTCTCAAATCAATGGCATTAGATCTTCAACACCAAGCTTGAATGAATCATTGCTTAGAAGAAATCTTGGATGGATATTGATGGAGAAATCTTCAACAAGAGGGCTCCATAGAGATTAATTATTTCAATGGCTAACAACAGATCTCCTTAATGAATTGGATGCTTTAACTCTTGAATTCTTGATGGATAGTAGATCTTCACTTCATGTAGGTGGATGCTCATTCAATTTATCTTGTACATGTAAACTTCATAATGGATCGATCAAATTGAGGCAAGAAGACTTCCTTATATAGTGATCTAGGGAACATAGTTCTAGAGAAGTTGACATTGGAGAATTAAACCCCAATTAATCATAACCCCTATAAATGGACCTAGATTAAATTTAATTTAAGAGTTTACTATTCCAAAACTTGAAATAGTTGACTTAGAATTAGGAAAGGAAACTTTTCAAAGCTTGAGAACCCCAAATTTCTAGAAATTGCAAAATGGGACCTAGATTAGGGACAAGGTCAACCATGTCATAGGTCAGGGTCGAGGTCATCCTTGACCTAGGTTAGGGTTGAGGTTGACCTTTACCCATAAGGTCATCCTTGACCAGAGGCCAAAGTCCTTAGTTTCATAGAGCAATTTGTTAGAAATAGGTTGGAAATGAAGAAAGAGAAGCAAAATAGGGGGAAAACTACCAAATTCATGCAAAGACCCATTCAAGGTGCTTGACATGACCCCAAACCACTTACTCAGAGGGCTAGAAACTCTTAACATGGAAGTGCTTCCATTTTAAGATGATACACATATGACTATTCATACAACTATTCTCATGACTGGTCATGCCTGTATGACTCCTACACGTATGGCCTCTACACCCCGTGCTCATATAGCCCCACATGCATATGCAACTACATATATGACTCATGTCCATATGGACACTCCTATTTGTACAATAGTTTCTTATACGATGCCTCATGTTTCCTGTCATACACCTATCGTATGACTATGTTGCTCTTACATGCTTCCTACGTTATCTTGTTCCTCTTGTACATTAGAAGTATGGCTATGATAGGGTTACTCCTCCTTTTTTCTCCTAACATTTGTATGACAATTTCTCATTTTTACACTTGTTGTTTCACTCCTAAAACTTGGAATCTTCCTTAGTTGTGGTTTGAGGTTTTGAAATTGTTCTTTAATAATATTTTCCAAGTGCACCTATCTATCTTCCCATTATTATTTTTTTGGGCTCCATATTTATCACCTTGTATTTCTAGAACTAAATAGAAAAAAGGCTCCACCCTTACTTTATAAGGCTTTATTTTTGACCCATTCACTAGGTCTTTTAAAGGTACATTTCCAAGGTAGATAATCTCAATGCTCCATTATGCTTGACTACCAAGACATTATATGGTCCCAACTATCTTACTTTAAGCTTCCCTGGTTTGACCTCATTTTTTCCATTATATTAAAGTACCAATTGTCCAAGTTGGAAATTCATCCTTTTTAAATGCCTACCATGCCATAATTTTTTCCTCTGTTGTGCCACCTCTATTGCACATTGAGATAGTTTTCTTCTTTCATCTATTTTTATTAAGACATTGAGTCTTTCCTGTAAGCTTTCTTCATCCCCCAACCTTTATTGTATCACTATTCTTAAGCTAGAAATTATGTATTCCTTTGATATCACTATTAAAAAGGCTAGGGTTTCCATTACACCAAAATATCTACCTATCAATGCCTGATACAACCAACTATTGGAGGTAGTTAATGTTGGATACAATTATCCAATTGTTTGTTTTCTTTGATGTTACACAAATGTCATACTAGTTATCTGTCAATGTTTACCGAGCCCAATTGGTTTGCAAGATGATTTACAGTGTCTACTAAGCATTCCTAAACTTTACCTTGTGTAGACAGTGTCTACTGAGTTCACTTGGTCATCAAAAGAAATATGGAAAAAGAAAATTTTTACCAAGCTCTAAAGGTTAGCAAAGGAAAAGTTAGTGTTATTGGAGTTCACTTGGTAACCAAAGGATTTTGTAGGATTTGAGTGTTAACCAAGATTTTGACTGTTAACTCAGGAAATCATTTCTAGAATAATGTTTATTGAGCAGGGTCGGCCAATGAAGGAATTTGTTAATTTATGACTTAAGCCTTAAATATTTTAAGTATTATTTTTAGCCAACTGTGGTAATGATTATAAGTGATTATGACTTGCGAATGAGCCAACTTAATAATTTGAATGGTGTATGTGAAAAGTTAAGTTGCGAATTCAAAGTGTGTGGAATTGATATGATATAAATGTGAAGGTGAACTGATTATTTGTGAATACAAATTTTTGAGGGATGGTCAGATATCCTTGAGAAGTAGCAAAGCTATATTCAATCAAGGAGTATCTAATAGTGCATAATAGAGATTTGTAATGAACAATTTAAATTGCATATCATTTAGGTCACTTCATTGTTAATTTCTAACCATTGTAGCAGTGATTTCAAAATCTTTTAACGGAGTTGGTCTAACAACCATTTTGTAAATCCCTTAACAAGGTGATAGTTCCATTGAATTATTCTAAAGACCTCTAACAAGGCCACTCCTAATAGGGTGATTAAATCCTCTAACAAGGTCACACCTAACAGTGTGTTTTGTAACCTTTAACACGGTTGGATCCTAATAGGGCTCACTTCAGAAGAGTGAAAATAAGTAGCTAGTTACATTGGTGGTTTTTACCATATTGAGTTTCTACATTAAATTTGGTGTCTCTAGTGTTCATGCTTTTACTTTTATGGTTGCAAGTTATTTTATATTATCATTCATTTCATTTACCAAGTTACAATATTTTCATGAATGTTTACCGAGTAATAGCAGTAAGTGATTTATTTGATATCTAAGGGATCTATGGATTTGTTTTTGTGGTAATTAGTTCAGCCCCCCCCTCCTTAGTTGCTCCATTTACATTTCCAACAATTGGTATCAGAGCATTTGGTGCTTGCAGGAAAAGGTTTCAAGGACCTAAGCTAAAGATCAAGATGTCTTACAAAAGGGAAGTTCCAAGACTTAACAAGGACAACTTCTCAGCATGGCAGGGACTCATGAGACTTCATTTGGCTTCCATTGGTGATATAGGACTGATGCAAAATATGTAGAACCTACTATTACATTATCTATCAATGATATTATTGAAAAGAAGACTCACAACAACATGATGATAGATATTCCATTTGCTCTAAGCTATGAAGAATTTGATGGAATCAAGGATTGCAAATCCGCTAATGCAATGTGGAAAAAGCTAAAAGAAATCTATGGAGGTGATGACAATGTCAGTAGAGCCAAAGTAGAAAGCCTACGAGGATAGTTTGATTATATGAGAATGAGAGAGGATGAGAATATTGCAAAATATTTTGAAAGAATCAAGGCAAGTGTCAGTGCAATCAGAACCTCTGGAGGAGAAATCAAAGAAGAGACAATTATAAGTAAAGTTCTCAAAACATTACTTACTGTTTATGCAATAAGAGTGTCTGCAATTCAAGAAAGAAGATGTGAAGAAAATCACAAGTTAAATTTGGATGCCATAGTGGGAAGACTAACATCATTTGAACTAGATAATTTTGATAATTATGTTCCAGCCTCAAAGAACATTGAATCAACATTTGAAGCCAAGATTTCACTCAAGTAGAAAGGCAAGAAAATTGAGGACATTCAATCAAATAGGGAAGAAGAATCATAAGAGAGTTTTGATAGTGATCTTGAAGTGGCTGAAGCATTGCTTGCAAAGAAATATTTAAGAAGTAGAGGAAAATACAAAGGCAAAGTTCCTTTAATCTATTTTTCATTGGAAGGAATAGGTCAATTGTAGCTAAGTGCCCAAACAAGAAGAACAAGGATAAAGGTGACAAGTGCAATGACAAGAAGAACTTCAAAGGTCACAAATCTTTCAAGGACAAAGGTAAGAAGACATGTTTTATGGCTAAAGATTCTGAAAGTTTAGATAGTAGAGAAGATGAAATTTTTTACATTGCTATAAAGGATGAATCTAATAATGATGATGAAGAAGATGAGATGGCACTTATCTCTCAGGTCAAAAAAAATGATACATGGATTATAGACAGTGGATGTTCACATCATATGACTAGCGATAAAGTAAAATTTGAAAACATTGAAGACTATGATGGTGGTAGTGTAATGTTTGGTAATAATGAACCTTGTTATATAAAAGGAAGAGGCAGGATTTCTTTAACCAAAAACCTTGTATGCGATAATGCATATTGGGTTGAAGGACTGAAACATAATTTGTTAAGTGTAACACAACTGATCAATATTGGATTCAAGGTGGAATTCATGCATGGCAAAGCAAGACTGTTGAATGACAAAGGAAAGTTTATTGGATTAGGCAAACAAACAAAAGGTAACTTGTTCTATCTTAAACTTGGTGAATGCTCTTGCTTTATTGCTCAAGTTGAAGAAAGTTGGTTATGGCATAAAAGGTTATGTCATGTAAACTTTGACAACATGGTGAAGATAAGCAAATTCAGGGAAGTAAGAGGCATTCCTAATTTGAAGAAACCTGATGTTGGTCTATGTAAGAATTTTTAGATTGGTAAGATGGGAAAGACTAATTTTAAAAGTAAAAATTATTAGACTAAAGATATTTTGGAAATTGTGCATACTAATTTATGTGGACCCATTGGAATAGAAAGCTATACTGGTGAAAAATTCTTCATTCTTTTTGTTGATGACTACTTTAGAATGATGAGTATTATGTACCTAAGAGAGATGTGAGAGGCATTTGAAAAATTCAAATGGTATTTAGCAAGAATGGAAAAGGAATCAGGAAAAAGATTGAAATGCTTGAGATCAGACATTGGAGGTGAATTGAATAACTTTTGTATTAGAAGAGGAATCAAAAGACAAGTATCAGCTCCTAGAACTCCCGAGCAAAATGGAATAGCTGAAAGGAGGAACAGATCCATCATGGATTGTGCAAGGACTTTAATGATTGAAAAGAATATTGCTATCAAACACTAGAAGGAAGCTATCAGTACTACAGTTCATACCCTAAACTGAGTAGAATTGAAGGACACATTCAAAACTCCTTATGAGTTATGGTATGGCTACAAACATAATTTGAGCTATTTTATAGTATTTGGAAGTAAATGTTACATTCTAAAAGAATTTTAAAAAGGAAAATTTGATGCTAAAGGTGATGAAAGAATATTCTTAGGATATTCTTCCAAAAGCAAGGCACATAGATGTTTGAATTTATCTACTCACAAGGTTATAGAAAGTGCACATGTGAAAGTTGATGAGTTTGTAGAAAAGATAGTAGAAGAAAGCAAGAAGGAACTTGAAGATTATAGAAGATTTTTTTTTATTAATACATTGCCAAACACATCTGTCAATATAAAGATTATATCTACTGAGCCTAGCATAGCTACCAAGTTGGAAATAGTTCAAACTGAGTCGCAAGGGCCCAAGTCACAGCTTGAAGCTACCAAGTCAATAGCTACTGAGCCTAAGCAACCATAACTTGAAATTGAAATTCAAGAGGATAACAATGAAAGTCACTCAAAAGAAAAGGAGCCTATGCTAGCCAAATACATCAGGAGGCATCATACACTAGATTAGATTATTGGAGACAAATCTGAAGGTACCATGACAAGAAGTAGGTGTAGATTAGGTAAGCTAGATTGGTGTACAAAGGATATTCTCAAGAAGAAGGTGTAGATTATGGAGAGACTTTTGCTTCTATTGCAAGATTGGAAGGTGTCATAACACTACTTGCATATACAGTGCATAAAGGATTTAAAGTATATCAGATGGATGTTAAGTTTGCATTTCTCACTAGTATTCTTGATGAAGAAGTCTACGTTGAGCAACTTGAAGGCTTCATTGATCCAAACAAGAAGGAAATGGTCTGTAAGTTATACAAAGCATTATATGGTCTGAAACAAGCTCCTAGAGCATGGTATGAAAGATTACATAATTATCTTATTCAAATTGGTTTTCAAAGGACTAATGACAATAGTAGTTTGTATATCAAGCAAGGACAAAATAATAAGATTGTTTTGGCAGAAATCTTTGTGGATGATACTTTGTTTATAGGGAATGATGAACAATGTAAAGAATTCTTAGAGAAAATGAATAAAGAATTTGAAATGTCTATGTTTGGAGAAATTAAATTCTTTGTTGGTCTTCAAATTCAACAAAGCAAGAATGGTATATACATCACTTAGTCAAAGTATATCAAGAAGATACTCAAGAAATTTGGTATGGAAGACTCTAAACTAGTTGGAACTCCTATGTGTATAGGACTAAAGGTTACAAAGGATGATGATTCAAAAGAGGTAGATCAAACCTTATATAGATCAATGAATTGAGAATTGCAATATTTTTTTCATACGAGGCCTGATATTGCTTTAGCAGTTGGTATAGTAGCAAGATTCTTAGCTAAACCTAGAGAAAACCATATGATGGTAGTAAAAAGGATCTTGAGATACGTGAAAGGAATTGAAGATTATGGATTATGGTATAAACTTGGAGGAAATATAGATTTGAAAGTATTTTCTAATGTTGATTGGGCAAGAAACATTGATGACAAAAAAAGTACAAGTGGAGGTGCATTCTTCCTCGGTAAAGATTGGTATCTTGGACAAGTAAAAAGAAAAATTGTACATCCCAATCAATGGCAGAGGCATAATATGTTCCAGTAGTAGTGAACTGTTCTAACATTGTTTGGTTTAAACAATTGTTGGAAGGCATGAAGGTAGAAATCAAAGAACCAGTTGTCATGTTTTGTGATAATACAAGTGCAATTAACATTTCAAAGAATCCAGTGATGCATTCCAAAACCAAGCATATTGATATAAAGTAACACTTTGTTAGAGAATTGGTGCAGGATAAGGAAATCAGATTGGAATATGTCTATACAAAGGAACAAATTGCTAACATATTCACTAAGCCACTACTTGAGGATGCATTCTTGTATCTAAGAGGTAAGTTAGGGGTCATTCCCCTATTTGAAGCTCACTAAAATAAAGTTTTAGTGATGCATCAATAGGAATTGAGTTGAAGATCTATCAGTTGATGTAGTAGGGTCAAGGAAATATTGCATATGAATAAGTACTTAAGGTACATTGGAACTTATTTTTTATATGTTGTATTTGGCATGTGTTTTCAAAGAGAGAGAGTTTACTATCATACCTTTCTAAAATTTGTAAGAGAGAGAGTTTACTGTTATATATTTCTGGAATCAGTTAGAGGGAGAGATTATTGAGAAAGAGGAAGAGTTTGCTATCATAGAGGGAAACTCCTTCAGTTAACTAAAGTTTGAGGTGTAAAATCCAAGAGGGAGAAACTTTCTATTAGAGAAAGTCTTGTTCTCAAATTTCATCATGCTATGACATGTTGTGTTGCCATCAATGCTAAAGAGGGAGATTGTTGGATACAATTATCCAATTATGTGTTGTCTTTGATGTTATCTATCAATGTTTACCAAGCCTAGTTGGTTTGCAAGATGATTGACAGTGTCTACTGAGTGTTCCTAGACTTTACCTTGTGCAGACAGTGTCTACCAAGTTCACTCAGTCATCAAAAGAAATATGACAGAAGATAATTGTTAACAAGCTCTCAAGGTTAGCAAAGGAAAATTTTGTGTTTACTGAATTCACTTGGTAACCAATGGATTTTGTAGGATTTGAGTGTTAACCAAGCCTCTGATGATTAACTTAGGAAATCATTTATGGAACAGTGTTTACTGAGTAGGGTCAACCAATGAAGGAATTTGTTAATTTATGACTTAAGGCTTAAATGTTTTAAGTATTATTTTTAGCCAACTGTGGTAATGATTATAAGTGATTATGACTTGTGAATGAGCTGACTTGATAATTAGAATGGTATATATGAAGGGTCAAGTTGTGAATTCAAAGTGTGTAGAATTGATATGATACGAATGCAAAGGTGAACTAATTATTTGTGAGAATGAATTTTGAGGGATGGTTAGATATCCTTGAGGAGAAGAAAAGCTATATTCGATCAAGGAATATCTAATGGTGTAAAACAGAGATCTGTAATTAGTAATTTCAGTTGCATATCATTCAGGTTACTTCATTGTTAATTTCTAACCATTGTAGTAGTGATTTAAAAATCTCTTAATAGAGTTGGTCTAACAACCATTTTGTAAATCCTTTAACAAGGTGATAGTTCCATTGAATTTTTCTAAAGACCTCTAATAAGGCCACTCTTAATAGGGTGATTAAATCCTCTAAAAAGGTCACATGTAATAGTGTGTTTTGTAACCTTTAACAGGGTTGGCTCCTAATAGGGCTTACTTCAAAAGAGTGAAAATCAATAGCTAGTTACATTGGTGGTTTTTCTCATATTGGGTTTCCATGTTAAATTTGGTGTCTCTCATGTTCATGCTTTTACTTTTATGGTTGCAAGTTATTTTATATTAGCATTCATTTCACTTACCAAGTTACAACATTTTCATTAATGTTTTCCGAGTAACAACAATAAGTGATTTATTTGATATCTAAGGGATCTGTGAATTTGTTTTTGTGGTAACTAGTAGCTTGTGAGATTCAAACCTATGACCAAGCTTTGATACCAATTGTTAGAAAGGACTAGGTTGTCATTACACCAAAAGATTGACTTGTTAATGCCTGATACAACCAATCATTAGCATGAATGTTGACTATATTCCTTTGGGGGAGTATCCTTAGAATTGGAGAGTATTGACATGTTGCATTCATGAATGTGTTGGTCATTAATGTCAACATAGAAGTAAGTCTATGAAGACTGGTAGAATAACAGAAAAAGATTATAGTTATATGAACAAGGATTTTCTTTTTTGATGATGCACGGTCAAGGACTTGTTCTACACTATGTCTCGATGACATGGTTCAATTTGTGTAAAAGAAATCAAAGTCTTACATAATATATGCCTAATTAACAGAGATAAATGCTGAGATAGAGCAACTATTAAGTAGTCTCTGATGATTACATTATATCTTGTAGAAAAGGCATAATCTAGAGATGTGTGGTCAATCAGTGATAGAAGATAGTTTGATGGTGATGTCAGCAAGTACACAATCCCTAGTATCACATGTGTGAGTGGTGCAGGAGCACATTAAATACAAGAATATGGAAAATTTAAGATTCATTATTTGTGATATTAAATACATTTGAGTCATTAATATTGTATTTGGGTCAAGTTGTAAAGGCTATGAAGCCATTTTTTTGTCAAAAATGTAAAAGTTGCGTAAAAAGTTGTAAAATGCAACATTGAGAAAGTTGCTAATAATAGAAAAATGATGTAAAAGGGTATATAGTTGGTCTTGGGGGTAGTTAGGAAGGTTTATAACTGTCAAATGGATATAAAAACCATTGTATGGTTGAAACAAATCAATTGGGAGAAGAGGAAATATTTTGATACATTTTTGGTGCATTTTATTGTTGTGGTTTTGATTGGTTTTTTTTAGTTTTAGAGTAGTTTCTAGGCCTTGTACGGAAATTTACAGCCTGGAAACCATGTAATATAGTAATGAATATATATTATGATGAATTATTCTTCTCATGCTTTTGGTTTGGTTCAATTTTATGAAGAAATGAATAAGTTATGGGTATTTTGGTGAAAGTGGATGTTTGCAGATTTGAGATTCGCTGAATACAGTCATGTTGCAGCGTGTGATGCGGACATATTTTGGAGACTCAAGATCTCTAAAAATATTCATTGGAAATATACATGAATTAAAGTTCATTTATTTTTGTTTTGGGTTGTTTTTATATATATTTGTGAAAGTTATGGGCATTTGAGTGAAAACTAGTTTTTAACAATTTTCATTGGAGTTACAGACAGTGATTTGTGTTTGGAAATTTATATATGAATGATAAAAATGAATGGCTTAAATATTTGAAAACTAGACTCAATAATGGATAATATGGAATTTTTTTGGTTTCATTTAGATTTATTTTGAGGAAGATATTTGATGCCCTAGGCAGGGTTACCAGTTTTGGTTCTGGTTTATGACAGAGAAAATGGGTCTCGGTTCAGAATACATAATTCATAATCTACTTATTGGATTGGTCTCATCTTTGGATATGTTTTATAATTACTAATTTGGAACAATTCCTCCAAAAGGTTTTTCAAGAAGACGTTTAGAACAGAAGTTATGAACAATGGAATCAGACATAGCAATCTGATTGTGTGAGTGAAGATTTTGTCTTTATTGGTGTATAATGCCAGGGTTCTTTGTTGTAATCTTTGAGATGTTCTTGGTTCCTTGAGGGTGTACCAGCCTATTGTGAATCCCTTGAGTTGAACTAAGATTCCTTGAAGATAAATACAGAGGGCTCTGCATCAGATTGGTATCAGAGCTCAGAAGATTCTGAGTGTGTAGAAGGTAACCTACACCAGGCAAAGTTGGGTATATGATTTTTGTTAGTGAAGTTTTTGTGGTTGCAGGTGCTAGTTCACTTGCTACAGATGGGTGGACAAGAGAGGTCTACCAAAGGATCATAGGAGATGATCCAGGGCCAGAGAGTATGGTCCTTTGTGTGTTGCCAATAGACTGGGGAGAGAGGCATGATGGGACTCCCAGGTGAGGGACAAGAGGTTGTGATGCAGAATGGAGGAGTGGATTGAGGAATGAGAAGCACCATAGAGGCAACCAGCATAACTCCATTGATGGGAGTCATTAGTGAAAGAGATAGGAAAGTTGAGGAGGCAGAGATCCAGTGATGATGGTGAAGAGTCAAAGGAAAAGATGAGGATTTTGATCTAATATTTTTTCTTGCAGGTTATTGATTCCATGTTTCCAAGAGACTTGGAAACTTTTCAAGTTTGGGAGTATGGTGCAGGAGCACATTAAATACAAGAATATGGAAAATTTAAGATTCATTATTTGTGATATTAAATACATTTGAGTCATTAATATTGTATTTGGGTCAAGTTGTAAAGGCTATGAAGCCATTTTTTTGTCAAAAATGTAAAAGTTGCGTAAAAAGTTGTAAAATGCAACATTGAGAAAGTTGCTAATAATAGAAAAATGATGTAAAAGGGTATATGGTTGGTCTTGGGGGTAGTTAGGAAGGTTTATAACTGTAAAATGGATATAAAAACCATTGTATGGTCAAACCAAATCAATTGGGAGAAGAGGAAATATTTTGATACATTTTTGGTGCATTTTATTGTTGTGGTTTTGATTGGTTTTTTTTAGTTTTAGAGTAGTTTCTAGGACTTGTATGGAAATGTAAAGCTTGGAAATCATGTAATATAGTAATGGATATATATTATGATTAATCATTCTTCTCATTCTTTTGGTTTGGTTCAATTTTATGAAGAAATGAATAAGTTATGGGTATTTTGGTGAAAGTGGATGTTTGCAGATTTGAGATTCGCTGAATACAGTCATGTTGCAGCGTGTGATGCGGACATATTTTGGAGACTCAAGATCTCTAAAAATATTCATTGGAAATATACATGAATTAATGTTCATTTATTTTTGGTTTGGGTTGTTTTTATATATATTTGTGAAAGTTATGGGCATTTGAGTGAAAACTAGTTTTTAACAATTTTCATTGGAGTTACAGACAGTGATTTGTGTTTGAAACTTTATATATGAATGATAAAAATGAATGGCTTACATATTTGAAAACTAGACTCAATAATGGATAATATGGAATTGGTTTGGTTTCATTTAGATTTATTTTGAGGAAGATATTTGATTCCCTAGGCAGGGTTACCGGTTTTGGTTCTGGTTTATGATAGAGAAAATGGGTCTCGGTTCAGAATACATAATTCATAATCTGCTTATTGGATTGGTCTCATCTTTGGATATGTTTTATAATTACTAATTTGGAACAATTCCTCCAAAATTTTTTTCAAGAAGACGTTTAGAACAGAAGTTATGAACAATGGAATCAGACATAGCAATCTGATTGTGTGAGTGAAGATTTTGTCTTTATTGGTGTATAATGCCAGGGTTCTTTGTTGTAATCTTTGAGATGTTCTTGGTTCCTTGAGGGTGTACCAGCCTATTGTGAATCACTTGAGTTGAACTAAGATTCCTTGAAGATAAATACAGAGGGCTCTGCATCAGTGAGAAGTTGTATAGATTGTGAATCGACAGTGCTATAATAATTATGAATTAATTAATTATCTTATTATAATTAATTGGGAAAGCCTCAAGGATGACTCAAGGAATTATTTTGAAGATATGGTATAAAGGAAAGATGTTTTCCTTGTTTTTAATGTGTGTTGAACATATGGAATAAGTATCAAGTGTGAAAAGGAGCAAAGAGTTTGGTGAATGTAAGTGATTCAAGGGATTATTAGATATGAGTTTTTTTATTTGGTTACAAGATCAGAAGGAGCATAATTCTGGTTGACAGGACAAAGGAGGAGGAAGGAAAAATATGTTAGAGTAAATAATTATTATTTATCCTTTTACTTAAGTTTACTTAGTTCAATGTGTTTATTTATTAGTTGTAGTCTAGGAGTTGTTGACAACACGGGAGTTTGTTCCTATCTAAGTCATACTTATCTTCTCACCTTGATCAAGGATATCCCAACATTTGTGGATGTCTGCTTAGTTCTCATACTTATCTCCTAACACTTTCTAGATTTTTCTATAAGCTTTTGTGGATGTATGCTTAGTTGTCATATGGTCGGAAGGAGAAGATGATGACTCATCCACTATGCATGGGTCGAGGTTATTAGCTTTTGATAAAGGGTGAAAAAGAACTTGAAGAATGTAGTGAAGTAGAGAGAGACCTATTCATGTGTAACATGAGAGCCAAAGAAGATTTACTATCATCTTTTCTAGAGAATGAGTACAGTGCGGTAAAATGACTTTTGACATCTCATGAGATTTGGAAGACATTAGAATCTATTTTTGAAGGTGACAAACATCAAAAGAGGATAAGATTTCAGAATTGGATATGTTCATTTCAAGATACTAAAATGATAGAAGATGGATATTTTAGAAGTTATATTGGTAGGATATATGAGATTGTTGCACGGATTACATCTTATGGCAAAACCAAGGAAGAAGACAAGGTTGTGTAAAAAAAATTGAAATTTTGGACACTACCATTAAAGCAAGTAACATTGGTTTTTGAATTACTTATACAATGTACTAAGAAGTTTTCTCAATAAAATTTTCTTTGAAGATTGGAAGCAACAAAAGAAAGTCTGAAACAATCTAGCGAATTAAGAAGAGTGGAGAGAGCTTTCAATGACCTAAATGTTTGACCAAGTATGTCTAGAAGTGCAAGCACTCATGGAGACTTCGCTAGTAGTAGTAGAATCAGATTTGATGAAGATAGGAGGATTGAAGAAGGTATAGGCCTTCTCATTAGAAGAGAACAAAATGGTAAGAATATCTTTAAATTTTGGACTTGTAATGAGTTTGGTCATTAATAATCTAAATTTACTAAGAGGGAGAAAAAGTATAAGGGAAAGTTTAAGCCTAGGAGACCTAGGAATTGTTTGTATGCTAATGAAGAAGATGAATTTGATGAAAGAGATCAAAGTGAAAGTGATGATGAGCTAGCATTTGTAGCTATCAAAGAAGATGATCTTGACAGAGAAATTAGAGAGGAAAGAGCTTTAGTTTCCCATGTTGAAAAGAAATCTGATTGGATAATAGACAATGGATGTTCACATCACATGAATAGTGATACAAATAAATTTGTTAAATTTAGTAATCATGATGGAGGTATTGTTAGAGTTGGTAACAATGCAACCTATCACATTATAGGGATAGGATCTATTACACTTGATGATAACACTAACACTGATGATGTTTATTTTGTTAATGGACTAAAACATAACTTGTTGAGTGTTGGATAGTTGGTGGATAAAGGTTATCAATTATAGTTCATAGAAAAGACTTGCACTATTGAGGATAAGGATGGTAAGACGATTGGAGTGGGGAAAAGGTCTACAGGTAATGTATTTAGTTGAATCCTACTAAAATGACATGTTTAGTTGTAAAAGTAGATAACAATTGGCTATGACATAGAAATTTTTTCCATATAAACTTTAATAATATTGTGAAGGTTAGTAGTACATTTTTAATTAGAGATTTTCCTAAAATAATAAAGCCTACTAATATTGTTTGCAAAGAGTGTATTATGGCTAAGTAGAAGAAGGTATCATTTCTCAACAAGAATTTCACTACTACAAAGATGCTAGAAATTGTTCACACAGATTTGAGGGGTCCTACTAGGACAAGAGGATTCTATGGAGAAAAATATTTTATGATTTTCATTGATGATTTCACTAGAATGATGTGGGTAGCATTTCTTAAAGAGAATTTTGAAGAATTTGAGAAGTTTAAGATATTTAAGAATAGAGTTGAGAATGAATCTAGTGTTAAGATAAAATGTTTGAGATCAAATAGAGGAGGAGAATTCACCTCTAGAGAGTTTAATATGTTTTGTGAAGAGAATGGAATTAAGAGATAGTTATCTGCACCTAAGACTCCCAAGCATACTAGGATTGTTGAAAGAACAAATGGATTAGCATTAGAGGAAAAAAGAGCAATGATGTTTGAGAATGATGTATGCAAGGCATTTTGGAGAGAAGTAGTATATACCATAAACATAGTACAGATTAGACAAGGTATGAATAAGACCCCCTATGAATTATGGTTTGTTAATTCACCATTAGTTAAGTATTTTAAAATATTTGGAAGCAAGTGTTACAATAAGAGTGATGATGACATTGGTAAGTTTGATTCAAGAAGTGATGAAGGTATGTTTCTTGATTACTCATTGAAAATAAAAGCTTACAAATGTTTAAATCATAGAACCAAGACAATAGTCGAATGCACAAAAGTAAAGATTGATGAAAATTTTGGAATCAAGGAGAAGATGATGGATTATAATTTTGATGAAGAAGAAGATAATACTAGAATTGTTAGAAAGAATCTTGAAGTTTTCATTGAGACTAACAATGATCTAAAAAATGATGCACAATTTTTTGAACATAGAGAATGATAGAGATTTGAACCAAGAGAAGAGATAAGAGTTGAGTTAGCAACTCCTATGTCTAATAGGAACATGAGAAATAATCACCCACCAGAGAAAATAATTGGAAGTAGAGACAAAGAACTAATGACAAGAAACAAAGTAAATGAGGAATTATTTCTAATTTCTCAGGTTGAACCCAAGAGTACAAATGAAGCATGTAAAGATGACCATTGGATTCAAGCAATGAAGGAATAATAAGATCAAATTATGAAGAATGACACATGGGAATTAGTTCCTAGACCTAAAGACAACAATATTATAGGAACCAAGTGGGTATTTAGAAACAGGATGAATGAATAAGGTGAAGTTGGAAGAAACAAGGCTAGACTTGTATGCAAAGGATATTCACAACAAGAAGGAATAGATTATGAGGAGACATATATCTCTAACCCAAGGCTCAAATTTTAAGGTTCCATTATATTTGGATGTTGGGTTTATTTAGAATATTCAAGACTATGTTAAGTTACTGAGAGGGGAGGGGTGAATTAGTAACTTCTAAATTTTTTTCTAATATCAATTCTTAATATAGTAAACCAATTAGCATTAGATTCATCAAATCTCTTCTATTTGCATGCATGAGAAACTAAAAACATTAAAGCATCCACAACACTTGAACACATAGATTTGGTGACCCATAATCCTTCCAAATGGAAAGTAAAATTGGGGTGGGGACAATACCCACAAACTTTAGTACTACAACATGAAGTTGGCCAATTAAGGCTTACATTGATCACTTCTAATGATCTACCTTGTTAGGAGCAGAAAGGACTACTAGGTCCACCTCATGAAAAGTTTTACAAACATACAATGAAGTCGGTAAAGAGATTTAGAAAAGACTATTAGGTCTACCTTGTTAGAGGATTTTGATTGGTTCACCTGTTAGGATAAAGTAGTAGATCTTTGGAATGCAACTAAGTTTGCTAATAGAGAATCCTTTGTGTACTGATCACCTTTTTGTGATAGATTTGTCACTACTGCTCCTTGTACTAATATGGCCTTTACAATTCTTTATCTACTGCTTACTTTTGCATTCTTGCACTTGTATTTTATATTCATTGCATTCCATACTACATTGGATATGATACAATACATCACATATACATACTAATCCAATTTACAAAATTACAAAGTCAGTCATGATACAAGTTAACACAAAAATTACAAAATCGGCCCATATGAAGATACTCGGGTTCTGAAGACTAACTCGGTGAGGTTCTAATACATGGCATCTACTGCCACTACTCGACATCATCATGCTCTTGGTAGACATAGAAGCTTAGTCCATACTGATCACGTTCAAGTAGTCTTAAATTCAGTCTACATTGGTGACTCGGTAGATACTACATAACTTGGCAAACACTAATCACTTGGTTCCATGAAGTAGCTCAACTAGCACTGGATTTCCATCACATAAACTGAGGAACTTGGTGGATACTGCAATGCTCGATAACCACTACTAGACTTGGTGAATATAGAAATACACAGTTTACACTGTTGGTGTTCACATTAATTGAATCTACTCGGTAACCACTAGAAATAGTCCAAAGGACTTGATAGCAACTGTAGAAGCTTAGTGGCCACTGAATTACATGGCAAACACTATAAATTTTTCAATGAGATTGGTAGATGTACAAAATCTAAATAAGTGTATGTCACTAATAACAAACTTGACTGATATGTCAACAATCTCCCCCTTTGGCATTAGTGACAAAAATACTTATTAGCCCAAAATTGAATACCTTGTATTTTTGAGATTTTTCAAAATTGATATTTGTAAGATATATACAGAGTATATCTTCATCATAGAATATATCTCCCCCATACTATGTGATCCATTATGTACATGTAACTTGCTATATAAATATCTCTTCTCCCATATCTCATCTATATCTCATCTCCCTCTTTTACATATTTCCCTTTTTTACATATCTCTTCTCCCTTTTTTTGACAGTAATGCCAAAGATTTATTCACCATATTTATATGGAGACACCAAAATGAGATAAGAATTTAGAGTGTACCTTGAGGGTAATTTCCAATGTTTTATCCCCATCCTCTTGAAGAACCTTACATATATGGATGACAATTTTCACTTCAGCTAATAGTTCAATCATCTTGTTAGCAACAGAGAAGTTGTTATCATGAATTAGGGTTTTTGATTAAAAAATGTGTTTTTGCATAGAATCCATGACTGGAAGGATCATATTTTGTATATCAACTAGTGTGGAATAGATCCTTGCTTCTTCTCTTAACAACTTTGCTTGCATATCTAACAAAAATATGATCTTCTTAAAATATGTAGAGCTTGAACAGGGGTCAAGTTGTAACTACTGTGCACTTGCCTTGCCTTAAGATCAGTATCAATTTTTGATAATTTGTCCTCAACTTCCTTAGTATACTCAGTGACATCACCTAGCTTTGCAAAAAGTGATGACACATTGGAATAGGATGCCTCAAGATTGACCAAATTTGTTGATAATTCAACTTGATTAATAGCTATGTGCTCCAACACTTTATTATTGAACTTCTTTTTTGCCTTTTCAACCAATTTCTCTTGTCCCTTGGTGTCCTCTTTGAACTTTTGGGTTGCCTCTCCAAGCTAAAACAAAATAGGTTGATAAGAATCAACCTTAATTCCAATAGCCTCAGTCAAAATGTTCTTGGCATCATTTATACTCTTATATTATGTATCTCTTTCTTCTCTCAATCTTTGTTGCTTGGCCTTTTTCTAGAGGAGTTCACTGAATGTGTGCATTTGATTTGTAGAAAGATTATAGATATCCCATTTAGAGACTAACTTAGTGAGGTGCTGATACACGACATCCACTATCACTACTCGACATCGTCATGCTCTTGGTAGATGTAGAAGCTTGGTCCATACTAATCACCTTCAAGTAGTCTGCACTAGTGACTTGGTAGATACTATGTAACTTGGAAAACACTGAATCACTTGCTTACCATGAAGTAGCTCAGTCAACACTAGATTTCCTTCACATAAACTGAGGAACTTAGTAGATATTGCAATGCTCGGTAACCACTACTAGACTTGGTGAACATAGAAATACATAGTTTATCACATTAATTGAATTTTCTCGTTAACCACTAGAAATAGTCCAAAGGACTTGGTAGCAACTGTAAAGGGCTTGGTGGCTATTGAATTACATGGAAAATACTGTAAACTATTCAATGAGCTCGGTATCTATACAAAATCTAAATAAGTGTATGTCACTAATAACAAACTTGACTAATATGTCAACAGGGTTTTGGAAATAATTGTTTTCCCACTTTTCAGTCAGCTATTTTTGTCTTCAAAAAGGTAAAATCTTAAGTTACATTTAATCTAGGTCCATTTCTATGGGTTAAGATTAATTGGGGTTTAAATCTTCAAGGTTTGTCTCTCTAAAAGTTTGTGCCCTAGATCACTATATAAGGAAGCCTCCTCTCATTTTCTGTAAGACTGAAGAAGGCATAAGGACATGAGACAAAGTTATACGTTTTCATGATCAAGCATTCAAGCATTATCAAGCATTCAAGATCCAATTCATCAAGGATATCCATTGTTATCCATTGAAGGATTCAATCTCTATAGAGCCCTCTTGTTGAAGATTCATCCATTTCCATTCAAGCTTCTTCCTAATTCAAGATCCATTTAAGAATTGTGTTGAAAATCTAATGCCATTGATTTGAGACATCCTACATCGTATTCTACATTCATTTGGAGCATCCATACTTCTGGATTCAAGGATTTGTATCCTCCACAAGGTTTTCAACATAAGCAAGGTGAATAGTACCATTTACTTCATTTATCTATATTCCAATTTCAATTTCAAGATTAATTCAAGAATGAGGTTTGACCAAGGTAACCCCCCATCCAAATAACAAAATAATTTTTCATGTAGGTAAAAGTACATGACAATGAATTAAAGTGCATATTTGGATGCATATTTTGTCGAACTTGGAGGATGGGTGATTTTTTGTTGTCAAAGTAGTGTAGGTCAAGGTCAACTTTTTTTAGCACATTTGTGCCCCACTATTTGGGTCAAGGTCAATCTACCCTCAGAAAAGAAAAAGATTTCTAGGTTTTGTAGATCTTGTAGTTTCGGCTCAAGTTCACAAAAATCAACAGTTTCTAAGACTATTTAATAGGGTTTTCAATAGGTTATTTTCTAGAGCTAAGTATATTCATATCTTCATTTCAATACTAGGATTTCCAGATTTACATCTCATATCATAAGAATTCATATTTATCTATAAAAATATGGGTTTAGGGTATCTTTTGTGTGCACTATTTTTAACCCTATTGATCAACAATATTTTCATCCTATACACCACTGTGGATGATCAAGTTAGATCCATTAATGTAATAGCAACCCTGTGAATGGAAGCCATAGACCAATCACTAGTAAAACTTCCACAATTCACCAACCTTGTAACTTTAGACTATTGTATATATAAAAGAAAGATGAAACACTACACTCCAAAAACTAGAGGTTAGATTATTTTTCCAAATTTGTACACAGTCATACTAGGGCATAAAAGCTCTACAAAAATAATGATAAATATTGCAACAGTTCATACAACAGACTAAGACATGTGTAATCTGACTGGAAACATTCTAACCTTCCAAAATATTCTTCCCATACTCAAATACTCGAGCATGGGTGGTTACAACTTCCTAAACTATCATTTGCAACTTTTTGCAAAAATTGCAAAAGTTGCTCAAGCAACTTTGCAACTTTTGAACAATTTTTTCTCTTTACATATTTTGATCAAATGGGTCCTGATAGCCCTTATTTTCACTATGCCAAAATTTTAAATATTAATGTGAAAATGTCTTGAATTGTGTTGCGTAGCTAGGGTTTGTTATGTATTATTATCAATCTTCTAGTAAAAACCCTAACCTAATAAGTTTCCTTTCCCTAACAGTTAGGGTTTCCTTAAATTTCAATAAATCAGTTGTCGTTGTATGCACCCTAAAATGGTCACCTTGACTATGTGCCCCGATTTCATAATTTAACTCAAGCTTGAATCGATATTTACATTAGCATTTCCTTTGCTCAAATTAAATTATTTGAATTATTTATTTAATCATTATTATTTTACATCAATTTCCTTGATTAATTTGGAGTTAATTTATTTAATTAATTTTAAATAAATGGTTAGATCATCTTGATTTTTGTATTATTTAATTATAGGAATTTGCTCCCTTTTAATTATATAAAACCCCCTCCTCACTTAATTTTATGTGCAACAATTATTATTTTAAAATAAATAATTAAATAAATGTCACACAATTTATTTTATAAGAAAACATATTATTTTATATTAAAATTAAATAAAAACACCCCTCATCTTATAATTTTTATGGAGTTTTACACTCCACATCTCTTAATTAAATGCTCATTGCACATTCTCTTATGTGGGTCACACCTTTTCATTTAATTTTCATTTTCCCTCCAATTTGGGAATACCTCTTGGCTTTGGTATATAAGGAGACCTCCTTCCTTCATTTTAAGGAGGAAAATTTTATTATCACCATTATTTGGAGCTTTCATGTGATTTCCTTGGGAAGTAAATTTTATTATCACCATTATTTGGAGCTTTCATGCGATTTCCTTGAGGACTTGGAACATTCTTATGAGAAGATTATGACTTCTTATGCTACCATTATGATAGACATTTTTTGAAGCTTTCTTGGAGACTTGCATATGTCTTGCATGTTTATGATCATTTGAATCTTTCATTCATTGGTTGTACTTGTGAAGACCAAGGCTAATGTTCATATGAGAGTTGCCACTACAAACCTTTGAAGGTCTTTGCAAATTGATGATAGGAAGCTATGAGTTGATTCTTGAGATCTTGCAATTTTATGGTGTTATTTTGAAGGATTTCAAGTATAAGGATTCATAGAAGTGTGTTTGCATATTTGTCCACATTTTTGGCACCCACCGTGGGCCAATCCCACCTATTTCATGCTAGTTTTGGATTTTTTTTGAGCTAACCCCTTGTTTAGAGTTGCTTGTAGAAGAAAACCCTAGAGTTTCAAAGATTTGATCATATCTCCCAAATGGCTAGGTATTTTTATCTAGATTTTTTTTTGCAAGGTGACGACATATCAGAAAAAAGCTTTAGTCCAATTTTTAGATTTTTTTTGAGGTATTTTCAATTTTTTATAATTTTTCCTTTAACTTTAATGAAAATCATTTTACGGAGAAAATTAGAATTTTTTTTGGAAAGGTCTCTAAATTCTAAATAGGGTTGGATCTTTGCATTTTGATTTTAGAGATCATAATAATGCTCAATAATTTGATTTACAAAAACTGGTTTGTTTTGACAAAATGGCTCTCTAGGGCACAAATTAAAAGATCTTTTCAAAATTCTAACATTTTTGGAAAGCTCTCTAATTTTTGATAGGGGTCTCCTTTTTGTAATTAGGGTTTTGGATCCGAATTCATATAATATAGGTCCAATCTTGATGGCTAGGTCAAAAATCAATAAAAAAGAGAGCATTTAATGAATAGCTTGCATTTAATTTTTACAATGGATCAATGCATGATGTGAGCTTTCATTTGGGTTATTTTCTGATTATTATCACTCTTAAAAATCAAATCTTTAGATCTAACCCTAGTTTTGCATAAGTTGGATATATATTGCATATCTTGTCTTTTCTTGTTTTGCTTGTTGCTTTTTTCATAATAACAATTTGCACTAGTTAGACTCTATATAAAAATGGATAAAGCATTGATCATTAGCTCAGATGCAAATTGATGGGGTCATATGGTTGTACAATATGCAAAAAAATCAAAATCAATTTTCCATTTATGTAATGAAGAACTAATTTATTGGTCATCCCTTTATTGTAATAGCTTTCTTGGAGTTTATAGTTAGCTGTTGTAACACATAAGTTGATTACAATATCAAGAAGATTAGTGACCATTTATCTACTATAAGGGATAGATCTAAAGAGAAAAATATTAGTAAGCAAATTTTGAAGAAGAACAAGTCATTTAAATCCCTAAGATGCACCCGCCTTGGCCCTATAGAGCCTAAAGTGTAGAAATCCCTTATCTTTTTTGTTGAAGTTGGTTTAGATCTAAGATGAATTCAGTTGAAAATGGGAATTAGCTAATCCTTAGAATTTGTTTTATCTCTTGCATCTTGGTATTGAGTTTTTACAACTTGGTAGCTTTAAAACATCAATAGGTCTATCTAGGACCATTCTAGGACCCTAGTTAAGATTCCTAGAACCTATTAGCTTCCCCTATACCTTAGTTGCCCATCCCTAAAAAAATTTGACCTATATTAGTATGAGTGCATTTGTAAGGAAATAGATCACATACACTGAAAATGGGTGAAAGCCCCAAGTTAGAAGGAAGTTCTACTTAATAAGCATTTTTTCAAAACTTATGTAAGATTTTTAGAGGCCCTATCTTCTTCATCAGTAGTTTAGTTGGCTACCCCTTTGGTAATCTCTCCTTCTTGAGGTAAACAAGCATCAAATCACCCACCTTAAACTGCAAGTTCCTCCTTGTTTTTTTTGCTCTAGTCTTTTACTTTCCCCCTTGATGTTGCAAAGCCTTTCTAACCTATTCACGAAGCTCTTTCATTTTCTCTAAAAATGACTCCCCTTGTGCACTCCTCTTGTCATGTAAATTAGATCCCTCAACTCCAAAATCCCCTTAGGGTGAGTCCCATAAACTATTTCAAATGGACTCTTACTAATACTCCTATTAATGGTGTCATTTTAAGCATACTTTGCCTACCTTATGATGTGATCCCATGATCGACCATGCTGCTTGGTCAAACACCTTAATAGGTTGCCCAAATACATGTTCACTACCTCAATTTTCCCATGAGACTGAGGATGGTAAGCTAAAGAAAAACACAATTTTTTACCTAGCATCTTCGAAAGAAATCTCCAAAAGTCACCTACAAATTTATTGTCATTATCACTCACTATGTTGAGTGGAAACCCATGGATTCTCACTATATCCCTAAAGAATAGGCCTGCTATATGTGAAGCATCATTTTTTTTCTTACAAGGGATGAAGTGTGTCATTTTTCTAATATAGTCCACCACAAAAAATAGACTGTTATGCCCTCTAGGTGTTTTAGGGAGTCCTAAAACAAAATCTATTCTCAAGCACTCCAATGGTCTTTGTGGTATCGTTATGGGTTGATATAACCCTACATTGTTGCTATGTCCCTTGGCCCTGTAACACACCTGACATTGCTCCACAAGCCTCCTTACATCTGACCATAACTTTGGCCAATGATAATTCCTAGTGACTTGTTCAAGTGTCTTGTCTACCCCAAAATGTCCCCATAATTTACCTTGATGATTTTCCTTGATTATATTCTCCCTCATGGAACATTGGGGAATCCACAATAAGTCTCCTTTGAATAGAAAACCTTTATACAACATGTAATCAGTGAAATCAGATTTAAAACCTTGTTTGAATTTTTCACATACCTCATATGCATCTTTGAAGTCTTTATCCTCCTAGTAGAGATCTCTTAGATCATTGATTCCCACACTATAATTGTATCTCCTCTATAGCTAATACTCTTCTACTAAGACCATCTTCATCTTTGTTCCTCACACCTTTCTTGTGCTTGATCACAAAGGTAAATTCCTTCAAGTATTCCACCCACTTGAGGTGTCTCTGATTTAAATTTTTCCTACCCATTCAAGAAGCTAAGGGCATGCTTGTCTGTATGCACTATAATTTCTTTGGTAGAAGGTAGTTCCTCTACTTTTTCAAGGCTTTGACCATTGCATATAGCTTGTTGGTCCAACAAAATTATAGGTTCCAAAATACCAGTACACAGATATAGAATAAATATGGATGCCTAGGGGATAGCCATTTCCCATATTCAACATGAAAATACTCAAATCTGGACCAACTTAAAAAAAAACACAAGGGCTTTCTACTCTTTAGGCTTTGTAAGGCCAAGGTGAGTGCACCTAGGAATTAAGATAACTTGTTCTATGCTTTTCTTCTTCAACACTTCTTCACTAATATTCTTCCTCTTAAATCTATCCCTTATAGCAGAAAAATGATCAGCAATTTTCTTGGACTTGTAATTAAATCCTTGGTTATAGTAGCTAGATATAATTCAAAGGAAAGCTATTAAAACTAAGTGAATGACCAAAAATATTTCTCTTTATTATATAAATTAGATAGTTGATTTATATGTGTATTGTGTAACAAAACAATTGCATCACAATTTATGGCCAGTGCCTTATCTATTGCTATATAGAGTCACACTAGTATATCTTGACCTATTTTAATTGTAATGCAATTAAATACATTAGTTTTTAACCCTAAATTCCATTCTAATGATATCCCTCCCACACACCTAGAAACCCTATCCATTCACAGAAGCATTTACTTAATTCTTTGAATTAAAAGCAAAAATGAAATGATATACAACTCATCCAAGCTACATTAAATTGAAAGAACTTTTCTCATTTCAGTTACAAAATAATAGATATATGAAAATGAAGATAGAAATTAGAGACATAGATATGCAAAATTCTCCCTTTGTATTAATCTTACTTGAAAATAATACAATAATGATATAAATCTGAATACATAACTCAAAATATGACAAACTTTGTCATTCAATGTTTATTTTATTTTTAGAGTTTCAAATTTGAAATAACATACAATTGAAACAAATACTTTGGACCGACTATAATTAGCATAGACACTAAAAATTCTACAAGACTCAGGCCCTCACTCCACATCTTGGAACTCCCTTTATAGATAAGAATTGCAATAAGCTTGAGCTAGGAGGACACATGTCAAACTTTGACTATAACTCTTTTTTTTAGTTCTGATATTTAGGATCAATTCTAAAGTTTGCAATAGGAGCACACCCACAATAGGTAAACTACAAAGATAAAGTGTCTTTGACAAGTAATCCTCATACCGCTTGATATTCTTTGACCTTTCTACATGCTCAGTCCCTATCTCCACATGACAATACTTCAATCTCTACCATAACCTCCCAAATAACAATATCTATGTCAATGTTTGGGCAGGTGGAATCTCAAATGGTATTCATTTCATGTAAACACTTACTCCATATAGCATTAGTGATTGCCTTTATTTCTCAAAAAAAAATTCCCATATTTGATTTGATCTTGTATAATAGGTCAATCATATCATAGATAGTTGTAACATTTGTCTCACTATTACAATAAGAAATAAACTTTGGATGGCTCAAAATATCCTTAAAAGAGGAAGACTACTCCTACCAATATTTTATGTTTCCATTAACATCTATAATACTAAGAATAAAATTGGCTGTCCCCATGGCAATTGTCCTCATTTTATTTTGGATCAATTGCAATTCACCTAAGAAAAACTATTTAATTCATTTACCCTATTTATCATCTTCTTGATAGGAATGATTACTCCCTTGGGCAATTCTTTCTTCAGAGTCAAAAAATAGACCAAGCTATCAAAGAGTTGTGTATAGGGATCCAATGTTATAAATAAAGGGGACTAAACTCATCTCCTTGCAAAGTGATATTGCTACTGTGTACATTTTGTGAGGCATGTTTTAAAGCACCTATTTTGTGCATCATTAGGTTCTAACTTTTCCTAAATTCTACCTCCTTTGCACCATCCCATTCATTAATGTCCATCTACTAGCTTTCTCCCATGTGTGTTATATAAACTTTTGTTTGGGCTTCTTGGTCTTTGACCTCTGTGATGGGCCTAGCCACATTTCTCAGGCTTCTTACCTTCTCATCCAATTTGGCCAGTCTTTGTTCCAAAAATAAGTTCTCTTCAATTATTCTTCATACTTCCTTCTAGCATCAAGGGATATATTGTATGTTTGATACAGTTGTTCTTCTAGCATATCCATCTTGCTCTTCCCCATTAGTGATGTTGTGTTCATCAAGTTATGTATCTTGTCACTAGATATTATAGAGACATTCCAAAATATAACACTTCCCTGGGGGGATTCCTTTATCTCCATGAGGGTTGGCTTGTTTGCCTCAGGAGCCATGCTCCACATTGCCATTTTTATACTATCAAAATTAAATCCAAACCCCTACAACTCACTACCAATATTTATCTCCTCAAAAGAGATTAATTTATCTTGTCTCCTAATTTGGTCAAGCATGAAGGATGAGTTGAACTCCCAACTAGGGAAGAGAAGCATCCCACTATTTTTCACCAATTCTCCAGCTTCATCTATAATGAGGGTCTCACTATTTGGGTCATATTCCTATAACCTCTACACTAGTTCAATAGTTTTCTTAGGGAAGTCTCCTAGTTATATCTACAAGGTGAGCTAATTTTGCTTGACCTTATATAAGAATGATTTGAATTCTTCTAAGTTAATGAAGTCATCATCCTTCATAAACTCTTGAGCCTAGATTATTCTTTCATCCAGTATCTTGACATGCATCTCAATTTTGTTAGGGATTTTTTTCATTTTCCCCAACCTTTTCCAATAAAAAATTATGCCTAATAATATCAAAATATTGCGACCTTCTAGGTAAAATTCACAATGCCTTGCCTTTGACCTTATCAACAATTTCAATAATCTTTTGTCTTTTTCTTCCTTGAGTCCATGAGGAGCTCTCTGGCTAATCATCCTATACTTCAATTGTTATGCTATCCTTCTACTAAGGGGATTGAGGCTCTACTCTATCTTTTATTTCGACAAGTACTTGTACCATTATCTGATCAATGTTATCAAGGGACTTATTTTACCTATCCAAGTACCTTGCTTCATGGTAGAAACTTGGAAAGATGGATCCACTACCTTTTGTGGCTTCTTCTACTCTCATTATTTCCTTCCATTTGCAAGTTCTATCTATACAAACCTCTTTATCCAAATAGTTCATTATATAATCTTCCTCCCAATTCTATTTTCTATTAGGAAGAGTATACTTCCTCATTTGTTTGAGAGCATGGCTCAACAAATCATTTGTCTCATAGGTCCTAGTAGGGGCTTTGAAAAGCATGAATTCTACAATGCATGCATCTATCTCTTCTATTGCATCTTTTCTTATCACATAATCCCCAATTTTTGTATTCCTAGCTACAAAAAGCCTTTCTTCATAGTAGGACCTAGGTACTCTTTATTCATCATAAATAATTTCCAGAAAAACTCTAATTGACCTAATCTTTGAGGGGCATATTTGGGTAGCACATGAGAGGGCTGGTGACAACCAAAAACCCTTATTATTAAAAAATTTCAAAAAAGAAAAAGACTAGCCCAATCATGGCTCATTACAATATCCCAATTTGGGAAAGTAGATGGTCTTATTAACATTCTCACCTCTCTAGGTACTCTCTTGGTTATATCTACTGACATGCTTGAAATGGAAAAAATAAAATCATTATAAAAAGCAATGACATTAGAATAAGGATAAAACCTTTGCCATAGTCAAGTCCATAGTTGCACATGTAGATTCTATCCATTCTCCTCAGTGGCTTCAATGAAATCTAGACTAATATGCCCTATATTCTTAAAAAGAATAATGTGTATCAATAATGAGTAATGGTAAAACATAAAATTTCCCAATTCTCCCTATTGAGCTACTACAATTTCATTATGCATCATGTTAATAATACAATCCATAAAATCATATCTAACACTATGATGTGATTCCTAAATGTTTAGAGCCATGATATATATGTATCCAAGGGAATTCATGGTGCCGTCTATTGACATTATGGTCAAGTTTTTTTTATTAGTGACTTACACTTAGTCAAATGGTTAGCAACTACCGAGCTTATCTTGTAGTTTACAGTGTTAACCAAGTAATACAGGTGCTATTGAGTTACATAATTACTACTAAGTTCTAGAATCAGTATTTAGTTGACACCAAGTTGTATCTACTGAGTTGATAAGTAATAGTGCATACTAATCTTCTTAGTACTAACCGAGTTTCACAGTATCAATTATGGTCTCCAGCATCTACCCAGCTCACAGTGTTAGTGTTGACCAAGCCATGTAGTGTCAACCAAGTGATTCAATTTATATATAAAGTTTTGCAGTGTTCACCGAGTCACCTTTGTATGCACCCTAAAATGGTCACCTAGACTATGGGCCCCTATTATTCAATTCATCAGATTTCCTAAATCAATGGTTTGCGATATTTTATTACACCAATTCAAATCAATTTCTTTGATCAAATTTTAATTAATTCAATTATTAAAAAATTTCCTAAGGTTTGATCATTTTATCCTAAGTCTTGTTTAATTAAAAGAAAACCTCTCTTTTAATCATATAATTAATGTAGATTTAATTAATTAAGATAAAAACCCTTCTTTTTAATTTAATTAAATATTTCTTATTTAATTAAAAGAACTCACTCCCCTTTAATTAAATAAAATCTCACTTGAAAAAAGGAAATAAATCAAATAAAAATTAAATAAGTTCTTTTTTCCCTCTACACTTAAATGCACATATCTCTAATTGGGATACCTCTATTTCCTCTTTCCACTTTCTTCTCAAACACTCCTCTTTTCTCATTGGTGGAATTTTGTCTCACATGGGTCAAACTCTATTATCTCATATTGGTTGTGAGAAGCCTCCCACGTCCACATTTTCCTTTATAAGGAGCCCTATCCTTCTCATTTTGATATAGAGAAAGATATAGAGAAATAGAGAGAAATATAGAGAGAGATATAGGAAATATAGAGAGAGATATAGAGAAAATTGTTCATTCCCATAGTATTGTTATGCTAAAGGTTTAGAGAGTGTTGGTGTAAATAAGTATTCACTTATTACACTTACTAAGTTTACTTAGGTTAATGCATTATTTAATTATTTTTATTTGTGAGACACTCAGGAGTTTGCACACCTTTTGAGTTGTCATGTAGACAACACAGGAGTAGGCAACTCTATTTGAGCACATGGTGTCTACAACACTATTTTGCGTGTCCCACCCTTGTAGGCTTATCCTCTCATCACCACACTTACTTCCGTGCTTAATGGAGGATAATCCATATCTGATGGACATGTGCTTGGTTGTATGACACATCATGATGCTAACTTCTATGCATTCTAGAAGCTCTCCTGAGGCCTTTATATTCAGGCACTCCTAGTGTACTCTCATGATGTACTAGTTATTGAATACATTTTTATTCTGATCATACTCTCTCTTGGTCTATTGTGTGCTTGTGTTTGAGTTCTTAGTTCTTGGGTGAATTTTGCCGTTAGGAAAATTCTTACAGAGAACAATTTTGGAGAAAGAGTTTGAGCCTTAGGGTTTGGACATGTAATTTCATTAAAACTTCTCTCTTCTTGTCTTATTCTCTCTTACATCCATGGCTTCCACCATTAGGTTTCATCCTTGCATTTTCATATTAGCTTAGATCCATATTTGTTTTCATAGATTAATATTGCATTTTTATTTCCTTTCATAGATTAGATTTCCTTTCTTGCATTGCTTTGCATTGTTATCATTTAGATTAGCTCGCATCTTCATTTGCATTCATAGTTTGATCCTTGAATCTCTCATTTGGTGTCCTTGTAGGAGTACAAACTAGGTCAAACTGAGGGCTTCCCTTACAAAACCTTGCACTCCATAAATAGAGAGCTATGAGTCACCATTTGAGACCTCATTCTTGAGAAATCTTGGATATAGTGATTCATAGAAGTGTGTCAACATTTTTAGCACACATTTTCTTTGGCACCCACCATGGGGAAACCCACCTGTACTTGTTGGTTTTAGATATTTTTGGAGCTAACCCTCTTATGTGGATTTGTTTCGAGACAAAAAACCTTAGATCTTAAAGATTTGATCATATCTCCCAAATATCTTAGTGTCTTGGTCTGAATTTTTTTTGTAGCTTGGTGAAATATTGGAGAAGCTTCAGTTAAATTTTAAGAGTTTTCTAAGGTATTTTCTATTTTTTATAATTTTCTTGATTTTTTATTAAAATACCATTTTAAGGCTCAAACTAGAGAATTTTTTAGAAAATTCTATAGTTTTGGGAAGATCTCTAAATTCTAAATAGGGTTGGTTGTTTGTGTTTTTATTTTAGAGACCATATTAAAGCTCAATAATTCAATTTGCAAAAACTGGTCTATTTTGACAAAATGGCTCCCTAGAGCATAAATATAATGATCTTTTCAAAATTTTAACATTTTTGGAAAGCTCTTTGTTTTTTGATAGGGGTCTCTTTTCTGCATTTAGGGTTTTGGGTCCGAATTCATGGCATATAGGTCCAATCTTGTTGACTAGGTTAAAAATCATTATTAACTTGCACTTTGTTTGCACAAAATTCAATGCATGATATGAGTTTTCATATTTCATGGAATAAATTAGTTAAATGTATTTTCATGTGAATTTTCCTATTTCTTCAGGGTTTCATGCACTTGATTGAAGTTTTTGAAGGTAACTTGGAGGTCTAAAGAGAAAAAAATTAGAAAACATGAAATCAAGGTGCACACATTCCAAACCTTCTCATTTGAATTATAAAAAGTGATCATTGTTTTCATTCTCATTTTAAAATATTTTTCTTTCTTTTGTCAAATTGTTTGGTTTGTCTTCCTAACATTGAAAAGGGGCTTAAAATGAATCATTCACATTTGGATTTGACCTTAAAATTAAAAACCCCTTTTGTCTTTTAATCCCCAAGACATTCTTATTGATGTTTTATTCTTGAATCCTTGTTAAGGAGTTTGAGGGGAACATAAATAAGGGATCTTGATTTTTTTTTGTTAGGGGTACCTAGAGAACTGATCACTCTGTTGGTGTAAATAAGTATTTACTATTTACACTTTACTTTAGTTTACTTAGGTTAATGCATTATTTTATTATGTATTAGATTAGACACTTAGGAGTATGCATACTCATATGATTTTTCTTGTTGACAACATAGGAGTTAGCAACTCTTTTATGCACTTGTTGTCTACAATACAAGAGTTAGCATCCAATTTATGCACATGGTGTCTACAACATCTCTACATGAGATACACCTTGTCATACTTATCCTCTCATTGATGCACATACATTCATGCACAATGGAGGATAATCCACTTCTGGTGGACGTGTGCTTAGTTGTAATGCTTATCTCCTAGCTCATTCTAGAGACATTCTAGATATGTATACACAACAAATCACATCAATTCATTTTGATATTGTTATTCTGATCATATTTTATTGGTCCATTTTGTGCTAGTGCTTGAGTTCCTTGATCTTGGGTGATTTTTTCCTAAGGAAAATTCTTACATGGTATCAAAGAAAAGGGAACTTCTCTTCACATAGCGATTGGACACCATTCTTGCTTCACCTCTTGAAGAACCTCGATTCAGATTTGAATTATCATAGTCACTGGGAGCATCTATAGCCAAAGCGAACCTCACCATTGCATTTAGAGAGTTGATTTGGTGAAATTTGACTATAAATTTGCCTACCTTAGACCATAGTCAAATTTGAGGCAATTTTTTTTGCAAACCAGCACTGGAAAGCCCGATTTGTAAATTTGGTATGATCATTTTTTACATCTACAAATTTATTTTTAGATCTATATTTTCTCTACAATACTTTCAAATTTTTTGATTTGTATTTCCGAATTTTTTTTGGCCATCAGGCCTGTAGGAGAGATTTTTTGCAGGGGAATATTGGAGCTTGCTAGTGCAAATCAAATATTTGCATCAAATTTAGAAGGTCAGAAAACCCCCAAATCAACTTTTGTTTCATCAAAATCAGACATCTAAGGTAAAATTTGGAGTCATTTAATTTTTGGAGGTGCGACGACAGTGATTTAGGAAAAATAATTACAGAGGTGAATTTCAAATAGCGATATCTCCCTCATACGGACTTCTTTTCTAAAGCAATTTTTTTTTGTTTTAGGGTAGAATTTCATGATGTACACACTGGTGCAGGATGTTTGAGATCTTTGTTCCTAAATTTTTTGCAAATAGAAAATCTTGATTTTTCCAACTTCAAAGGCTTAGTGTGAGCTAATTTGGACACATAATCAAGTTCCAATTTTTTCGAAAGTCCATAATTTTTGTCTACTTTCTATATTTGTAATCAGATTATAGGGTTGTGTGGACAAAAATACCACTTGTATAAATAGGTCCTTTTTTGCATTGTAATTCTTTGATCAAACTTCAAAATTATTGTATATCTGAGCTACATTGCTAAGTACCAGATTTGAACTCTAAAAGGAGGTTGTCAATAGTAAAATTAATAGTCCACTTTGTCCATTTTGACAAGTTGCCTATTGTAAATGCACTACATATAAAGTTCCAAAAGTAGGATTTTTTTTTTTTGCAAGGTGGGGTTTCTTTGATTGAGTGAATAGAGGGGTGTGTCTTGTGTCTCTCTCTTGTGCTCTTTTAATTTTCTGCATCATAGGTTCGCCTAAAACTCCACTTCTAACTTCACATAATTATACTACATGAAAAGATATTGTATGGAGTAGACTAATGGAAAAAGTTTTAAATGTCTGTTGATGGTACAATTACAAAACCCACTAATGCTACAACACTATTTGATTGACAAATTAAAGATAATCAAGCTTTAGGAATTATTCAAAGTTGTGTTCATAGAGATCTCTTCTTGCACATTTCTATCTTGAAGGATTCCAAGGGTGCTCAAAAAAAACTTGAAGGGTTTTATGGTAAGGTGGATGAGGAAAAGGGATTCCAAATTGAGGATGATCTACTTCTCTTGGATCCTAAGAATTTTGACACAATTCAAGACTATGTCAATAAAGCCAATGAGTTGAGAGCACTACTTAAGGATTGTGGTAATCCCATGAAGGATGATAGATTGATTCATCACATCTTGAGGAGGCCACCTTTAGAATATACATATTTTGTTTTAAGTTATGACACTCATAGATTGAGTATGGGAAGTGCCTTCACTAAGCCTACATTTGATACATTTACAGAAATGTTGATCTTGGAACGATCCAAGTTGATAGATATGGGAATTATCACGTCATCAAAGACCAAGGAATTGATAGATAGTAATGAGAACCAATAAAATCAAGGTGGAAAAATTTCTACCAGTAGTAAGAAAAAAAATGGAAGCAAAAATCACAATCAGAGACACAACAATCTTCCTCCTCACAACAAGGGAATTCTTCTTCCAACAAGAAGGGAAAAAATGACAAGAAGGATAAACTATTTTGTGCATATTGCAAGAAACCAAATGATGATGAGCATCATTGCAAGACTAAGAGAATAGATGAGTTGGAAAACCTACTTAGGAAGAACAAAATCAATGTGCCAAATACTTTCAAGGATTCAAGTCCATCCACTTCAAAGGAAAAAGGGCAAGCATTTATGGCAAGTTCAAGTTCTTCAAGGGAATATATTCCTTACTTAGGTGCCTCATATCATAGGGGTTCTTCAAAAGGACACTTTTCTTCATTGAAATAGTCTAAGGTACCTCACATCTTCGAAGGGAATGATACAAAAATGGAAGTTGAAGGGAAAGGACAAGTGGAGATGGTAAATGGAGAGTTCAAAGACATTCTCTACATTCCTAACCTTAGCTCTAATCTCCTCTCAATTTATTAAATCACTCACTATGGAGGTGGCAATAAAGTTGAGTTCCTTCCTGATTTAGTAATGGTGCACAATCTTAAAGATGATTTATTGGTTGTAGTCGGTAAAGTTAGTCATGAAACAAGGCTTTATTATTTCTCCCACTTTGTATCTAAGTCTCCTTTACATGCCTTGTTGACACAATCTCAATCACAAAGTAAATTATGGCATGAGTGGTATGGACATCTTGCCTTCCACTATCTTCATCAACTTAGCTCAAAAAATATGGTCAAAGGTCTACCTACTATCAACTTTTATAAAGGTGAATGTTCAACTTGTTCAATGGATATGCATCTAGAAGAAAAGTTTGAAAAAGGGAAGTCTTTGAGAGCATAAGTTATTCTTGAGTTGGTTAACACTATTCTAGTAGGTCCTTTTGTAGTGACATTAGTTAGCACAGGTTGCTATATTCTCACTTTCATTGATGACTTTTCATGCTACACATGGGTCTGCTTTCTTGATCACAAGAATTAAGTGTTTGATAAGTTTCTAGCCTTCAAAAGTCATGTTGAGAAGTCATCAAGGAAAGACATCAAGGCTATTCATATAGACAATGAAAGTAGATATGTGAACTCAAGACTTAAAGACTTTTTTGAACTTGAGGGTATTCATGTTTAGAATCCAGTTGCATTTAGTCCGCAAAAGACAAGTGTTGCAGCAATGAGGATTCAAACTCTTAATGAAAAGTAGTATGATTCAAGCTAAGTCTTTTGATCCATCACTTGAAGTTGAAGCTATAAGTAGTGCCAATCACATACTTAATAGATCTCCTCATAATGTCTTAGATAGAATGACTCCTTTTGAGGCATGGTGCAGAAGAAAACCAGTTGTGAAACACTTCAAAGTTTTTTTTGTCTAGCATGGGAACACATATCTTCAAGGGAATGCCAGGCACCACTACCTAGACCTTGTACTTTCATTAGATATGATGAAAGTGTTAAGGCATATAGAATTTACACTTTACTTAAGTTTACTTAGGTTGATGCATTATTTTATTATTTATTAGATTAGACATCTAGGAGTATGCATACTCATATGAGTTATCTTGCTAAGAATATAGGAGTTAGCAACTCTTTTATGCACATGTTGTCTACAACACAAGATTTAGCATCTAATTTAAGCACATGGTGTGTACAAAATCTCTACATGAGATACACCTTGTCACACTTATCCTCTCATTGATGTAAGTATATTCATGCACAATGGAGGATAATCCACTTCTGGTGGATGTGTGCTTAGTTGTAATGCTTATCTCCCAGCTCATTCTAGAGACATTCTACATGCATCTTAGAGGCCTTTATATACAGGCTCTCCTAGTGTGAATGTCCAAACAACACATCACATCAATTCTTTTTGACATTGTTATTCTGATCATGCTTTATTCATCCATTTTGTGCTAGTGCTTGAGTTCCTTGATCTTGGGTGATTTTTCACCAAGGCAAATTCTTACACACTCTAGGGGATGACCTCAACTCCCGTGTTTTGGCAGAGTGTAAATGGCATGAATTGAATCTAAATATAGGTTTCTTGGAAGTAGAAATATTGTCAATCTTGGTCAAGCCCCAAAAAAATTTATACCTTTGGGAAGTGAAGGTGGAGATGGGGTTACCATTTCCTCCTAGTTGTTTGGCATTATTCTCTTTCATTTATAGATTTGGGCCTCACATACCTTGCATATATCAAGGAAATCCCCTAGTTGAGCTTGTGCATCCTTATAGAAACCTTAATAGCTTATTGGTGTGTTTTGATGTGCTCGAATATTTAGAACCTTCCCCACTTTGAACAAAAGGGGACACATACATCAAACTGAGCCTTAAGGATTCTTTCCTTTTGTTAGTGTAAATAATTATTATTAATGCTTTGCTTAAGTTTACTTAGGATAAATACATTATTTTATTATTTCTTAGGTTAGACACCTAGGAGTTTGTGTACTCAAATGAGTTATCATGTTGACGACACAAGAGTATGCAACTCTAATTTAGCACATGTTGTCTACAACACTAGAGTATGCATAATCAACTGAGTTGTCATGTAGACAACATAGTTGTTCGCACTATTATTTTATGACATGGTGTCTACAACATGATTGTACATGCTACACCTTTGTAGGCTTATCCTCTAATCATCATGCTAACTCCTGTACTTAATGGAGGATAAACCACACCTGGTGGACATGTGCCGAGTTGTAAGACTTATCATTATGCTAACTCCTAAGAATTCTAGATGCATCATAGAGGCCTTTATATATAGGCACCTCTAGTGTACTATACAATGAATTGAATATCACATTTTTATTCTAATGATACTCTATTGGTCTTTTGTGCTAGTTATTGTGCTTCTTGGTCTTGGGTGAAGTTTTTCCTAAGGAAAATTCTTACATGGTATTAGAGCCATAGAGGCATCATTTCATAGCCATTGGAGATTGATCTTGCTTCACCTCTGTAAGGTCACTTTGACTTAGATCTAGAGAGTCTATAGATATTGGAAGCATCTATAGCCAAAGCAGACCTCACCATTGCATATGCGATATCAATTTGGTGAGAATTGACTGTAAATTTTCCTATGTTAGGCCAAAGTTTATTTTGAGGAATTTTTTTTTGCAAACCAAAACCTGAAGGTTCAGTTTGCAATTTGGTATAATTTATTAGATCTACAATTTATTTTATTTTTAGATCTATAATTAATTTTTCTCTACAATTATTTTTGAATTTTTGTATTTTTTGAAAAAAAATTGGCTAGTAGGGCCTATAGAGAATTTTTTTTGCAGGAACTAGGTGGTCAAACCCCAGCCCCTGCAGGTGGAATATTCCTTCCATATCTAGTGGGCTTCATCAACATTTCTAGCCACTTAATATTATCGGTGGATAGCATACAATTTTTTGTGGGCAAATTTAATTCCAACTGATCTCTCACAATCTGGCAAACCATTATCCAAACCACTATCAAATTTTTATTATAACATCTGGCAGACTCAAGTTTTTTTGAGTTCTATGGCCTTTAATCGTTATTCACCACACATGGTGTCCACACTATGCATGTGGGATAAATGATTGTTAGCTTTTGCACGTTTACCAATAGCCTTTTAAAACTTTTAGATACCCCCTTGTCTTCCAACTCCACTCTGACATCGTCAAATGTTTTTTGGCCATTTCAAAGCTCGACCACTAACAAGATCTCATCCATTCAAACTCTGAACATAGATAGATAATCCAAACAAGGACATGCAATGCGCTTTGTGCAAATGAACCCAGTCCTCCTCATAGATAGCATAGCAGTAGGCCACACAGCAATGTCTGACCTTGCCACATAGCACCCTATCAGCTCACAAGATCCAACTCAGTGACACGTGGTGCTTCAACAACTAAACACATGGAGTGCAGTCTAACACATAGTCCACAGCTAGCTCACACCACGTGGAGTGATAGCTAACCCTCCACATAGACCAGACTAAAATGCCAAATATTTCCACATGGAAAAACATCAATCCTAACATGTTAGTGTGCACACTCAAAAATTTGTACAATCTAACTCAGTAGGTATCTATACGGTCTATACACTATTGACATCAATAGTGACATCATCTAGGGGGCTGAGTTTTCATTGATGTGACCTCTTTGTTGTGTTAAAATTGATGGTCATATGACTGTCATTTCTAGGTAAATTTGAACTACTGTGAGGACCATTTGACCGTCAAGTTTAACCTCATGTTTTTCTAATCCAACCCCTCTCCAGATTCATTTTTGATTTGATAGTCTGACTTTGGGAGGGCATATCTCAATCATCTGGGCTCCAAATTAGGTGCAATTATTTTTGATTTTGGGTAGAATTTCTTGGAATTTTTAGTGGTGTAGTTCTTTTTTGGTTTTGGTCCACAGATTTTTCAAAACTTGCAATTTTTGGTGATTGTCCCTATCCAATCTTGTATTTTGCAACTTCAATTTCTCCATACGGGCTCATCTAGACTCCAATTTAGGTTCCATTTTTTTTGAAAGTGTATAATTTTTTGTCTACTTTCTAGATCTATAATCATATTATAGGCTTGAGTGGATAGAAATATCACTTTTAGAATTATGTCCTTTATTTGCATAGTATTGCTTCAAAATAGTCCTAGACATACTTTTTAGAGAACTTTTTCTCCTTTGGGGTTTTCATATGACGTGGTGCTTCAGACCTTAGTTGTAAAAAAAATCATTACTTTACCATAGAAATTTTCTACACCATATGAACCTGAGGTAAAACCTTATTGATGGAGAGATGATCACTATTACAGCTACCATACATGCAAAGGTCATAAAACTAAAGATTGTATTGCCTTTAAACATATAATTGAAGATCTTACTGATAATAGAGTCATTGATGTTGAAATTCCTAAAGACTTATGTAATGAAGATGCTTCTCTCGAGAAAGATCATGTTGATGAACCTATGTCAAGTGATGGTTTCCTTGATACCTCCATTTCTTCTAATACTTATGCATCTCCCAAAACTTAAAATTTATCCCACATTATTCCATCAAACAAAGGTCCTAATTCTTTTCTTGCAGTTCCTATAGTTATCCTCAAGGGTTACCTCTAAAAGAAACTCAAGCTAATGTACACTTGGATGAAAACCCCTTTTATGCTTCTAAAACTAAAGATCCTCAACCTTCATGCGATGCTATGTCTACTATTCTCACTTCATCTAGTCCTTCATTACCCCTTCAAGATCCTAGCATGCAAACCTCATATATTCCCTTGTCCTTAGAAGTGGCTCCATGTCAAGAGGACTCTCAAAAATGTAAAAATAAAATTGTCAAGGAAGATTAAGATCAAGCACCCCTTCGTCTCCTTCAAGATGTCACCCCTCTATATCCTATGCCTTTTCCACCTCCTAAGTATGATGAAGACACTATTTCCACTATTTCCCTTGAGCTTACTAAAAATTGTGGAAAAAGTTCTATGCCTATTTTATCCAAAGAAACTTGTCAAGATCAAAGTGTCCCTTGTTTTACTTTTCCAAATTCACTTCAAAACTACACTCAAGGTTCAAATACTCCTATCGAATGTGCTGCCCCTATTAAAGATATTCATGAGTCTATTAATGGCCTTGGTCACATTGCTCACTCTAAAGATGCTAATATCCCTATTCACTATCCCTTTGCATCTCCTAAATCTATCCCTGGTCCTTATTCGTCAAAGCTAAAGCCTTCAAATCTTCCATCTATATTGGGACCTTATGTTCCTCTATCTCCTACTTTCACTCCTATCTCATCTCTTATCTCTCATATCATACCTTGAGATCAACAAAGACACTCATCCTTGATGAATTCTCTTTCACCTATCCATATGAACTAGTCATATAATCCTTATTCATCCACAAATCCCAAGTCTTTTGGAAGAAATTTGGATGATCAATTTAAGAAAAAATATAAGAATCCATTGAAAAATGAACATCACTATGTCCCATCAAATCAACATGTGAATGAAACAAAAGAACAATTATTCAAGAGACCACAAGGGTATACTACCTAAAGAGCTAAATCAAAGAAAATATGGGTTCCTAAATCCATCATTGAAGAAATGTGTTCTAAAGCATCCAAAGGAAAAGACAAGTCTAAAGCTATATGGATTCCCAAATCTCTTTTGAAAGACTTGAATATTGAAAATAGTTCAAAGTTGACATTCAATCTTCTAAAGGCTTCCACTCCATCTTCTTCCAAAAATCTTCCTAAGAAGCTTCCAAAGGCTTCCACTCCATCTCTTGCCAAAATTCTCCTACTTCCTCAAACATTTAAACCTCAAGCTATTTCCTCCATGATTACTCTATCATTTCGTAACCCTTAAAGTTGTGTGTCAATGTTAATCTTTCCTACTTTCTCCCTTTTAATTAAATAAAATACCACTTGAAAAAAGGAAATAAATTAAATAAATTATTTTTTCCTCTACACTTAAATGAACATATCTCTAAGTGGGATTCCTCTTTTTCCTCTTTCCACTTTCTTCTAAAACACTCCTCTTTTCTCATTGGTGGAATTTTGTCTCATGGATCAAACTCTATTATCCCATATTAGTTGTGAGAAGCCTCCCAGCTCCACACTTTCCTTTATAAGGAGCCCTCTCCTTCTCAATTTGATATAGAGAAAGATAAAGAGAAATAAAGAAAAATATAGAGAGAGCTGTAGAGAAAATAGTTCGATGCTATAGTATTGTTATGGTATAGGTTTAGAAAGATATTTTGGAGAAGGAGTTTGAGAATTAGGGTTTGGATATTGGAGTTTCATTGAAACTTCTCTCTTCTTGTCTTATTCTCTCTTGCAACCATGACTTCCATCATCATGTTTGATCATTGCATTTTCATATTACCTTAGATCCATATTTGTTTTCATAGATTAATATTGCATTTTTATTTCCTTTCATAGATTAGATTTCCTTTCTTGTATTTCTTTGCATTGTTATCATTTAGATTAGATCACATCTTCATTTGTATTCATATTTTGATCCTTCAATCTCTTGTTTTATGATATACTTGCATGGGTACAAAGTAGATCAAAATGAGGGCCTCCCTTACAAACCCTTGCACTCCATGAATAGAGAGCTATGAGTTGAAATTTGAGACTTTATTCTAAGCACTCTTGGATATAATGATTCATAGAAGTGTGTCAACAGTTTAGGCATAGAACTAGTGTTGACCTAGTTTAGACTACTTGGAAGTGATTAGTATGAGCCAAGCTTCTATGTCTATTGAGAGCATGAGGATGCCAAGTGTTGACAATGGTTGTCGAGTATCAAAACCTCACCAAATTTTTCTTCAGAACTTGAGTACCAGTAGTTGAGTCAACTTTGTGTATTTTGGTGAAACTTTTATTGTACCCAAATTTGATGAATTATAATTTGGATTGGTATATATGAAATGTATTGTCCCACATCCAAAAGAAGATATATATGTGTGAAATATAATAATATTAGATGTGTGAATTGAGAAGGCTACAAGAAACATAAGGAGTAGAGAAGATTTATCTATCACAACAAGGTGATTGTTACACTTCAAAGGAAACTCAACTAGCAAATCAGAGTTACAAATCATAGATCAGCCACTAGTTCATCCTAACAGTTGTATTAATTAAATACTTTCACAAGATACACTTAATAGTCTTTTGCAAATCTCTTTACAAAATGCATACTTTATTGTATATTTTGAAAATCCTTTAACAAGGTGGACGTAGTAGTCCTTATTGCTCCTAATAGGGCATATCATCAGAAGTGATCACTTGTAAGCCTTAACTAGCCAAATTTATAATGTAGTACTAAAGCTTGTGGGTATCATTACCATCCCAATTTTACTTTCTATTTGGAAGGTTTCTGGATCACCATATCTTGTGTCAATTTGTTATAAATGTTTTAATGATTTAAATATTTCATGTATGCAATCAAGTCGGTATATTAATGAAGGATTATTTAGTGTAATAAGATTAATTTTTATTGGTTCTTGATTCACCTCTTCCCTCTTAATAACCTAATCTATCCTATATTTTCAGTAATTGGTATTAGAGCTTTGTGGTTCTCAAAGAAGAAGTTTAACATCTTGAGCAAAGATTAGAAGCAATGGAGGTATATAGGATAGATAAGGCTATTGATAATGAAAAGCTAGATTTGGAATTGGATATTGGGAAACTTAAGAAAGAAAAACAACAACTCTCTCAATCCTTGAAAAGAAGAAAAGATCTTGTAGTACAAATAAATGGAAAACTCTACACTAAAGAAAGGATTGAAGATATCTATCCAGAAAGAAATTCAGATGAAGCTAATGAGGCAACTAGAGACCTATTGGAAAAGAATTACAATCTTCAAGAAGAAGTTAGAAAGCTGAAAAGAGAAAAAAAAAATTAATTAGTAAGATTATGTGAAGCCATGGAAGAAAAAGACAAAGACAAAGAAGAGATAGGAGGAAAGAAAAATGAAATCCTACATCTATCCCTTCAATAAGCAGACTTTATTGATCAGCTTACTAATACAAATGAAGAAAGATCATGAATTCAATATTAGAAAATGAAAGATTGAAAAAGATCTAAAAACTAAAAAGAAAACCAATGAGAGGATGATGAAATCTCAAGTAGACATGAATCAATTAAATGAGCAAAGTCAATATATATAGAAAGGAAAAGTAAGAATATGATACACAAAAGAAGATGAATCATCCAAGCAAGGAGTTCAAAAGAATCAAAGGTCTAATTTTAGTCATTGTGATAAATTAGGTCACACATCAAACAAATTTTGGAGTAATGGTAAAGAAAAATTCAATAGAAAGTGTTACAATTGCAATAAACATGGTCATAGAGAAAATGAATGCAACGAGAAACCTAAATTTGAAGGTAAATATCATAAATGCAAGAAGCATGGACACAAATCTTTTAAATGTAAAACTAAGATATTGAACCTAGTAGAATAGATTGTGAAAGCTATATTTGGATGAGACTACAATACATGGTGTAAAAGCTAGTATTGTGGATAATTTTGGCATATTGGAGCTAATTGTGTGAAACATCACATGAGGACAAGAGACACCACTAGAAGATTTTTTATTTGTATAAAACTTGGACATCTTGCCAAGAACTGTATGAACACTAGAAGAATAGAAGATTAAAATAAAGCCAAAGTTGACAATATCAAAAAATACATAAGGAAGCAATGGATTTTGAAATCTTCTAAGAATGAGCCATAAAGCACATGTCACTCAAGTATTTCAATTTGATCCCCCAAAAGGATGAGTACAACTAAGACTCTAAAGAAGAAATCTTACATTAGTTACAATCAACTAGAAGGAAATATCCATATCAACATTCAAGATGCAAGGGGATCATCAAGTAATTAAGGAAAACTCAAGACCTTACCGAGCTAGATCAGGTTGCAAGACCCTACTGAGAAAGGTCAAGATACACTAAAAATATTGTGGACACCAATTTATGAATAGCTCTACCAAGCACTAAGGTTGAAACTGAGTGAAAGATAGTCTATCACTGAATGGGCAATCATACCGAGCATTTATGGAAACTGAAAAGTGAAATTTTGTTAAAAGAAAGAAAATGACATTGAACATGTGGTAAGGACAAATACAACTATAGTCTATCACTGAATGGGAAATCATACCAAGCATTTATAGAAATTAAAAAGTGAAATTTTGTTAAAAGAAAGAAAATGACATTGAACATGTGGTAAGGACAACTACAACTACATGAAAGAATATTTAAAAACTTCATCAATTGAGTAATTTAGTTGTTCATATTAGTGACATAGATGATGAAGATGACAAGGAAGAAAATGACATTAATGATGGAGAAGATATAGAAATATATGATGTAAATGTGGATGATGAGGAGCAAGAATAGGAAGCTACAAAGGAGAATCTCCCTAAGATTCAGAGTATTGAGGAAATTGACCAAGAAAAGATTGCAACAACAATTATGCAGGCTTCATTTCCTCACTCTTCAAGAAAAGCTTTAATGCCATCAAGCTTAGAAAAAGCTTCTTCAATGTTGGTAGTGGCAACTACTGCAACACCATGTACCCAACCATTCTCTACACCTATTCAGCTCAGTGTCATATTGACTGAAGTGATCATCACTTCATCTATCAAGTAGCTAGTGCTTCCTCCATCATCAAATTTGGCTACACAGTAACAAGGTATTTCTACTATCAGTGCAATATCCACTTTCCTTGCTAGCCCTTATATTTCTACAAAGAAGGAAGAGGTGGAGCTTGGAAAAACACTAAATAGACTAAGAGAGAAGATTGCAACAATGGAAAAAGAATTGTTATTACAATATGCCTTGAAAATGAGATATGAGTTATGAAATACAATGAGAGAGCCTAAATATAAAGGCCTCAAGGAAGCTTGTAGAACAAGCTAGAAAGTACTAGAAGATAAGGTTGACAACTAGGCATATGTCCACAAAAGGTGGAATATCCTCGATCAAGGTGAGGAGATAACTATGACTTAGATAGGAACAAACTCTCATGTTTTCAACAACTCCTAGACTACAACTAATAAATAAATGCATTAACCTAAGTAAACTTAATTAAAAGAATAAATAATTATTTACTATAACACTCCCCCTTAAGTGCAACTTAGCGGAATGCTTTAAGCTCACAAAGACTAAGATGAAATGCAAAATGGGTCCTAAAAACAAGGCCATGTTAGTTACCCATGTACAATGCAAAGAAATGCACCCTCTAAAAATGGGGAAAGAGAGCAAACCACATGGGAAAAAACCTCCCCCAAAAAGAGGTACAAGAAAATTCAGTGAAGGATTGAAGAACCCTCCAACTAGAGGAATGCCCTAGAAAATAGGAGCAAAAAGTGATCATGAAGAGCATCACTGAAGCATGAAGAAGCCACAAACCTTTTCATTAGAAAGAAACTGCTGATCTGAAGAATCTCCATGGAAGAAGAAGGCACAAATCGAGCTTGTCTATATGGTAGATGATCTATCTCACTGAAATGGTTAGGTAGCCAGCTACTACAATTGCCTAGTATATAGGATCAGGTACTCAATACATAGTTCATACTATCAAATCATCAAACCGAGGAAGCATTAGAACAACAAAATAACCCCGCTTAATGTAGATGGGGTGAGATGATATACAATTGAAAAGGTGGGCCAAAATCCTCTATAGAAAGAACCAAGAACAATGAGAGAGTTAAAGAGGTACAAACACCTATAAACACATGATCACCAACTCTGCATGGGGCTAAAAAGGAAGAGGGCACAAAAGTGGCAAACAACTATCTCCCCATGGTGCTTTATAAAATAGTGCAAGTACAACTATCTTAAATAATGTTCCTAAACTCAAAATGCAAGAGTGGTAATTTATTATAGTGTGTTTGCATAAAGATGCTTACAAATGATAGCTACAATGATCAAAAAATGAAAAAACTAATACAAAAGATAGTACAATCCAAAATAAAGGATCCCATGCCATGAAAATGATCCTCGAACCTGGAACACTCAAGATATCCACCATAGAGAAAAAATGTCAAAGACATGATTGAAAGAGCATGGGACAAAATTTGAAGGAAATAACAACATTTCTAAAAAGATGACAAAACTGGCTTTCCAAAAATATAACGTTTTCAAAAAATAGAGATGGGATGCAAAAGATAAGCTTTTTGGAGTGAAAAATAGAACTTTAGACTTTGACGACAAAAATGAGCCATGAAACTACATCAAAACCTAAAAATGCCTACAACAATGTTTATACCTTAGAACCAGCTTTCCAGTGCTTCTTTTATATTGAAAAAATACCCTTGTATGCTCAAGCTATGGCAATAAAATCTTGAGTAGGTCAAAAAGGAACCTAGAGTGCTAGTAGGGGTGTTGATGCAGGGTGACATCATGCTAATGTCAGCAAAAAACTATTTTAAAATTGATGGCTTCATAGCCATCACAACAAAAAAAATAGGCCATGTGGCGTGCCACATGGTAATGCCATGTGGCAAAATACTGAGCTGGTGGGTGACATGGTAGGGGCCATGTGACAAGTTATATTGGTGGACTATATATCCTAACAATTAGTATCAGAGCACTAGGTCCTTGAAGAGAAATCTTAACAAATTTTTGAGATCTATAGTGAATCTTTTTAGAAAGGATAGTGGTAAATTTGATGGGTTCAACTATGATAGTTGGAAGGAGAAGATGAAGAGTCATCTGCTATGCATGGGTCTAGGTTATTAGCTTTTGACAAAGGGTGAAAAATAAATTGTAGGAGAAGAGAAACTTGAAGAATGCAATGAAGCAGAGAGAGACCTATTCATGTGTAACATGAGAGCCAGAGAAGATTTACTATCATCTTTTCTAGAGAATGAATATAGTCAGGTAAAATGACTTTTGGCATCTCATGAGATTTGGAAGACATTAGAATCTATTTTTGAAGGTGGCAAACATCAAAAGAGGATAAGATTGTAGAATTGGATATGTTCATTTCAAGATGCTAAAATGATAGAAGATGAATCTATTTGAAGATATATTGGTAGGATATATGAGATTGTTGCAAGGGATTAAATCTTATGGTGAAACCAAGAAAGAATTGAAGATATCTATCCAGAAAGAAATTCAGATGAAGCTACTGAGGCAACTAGAGACCTATTGGAAAAGAATTGCAATCTTCAAGAAGAAGTTAGAAAGATGAAAAGAGAACAAAAAAATTAATTAGTAAGATTATGTGAAGCCATGGAAGAAAAAGACAAAGACAAAGAAGAGATAGGAGGAAAGAACAATAAAATCCTACATCTATCCCTTCAATAGGCAGACTTTATTGATCAGCTTACTAATACAAATGAAGAAAGATCATGAATTCAAGATTAGAAAATGAAAGATTGAAAAATGATCTAAACACTAAAAAGAAAACCAATGAGAGAATGATGAAATCTCAAGTAGACATGAATCAATTAAATGAGCAAAGTCAATATAGATAGAAAGGAAAAGTAAGAATATGATACACAAAAGAAGATGAATCATCCAAGCAAGGAGTTCAAAAGAATCAAAGGTCTAATTTTAGTCATTGTGATAAATTAGGTCACACATCAAACAAATTTTGGAGTAATGGTAAAGAAAAATTCAATAGAAAGTGTTACAATTGCAATAAACATGGTCATAGAGAAAATGAATGCAACGAGAAACCTAAATTTGAAGGTAAATATTATAAATGCAAGAAGCATGAACACAAATCTTCTAAATGTAAAACTAAGATATTGAACCCAGTAGAATAGATTGTGAAAGCTATATTTGGATGAGACTACAATACATAGTGTAAAAGCTAGTATTGTGGATAATTTGGGCATATTGGAGCTAATTGTGTGAAACATCACATGAGGACAAGAGACACCACTAGAAGATGTTTTATTTGTACAAAACTTGGACATCTTGCCAAGAATTGTATGAACACTAGAAGAATAGAAGATGAAAATAAAGCCAAAGTTGACAATATCAAAAAATAGATAAGGAAGCAATGGATTTTGAAATCTTCTAAGAATGAGCCATAAAGCACATGTCACTCAAGTATTTCAATTTGATCCCCCACAAGGATGAGTAGAACTAAGACTCTGAAGAATACATCTTACATTAGTTATAATCAACTAGAAGGAAAGATCCATATCAACATTCAAGATGCAAGGGGATCATCAAGTAGTTAAGGAAAACTCAAGACCTTATCGAGCTAGATCAGGTTGCAAGACCCTACTGAGAAAGGTCAAGATACACTAAACATATTGTGGACACCAATTTATGAGTAGCTCTACCAAGCACTAAGGTTGAAACTAAGTGAAAGATAGTCTATCACTGAGTGGGCAATCACACCGAGCATTTATGGAAATTGAAAAGTGAAATTTTGTTAAAAGAAAGAAAATGACATTGAACATGTGGTAAGGACAACTACAACTATAGTCTATCACTGAATGGGAAATCATACCAAGCATTTATAGAAATTGAAAAGTGAAATTTTGTTAAAAGAAATAAAATGACATTGAACATGTGGTAAGGACAACTACAACTACATGAAAGAATTTTTAAAAACTTCATCAATTGAGTAATTTAGTTGTTCATATTAGTGACATAGATGATGAAGATGACAAGGAAGAAAATGACATTAATGATGGAGAAGATATAGAAATATATGATGTAAATGTGGATGATGAGGAGCAAGAATAGGAAGCTACAAAGGAGAATCTCCCTAAGATTCAGAGTATTGAGGAAATTGACCAAGAAAAGATTGCAACAACAATTATGCAGGCTTCATTTCCTCACTCTTCAAGAAAAGCTTTAATGCCATCAAGCTTAGAAAAAGCTTCTTCCATGTTGGTAGTGGCAACTACTGCAACACCATGTACCCAACCATTCTCTACACCTATTCAGCTCAGTGCCATATTGACTGAAGTGATCATCACTTCATCTATCAAGCAGCTAGTGCTTCCTCCATCATCAAATCTGGCTACACAGTAACAAGGTATTTGATCCAGGAGGATCTTCAGGACCTAAAATTGAAGTGTTCCAGTTTCTCTCGAAAGCAATGCCATCGCATAGAGCATAGAATTCTGAATTTGGCACAACTTGAACGGGCGAAAAAGGAGTCCATTTGTGCAAGATATCACTGGTCAAAGCTTGGTCAAACATTGGTCAACTCAAAGATCAGGGACGAGAAAAAAGGTGAAAAAATTCATCATCAAGAAATTGGTCAAAGTTGGCATCACTGAAAAGGTCTTGTTGTCATGATTCCAACGGCGTTCGTTTCGTCGAAAAAGGAGTTCATATGCAAAAGTTATGAGTGGTCAAAGTTTACCCAGGAAAAGGGTTGACCAATGACGTGGCATGTTCGTATGATGACATCAGCATGGTGTTGTGGCACTTTAAAATGATGACATGTGGCATAAAAATCAGTACATAATGTGGCAGACATGGCAAGTGCAGTCAATCGAGTCTAATTGTCTAATGACACGTGTCATGGTTGGCAAGTTACATTGTGCCATGTGGCACGTAGTGGCAAGGGAAAGTTTTTCTTTTCAAGCAAAATTTCGGTATGAGATTCAAACACATAACCTCCAAGTTGCAAGCCTTGTGGCGGTGACCATTGCACCATAGGCTGTCTTTAAGTCTAGATTGGCGCGATGTTTAATTTAACCTTTGCTGACGAAAATGGGCTTTTAAAAAGCTGCCGGCGGGGTTTGAACCCCCAACCGGCGCCCTGTCCAAAATTGGATGGGCCGTTGTGCTATTTCAGCGCTTGAGGATAAATTTGGCACAGGTTATTTTTAAACCATATTAATCCGCCAACCACCTATGTAAAAATAGGTTTATTTGTTAATTTATTAACAATTTATCCCCAAATTTGGTTTTAAGCCAAATTTTTAAAATAGCCAAAGGGGGATTTCGGATATGGGGTTAATTAATAAACCCTATATTTAAAACAATTTGTTTTAACCCAATTTTGGATTATTTTTATGTATAAAAGGGGACTAGGAGGGTCTTGTAAGGGGGGATCCATCAATTGATCATCCAACTCTTCTCAAATCTTCTCGTAGAAATTCTCCTTGTAAGCCAAGCATTCCTTGGAGGAATTTTTGTAACTTGGCGAAGAATCTACGTTGTGTAAAAGCTTTTGCAAAGCTTCTTCATGTTCTCTTGTAAGGACGTCTTGCTGATGTGGGAGCTGTTGTCATGGGTGGAGCTGCTTTCTTGAGGCCTCTTGTAAGGTGAAAGTTGACTTCTTTTTGTAGCTTGTGGGGTTTCCAAGTCTTGAAGGCAATAGATCGATTCATTTTTCTGACGAATCTGGAGACGTAGCCGCTGTTCGGTGAACTCCGTTATCATCTCGGTTCTATTCTTTTGTGATTTTCTTGCAGTTGTTTTTCTGAGCTTAGTAGATTATAGATTTGGATTTACATATTGGATTCAAATTGATAACTAAAAGATCCTGATGTTAGATTGTACTAATGTAATCTTTGTAAATCTAACTCGTAAACTATTCTGAGTAAATACTCAATTAGTTTTATGGATCAAGTGGTATCAGAGAAGAACCACTAGATCATAATCAGATCATTATTTCTACTATCAGTACAATATCCACTTTCCTTGCTAGCCCTTATATTTCTACAAAGAAGGAAGAGGTGGAGCTTGGAAAAACACTAAACAAACTAAGAGAGAAGATTGCAACAATGGAAAAAGAATTGTTATTACAATATGCCTTGAAAATGAGATACGAGTTATGAAATACAATGAGAGAGCCTAAATATAAAGGCCTCAAGGAAGCTTGTAGAACAAGCTAGAAAGTACTAGAAGATAAGGTTGACAACTAGGCATACGTCCACAAAAGGTGGAATATCCTTGATCAAGGTGAGGAGATAACTATGACTTAGATAGGAACAAACTCTCATGTTTTCAACAACTCCTAGACTACAACTAATAAATAAATGCATTAACCTAAGTAAAATTAAGTAAAAGAATAAATAATTATTTACTATAACACTCCCCCTTAAGTGAAACTTAGGGGAATGCCTTAAGCTCACAAATACTAAGATGAAATGCAAAATGGTTCCTGAAAACAAGGCCATGTTAGTTACCCATGTACAATGCAAAGAAATGCAACCTCTAAAAATGGGGAAAGAGAGCAAACCACATGGGAAAAACCCTCCCCCAAAAAGAGGTAGAAGAAAATTCAGTGAAGGACTGAAGAACCCTCCAACTAGAGGAATGCCCCATAAAATAGGAACAAAAAGTGATCATGAAGAGCATCACTGAAGCATGAAGAAGCCACAAACTTTTTCATTAGAAAGAAACTGCTGATCTAAAGAATCTCCATGGAAGAAGAAGGCACAAATCCAGCTTGTCTATATGGTAGATGATCCATCTCACTGAAATGGTTAGGTAGCCAACCACTACAATCGCCTAGTATATAGGATCAGGTACTAAATACATAGTTCACACTATCAAACTATCAAACCAAGGAAGCATTAGAACAACAAAATAACCCCCCTTAATGTAGATGGGGTGAGATGATATACAACTGAAAAGGTGGGCCAAAATCCTCTATAGAAAGAACCAAGAACAATGAGAGAGTTAAAGAGGTACAAACACCTATAAACACATGATCACCAACTTTGTATGGGGCTAAAAAGGAAGAGGGCACAAAAGTGGCAAACAACTATCTCCCCATGGTGCTTTATAAAATAGTGCAAGTACAACTATCTTAAATAATGTTCCTAAACTCAAAATTCAAGAGTGGTACTTTATTATAGTGTGTTTGCATAAAGATGCTTACAAATGATAGCTACAATGATCAAAAAATGAAAAAACTAATACAAAAGATAGTACAATCCAAAATAAAGGATCCCATGCCATGAAAATGATCCTTGAACCTAGAACACTCAAGATATCCACCATAGAGAAAAAATGTCAAAGACATGATTGAAAGAGCATGGGACAAAATCTGAAGGAAATAACAACATTTTTATAAAGATGACAAAACTGGCTTTCCAAAAATATAACGTTTTCAAAAAATAGAGATGGAATGCAAAAGATAAGCTTTTTGGAGTGAAAATAGAACTTTAGACTTTGATGACAAAAATGAGCCATGAAACTACATCAAAACCTAAAAATGCCTACAACAATGTTTATACCTTAGAACCAGCTTTCCAGTGCTTCTTTTAGATCGAAAAAATACCCTTGTATGCTCAAGCTATGGCCAAAAAATTGTGAGTAGGTCAAAAAGGAACCTAGAGTGCTAGTAGGGGTGTTGATGCAGGGTGACATCATGCTAATGTCAGCAAAAAACTATGTTAAAATTTATGGCTTCATAGCCATCACAACAAAAAAAATAGGCCATGTGGCATGCCACATGGTAATGCCACGTGGCAATATACTGAGCTGGTGGGTGACATGGCAGGGGCCACGTGACAAGTTATATTGGTGGACTATATATCCTAACAATTAGTATCAGAGCACTAGGTCCTTGAAGAGAAATCTTAACAACTTTTTGAGATCTATAGTGAATCTTTTTAGAAAGGATAGTGGTAAATTTGATGGGTTCAACTATGATAGTTGGAAGGAGAAGATGAAGAGTCATCTGCTATGCATGGGTCTAGGTTATTAGCTTTTGAAAAAGGGTGAAAAATAAATTGTAGGAGAAGAGAAACTTGAAGAATGCAATGAAGCAGAGAGAGACCTATTCATGTGTAACATGAGAGCCAGAGAAGATTTACTATCATCTTTTCTAGAGAATGAATATAGTCAGGTAAAATGACTTTTGGCATCTCATGAGATTTGGAAGACATTAGAATCTATTTTTGAAGGTGGAAAACATCAAAAGAGGATAAGATTGTAGAATTGGATATGTTCATTTCAAGATGCTAAAATGATAGAAGATGAATCTATTTGAAGTTATATTGGTAGGATATATGAGATTGTTGTAGGGGATTAAATTTTATGGTGAAACCAAGGAAGAAGATGAGGTTGTGTAAATTTTTTTGAAAACTTTGACACTACCATTGAAGCAAGTAACATAGATGATTGAATTACTTATACCATGTACTGAGATTTTTTCTCAAGAAACTTGTCTTGGAAGATTGGAAGCAACAAAACAAAGTTTGAAATAATCTAGAGAATTAACAAGAGTGGAGAGAGCTTTCGGTGCCCTAAATGTTTGACCAAGTCTATCTAGAAGTGCAAGCACTCATGGAGACTTTGCTAGTAGTAGTAGAATCAGATTTGATGAAGATAGGAGGATTGAAGAAGGTATAGCCCTTCTAGTAAGAAGAGAACAAAATGGTAAGAATATGTTTAAATTTTGGACTTGTAATGAGTTTGGTCATTATGAATCTAAATTTAGTAAGAGGGAGAAAAAGTATAAGGGAAAGTTTAAGCATAGGAGACCTAGGAATTGTTTGTGTGCTAATGAAGAAGATGAATTTGATGAAAGAGATCAAATTTAAAGTGATGATGAGCTAGGATTTATAGCTATCAAAGAAGATGATCTTGATAGAGAAATTAGAGAGGAAAGAGCTTTAGTTTCCCATGTTGAAAAGAAATCTGATTGGATAATAGAAAATGGATGTTCACATCACATGACTAGTGATATGAATAAATTTGTCAAATTTAGTAATCATGATGGAGGTATTGTTAGAGTTGGTAACAACGCAACTTTTCACATTACAGAGATAGGATCTATTACACTTGACCGTAAGACTAACACTGATGATGTTTATTTTGTTGATGGACTAAAACATAACTTTTTGAGTTTTGGATAGTTGGTGGGTAAGGGCTATCAGTTATAGTTCATAGAAAAGACTTGCACTATCAAGGATAAGGATGTTAAGATGATTGGAGTGGGGACAAGGTCTAGAGGTAATGTATTTCAGTTGAATCCTTTTGAAATGACATGTTTAGTTATAGAAGTGGATAATAGTTGGCTCTGACATAGAATATTTTTTCATATAAACTTTAATAATATTGTAAAGGTTAGTAGTACATTTTTAGTTAGAGACTTGCCTAAAATAATAAATCCTACTAATATTGTTTGCAAAGAGTGTATAATGGCTAAGTAGAAGAAGGTATCATTTCTCAACAAGAATTTCACTACTCCAAAGATGCTGGAAATTCTTCACACAGATTTGAGGGCTCCATCTAGGACAAGATGATTCTATGGAGAAAAGTATTTTATGATTTTTGTTGATGATTTTACTAAAATGATGTGGGTAGCATTTCTTAAAGAGAATTCTGAAGCATTTGAGAAGTTTAAGATATTTAAGAATAGAGTTTAGAATGAATCTAGTGTTAAGATAAAAACATTTGAGATCAAATAAAGGAGGAGAATTCACCTCTAGAGAGTTTAATATGTTTTATAAAGAGAATGGAATTAAGAGAAAATTATCTACACCTAAGATTCCTGAGCATAATGGGATCATTGAAAGAAGAAATGGATTAGAATCAGAGGTAGAAAGAGCAATGATGTTTGAGAATGATGTATCCAAGGCATTTTGCAGAGAAGCAGTATATACCATGAACATAGTACAGATTAGAAAAGGTATGAATAAGATCCCCTATGAATTCTGGTTTAGTAATTCACCATTAGTTAAGTATTTCAGAATATTTGAAAGCAAGTGTTACATTAAAAGTGATGATGACATTGGTAAGTTTGATTCAAGAAGTGATGAAGGTATGTTTTTGGGTTATTCATTGAAAATAAAAGCTTATAGATTTTTTAATCATAGAACCAAGACAATAGTTGAATGTGCAAAAGTAAATATTGATGAAAATTTTGGAATCAAGGAAAAGATGATGGATTACAATTCTGATGAAGAAGAAGATAATATTGGAATTGTTAGAAAGAATCTTGAATTTTTCATTGAGACTAACAATGATCTATAGAATGATGCACAAATTTTTGAACATAGAGAAGGAAAGAGATCTGAACCAAGAGAAGAGATAAGAGTTGAGCCAACAACTCCTATGTCTAATAGGAACATGAGAAAGAATCACCCACCAGAGAAAATAATTGGAAGTAGAGACAAAGGAGTAATGACAAGAAACAAAGTAAATGAGGAATTATGTCTGATTTCTCAAGTTGAACCCAAGAGTACAGATGAAGCATGTAAAGATGATAGTTGGATTCAAGCAATGAAGGAATAATTGGATTAGATTATGAAAAATGACACATGGGAATTAGTTCCTAGACCTAAAAATAAGAATATTATAGGAACCAAGTGGGTATTCAAAAAAAGTTGTAAGAAACAAGGCCAGACTTATATGCAAAGGATATGTACAACAAGAAGGAATATATTATGAGGAGACATATACCTCTAATTCAAGGTTCAGATTTTAATGTTCCATTATTTTTGGATGTTAGGTTTTGGAAAGAATTGCACTTCTAGGTCAGTTATTTTTGTCTCCGAAAAGGTAAACTCTTAAGTTACATTTAATATAGGTCCATTTCTGGGGGTTAAGATTAATTGAGGTTTAAATCTCCAAGGTTGGTCTCTCTAGAAGTTTGTTAGCCATTGAAGGATTTAATCTCTATGGAGCCCTCTTGTCGAAGATTCATCCATTTCCATTCAAGCTTCTTCCTAATTCAAGATCCATTTAAGAATTGTGTTGAAGATCTAATGCCATTGATTTGAGACATCGTACATCCTATTTTACATTTATTTGGAGCATCCATACTTGTGGATTCAAGGATTCGAATCCTCCACAAGGATTTCAACATAAGCAAGGTGAATAGTTCCATTTATTGTTTATCTATATTAAAATTTCAATTTCAAGGTTAATTCCAAAATGGGGTTTGACCAAGGTAAACTCCCCATCCAAACAGTAAGACCATTTTTCTTGCAAGTACAGGTACATGAAAATGAATTAAAGTGCATATTTAAATACCCTTTTTACCGAATTTGTAAGATTGATGAACCAAAAATTTGTTGGAGTAGTGTAGGTCAAGGTCAACTTTTTGGGGCACAATTATACCCCACTATCTGGGTCAAGGTCAACCTACTCTCAAAAAAGAAAACGATTTTTCAGTTTCATAGATCTCATGGTTTTGGCTCAACTTAATAAAAATCAATAGTTTTTGAGACTATTTAATAGGGTTTTTAGCAGGTTCTTTTCTAGAGGTAAGTATCTTCATATCTTCATTTCAATTCTAGCATTTCTAGATTTACATCTCATATCATAAGAATTCATATGTATGTATAAAAATATGGGTTTAGGGTATCTTTCATGTGCACTATTTTTAACCCTATTCATCAACCATATTTTCATCCTATACACCACTATGGATGATCAAGTTAGATCCATTAATGTAATATCATCCCTACGAATGGAAACAACAAAACGGTAACCAATAAAACTTCCACGACTCACTAACCTTGTAACTTCAGACTACTATATATACAAAAGAAAGATGAAACACTACACTCTGAAACTAGAGGTCAGATTATTTGTCCCAATCTATACACAGTCATACTAGGGCATAAAAGCTCTGCAAAATTAATGATAAATATTGTAACAATTCATACAATAGGATCACACATGTGTAATCTAACTAGAAACATTCTAATGTTCCAAAATATTCTTTCCGTACTAGAATACTCAAGCATGGGTGGTTACAACTTCCTAAACTATCATTCGCAACTTTTTGTACAAATTGCAAAAGTTTCTTAAGCAACTTTGCAACTTTTGAGCAATTTTTGCTCTTTACATATTTTGATCAAATGGATCCTGATAGCTCTTATTTTCACTATGCCACAATTTTAAATATTAATTTGAAAATGTCTTGAATTGTGTTGTGTAGCTAGGGTTTGTTATGTATTATTATCAATCTTCTAGTAAAAATCCTAACCTAATAAGTTTCCTTTCCCTAGCAATTAGGGTTTTCTTAAATTTCAATAAACCAGTTGCCCTAAGGAACCTTTGTTTCTTATTCACACCCTTTTTGAATTTTTAGAAAAGGAAATCAAATGGTTCTATCTTGTTTTGGCATGTTTTTGCATTTTAATGTAAACTCTTTAAATTTTAAAATATGTAACCATGTAACCGAGTTGATCACATGGTCAAAGCATATCTTCATACTACAACATTTTTTTGTGTGACCCTATGAAGTGGTGAGGTTTCTTTTGATCATTGAGTTGTGGTAGTTAAGCACTCAAGTGATTTTTATATTATGACTGAGCGAAGTAGTTAGTATATACTTAGTTGTATGGTCACTTAAGTGAAAAGGGTACAATGAATCTTAACCATGATGATGCAAACAATTATATTTGTATGATTGGGGCCTCAAAAGCTTAAGAGTTTAGGATGACCATGACTGAGAGAAAATATAAGGGCACATAAAGAAATTTTTTTTTGGCATGGTCACATGGATAAGTAGGCATTTAAGAAATTAATTTGTCAAAGACAAATAAGGTTAAAAGTATCCAGAATGATCTTCAATCATGAGGTCATGGAAGTTAAGCCATAGAAAGCAAGATAAACCATGACTGGGCAAAGATAGTTATGAAGTGCAAAAGGGTGCTTGTTTGCATAGTGGCATAGATAAAGTAAGTATGAAGTAGTTAGACCATAATCATGCAACACAGTCAGTTTGAAAGAAGAATGTGTCTAATCATGCTATCACAATGTTAATTAGACATTGGTCAGGATAAGCCACAAAGCAAAAACTAGGGTAAGAGCACATAATGTATCCTTCTCTTGGATGATCACAGGATAAGATTATTACAGAGTAGGAAGAGCTGACACCCTATGAAGTCTAAAATAAATTATAAAAATGGGGTGATCACATGGTCACTATGAGAAAATGTTAGAGAAATAAATGAATAAAAAGATTTGGCTTTGTGACTATTAAAGGCAATCACATAGTTGAAAATAGTAAGTTCTAGTATTAATAAGATGGAGCAATTGCTTGATTGAAATTATAAGAGAGGCTAGATGTCCTAAGGCACTGGGTTGCATGGTTAATCTTCCAAAACATTAAGTAGACTGTGAAGCAGCAATGGGAATTTGAAGTTGTGATCACTAGGTCACTAGTTTTAAAGACTAAAACCAAAATTGACCATGAAACAACAATTAAAAGTAGTCATTGGCTTGTAGGCATGAGTTTTAAGGCAAGGAAATGACTTTTAAGGGTCTCATTATGATTAAAAAGTGATGTCCTATAATCTAGTATTTTCATAATCCAGTGATAGAAGTTTGAGAACGATGAAATTTTTAGAGTTTTCAAAGTTGATATTGATAGTGATTTGTTTGAATAGTTGATCATAGAATCATGGCACAAGAAGAAGGAGAAATAATAGCTTAGGTTGATGTAGAAGAAGTTTCACAAGCCACTAAATAGACCAAACCAAAGTTGGCAAGTTTATATGTAGAAGAGTGGTTATACTTCCTTTCGGGATTCTCCCATGCTCAAACTATGTATTCTCATGTATTCAAGGATGCATATTCTTTATGTAGAGATGTCATTATACCTAATACCAATGGGAATGAGCTTTTTTGGTATTTTTATAACAATAGATTTGAGAAGTCCCCAATTTGCAACCCTTAGATCAGGGACATGGAATAATTGATAAAGTTAGAAGTAATCATAGATGTTGAACTAATGAAGGAATTGATCTAATCATACAATCCTATAAATAAAGGATTTTGTAAGAAGGATGTTAGTATCATGTGCAAACTAGACAAGGAGACTTTCATTGAAGCTTTTGGCTTAGGAAGATCAATTACAAGGCCGATTGAGAAGGAAAAAATGAATGAAATTTTCAAAAGCCAGAAGACTTTCTTTACTAGAAGAGTCATGAGGAGGCATACCTCCAAGGAAAAGAAGGAAAAGGGTGAACTACCAATGAAGGTAGTAGATTTTATGCCATTAGATTTCTTTTGCAAATACCTTAGAAATACAATATTTGGGATTGACAAAGTGGTGGGAGCAGATGGCACCATGAATGCCCATGGGTACATATATATCATAGCCCTAGACATCTAGGATCCAAATCATAATGTTGGATATAATTTTGTGGAACATATTATTAATAGGATGGATGATGAGATTATGACAGCTTAGAAGGGAGAATTGGGAAATTTCAAGTTTTTCCATTACTTGTTTTAAGAATATACAATGTATTAGTCCACATTTAATTGAAGCCATTGAGGAGGATGGAGAGAATCTACCTATGCAGTTGTGGACTCGATTCTAGCAAAGGTTTTATCCTTATTCTAGTGTCATTTCTTTTTATAATGATTTTTTTTTTCTCATTTTAAACATGTTAGTAGATATAACTGAGAGTACCTAGAGAGGTAGGATGTTAATAAGACTATCTGCTTGCCCAAATGGGGATAGAGTAATGAGCGATGATTGGGCTCTTTTTCTTTTCAATTTTTTTTTCAAGAATAGGGGTTTTGCCATACCCCCACCCCCCTCATGTGTTACCCAAATATGGCAACGCCTATACAGCCACGAAAATGAACTTCCTTACGAAGGAGAAGACTTAGAATTTTTTTTTGAAAAGTTAGAAAAAACAATGTAAAGGGAGTGCATTTTCGTGGCTGTATAGCCACGGGCAATATATTTGGCGTTCTCAAGTTTTTAATGTTATTCCGAAAGATCGCGAGTACTTGAATGCATCCAATTTCAAAATACTAGTTTTGAAAGGATAAAAAATGATAATACTAATTTGAAAAAAAAAATCATAATCAATTTATATCATATTTTGTTAATATTTAAAAGTCAAAAAATATTTTACTCTATTTTATTAATATGTAAAAGTTAAAAAAACATTTTTCAAAGGTGTCAATTCATATAAGAAGACAATCTAAAATATGTTGAAATCTAACATATAATTTAGATTTTATAAGTGCACAAAGCTAGTATGTGTATTTGCTCTTCTTCTAAATGTTTATAATTTCTTTTCATTTTTTGTGAAAGGCTTTCACTTGATAGTTTTTCAAAATAACTTTTTAAAACTAAATATGCCACTATAGTTTTCAAAAACAAGAGCTCTAAAGAGCTACAATCAGACCTTGTGAAAGAAAGAAGAAGCATGGGAAATTGTTGTAATCATTTGCAAAGGAGAAAATTCAATAGAGATATATGTCTATATAATAAAATCAAAAGTGAGAACTATATGATTGTGAGATATATGTCTATATCATAAAAACAAAAGTGATAAAAACCTATCGACATTGCGAAAATAAATATAAAGATTCTTAAAAATATTTCTTCAAGTAATTTAAAATAACAATAAAGATTCTTTAAACATTATAAATCAGATTTTTTTACTATGCTCAGTTTTTAAGACAAACTAAATGTATTCAAGGGAAAACATTAGTCTCTAAACTAAAAATATATATAATACAAACTATATAATAAACTTGTCACATGAAAAGTTTGCTCCTATTTATCAAAAAAAAATATTATAACTTTTGATGATATAAGATTCATACTTTATAAAAATAAAATTAACATTATTTCTAATTTCAATTATCACTACATAATTTATTTTTGAATTATTTTAATAAATTATAAGAAGGATGGAACAATACAGATAGAAAGAATGACACATATTTTGTTACAGGCACTTGTAAACAATAATCTTAAAAGTGTTAAAAGCACTAAGAATAAAATTTTCTCAAAGCATCGTCATACTAGAAAACAATTTAGAACTATAATAATAATAAGTAAAGTTGTCTCACATTAGAATCTTAACCTCTTAGTTATGAATAAAGTCTACCAAAAAGTTAACTTTGTTAATTCATTAGAAAACATCCAATATGAACTTCTGCTCGAACATTATAAATCCCAAAATTTCATTTCAATACAAAAATTTCAAAATTCCATTTCAATACAAGCTATTGCTTGATGATGTAAACATATACAAATTTAATTTCACTAAATAATGATATCTAAAATTTAATTCTCTTCAAAGAAATTGATATTTTTTTATCAAAATTTGATATCGTGTTTAGGATAATCAAAATCTTATGTCTAGCCTTACTTCACAGCTTCTATAGTAAGCTAAATCAAAAGACATAGAGGCAATGCACTACAATAAAAACATCTTTAATTTCATGGTCAAATCCCTAACCCATGGTAAAAATTCATTCTTAGTAATATAATTAGATTATCTATATTAGAGTAATCCAACACTACTAGAATTTATAATCAACTAGACATTAGTAGTTTGGAGACTCTCTTTTGATGATTATTATTAATGAAATATAAGTTTAACTCTCTACAAAACAATTTAGTGAATATCCTCCTCAATCATTAATGTCATTTTTGTATAAAACTAGCTCTACAAGATTCCTTCATGTAAAAACATAAAACAAGATGACACTAGTGAGATAATATTGGAAATTGAATTAAAGAAAGAACTATGCATATATAAGAATGACACAATTGAAACTAATATATTACTTGACATTTTTCTTACCTATTCGTAATTTATTTTTGTTATTTCTTCAAAAGAATTGTATTTTTGTGTCCTTTAGATTTTCTCGCACTCATTTGCTTTTCCTGGTGATGAGAACTCTATTTGAAAAAGAAAAAGAAATTGTTCATATGGTCAATTCTCTACCGAAGCAATTGATTTTCTATGTCCAACCTAATTTAAATGTTTAAAAATAAGTGGCTCACATTCAATTGTTCTCTCCTGACGTAGGCCCAAGCATCCTTGGAGTTTTGGTTGTAATTGCCTTGGCTTTCTTAAGTTGATTCTGTTTTGGGCTTGTTTGTAAGCCTATCACCCAATTTTGGATCTCTATTAAATCAAAACTACAACATTCGAATGGAATAAAACTCATTAAAAAATAGTGGCTTGGTGATTAGCTTCCCTGATCTAACCTCTTCAAGAAACTCTGGGAATGATTGAGATCTCAGCTTGTTGGGACAACCATTCAAGTTTCACTATCGAACTTATGCTTTGAGAGGAAAACTTTAGCTATTGTGGAAATGTACAAAACATAGCAAAGAAGAACATGTGTCCTACATGCACATTTCACATGCCACTAGAATTCTACAATAGACACCTTACAGAGGAATGTTAGTTGTCACAATTTTTTTCCATGTTAATTTTGTGATGGAGAAAATAAAAATAAAAATACTACCGAGAAAAATGGGGGGCACCAATGAGAAAAGGGAAATTGGTACATTGAGTATGGAGACTCGAGAGGACTAAGCTTGAGAGGAGGACAAGCTATCAAGAGTTGCAAAGATTGAAGGCCAGACAAAGGTGTGAGTTGAGAAGTGATCTGAGATCTGTAAGATAAGTTGTATATTGTAGTTAGGTCAAGATTTTCTAATACGCTCTAGAAATTGTATTAGATCTAAAAATCCTATGGACTTAGGTTGGCCTAACAACCATTTGTAAATCCTTTAACAGAGTGACATTCTAAGTGAATGTTCTAAAGTCCTTTAACTAGGCCCACTTCTAAGAGGGTGGTTAAATCCTCTAACAAGGTCACATTTAACAGTGTGTTATAAGTCTTTAATAGGATAGGCCTTTCACAGAGCATCACTTCAAAAGAGTGAGAATTGAGTAGCATGTTACTAGTGGTTTTTTCCAAATTGGGTTTCCACGTAAATCACTGTGTCATGTGTTGATTTCTTATGTGTTATACTTGCATGTTGATTTACAATAACTTGTTGATTAGATAAGTTAAAGCTTGAATGAATGAATGGTTGAATGGGTTCACTACACTTAGTGAAAAGTTTGAATAGAACATTTGGACCTTGAATAACTGATTCACACCCCCCCTCCCCTCGGTTATTCTAAAGCAATTCTATCATTATTTTTATCAATGTTTCCAAGGGACTAAAAAACTTTTCAAAGTTTGGAGTATGGTGTAGGAGCACCAAGAAAATAAATCAAAGTATTCTATAGTATTCATAATTTAATTTAATTACATTTGCATTAGTAATGTCATCAATATTAAAGGTTAAAAGAGCCTATTGTAATGAGTTGTCCTAATTCTTAGAAAAAAAGGTTAATTTAATTCCATTTATTAAATTACCTTTTCTCCCTTCCTAAGATTTCACCTTATGCACATTTTTTATTCTCATTAATAATTAATTAGTAATTATTAAATAGCTTTTACCTCCTAGGTTATCCTTTTACCTTTTAGGTTACTCTTTTTGAGTTTCGATCTCCTTCTATAAGAATAGATCATTTTTATTTATCTTACATCTTTTTCATTTTTTAGAATACAATTTGCATATTTTAAGAGTAAACCCTCATCTCTTCTTGTATTTTTCTTCTCTGTGACAAGTTTTTACATGCAGGTATTCGAGGGTTTTATGGAATTGTATTGCGTGTTGCTTAAATCCTTAATGGTATCAAAGTCAAATATGTTGTAGCTTGTTTGGTATTTGGAGAAAAAGGAAAATGAGGTTTTTACAAAACACATCTAGAGTTTTTAAGGTATTTTTTGTGAAAATAGAGGGGTCTTTGATTTTTCGGAGCACTTTGAGGCCAAACAAACCTATCAGTTGGATTTAGAAAGTGCAAAACCCCCATTTTCATATAAAATTTGTCCATTTTGGACAACATTGATCTGGGAGGCAAATTTTTTTTGCCTAGTAGGGTCGTACAACCTCCCACATGCATTACAATGCAAATCTTTTTTAAATTTTTTTTTTTTTGGAAAAATGGTCCCCGCAAGCCATTTTTTGACTTGTAGAGCCATTTTCTGGCACCATTTACTGCCTTTTGGTATAATAGGGCTCCTTCTGGCACTATTACCAAATTCTAGCATGCTTGACAATATATTCTAACCTCAAAATTTTTTTTTGGTCCCTAGTGGTCTTTTCCCATTCCAACAATCATTCTTTGCTCGAACATCCTTCTTGCGGCCGTTGCTCCACTCCAGCCTTGCTGAGTCACCAGATTCTAGCATGGCAGCTTTGCCACCCTCCTCCTGCTCGACCACCACTACCACTCCACCAATGGTCATGAATTTTTTTATTTATATTTTTTTAATGTTTTTTTATAAAAAGAAAATCTATTTCCATGCATTTGCGAGGGGCTTGTCTTCTTTTGGCGATATCTTGAGCATATGGGTGTCTTTTTGCAATTTGAAAGAAGTGTTGAAATTTGAGACAGAGATGATGACATAGGTATTTTTGGGAATTATTTCCACTTTGATACCTATTATTGCACTTGAAGTTTGTTGATGACTCTTATCTTCCGGGGGGCATAACTTCTTTGTTATAGCTCCATTTTTCAATCCAAAAAAAGTGTCGAAAAGTTATTCTCGAGATATTTCCAGATTATTTATCATTTCACTAGTTTTTTTTATCAGGTATTTATGATTCATTTCTAAATATTTTTTCTCTTCACTCATCAATGCTTTCCTTCTAGTAGTTGGGGTTCAATTTTTTGCATTGTGGGGGGTGTTTTGTCATATTATTTATGTTATTTACTTGTGTAAACTAGAACTACATTAAAAAAAAATTCAACACCTTCTAAACAATGGCCAAGGCCTCTTCTTGTTTAGAACTTTTGACCCCTCATAACTATCACACACAGAAGACCTTGATGACACGACTTCTCTAGTCAAAAGGGTTGTAGTTTTCTTTAGATGCAGTGCAACTAGTTTTATAGAGGCTTTTTGAGGTCATGTAGCACAGGAACAAGATGGATGTGGCAATAGGATTGATTTCTTTATAGGTCTTTAACAATCTACGGTTTCATCTTGATGGGTGTAATACCCCTCTAGCTATGTGTACCAAGCTTGAAGGCTTGTTTGGTATAGTGAATGAGTTCAAGGCACTTCAGATTGAGGTAGATCTTACCTCACTTATACCAGATTCTTTTTCCTCCATTGAGGACTTCTTGATGAAATTGAAACAATTGAGATATTTATTGTAGGGTTGTGGGAAAACAAAGACTAACACTGAGTGTATCTACTTGATTCTTTCTAAGCTTCATGGAAACTTTCAAATTTTTTCTTCTACCTTCTATTCCACCAAAGATGCTTTGGGTAATAGATTTTTCATATCATCCTTTGAGGTTTTTTGTGATCAGTTGACTCGAGAGAAAGCTAAGATCTCTCAGTTGGATTCTCACATAGGCTTACAAAATCATGCATTGGTAGCTTGATCATCTTCAGGGATGAAGGAGAAGACTAAGAAATTTCATTATGTACAGTCTCAAATTGATTCCAACACTCATAGTTCATTAGGGCCACCTCCTCCTAAAGGGGGTAAATCAAAGCCAAAAAGACCAAAATGTGTTTATTGTAATAAGCCTAATCATGATTAGTCACATTTCTATGAGAAGAAGTTAGATGGTTGTATTGAATAGGTTTCAGATTTGACAACTCTCCTTCAAAACATCAACATTGATATTCATTCTACTTCTCACAGACCTTCTTCATCATCATCATTTCAGTTAGATGGTAAAGATACATAAAAGGGTCATGCACTATGTGCAACTAATATTCCCCATACTTTTCCCCGTTCTTCTAGCTGGTTACTGGATTCATGTGCTTCACACCATATGTCATCTTCTTAGGATTTGTTCTCTTCTTTTTAGGCTTCTCCTACTCTACACATTTTGATGGGGAAAAACATTATTATGACTATGTCTAGGAAAGGTTCTGTTGACATTGATGATGGTACATTTTATGATGTACTTTGTGTTCCATATTTGTCCTCTAACCTTCTCTCTATTTATTAGATCACACAGGATGGGACATGCAAGACAGTTGAGTTTGCACAAGATTCAATGCACATTAGAGATAGTAAGACATACAATATTATTGCTACATGGATTGTTGATCATGCTTCCTACCTATATTAATTCTCACATTTTGGTCCACCATCTCCACTATGGAAGATTCACTTTCTTTTTTGACAAGAGTTTACTGAGGTGAAGTCATATTGCTTGAACTTATCTATTGTTCTTGAGACTAGTATTTTTGACTTCTACACCTCCACCTCGTATTCAAATTTTGTCTCTTGTACAATATTACTCTTTAGAATTGCCTACTATTGCAGCTCCAATCATCAAGCCACCTACTACAGTTATTGAGGATATATCAGAGGACACACATCTCCTCTTAGATGATAGATTCAACACACCTATTATTCCACCTCCATTAGAGATTCCACATCTCCTCTCAAATGACAAATTCAATACACCTATTATTCCACCTCCACTGGAGATTCCATTTCAAGATTTTTATGTTGTCTCCTTTGAGCGTTAGCTAGGACTTCTAGCTATGCCTTACATACATGGGTTTTATCATCCTTGTCCACTGCCTTTGTTTCCTTCAGATTGGAGCCACATTGGTATGATCATTGACATAGGAGTTCTACCATTTTGGAGGGGCTATGGAGTATCAAGTTTCTATCATGGAGGCTTTTATTGTACTTGTGGTCTTGAGAGATTCTCTTGAGATGTTTCATTTGTGCATTCTTTTCTATCTCTTTTTGGAGAAGAGTTTTTCCCTCTAGGTTTTCTCTATTTCTCCATTTCATAGAGATTTGATTGTGATTAGGTATCTTATTAGGGCTTGTTGTCGGGACCCAAGTTTTCTTGCCACATTTCCTTACTCTTTTTTCCATTGTTTATAGTTGACTTGTTGTTCATCTTGTCGGGGGGGGGGGGGCATGGTGTTAGAGAAAAAGGTTAATTGAATTTCATTTATTAAATTACCTTTTCTCCCTTCTTAAGATTTCATTTTATGCACCTTTTGTATTCTCATTTAATAATTAATTGGTAATTATTAAATAGCGTTTACCTTTTAGGTTACCCTTTTCAGGTTTCAATCTCCTTCTATAAGGATAGATTGTTTGTTATTAAATTACATCTTTTTCGTTTATGAGAATAAAATTTGCATATTTTTAGAGCAAACCCTTGCCTCTTCTTGTTTTTTTTCTTCTCTGTGATAGGTTTTTACATGAAGGCATTCAAGGGCTTTATGGATTTGTATTCTGTATTACTCAAATCCTTCACTAATATGGTCTTGAATTGGTTATTTGATAAATTTTTTATTAAAATAATCATGAAGTGGTAAAATTTTGATAAAATATATTATTATTTCATTCTAATATTTTTGGAATATTCTTGTGAAGTTGCAAAGTCATTTGAGTCAAATATTGTAAAAGTTGTAAAATGCAACTTTTCAAAAATTGTAAAAGAGAAAATGGGAAGTTGAATGGTCATATGAGGAAGTTGAGTAGTTATAACTTCCATATGAAGGTGTAAAGGCTATTAAATCCTTTCTAATGGTTGTTCATATGCATGATGCAAAGTTGGAGAAGGATTGGAAGCATTTTGGTATCATATTTTCGTTGTTTAAATCTATTATTTTGTTGTCTTGAAAGTTTTTCCTCTTATTTTGAGGTCTTCTACTACCATGTACAGTTGTAAACAAGTGTATTTATATTATGGTAGTTTAGTACATTGAATAATATGTCCATTTCCTTTGGGTTGAGACCATTTCATGCACTATTGAGGAAGTTATCAAAGTTTTGGTGAAAACCATTTGTAACTGCCCAAAACTATGATTCATGGCGACCAGTTTTGGGAAAATGATCATAAATTTTTATTTCGTTATTGGATCTCTCTATCAATTAGAGAAATGAAATATAATTTGATTCAAGTAGCAAGGTATTAACAAGGTAGATTGGGAGAATATAACCTACAAGAACAACCTAACAAGGTTTGACAGCCCAAACAAGGCTCAAGACCCCACATTTGTGCCTTGACAACAAATATTGCTTAATACAAGAAACCTACACCAGAGATGGAACCAAGAACTTAGACTCAAAAAATGATGTTCTTACATCAGCATAGGCATATGGATTGGAATTAAAGACCCCAAACTGAGGAAAGGACATAGTTGCTTCATTAACTTCTTAGATTCCTAATAGCCCAAGGAATGAGACTTAAGTTTACAACTTGTACACTTAGCATGAAAATAAAAGAGTAACACCAAGATTACTTCCTATTTTTGATGTACTATCAGATTCCAAAGTGGAGAGATCCCATTCAAAACCCACGGGGACAACATTTAGACACAAGGGCTAATTAGGCTACATTTACAAAGGAGGTACCATTTAAACACATGCTAAAAACATGAGACCAATTGGATATGTTGAGAAATGGTCCAAATATTCTAATTACCAAGTTACAGACAATAATATGGAGTTTTGAGGCCTTAAAATGTTGGGACAACAGGTTTGTGTATTGATGCATACAAGGTATATGCATCTAGGGCATCATCTTTCTTCCTTTTCCTTGCATCTTATCACCTAAAACCAAAAGAATCTTGAACTAAATTAAAAATACAAGGATTCCACCAAAGGCCATAATTTTCCTATGGTGGAATCTCACATTATATCTTGATTTCAATCAAAACCCTTGAATTTTGGGCTACCAGCAATAAAATAGGAATAACTTGAGTTCTACAGTGTTTCAAGACCTCAAACCAATTGAATTAGAAAGGTGATTCAAATATCTATCCAACCATACCAAGTATAGATCCCTAGGCATCTGTACACAATTGTACCATGCAAAAAAAAAGCTCAGAATGTAGAAAACAAGGTTCTTTTTATTGATTTCAATGCCAAAAATGTACATTGTACCTTCCACCCACCTAAAAGGTCTATATCAAGGTCTTCCCCAACTTATCCAACCATACTTGAAAGGTTGTGACTGTTGGAGGAAAGATCAGAAGCATTTTTGCTTAGTTATGCAAAAATTTGCAAAGTTGCATAGCAACTTTTGCACTATTAATGCATTTTTACATTTTAGAGCCCAAAATGCATTTTGACCATTCAAATGAGTCTATATTGACCCAAAACAACTACTAGACCTTAGATTATAAGTATATGCATTCAAATTACATAAATTGTGCCCTTGTGACCTCATTAAGCAACAGGTTCATAATATACCCAAATTGCTAATGGGCCACACAAGGGTTTAAGGTGAATCTAAGAGTCTAGGATTAATGTCTTATTGAAAAAATATAAAATAAACTTTGAAAAAGGACATAAATGACCCAAATGCCCTTATTTCATCATTCCATGTGAGAGTGCTCCTGCACCATGCTGCCTTTGAGAAAAGAAACTCAAGTTCCCACTTGAGGTAAGTTGATCAAGAGTGTATCCATGTTGCTAAATCTAATCTTCAGTCATATAGGTGGCATCAATAGTAGGTAGCCCCTTCCATTTAACCAAGTATTGATAATATGTTTGACTCCTTTTTCTTTTGACAATTTTGGTTTCCAATATTGCTTCCAACTCTAAAGGTTGAGAAGGTGGTAGATCCTTGAACCAAACTTCATGTAAATCTATTGTAGTTGTACTTGCAACATCAAAAATCTCCTTGAAAATAGTGAGATCAGCTGCATTAAAAATTGGTGAGATGGCAATGGTAGGTGGTAGTGAAATTTCATAGGCATTAGGACTAAACTTATGCAAGATTGTACAAGGTCCTATCTTCTTCATTTGGAGTTTGGTATAATGACCTTTAGGGAGTCTTTCCTTTCTCAAATATACCCATACTTTGTCAACTATGTGGAATTGAATATCCTTCCTCTTTTTATCTGCTTGTGCTTTTATTTTTGTGAAGTTTGTTCCAAGGTAGCTTTCACCTTTTCTTGTACTTATTTGATAAGGTCAGCCAATTCTTCTCCTTGTGCATTAACCTTGATGTCATTAGGTAACTCTCTTAGTTCTAGAGATCCCTTTGGATGATAGCCATAGACTATTTGAAATGGTGTATTTCCAGTAGACCTATTGAATGAATCATTGAAAGCAAATTCAGCCTGTGGAAGAAGTAGATCCCAATTTTGTGCATATTGCTTGGTGAGGCATCTAAGGAGGTTTCTAAGAGATCTATTTAAAACTTTAGTTTGACCATTCATTTAGGGATGGTAGGTAGAACTAAATTAAAGATTAGTGTCTAATTTCTTGTGCAAAGTTCTCCAAAAGTGTCCTTGGAATTTGGTGTCTCTATCTAAAAAAATGGAGTTAGGCAAACTATGAATTGTTACAATCTCCCTAAAGAAGAGATGGGCAATATGAGAGGCATCATGAGTGCTTTTACAAGGGATAAAGTGTGTCATATTGCTGAAACAATCTACAACCACAAATATGTTATCATATCCCTATTTTATCCTTGGTAAACCCATTACAAACTCCATAGATACTGCTTCCCAAGGTCTAGAAGGGATGGGTGCAGGTTGATATAACCCTTGGTTAGTTGTAGTACCCTTTGCTTGTTGAAATATAACACATGATTCTACATATTTCTTGACATCATGCTACAGTTTAGGCCAATAATAATGCCTCTTAATAGCCTCTAGTGTTTTATCAATACCAAAGTGACCACTCATTCCTCCATAATGTTTATCCTTTACTATATTGTCTCTTACAAAGCATTTTGGAATACAAAGTTGGTGACCCTTAAAAAGTAGTCCATCTTTAATAATAAATTTAGCAAAATTTGTACGATACCAATCCATGAGAGTAGTGCAAACTTGATATATTTCACTGAAATTTGCATCATCTTTGTAGAGATCTTTCAATGCTTTAATGTCAATGTTTTGAAATTGGATTTCCTACAACAAAATGATCCTCCTACTTAGAGCATCAGCAACTTTATTTTCTTTCCCTTTCTTATGCTTTAGGGTGAAGGAATAAGCTTGTAATTGTTCCATCCACTTGATACGTTTCACACTCAACTTGTCTTGAGAATTTAGGTAACTTAGTGCATGGTTATCTGTAAAAATCACAAATTCTTTAGGTAGTAAATAATGCCTCCATTTCTTAAGGCTTGAACCATAGCATAAAGTTCTAAATCATAAGTTGAGTGCTTCTTTTTAGCATCATTTAGTTTTTTAGAAAAGAAAGTCATAGGTTTATTGTCTTGGCTAAGGACTACTCCAATTGCTAAGTTGCTTGCATCTATCTCAACAGTAGAAACCTTATTAAAATCAGGAAGAGTGAGTATTGGATATTGTGCCACTAATGTTTTTAGATATTCAAATGCATCATTTGCTGATTTAGTCCAAAAAAAGTTTATTTTTACCCCCCTTTATTGTATCCAACATAAGTGCACATACATGGCTGAAGTTCTTAATGAACTTTCTACAAAATGTTGCTAAACCATGAAAACTTCTTACATCACCCATATTCATTGGAGGAGGCCAATTGATTATTACATCTACCTTTGTTGGATCCATTTTTAGTGTTCCTTGTGAGATCACAAAACCCAAGAAGATGAGTTCCTTCTGTAAGAATGAGCATTTGTCAATGTTGATCATTAGTTGATGTTTTTTTAACCTTTTAAGAACCAATTCAATGTGTTCAAGGTGTTCCTCCAAGCTATAGCAGAAGATTAGTATGTCATCAAGATAAATAACCAAAAACTTGCCATTGTAATGATAGAGTATTTCATTCATTAGCCTCGTGAAGGTGGAGGGAGCATTGCTTAAACCAAATGGCATTACTAGCCATTCATAGAGACCTTCTGTTATTTTGAAGGAAGTCTTCTATTCATCACCTAGTTTGATTATTATTTTATGGTAACTAGATTTTAGATGAATTTTTGAAAAGTATGATGCATTACCCAACTAGTCTAGGAGGTCTTTAATCCTTGGGATTGGAAATCTATATTTGATAGTGATTTTGTTAATGGCTCTACTACCAGTGCATAGTCTACATTTGCCATCCTTTTTGGGAGCCAAAATTGAAGCCATAACACATGGGCTAAGACTCTTTTGAATGAGTCCTTTATCCAATAATTCTGCAACTTGTTTGGATATTTCAACATTTTGTGTAGGAGTGAGTTTGTATGAGGCTTTGTTAGGCAAGGATGCTCCAGGGATGAAGTCTATTTGGTGGCTTATGTCTCTGATGGGTGGGAGGGATGAGGGTAAGTCTTTAGCAACTACTTCCTTATATTCTTCAAGAATCTTTTGAACTTCTTTTGGGACTGATTTATCTTTGTTAGGTGATGGTTCATCCCTTGGTTTCAGAATTAGTGCATATCCCTCTTTTTCTTCTTTTATTGCTTTTAACATTTCTTTTTCTCCCACTATAATAGCCAAAGGTTCTCTTTCCTTTTCAAGTTCAGGTAGAGGCTTGAAATTATAAGTTTTTCCATCCCTTACAATGGTGTATACATTTTTCCTACAATTATACATTGCATCCATATTATATTTCCACGGCCTTCCTAAAAGAAGGTGGCAAGCATCCATTTCTACAATATCACATAGTACTTTATCTTTGAAATAACCTAAAGAGAATTCTACCATAGCTTGTTTAGTTACAAGTGTTTGCTGCCCTTTAGTTAACCAAGAAACATTATAAGGATATGGATGAGGAATTCTTTCTATTTCTAACTTTTGAACCATTTCTTTAGAAACAAGATTTTCTACTGATCTTGAATCAATTACAAGATTACATACCCTTTCTTTGCATTTGGTCCTTGTCCCAAATAGGTTCTTCCTTTGGGTAGGCTCTTGAGTATGAGATACTTGCAGGAATGCTTGTCTCATCATTAGCACCTTACCTTCTTCAGCCTCTAAGTCTCTTTCTTCTTGCACCAATTGGGTCCTTCTTTCTCCTTGACTATTGTTGTTTGGTTTTTTAGGGCACTTGTTTGGATAGTGTCCTATTTAATTACATCTAAAACATTTAGGAGGTCCATTAGATCTCCCTCTTCCTCTATTAAAAGATCTTCCTCCTCTAGAGCTTCCTCTCTAACTGTATTCACCATGGTCTTTGTTTGTTTGCTCCATGGATTTGCCTTCATTTTAATGATTGTCCTCTTTATTGAGAGTTGTTTTTGCCCCTATCATTTTCTTCCCTTCCTCTATTGGAATTTTCACTCCTCTTGAACTTCTCTTCCAGCTTTAGTAACTGCCCAAAACTATGATTCGTGGTGACCAGTTTTGGAAAACAATCATAAAATTTTATTTCACTATTGGATCTTTCTAAAAATTGAAGAAATGAAATATAATTTGATGCAAGTGACAGGGTACTAACAAGAACAACCTAACAAGGTTTGACAGCCCAAACAAGGCTCAAGACCCCACATTTGCACCTTCACAACAAATATTTCTTAATATGAGAAACCTACACCAAAAATGGAACCAAGAACTCAGACTCAAGAAAGGATGTTCTTACATCGACATAGGCATATGGATTGGAATTGAAGACCCTAAACTGAGGAAAGGACATAGTTCCTTCATTAACCTCTTGGATTCCTAGTAGCCCAAGGAATGCGACTTAGGTTTGAAACTTGTACACTTAGCATGAAAATAAAATAATAACACCAAGATTACTTCCTATTTTTGATGTACTATCAGATTCCAAAGTGGTGAGATCCCATTAGCAAGCAAATTGTCAAAACCTGTGGGGACAACATTTAGACACAAGGGCTAATTAGGCTACATTTACAAAGGAGGTACCATTTAAAAATGTGATAAAAACATGAGACCAATTGGATATGCTGAGGAATGATCCAAATATGCTGATTACCAAGTTATAGACCATAATATGAAGTTTTGAGGCCTTAAAATATTGGGACAACAGGTTTGTGTATTGATGCATACAAGGTATATGCATCTACGGCATCATGTTTCTTCCTTCTCCCTATATATTATCACCTAAAACCAAAAAAATCTTAAAGTGAATTAAAAATAAAAGGATTATACCAAAGGCCACAATTTGCCTATGGTGGAATCTCACATTATATCTTGATTTCAATCAAAACCCGTGAATTTTGGGTTGCCAACACTAAAATGGGAATAACTTGAGTTATACAATGTTTCAAGACCTTGAACCAATTTAATTAGAAATATGATTCAAATATCTATCCAACCATACTAAGCATAGATCCCTAGGCATCCATACACAACCATACCATGCAAAAAAAGCCCAAAATGTAGAAAACAAGGTTCTTTTTATTGATTTCAATACAAAAAATGTACATTGTACCTTCCACCAACCTAAAAGGGATATATGAAGGTCTTCCCCAACTAATAGAACCATATTTGAAATGTTCTGATAGTTGGAGGAAAGATTAGAAGCATTTTTGCTTAGTTATGCAAAAAGTTGCAAAGTTGCATAGCAACTTTTGCACTTTTAATGCATTTTTTACAGTTTAGAGCCTAAAAGGAATTTTAACCATTCAGATGAGTCTAGATTGACCCAAAACAACTAATAGACCCTATATTATAAGTATATGCATTCAAATTACATAAATTGTGCCCTTGTGATGTCATTGAGCAATGAGTTCATAATATACCCAAATTGCTAATAGGCCGCACAAAAGGATTAAAAGTGAACCTAAGAGTCTAGGATAAGTGTCTTATTGAAAACATATAAAATAAAATTTGAACAAGTTCATAAATGACCCAAACACCCTTATTTCATCATTCCATGTGAGAGTGCTCTTGCACCATAATTACTCATTCTACAATATGAATGGTGATATTGTCCTGATTATGAATATTTGAAGAGTTATTGATGACAGTTTATGACTATATTTTCATGACCATAATAGAGTTTATTTCACATGTGTAAATGACTTTATCATGTTGAAGAAATTGTGTTGATCATTCAATAAATATGGTTGATTTGGGGGTTCTTGAAGGGTTATAATGATACTCACATCAAATTGGTATCAGAGCTAGAATATCTTAAGTGTGTGGGTAGAGCACTGAAGGAGGCAATCCACATCAGGACCTAGCTCAAGAAGGATTTGTTATTTGGTTTTTGCTAATGATTATGGCTATAGGTTCTTGCCCATCTAGCTACAAGAAGGCAGACATGGAAGGTTTTTCAAGGGCCAAAGAGATGGCTTAAGGCCATAGGAGATGGTCTATTAGTTTCCAAGGGACTAGGGAGAGAGACAAAGAGGAGAAATGCTAGGTAAGGCAAAGAGGTTGTTGGTGAGTTGATGCAACATGAAGAGGTGGACATGACATTGGTGGAGCAGCATAGATGTCAGCCATATACACTCTATGGATAGGAGTCACAAGAAGATTACTTAAAGGAATATTGCAGTAACATATAGATAATGAAAGAAGAATGAAGAGACACGAAATGAGAAAGATGAATGAAGACAAAGTTGAAGATCCCACTCAAAAAGATTTCTTGTAGGTTATTTTTATCCATGTTTCCAAGGAACTTGGAAACTTTTCAAAGTTGGGAGTATGGTGTAGGAGCACCAATAAAATACATCAAATTATTCTATAGTATTCATAATTAAATTCAATTATGTTTGCATTAGTAATACCATCAATACTAAAGGTTAAAAGAGCCTATTGTAATGAGTTGTCCTAATATGGTCTTGAATTGGTTATTTGATATTTTTTTAATAAAATAACCATGAAGTGGTAAAATGGTGATAAATGATACTATTATTAAATTCTAATATGTTTTGAATATTCTAGTGAAGTTGTAAAGTCATTTGAGTCAAATATTGTAGAAGTTGTAAAATGCAACTTTTCAAAAGTTGTAAAAAGACAAAATAGGAAGTTAGATGGTCATAAGAGGAAGTTGAGTAGTTATAACTTCCACATTAAGGTGTAAAGGTTATTAAAAAAATTCTAATGGTCCTTCATAGGCATGATGTAAAATTGGAGAAGGATTGGAAAGCATTGGAAGCATTTTGGTATCATATTTGCATTGTTTAAATCTATTATTTTATTGTCTTGAAAGTTTTTCCTCTTGTTTTCAGGTCTTGTACGATCATGTATAGGTTGGAAACAAGTGTATTTATATTATGTTAGTTTATTACATTGAATAATATTTCCATTTCTTTTGGTTTGAGATGATTCATGCACTATTGAGGAAGTTATCATAGTTCTGGTGAAAACCATTTGCAACTTCCCAAAACTCTAAATCATGGTGACAAGTTTTGGGAAAAAAATCATAACTTTTTATTGCACTGTTGGATTTTTATATCAATTGGATAAATGATGTAATTACTCATTCTACATTATGAATGATGGTACTGGGTTAATTATGAATATTTAAAGAGTTGTTGATGACTGTTTATGATTGTATTCTCATGACCATAATAGAGTTTATTTCACATGTGTTAATGCCTCTATCATATTTAAGAAATTGTGTTGATCATTGAACTCTATGGCTGATTTTGGAGTTCTTGAAGGGTTATAATGATATTTGCATCATAAACATGTTTGGGCAAGAGTTACCACAAGTTGCATAATTTTGCCAACACATTGCCAAGGTCACTAAATAGGACCTGATATGTGAATTGACTCCATGATTTATAGGAGTAAGTATGGGATTAAATAGGTTTAATATATCTTAAGTAAATCTGCACTCATTTTTGGTGTTTTTACATGATAGAAGGTTTTTAGTGTAAAAGTTGTCAAGTTGTCATTGATAACATTTTAGCAACATTTGGCATAACACCCAAAGCTAGTTATGGGAACAATTTGATGGTTGAGGAAAGTTGAGATAAGGTATATAAGGACATCCTAGACCTTGGATTGAGGTTGTTTGACATATTGAGCAAATTGAAATAGCAAGTGGGTTTTCTCTAAACTTTTGTTAGAGTCAAGCTTGCAATTTGTGCATCTATAAATTAATGGATTGAATGAAGAATTTTGTTATTGTATATTGTTAGAACTTTACATTTAATTTCTTTTTGTGTCTTGGTATGCATAGTTGAATAGTTTTACTTGGTCAAATACAATTCTATTCTTGAACCAGTTAGGATTTGGAGTAGAATAAGGACTTTTTCTTGAACTCCCACTATGGGATAACCTATTAAAAAAAAAAACTGACACATATAAACCCCAATTTGATAAATGCTCACTTTACATTGATGTATTTTTCATATCCCAAAGAGCCTTGATGATCCCATAGTGGGAGTTCAAGAAAAAGCCATTATTGTGCTCCAAAACTTGATTGGTTCAATAAATTGGCAATAGAGAATAGAATTGAATTTGACCAAGTAAAATTGTTCAACTATACAAACCAAGACACAAAAAGAAAGTAAATGTAAAGTTCTAACAATATACAATAACAAAATTCTACATTCAATCCATTAATTTTTAGATGCACAAATTGCAAGCTAAATGATATTATTATTCAATTCTAATATGTTTGGAATATTCTAGTGAAGTTGTAAAGTCATTCGAGTCAAATATTGTAAGAGTTGTAAAATGCAACTTTTCAAAAGTTGTAAAAAGACAAATGAGAAGTTAGATGGTCATAAGAGGAAGTTGAGTAGTTATAACTTCCACATGAAGGTGTAAAGGTTATTAAAACATTTCTAATGGTCCTTCATAGGCATGATGTAAAGTTGGAGAAGGATTGGAAAGCATTGGAAGCATTTTGGTATCATATTTACATTGTTTAAATCTATTATTTTGTTGTCTTGAAAGTTTTTCCTCTTATTTTCAGGTCTTGTATGACCATGTGTAGGTTGGAAATGAGTGTATTTATATTATGTTAGTTTATTACATTGAATAAGATTTCCATTTCTTTTGGTTTGAGATGATTCATGCACTATTGAGGAAGTTATTGTAGTTCTAGTTAAAATCATTTGAAACTGCCCAAAACTCTAAATCATGGTGACAAGTTTTGGGATAAAATTCATAACATTTTATTGCACTATTGGATTTTTATATGAATTAGAGAAATGATATGTAATTACTCATTCTACATTATGAATGGTGGGATTGGCTTAATTATGAATATTTGAAGAGTTATTGATGATTGTTTATGACTGTATTTTCATTACCATAATAGAGTTTATTTCACATGTGTTAATGCCTCTATCATGTTCAAGAAATTGTGTTGATCATTTAACTCTATGGTTGATTTTGGGGTTCTTGAAGGGTTATAATGATACTTGAATCAGAAACATGTTTGGGCAAGAGTTACCACAAGTTGCATAATTTTGCCAACACATTTCCAAGGCTACTAAATAGGGCCTAATATGTGAATTGAATCCATGATTTATAGGAGTAATTATGGTATTAAATAGGTTTAATAAATCTTAAGGAGTAAATTTGCACTCATTTTTTGTGTTTTTACATGATAGAAGGTCTGTAGTATAAAAGTTGTCAAGTTGTCATTGATAACACTTTAGTAACATTTGGCATAGCACCCAAAGTTAGTTATGGGAACAATTTGATGGTTGAGGAAAGTTGAGATAAGGTATATAAGGACATCCTAGACCTTGGATTGAGGTTGTTTGACATATTGATCAAATTGAAATAGCAAGCGAGTTTTCTCTAAACTTTTGTCAGAGTCAAGCTTGCAACTTGTGCATCTATAAATTAATGGATTGAATAAAGAATTTTGTTATTGTATATTGTTAAAACTTTACATTTACTTTCTTTTTGTGTCTTGGTATGCATAGTTGAATAGTTTTACTTGGTCAAATACAATTCTATTCTTGAACCAGCTAGGATTTGGAGTAGAATAAGGACTTTTTCTTGAACTCCCACTATGGGATAACCTATTAAAAATAAAAAACTGACAAATATAAATCCCAATTTGATAAATGTTCACTTTAAATTGATGTATTTTTCATATCCCAAAGAGCCTTGATGATCCCATTGTGGGAGTTCAAGAAGAAGCCATTATTGTGCTGCAAAACTTGATTAGTTCAATAAATTACCAATAGAGAATAGAACTGAATTTGACCAAGTAAAATTGTTCAACTATACAAACCAATACACAAAAAGAAAGTAAATGTAAAGTTCTAACAATATACAATAACAAAATTCTACATTCAATCAATTAATTTGTAGATGCACAAATTGCAAGCTAAATGATATTATTATTCAATTCTAATATGTTTGGAATATTCTAGTGAAGTTGTAAAGTCATTCGAGTCAAATATTGTAAGAGTTGTAAAATGCAACTTTTCAAAAGTTGTAAAAAGACAAAATGAGAAGTTAGATGGTCATAAGAGGAATTTGAGTAGTTATAACTTCCACATGAAGGTGTAAAGGTTATTAAAACATTTCTAATGGTCCTTCATAGGCATGATGTAAATTTGGAGAAGGATTGGAAAGCATTGGAAGCATTTTGGTATCATATTTACATTGTTTAAATCTATTATTTTTTTGTCTTGAAAGTTTTTCCTCTTGTTTTCAGGTCTTGTATGACCATGTGTAGGTTGGAAACAAGTGTATTTATATTATGTTAGTTTATTACATTGAATAAGATTTCCATTTCTTTTGGTTTGAGATGATTCATGCACTATTGAGGAAGTTATTGTAGTTCTAGTGAAAAACGTTTGTAACTGCCCAAAACTCTAAATCACGGTGACAAGTTTTGGGATAAAATTCATAACATTTTATTGCACCATTAGATTTTTATATGAATTGGAGAAATGATATGTAATTACTCATTCTGCATTATGAATAGTGGGATTGGCTTAATTATGAATATTTGAAGAGTTATTGATGATTGTTTATGACTGTATTTTCGTTACCATAATAAAGTTTATTTCACATGTGTTAATGCCTCTATCATGTTCAATAAATTGTGTTGATCATTGAGCTCTATGGTTGATTTTGGGGTTCTCGAAGGGTTATAATGATACTTGAATCAGAAACATGTTTGGGCAAGAGTTACCACAAGTTGCATAATTTTGCCAACACATTTCCAAGGCTACTAAATAGGGCCTAATATGTGAATTGAATCCATGATTTATAGGAGTAAGTATGGGGTTAAATAGGTTTAATAAATCTTAAGGAGTAAATTTGCACTCATTTTTGGTGTTTTTACATTATAGAAGGTCTGTAGTATAAAAGTTGTCAAGTTGTCATTGATAACACTTTAGTAACATTTGGCATAGCACCCAAAGTTAGTTATGGGAACAATTTGATGGTTGAGGAAAGTTGAGATAAGGTATATAAGGAAATCCTATACCTTGGATTGAGGTTGTTTGACATATTGAGCAAATTGAAATAGCAAGCGAGTTTTCTCTAAACTTTTGTCAGAGTCAAGCTTGCAATTTGTGCATCTATAAATTAATGGATTGAATGAAGAATTTTTTTATTGTATATTGTTAGAACTTTACATTTACTTTCTTTTTATGTCTTGGTTTGTATAGTTGAATAGTTTTACTTGGTCAAATACAATTCTATTATATATTGCCAATTTATTGAACCAATTAGGATTTGGAGCAGAATAATAGGTTTTTCTTGAACTCCCACTATGGGATCATCAAGGCTCTTTGTGATATGAAAAATACATCAATGTAAAGTGCGCATTATCAATTTGGGATTTAGATGTGTTAGTTTTCTATTTTTAATAGGTTTCCCTAGGTGAGACAAAAAATACCCAACCTAAAGAAAACTTGATGTGAATGACATGGGTTGTTAAATCCACTAGAGACACTTTTGATCACATAATCTAGTGCCCTATTTAGTTTTTCTTGAAACAACCAAAAATAGGATCATTTCCCAAAAGGAGGTGTACGAATGGTTTGGAGAACCCAAAACCTAAAAATCTCAAAGATATCTAAAAGGGATATTAGAATCATATAGTAGTTATAGGGATTTTGTGAGAAGAATTAGTATTATTTGCAGAAAGGTGAAACCAAAAACCTAATTAGGCCTAAAAGGCTACTTGGCCTTATTGTGAATAATTTTTGAGTTGATAGGAAAGAGTTGCCCAAAACCATTAGAATGAGGTCAAGAATTATTAAGAGGCATAGTTTAGAAGCCAATTCACATTATAAAATGGGAGACATGGTCATGAGGAAGATTTAAAGGAATTTACCTTTATGAGTCCTAGAGTGTAAAGCAAGTTTGAAACCTTGGTGGATAGATCCTAGTGGAGAGAGGAGTTGTGTGAGTACTTCTCTAGTGGAGGGCTAGATGAAGAACCTAGGAAACCTAGTGAAAGGTCTAATGAAGGAGTCTAGGCAAATCATTGGGAGGATCTCCCCATAAAATTAACATCAAAGAAGTTAAAGACTTGGGAAAGAAGAAGGTTATGTTTGAGTTAGTTGCAGAAGCTAGTATGGTGACTAATGTGGAATTATACAAGATGGTCCAAGAGCAGGCCACATTAGCCCAAGAATGAGGCTTGGAAAATCAATTCTTGAAGGATAAGTTGGAAGCTATTGAGAATAAGTTAGGGGGAGTTTAAGTGAAACTGAAGAAGTTGGTGAGAAGATTAAGGAAGTGAGGAGAAGGGTAAAGTAGTAGCCATTATGGATGAAGTTCCTAAATGATATCCACCATTGCAAGAAGAACCATTTCTTAAGGCTATAAATTAATTAGGAGGATAATATCTTTAAGGTGTACCAATATTTAATAGAAAGATGGAGCCAGAGTTAGTTATGGATTGGATTGACGGTATGGAAAACCACTTTGAGTGTGAATGTAGTAGTGAAGCCCAAAAGTTGAAGTTGCCAAGTTGATGATGAGTAGAGCAGCCTTAACACAATGGACATTTATATAGGTAGAAAGAGAGAAAGGGGTAAGAACAAAATAGTTACATGGGGTGGCATGGTGGAAAAAGTTAGAGAGACTTACTTTCTAGAAGATTATGAGATCCAATTACACAATAAGAGAAAAAACTTGAGGCAAAAAGAACTAGATGTCAACACCTATATTGAAGAATTTTAGATGTTGTATTTGAGATCCAAACTTCAAAAATATGAGAGTGTTATTTTGGCCATATATTCCAATAGATTTCTAGAAAAAAAATAGTTTATTAAGCCCTAGTACCATTCATGTTACCAACTTTCCCTCAAGGTGGAGGAGAAAACAAAAAAGAAACAAGATTCAAGTTCTAGAGGTAGAGGCAAATGTAGACACTCAAGAGGCCATAGAGGAGGCTATGGTGGAAGGGGAAATGATACAAGTCCCCAAAGTGAGTCAAGATTGAAAGAGAATACCAATGAATCCAATGAAAGAGGAAGTTAAAGTAGACATAAAAAGTAACAATAGTGACCTAATTGAAATGAAACTTATTTTTCTTATTCAGATCTCCTTTATTCTTAATACCAATATATTAGCTTTTGTGATTGATGTCACCAATTCTTCCTTTGTTGTGCTTGGTAATTCTACTCTACAGTAGATTCTTCATTATATCATTCCATAACCTTGTCTCACAACCCTCTCAACATATCAACAAAAAACTGTTAATCTATTTTGGATATGTTTTTTATATAGGAATATTTTGCCTCCTATATGTATAACCTATTTAGGGTTTATAAACTTCTAGAATTTGAATTTGATCAAGATCTACAATTCAAATTCATCCTTATCATCATGTTTATCATCCTTTTATTTCATTGGTTTACATTTTGTTAGGATAAAACCACAGATAGAAATAACAATTACATGCAAATATAACCAATAACAAAAAATAATAGATCTCACAGAAGAGAATACAAGACACCAAGATTTAACATGGTTCACCCAATCCCTAGGCTACGTCCATAAAACAACAAGTCCACTATTATTATGATTTAGTGATACAACCTGATTACAATTCATAATCCCTTATAGCTCAATACCACCTCAAGAAGATATTTTTGCATCACATCTTATGAAACAATTCCTAACCCTACGCCTAACCCCAAAACTTACTGAGGAATTATGGAGTATGTGCAATACTTCCCTGTTCAATTACCACAATCTAACACATTTTGCATTGGGATCATCAATAATTGAATCTATATTCCCAATAAATCTCTTCAAATCTTCTTCTCGATCTTGATAACATATTTTCCCACTCAGTAGGATCAAATGAAATTGATTTCAGTGAATCTAAAAATATTTATGTCCATCCTATGTAGCTCAGTAATACTTCTCATCCTTGTTCTATTATAATGTTGTCCTTCAATAATGACGTTGCTTAGTTACCATTCTTGGCTCACTCTATTAAACCTTCACTCAGTCAATATGTATCTTCTCAGCAATTTTATCATTCGATAACAATTGTACTTGGTTATCATTATATTTAGTGTTCATACTTCTCCTAGTGTCTTCTTGTACTTAGTAACTATACTCTTATTTGATAACTATGTTAATTAACCTATGTCTCTAATATTATGATGCCCTTAATACCATAAACCATAACAGAAACAAAGAAACAACAACAAATGTGATAATAAAATATGGACTTCTTATTTGTGCCACAAATGTAGAATTATAGAATTCATAAGTACAATATGCTAACCCACACGAGCGCCTTCATTACAGTAATCTACAAGACTAAGTTGTGAACTACCACCCAGAGTTGTTATAGATAATTTTTGGGCATTTCTTAAATAAGCAATTTTATGCCGCCTGGGAAGGTTGTAGACATTGAAAATTAATATCTAGGGCCGAGACCCCCTAATAATAATATAGAGTCAGCCAAATACATCTTTGACAATTATTTTACATATTTTGGGTAGCCAACTTTAAAAGGCCATAACTCACAAACTGTTGCTCTGATTGGCTATTATAACAACTTTTTAGAAATGCTAACTCCTGATCTATAGGCTCAAAGCCATGCCAATACCCTTCTGTCAAGTTTTTAGACCTTATCCTAGCACTTTAAGGGTTCCAACTATGAGCATGAAGATTTTTCTACAAAATTTTCCACTAAAAATTTGCAATAAATTCTCTGATACTCAAGCGGGAGCAATGAGATAATTATGGTAGCCTTAAAACTCCAAAATGAACCTTCATGTAGAAAATGAGAAGATTTTGAGATTACATGAGAAACTTATTAAAAATAGCAAGTTCCTGTAAATAGTAACACCCAGTCTACTAGTCCTTATTAAAATAGAAAAGACTAAAAATAAAATATTTTTTGGGCAATGCAAGATTGCTTTTACACCCAGGATGCTCCTGCATTAGACACCTTGGCTAATATGAGAAGTAACTCTATCACATCTTAGGTGTTCAAAGGAAGACCAAGACGGTTAACCTCCTACCTTGCTAGCAATGATGAATCCTCTTCTAGCCTCCCTTTCCATTTAATCAAGTATTCCTCATAAGTTATGTTCCTTGTACTTTTTCCAACATGACTATCCAGTATCTCCTCAATCTCCTCTGTAGCCAAACTAGCTACTTGAATACTCCACTGTGCTTCTGTAACTTCATCCCTATCGCCTCCTTCATTATACTCTATCAAATCTAAAATATTAAATACTGGTGAAATATTCAATTTAATAGGAAACTCCACTTCATAAGCATTTACAAAATCATTCCTTTTCACTATCTTACATGGTCCAAACTTCTTCATCTTTAGCTTATTATATGTACCCACTAGAAAATGCTCCTTTCTCAAATGAACCATGACCTCATTTCCAATCTAAAATTTCTTATACCTTCTTGTCACATTTTCCTTAGCCTTATACTGTGTATTCATTTTTATGATGTGCTTCCTCACCTTCTCATGGATGTTCTTCAAATGTTCAACAAATTCTTCTACTTTAGCACTGCTTATCTCTCCTTTATCCAACTTCCCCAATTCATAAGCATTTATAGGACTACTCCCATATACAATCTAGAATTGTGATTTACCAATACTGCTATTGACAAAATTATTATATGTAAATTTTGCCAGTGGTAAAATAATATCCCATCCTTTTGGCTTGTCCCCAACCAAACATCTCAACAAGTTTCCCAAATTGTGATTCACAACTTTTATCTCTCCATCAATCTATGGATGATGCAATGAACAAAACTTCAACTCTATCTTCAATTTCTCCACAATGTACACTAGAAATACCCAATAAATTTGGTATCTCGATCTGAAACTATACTCTTTGGCAGACCATGTAGTCTCACCACTTCTCTGAAAAATAACTTTGCTACATGAACAACATCACTAGTCTTCTTACAAAGAATAAAATGTGCCATCTTTGAAAACTTGTCAACCACCACAAAAATAGAATCATGCCCACATTGTGTCCTTGATAATTTGAGAAAAAAATCCATGCTAACATCCTCCCATGACTTCTTTGGTACAAGTAATGGCTGATACAACCTTGTATTCTATTTCACTCCTTTTACCATCTGACATACTTTACAACTCTGTACAATCTTCTTCACATCTTGCTGCAACTATGGGTAGTAGTAATTCTTAGCAACCAAAGCAATGGTCTTATCTATGCCAAAATGTTCAACCAATCCTCCACTACACTTCTTCTTGATGAGATTCTCTCTCACTGAACTTCTAGGAATACATAACTGGCTTCCTTTGAGCAACATACTATCTGGGATCAAGTGTAATAGGTTCTGTACAAGCCTTCCATCCTTCACCAAGATCAGAATCATCTGGATACAAAGTACTGAGTTCCTTGAACCCAACCACCTCTATTTGCATTTTTGTCAGCAAATGTTATCTTCTACTAAGAGCATCTGCAACTTTGTTAGACTTCCCACTCCTATGTTTAAAAAAAATGTATACTTTGCAAAAACTCAACCCACTTCAAATGCCTTTGGTTCAATTTTCCTTGACTATTAAAATATTACAAAGCTTGATGATTAGTATACAAAACAAACTCCTTAGGAAGAAGATAGTATCTCCAATTTTTTAATGTTTGAACTATAGCATAAAATTCTCGATCATAAACAAAATATTTTCTTGTTGCATCATTTAATTTCTCACTAAAATAAGAAATAGGTTTACCTTCTTGGCTCATAATAGCCCTTATTGTAGTACCACTAGCATCACAGTCTACTTGAAACACCTTGTACACATGTATGTATAGATCTTTCCACATATATACATGTGTTTATGATTCATTTTTTATTAAACACATGATTGGTTTGAAATTTATTCAATCGTTGAATATATGTTTCTAGCTTATGACCTTTGGATATGATCTATATGTATGTATTTCATTTATGATTAGAAATATGATATATACATACATTTCTAGTTTATTCTGTTCAATATACATGCATTTAGTTAATGGTTAGACATGTGTACATAATTGGTTCAATCTATGATTAGAAATATGATATATACATGTTTCTAGTTTATGGTCCATGTGATATACATGTATTTAGTTTATGGTTAGACATGTGTACATGTATGATTGGTTCAATTTATTCAATTAATCTAAATGTGATATATTCATGTTTCTAGTTTATGGTCCATGTGAACATGTAAGTACTCAAATAAACTCCTAAGAGTTTCATACTAGTAAGTACAAAAATAAACTCCTAAACTTATATGATCAAATGAACATGTAAGTATTCAATGTACTATATGTATATGAAATGGATATCAAATGAACATGTGAAGTATGTATGAACATATAAGTATATCATCTAATTTAAATTATAAGTGTGTTTATATTGAAATGATGTTCAAATTTATTTGAAATACATTGCCTGTAAGTTCAGTTGTTTTAGAGGGAACATATCTCAGGCAATAAAAATTAGTGAAATATGGAATTCACTTTGTTGATTACCAACTTGACAATAAAGTGCTTCAATATAGTCACCATGTTATTACTACGTCCATTTCTCTACATCCAGTTAAACATAAAGGTGAATGTCGCAAGTGGAGATTAGATATTGTAGACCAAGAGAGAATATTAAATGTCCTCCATGAGCATGTGGAACCACTTGGAATAACTTGACATCTATTTCATGTTTGTAGAACTTGAGCTAAAGATATTTCATATTTCTAGAACTTACTACATTTAGTACTCATATTTCTACTGTCACTTGCTTAAAGATTCATATATTTCATATCTAATTTATTCCATTTCATACATGTACACATGTATATGTTTATTATATGTGTCTAGAGCATGTAGAACCACTTGGAACCCATTATGTGTGTATAGTTGATTGATTTCATAATTATAGAACTTGCTTTAGATATTTCATGTTTCCAAGACTTGCTACATTTAATACTTCATATTTCTAGATCACTTGCTTAGATATTTAATATTTCATAGCTCATTTAATCCATTTCATACATGTACATACATTGAATGCTTACATGTGTAGCTTGCATTACCATGGGTAAGGCCATGATAATGGTTCCCACTTTTTGGCCAAGTTTGACACTAAAGTAGATATTTTTAACAAAAACTTGATTTTCAAATGTATATTACGAAAAAACTGTGAAGAATTTGATGATGATGTAAACTAGTGATGTTTAGCATTTTCTATTTAGTTTCTAACAATATATTTTATTTTTTTAATTATTTCATTTGAAGCCCTTCTTTTTTATCTCCTTTGAGAAGTGCTTTATACATAAATTGATATTTTCAAAAAGTGATGGGTGTTTTGATCAACATAACTTTTTTTATAAAAAAGGATAATTACAAAATTCTTTTTGGGCTAGAATAGTAACATCAATAACTAGCAAATTTTTTTGGTTTTGTTTAATTTTATAAAAAATTATAGGATTTATTTAGTGTCAAAGTGATAGTAACAATAATTTAGACATAGGTTGCTTTGGATCAATATAACTTGATTTGTATATATCGAAACACATTTTTTCTTGACTTGCTAGAAAGCTAATATACATAACTTTGATTATCATATTTTTTTTTTAAATTATTCTTTCATTTTATATTTTTTCCAAGGCTTCAAATAGAGGTTTCTAAAATGATAAAAAAATCTATATTTAATATAATTAAAAACAAAACATCACAATAAACACAATATATGATAAAAATATATTCATTAGAAAGCTTATTGAAAGAACACATTTATAAACTTGGTTTTAGAGTTTAAACTTATTTGGCCCTTGTTTGAGCCATCAAAAAAAGAAATTTTTCATAAATTGAGCATAATCTAAAAACTTTCCATTTTTGGAGGCTTTGCACCAAGAGGACTTCGTTCTAAGCCCATTTTTGGATCTTTGAGTGAATACGCTTCATGCTAAGCACCTTGGGTAGTTTACTACTTTGCAAAGGGGGGCTTCAAACAAAGCCCCTTGGGATATTTCATGGCAGCCAAAAATGGCCGCATGGGATGACCAGGGGGCTTCGTTCGAAGCCCCATGCTGGGGCTTCGATCAAAGCCCCTTGGCCAACCCTCCATGGCCAAGGGCTTCAACCACCTAGGGGCTTCATTTGAAGCCCTTTAGGCCACCTAGGGGCTTTGTTCCAAACCCTTTAGGCACATGTTTACGGTCAAGAGGCTTCGAGCGAATCCCTTAGCAACAATTTTGGGTGCTAAGTGCTTTGTTCGAAGCCCCTAGTTAGCCCAAATTAGTCCTCTAGGCTTCATTCAAAGTCTCTAGTCGATCGAAAATAAAATATTTGCAATCATTTTGTTTGGTATAAATAACAATTGTAGGCTCATATTTTAATCAATACATACAAATGTTAGAAGTAATGCATTGTTTTGAAGAAAAAGGAAGAAGACTCAAGACAACTTGAAAATTTTTGTTTGTTTTTTGTAGATCGACTTGACAATTCAAAATATTTTGAAAATCAAAGGTGAGATGACAACAAGGAAGACAAAGTAAATCTGCAAGAAATAGATCAACTAATGTACAAAAGAGAAATCATGAGAAAACTTTAGCAAATTATCACAAAAGAAGAGAAGGTATGTATATGTGTAAATTCATATGGATGTATATATTTGTAATTTTATAATTAAATTTCTAAATTTATTCATTTATATGCATGTAGGTCTTAAAAAATAATCACAAGATGAGCAAATACATGTTGAAGAATATTTGAGACATGATAATCTAGGACATGATAGTCCAAGACATAACAATCTGGGACATGAACCAATGGAACTTGGAGAAGGGTCTAGATTAGTTTCTCAAATTGGCATGGATGAACGCATAAGACTAGCCACAAGTGTAAAGAAAAATATTAGTCATATAAATTTAGATCATTTACTTGGAATGGATGCAAATAAATTAAAATCACTTGCTGATATTAAGTCATTAAGTCTTTCCAAAAAAAGAGGTATGAATAAGATAATAAAAGATATAGCAAGTAAATTTGATGTTTTGGAAACACTTGAAAAAAATCAAGTACTTGCTTGTGCTCTTTTACATAAAAACTTGGAAAAGTCATTAAAATTGTTAGGTGTAGACAGAACATCAAAAAAGAGAAAATTTTCTAACATGCAAAGTGATATTGTTGAAAATGTTAAGAAAGGTTTGAGCTCTATAGGGAAGAAAACTCAAAATAAAGATAAGAGCACTACAAGAAGAGTTATGTTGCAATCTATTCTTGGTAGTAGTATACCAAAAAATAGACAAATATCTTCAATTTCATCACATATTGGTTTTAGTAGAAAAATCATATCAAAATATTTTAAGAGAAGAATGATTTTGGATGATAGCACTTTCAAAGGAAATTGGGCAATTATGTGTAGAGCTCCTTCTTGTGATATGATTGATGAGAGAATAAATTTTTTAATAATATCATTTTGGAATGATAATACTCATCTTTCATCAAATACTAGAGATGTTCTTAGATATAGGGTTAGACATAACCTTTATGAAAATCATACAAAACATTGGTTGGACATAACACAACATGAAATGTATGTCTCATTTTGTAGTTCAAATCTGGATATAAAGATTAGGCAAACACTATTTGAAATATTGAAGTCATATTATATTAAGAGAAACAAAGTGTTTGAAACTTGTTGTCGTTATCATATTGAATTTGATCTCCACTATCAAGTTTATCAAAAATTTATAGAAGAAACTTTTGGTTATGAAAATGCCCCTCCTAGTCTAGATGAAGTGAGTTCATCTCATCTATTTTGTGTGAAAAAATAGATGATCCTATTGGTCAAATCAATTGCATTAGAGGAATAATGAAGATATTGATGTCACAAAAATGTTAACTTGCAAGGGATACAAGTATGTAACGAATCAAACTAAATCTAGGAAAGATTATTTGTGATGTATATTTTGCAAAGTGGCAAGCACAACAATTTCAAACACTTAGAGATAACTTCCCAGTTGGAACCATTTTATCAGTTGTTGACTTTGTAGAAAACTATCCCTTTGTTCATCAAAAGGCTATTCAATCAGACTACTATTTTTTAGATTAAGTTACTAAATCATGGTACAAGTGTGCTATCATCATGCACAGTTAGATTTAGATGGTATTCAAAGCACAAGTGAAGCACGAGCCATCAAAAAAGAATATCACTTCTACATAAGTGATGACAAAGAACATGATATTCATTATGTAAAAAATTGTTTCAAGATTTTTTTTGCATATATCAAAGAAAGAGGCATAAGTATCGATAAACATTATGTTTGGTTAGATGGGCGTGCTGCACAATTCAAATCATCTCGACCATTTTATGTACTTTGTTGATATCACTGTGATGAAAACATACCACACATGTATGGATTTTCTTTGAAAGTGGACATGGAAAAGGTGAACATGATGGTTTCCAAGCTTGGATCAAATGTGCTCTATGAAAGTATCAAATGAATCATAAGGGAGTTTGTATAAATAATACACATGACCTTATTAAATGGTGCAAGTCACATTTTTCATCAAATGAGGTTGGCACATCATCAAGAGTGAGTCAAATAGTACCATGTAGAGTCTTGTGGGAGATATCAGGTAAATGTACATGTGTGTGTGTATAACTTAAGCATTCATATATAAGAGACCTCGATACCTTCTTATACAATTTCATTTCACGCCATTGTAGCAATTTGAGAACTACTATTATTGGGGTATTTAATCAAATATTTTCCATGCCGGTACCCTATATATAACAACACAGTAAGCAACTTTATATATGTTGCTTAACTTCCCTTGATATGCACTTGATGTCCGTGTAGCGGATACAATGGTGGAAAATCCATCAAACAGTTCATGTGCTTTGTTTAAGTTGTGTCTTGAATTCTTCCAAATTACTTGTGAGTTTCCTACATCACATTTAATTGGGTATCCCTATCATGCACTCTATTGGACATTCATCGGTGTGGCGTTGAGATGGAGACTCTGTTTTTTAGTTTTGGTAGCTTTGGACAATTGTTCATCCATATGCTATTATTTAGCAAGTAATTATTTTGCTAACTAATTGGTTAGATTAGAGACAAATATTTAATTAATTGACCACTTTTGAAAATAACTAGAAACTAACTTGGTTAGAGTTGTTAAGTTGTTTTAATCTCGACTGTCGATTAAGAATCAATCTCAACCATTGTTTTACCAACGAGAGTAGTATAAAAGGAGGTCTAGGGGGGCATTTGGAGAACAAGAAAGAAGTTTAGAGAAACATTTTCAATGCTAGCAAATGAGTTTGTAAGTTTGCAATGTTATCAAACAGTCTTGCAGTGTTAGTAATGGTGTAGTGTTAGTGTGGGAATAGTAGTGGGGAATATCATGGGAGAAATTAAGAGGTTGTTAGAGTTCTACCAGTGAGAGGCAAGGAATTTTATCTCTCTTGATTTGCTGAAGTTTAATGTAATTCCTCATATGTAGAACTGGTTTTTCCTTAGAGGTTTTTCCAAGGACAATTTGTCTGAAAATATTGTGTTCATTATGTTGTACATTTCTTTCTATATTTTATAAGTGAAGTTGCAGTTGTGTTATTTTTCGGTTTTAAGTTGTGAATTTATTTTTAGTAGTTAAATAATCTTTTAAGATAGGAGATTAATAATCAGTGACTGCAATAGTTGATTTTTCACACTATTAAGGTATTATGTCAAACATATTGTGCTCCTTTATACTTCCTTGCATGCATATATTATCCATGTTTACTCTACATTAACAGACAAGAAGTTGTGGATGAGGAAATCATCGCAAGCCTGGATCACCAATCTCATGTCTCCAACCTTTATTTTCAACTTATGCTGCACAGGTTGCTGAGTTGTATCAAGCCAATATCATGCTCTGTATCAGTACCATGCTTAAGGCTTTCAATGACATTCTCTCAAACTGATACTGTTCTCATATTCACCACTCTCTTTTTATTCTTACTAATGGTCATCTTTAACAGTTTCATGGGGCGCTAGCTAATCTGTAGACAAAAAAAAAAAGTCAAACATGATTCTTTGTTAGATTCATTAAAATAGAGTGAATTTTTTTCAAAAATTTTGTTGTTTTTTATCACAAAATATACAGATCATCAAGACTAAATACTAAAAAATTCAAAAAAATTCATTGTATTATATTTTTCAAATTTAATCAATAATACAATTTATAGGGAAAATAGTGATGTCCTTCATTAAGTAGCAAACATAGCAGGCTTAACCAACACACTCAAGCTTTGACCGCTTTGAGTGTGAGGTGTGGGTTGCCGTCCATTTTCCTTCCAAACATTATCTTCGTTTAACTTTTCAAGTTGAAGCTCCTTTTGCACAAAAGTAGGTGGACCATGTCACTATGTCTTCATTGGACTTTGTTATATTTTGCATCAATAATGTCTATGCACACAAGAACGACCCTCTCACTCAAAATGGAGCTTCCATGGAGGTTTATATTTGCTATCGCTTTGGACAACATTGTAAGATGTGGATGTTTTTGTTTTTCCTGCAGAAGGGTGATTCATTGCTGTAGTGGAAATAATAGGAGATTTAGAAACATATACAGGCATTCATCCAATCATACTGAATGATTGTTTATTTTGTGAGCATTACAGTATGAAAGTCTCTGGCACTCATCTATGCAAACTGTGGAAGGTTAGATAAAGCATATGAACTGTTTGACAAAATGCCTCAAAAAAAATGTGTTTCTAATGCTTTCATTGTAGGATATGCATAAAATGCATTTTCTAAAAATAATCTTACAACTTTCAATCAAATGTAATTGGCAGTTGCGAATCCAAACTGTGCACAATCTTTGCCACGCCAAAATCAGAGCTTTGCAGCACTGTTTGGATAGGGAAAGATGAGTTCTTTTTTATGATGTATTTGCAACTGCCATTGTAGACATCACTTCGAAGCAACAAACTCAAATTTAGAAGTAAAAGATAAACTAATAGTTGCACATTTTTGTACATACAACGATAAGCTGATAAAAATTATATATTTGACACGAAGGAAATAAATCAATAGCATGCTTCAAAAAAAATTGTATGAATTTTAAGCTGAACTTATATTATCCAAATATTTGTCCTCCTAGGATTATTTTTGTGGTCATGAACAAAAAAATATAGTTGTAAGCTTGACTATCACCTTGAAAATATTTAAATTGAAAACCAACACATTTCTATTTAATTCTATATTATATTTTATTCAGATTATTTTTAAGTTTAATTTTTAATGTTGTGTGTTAAATTTTATTTATTTATATTAAGTATTAATTTTACTCTCTATAACTTAAAATTTTTTATTTTATTTTTTTTGTTTTCTTTCCTTTATTGTGTGGTTGCTATTTCAAATTTTTAATATTTATTTACAATTTAAATTTTTTTATAATAACCATTTAAAATCAATAAATAAAAATAATAAAATATATAATTATTAATTATAAATAGAACAATATTATTATTATAAATTTATTAATTAAAATATTTTTATATAATAAAAAATAAAAATATTATAAGATTGTAGGTTGAATTAAACTCTAAGAAAATAAAATAAATTTATCAACTTAATTAGAACAATCTTAAATTTCTCAAAATACTTAGTCAGCCAAAACATGTTTAAATATGAAAAGACATACTTTAAAAATAATTTCACATACATAAAAGAGGAATAGGAGAAAATATAATTACTAGTTGCTACTATATAAGTAAGTACAATTTGGAATTAATACATCTTTTGCATGGTACACATATAACTAATAAAGTAGACTACTCGTTAAAAAAAAGGATAGTAAAAATTGTATAAACAAAAATTGCGCTTTATCTTTTATACAAACAAATTCTCCCAAGAATCAAGATGAGCTTTTGTCTAACATAGGTTGAAAATACTTTTATGAAAAACAAGTGCGATTGAGTGACTAGTACTTGCCATTGATAAATAATTTTAAAAATTATATTATAGTGAAAAAATTATATTTGCTCTTAAAAGATTAGATTGCTATTCTATTCTCAATATTAAATTACATTTGAGAAGAAAATGATAGATATAAGCATTTAGATACCATATTAAAATATCAATGAATTATCTAAGTAAAAATACATAAGTACTAGTACACTTAATTTAATTTAAGAAATAAATAACATGAATTGAAGCTAAAATTGGAAAAGTAATGTAAATAAATTTCAATTAATTATATAGCTACATGATACAATTTCATTATTAATAAAATATCATTATGAAAAAGTAAAAATTATCTTGACTCAAAAAAAAGTCTTAAATATACAATAAATTATTCTAAATTTATAAATATAATACACTATTATGATTAATAGAATCTTATGAAAGTATATAAATTTGTGAATTTGAAATAATTTCTAAAATGGGCTTTCATACACATAATAAGGCTAAGGGCATGTTGAGTCATTCATTGATTATGATCAAACAATTTATTAAATTCAAATAAGATAACATCACAAATAAATCAGCAAATGCCAACACTGATGGCGAGAGATAGTTTAATATACAACAATAAATCATTAAATAGTACAAGAATAAAAGTATTGTAGAGTAGTCAATTTTATTCTATATGTAAGGTTTATTTTTTAGCTTCTTTCATTCTCCTTTGCATGTTGCATCCCTTTAATCTTTGAAATCTTTTCTATTAAAATCTAGGTGAATAACAATAATTTCCAATAGTCTTTTCATATAATGGTTCATATATAACCTAAGATAATTTGACAAATAAATATTGTCATTTTTAAGCCTCTCATATTTAATGCATATCACTCACACCAATAAAATACTTGTACCAAATTTTAGTCTATATTTGTGCAAAAGAGGCCATCAAAATTTATGTTGATGAGACGTGCATAAAAATATTTTTTCAAATAAAAAACAGACAAGTGTTGAATCATACTTTGTAAAATACTTTAAAATTGAACATAACTAAAACTCTATATTCAAAACAACTTGGTTGAAATTATTTTTGAATGTATCATTGATGAAGCATACATCAAAATACTCCTCAAGCCTTATAAATCATGATAATATTCAGAGCCTTTTCAACTGCTATTATATTACAATAATGATATAATTTAAATATCATAATAGGAAAATAGTACTAAGACAACCTATATTCAAAGTTGCAACCTGTAGTCTATGATAATTTAAATATTATAGTTGCTCCACGTTATAGAAGGATTAAAACTATTATCAGTACATAATAGAATGAAATATATTAGAGTTCATATAGGTTTTTGTAAAAAAAAATTCTCCTAAATATAATAAAACTAATTTATAAATAGAGAACATAAGTTAGAAACTTCTATTCAAACATAAAACATAATAGAAGTTTCTTTTAATTCTTTTTATAGAAGTATTTAATAAAGACTAAAAAATTAGAAATTTCTAATCCATAAAAAATGGTCTTATAAGACATATTCATTTCAACCAATGAAATTAGAGATAAATCTAATTTGAAAATTATAAAAATAAAGAATATTACAGATTAACTTTTGATTTATATAGTTTATTTGATTATAAATAATAATGTAGCATTCTGATTGGTATAGATTAATTAATGGATTCTTTTATCAAATAAATTATAAAAACAATCTTTTAGATGTGGATATAGAAAATATAAACTATACTTCGAATTAGAAATATAGAGGATAGAAATGTTTGAATTAGAAATATAAATAATACATAGGAATATTTAGAAAGTGAGTAATGATAGAAAGATTTTATTTACTGGAAAATATAAAAATTCGACAAGGGGCTGACAATTTTTCGACCATAAATTGTCAAATCCGGGAGCAAAGCTCCCACATATAAGCCTATCGGCTTAATTAAACCTTCTTACCACAATTTAGATCACGGTCCTATTTCTCATTCACATGTTTTCATATTGTTTGAGTTAAATATTTTTTGAAACAAATATTTTGGGTTGTAGTTAAATTGATTGAATTCAATTTATAGGAATGACAATATGAGATATAGAATTGAAATCCATCAAGATGTGAACCTTAAAAATATGTTCAATTTAAGTTGGTTAATCAAATTTTTATAATCTCCTATATAAAGGTCAACATCTATATATTATAACATGTTTCTATATATTTTTATTAAATATGTCCTATCTTACAACCCACATTTTTTATTTAATATTTTAATAGTAAGTCTTATTCAAATTAAATTTGTTGATAAAAATTCAATTAATAAATCATATGCATATTACTATCTAATAAATCATTTATTTTTCTAATAACTTGAAGTAACTAATTTGCATTCAAGAACAAAAAAATACTAAGAAGCATTTTATTACCTAATAAAATTTAAGAACCAAATTGTGTTTATGGTTTACTCTTTTTCTATAAAATATTTGAGGGTTCAATATTAATATATTATATAAATAATAATAAAAGGATTTATGTTATAACTTAAATAAAATCATCATTGAATACTGTTATATTACTTCATTTATGTCTTAATTAAATTATATAAATTGCATTATATTTGGATGATACTATTATGAAGTAAAATGAGCTCATGAGAAAAAATAATTGCATATAAACTAAATAATTAGCATTGCATTAATTTTTAATTATTTGATTGATTTTTTATTTTCTTCAAAATTGACAATTAGTTTAAAGAAGGAAACATGGTATACTATAATATCGCAAATAGTATGATATAGGGCGTGATTCACTTTTCAAGCTGGCACACAACTTTAGCATACAAAAACATGATCTTTTCTCAACTCTACTATCATAATGAATTTCATTTATTGTGCACTGCACATAGTCAAGGAGCTCATCTTTATAATACCAATCCTCCACCAACATGTCATGCAAATGGCTCAATGAATATGCCACCCACAATGAGTCATCCAACAACCACATCAACCAATAACACTCCCAAATTACGACCTAGTGACATCCACCTACTATTTGACCAAAGGTAACCCTTTGTAACTATATTTTCAAATTTGATAGAAAAGTAAAATTTCAGATATTTTTCAATGCATTATTTTTTAAATAGGCCAAAAGTTTATAAAATTAGTGATGGTGTGATTAGTCTCTATTCATGTTTCTCATATTATATAATATCAATTGCTATAAGATTTTTACTACATATTCAAAATTATTAGAGATTTTAGGCATCATAAATTTTATAAAATAAAAACTCAAATGAGCTTTTTTTGAGAGAATTTTATTTTAAGCACTACAAAGTAGTGTACAAGTTTGTTTTTTTCTTTTTAGTTATATTTTCTACAATTTTTAAAATTTAGATCATTTTATATTCTATAAAATCATAGAAAATTGATTCTCCTTTGTAAAATTCACAAATTCACAAAGTGAAAAACTTTGTAACTTTGTAATTTAAATTGAGATATTCAGAGGATTTTTCATGCATATGCTCTTTACTTATTAAGTTCCTCCACAGAAACACTTATCTTTAAGGGAATTACAAAGAATTTTTTAATTAATTAATTCATATAAATATTTAATTATCTTAAAATTACTATGTATGTGTGCATATGCCTATGTGCATGTGTATATGCAATACATTCTCTAAGTATTTTCATTGGAAACTATTGAGAATAGACCAGACAGATCACCATAGTCTAGGAGTGTTGGCATTATGATGGGTTTTTTTTAAGTGATCAAATGTAGTGATGTATTTGGTTGTCATTGATGGAAACTTGATCACACAAATGGATCTGATAAACAAGTAATAAAAGTAGATGATCGATAAGTATCTAAAAAAATCATGAAAAAGGAAAGAAGTTGAGTATAGTGACTAGTATATAGATAAACCAAAAACACAAGAATGTTATGATGACAATCAATGTTCATTGAGAATGAAGTGGATTGATCACAAATACAATATGTATGTGTGCGTAGTATAGACTATGGACATAACTGCAACTCAAGATGATGATAGGTGAGAAAGGATCTTAGTAACAAATGAAGTTGAATAATAAATCGTTCATGTTTTTGAGATACCAATCTTAAATCAACAATTGGTGATCCATATGATTGATGTGGTGATATTAAATGTTATGATGTTGTGCTTTAATCAACAAATATATGATAAGATGGAAGTTGGCAATCAAAGAAGGTGGGAAGAGAAGATTTAGGAAGGATGTTAGACTTGGTCAAACATATTTTATGTAGACATATCAACAACACAAGATTATTATGATGACAATTAATGTTCAGTAAGAATGAAGTGGAGTGATCACGAATACAATATGTACATGCCTAGTACAGATTATGGATACAACCTGAACTCAAGATGATGACGATGGATGCAAAAGGATCTTAGTAACAAATGAATTTGAATAATAAATTGTTCATGTTCTTGAGATACCAATCTTAAATCAATGATCGATGATCAATATGAGTGATGTGGTGAGATTAGATGTTATGGTCATGTATATATGCTAAGATAAAAGTTGGTGATCAAAGAAAGTGGGAAGAGAAGATTCTAGAAGGATGTTAGAGTTGGTCAAACACATTTTGACTCCTCTTGAATAAATCACATGCAAATGACAATATGAATCTAGACAGTGAAGGAAAATGTCTTAGGACATCAAGATATGTGAATTGAATGTGGTAAGTGAGAGTCAAAGTTGAAAGTTGAACGAATAGTGAGTATTAAGAAGTGAAAGCGATGGTCCTATAAAGAATTGTTGTTAGTATTGATATGCATGAAGTTGGATGAATTTGTGAACAAGATTTATGCTTTCTAGGGTTGTAATCAAGGTATTGAGTAGAAAGAAGAGTTAGAGTTCACATGATAGATTGGATTTGACAAGAAATGAGTGTTATATCCAGATCACATGACATATTGTTCCTTAATAGGTCCAATAAGGGAAATCCCTTAATTGGGTAGACCTTAATTGTTATATTTGTGTAATTTGTTTAATAGGGTGGTCTCCCAAAAGGAGTTATGAAATCCTCTAGTGAGGTAGATCCTAAAAAATATCATTGTACTCCTAATAGTGTAGAAACCATTCATGACAGGTTGAACCCTCAGAAAGGGTATTTTTAGTTCCTAAGAGGAAAAACCTATTTATTACAGTGAAGCGCTTATGGGTGTCATCCTCACCATAGAAATTTCTCCCTCTAGTTGAGGATTTGCACATAAAAAACTATCAAGTACCATGTGTTAAGATTGTGTGGATGTTTGATGTTGTAGTATGATTCAAAAATTTGATGATGTGGATTTATTTCTCTCTAGATATTGCTTCATCTTGATGATGGATCATGTACTATAATTTAAAAAATTTGATGATAAGAAATTATGCACAATTTAATATAGAAATGCAAGAATCTGGATTATTCTTAATAATTTGAGCCCAATTTGTAATTTAAAATTCCTATTTGAATCATTGTACTCCTAATAGTGTAGAAACCATTCGTGACAGGTTGAACCCTTAGAAAGGGTATTTTTAGTTCCTAAGAGGAAAAACCTATTTATTGCAGTGAAGGGCTTATGGGTGTCATCCTCACCGTAGGAATTTCTCCCTCTAGTTGAGGATTTGCACATAAAAAAACTATCAAGTACCATGTGTTAAGATTGTGTGGATGTTTGATGTTGTAGTATGATCCAAAAATTTGATGATGTGGATTTATTTCTCTCTAGCTATTGCTTCATCTTGATGATGGATCATGTAGTATAATAAAAAAAAAGTTGATGATAAGAAATTATGCACAATTTAATATAGAAATGCAAGAATCTGGATTAGTCCTAATATTTTGAGCCCAGTTTGTAATTTAAAATTCCTATTTTCTGATTAGTGCAAGAAGTTGGGTCTCACTTTTGGCCAAAAAGTGGAAGTTTTTTTCGTGTTTTTGAAATATATTGTCAATTGATGCCAAAATTTGAGGCATTTAGAGATTAAATATTAAATCACATCAAAAACAAAAATTGTAGTGCCTGGAATCTCCTTTTTGAATATCTAATTTATTTTTATACCCATATGATATATTATTATTTTGGTATGGATCTTTAAAAACTACATTTTCAAAATGCTTGTTTCAGGACCATACCACACTCGTGTACGGACACCATAATTTGACACAACTAATTGAATTTTTGTGAATCCTTATAAAAAAAAGTTACCTTACACACCAAAGATTGATGAGAATAATTTTCTTGAATTTTTAAATGAATATATTTTTATTTATTATTTTTTAATTAACAATTAAGCTAATTTCTAAAACCTCTTGTGTACGGACACCATATTTTAATCAAATTTATTTTTTTGGAATTTATTTTTTATCTGCAAAAGAATTCTGTGAAGGTTGATGACATGTAAATTAATTTAAAAGTATGAAAAATTTAAAATGTTATTAAAGTTTTAGTGAATCTCACTATTTTATGTTTAAGAGATACTTTTGATTGATAAATAATGGAAAAGTAGAAAATGAACTCATAACACTATAAAATTTACATTTTTGAAATCAAAATAGTAAGACCTATAATGGTTTTTTGTTTTGTCAAAAAATTCAATATGGACAATAGTATAAAATTACAACAATCCTTAAAATTGTCGATTAAATGCCTTAGTCAAAATTTAGTTCATAAAGGCATGGGCTTGGTCCCACCAAGCCTATGCCATGCCTTCCCCAAGGTAAAACCCGATGGGAATTCCTGCCCATGGCACCAAAATTGGGCACCCAATTTTTCAATTAAAAAACTGAGTGGCCAATTTGAATTGAGCCGTTAACAAAATTAGGCACTCTATTTTTTTAAAATTAGGTACCCGATTGTTTAAAATTTGAGCACCTGATTGTGATGTACCCTTTGGGCCCCAAAAGATGCCCACAGAGCATTTTCAATGATTGCAATGATTGAATGACAATTTCAAACTGCAACAACAAATTTATGTCATAACTATTCTGTTTTGTTGTCATCTTCTACAATTTGCAAGCTATTGATTCAATTTCAAAACTAGTGCAAACATGGGATCAAAAAAATGAAGAAAGAATAAAATAAAAGTTCTAACAAATGAGGAGATTATGACAAACAAAGAGAATGAAGCACAATGTCAACGAGATAGAAGACAAAGAATTAGAGGGTTGAGCAATGTTTCAGAGGAAAAAGACATTGAGAATACCACGATGGATGAAGAGGCTAAAGAAGATAATCGTATATAAGGAGATTCAGGTGCACATTCTAATCAAACATTCAATACAAGTGTGTCTTTAAACCCTCAAGTTTTTTCTCATGATAAAATTGGTCATTTTAAGAAGCAAGTTACGATTTAAATGATTTAGATTTTCTTCATGAGAATAGATTTCTAAATGATCATGCACAACAAATTCCAATGGAAATGCATGCCTTGAAAGAAATACCAAGAATAAATAAAAATGAGATTCAAATTCCAAATAACATTGAAAATAACAATGGTATGAATTTAGACATGGAAACACTAAGTACTGAATAAACATGTTTCAATGATATTGAAGTGCATGAACATAATTTTCATTTTTCTAATGATGTGCTAGATAATCTTCATGGATTGATTTCATTGAGACAAATTAGGACACATGATAATAGATTATATAGACATTTGTTATAATAAGAAATTTGGGTTTCAATGTCAGTTGATATTGCAACTAATTAAAATGTCTAAAATGTGAAAAGTAATGAATAGGTTAGGAATGTATGCAAAACCCAAGAATAAAAATGAGTCTTTAAAACAAGTTGTATCTATTTTTTATAGTGCCTTTGATGTTATCAAAAGATAAGTCACTCTAAAGAGAAGAATGTAGCATGACGAGCAATAACTGTTGATCTTAGATTGGTTTTGACAATTGAGTGTCAACACACTTAAGATATTTACTTAGTTTATGTTGAATTAGTAATGCATGCCTAGTATAATATGTAAATATAGGACCATGCCAAGTTACAATGAGTGCCAAGTCACTCATGTGCCAAGTCACTCAAGTGCTAAGCAGATAGACCATGCCAAGTGATTCAAGTGCCGAGTGAACAGTAGATGCTAAGCAGTTGAGATGCCAAGTCAGAAACAGAATTACAGTATGTGTCGAGCATCAGTAACTTCAAGTTTCAAGTAACACAGATTGGACATTTTTTTTGTGATTGCACAAACAACTATGTAAACCATTTTCAAGCCAACCTAATGTTAGATTTTGATTCTTTGGAGATAAGGATGAATCTATTTGTAAAATTCCTATGTATTTGCATGCAGCCAATCAAAAAATAGGAAGGATTAAGCGGCAAAAAGGATGAATCTCAGCAGTAGATTCATACCCAACCCTGAGCCACCAAAATCTTTATAAGGAAGACGAAGCCCCAACAATTGTAATGAATAGAGAGAGAGAGAGAGAGAGAGAGAGAGAGAGAGAGAGAGAGAGAGAGAGAGAGAGAGAGAGAGAGAGAGAGTCAAGTTATAGAAGGTAACAAGGGGTGAATGATCAAATTTGTTCACAAAGCATTCAAGGTGACTTAGTAGTAAAAGTGAATTGCAGAATCAGTTGGAGGAGAACAAAGAATAAAATGATATAGTAATCATTATATTAGATCAAAGAGGATCAAGAAGGACACTATGCAAATTTGATCTTTAATCAGACAACCAAAGCCAATCACAAGATCCATGCTGAGACATTTCAATAGGTGATTTTAGTTAAATCTCCTAGGCAAAGTGGTCCTAATAGGTCTTATCAAATCCTTTAATAGGGTGACATTCCAAGTGGATGTTCTAAAGTCCTTTAACCAAGCACACTTCTAATAGGGTGTTGAAATCCTCTAACAAGGTGGAACTTAATATTTTTTGTAAGCCTTTAATAGGGTAGGCCTTTCATAGGGCAGATCATGTTTCATGGTCAAACTATTGTAACCTTAATTGGCTACACTTTATTGCTATAGTAGTGAAGATTTGTGGGTGTCATCCCCACCCCAATTTTACCTACTCATTTGGAGGGTTTCTAGGTAATCATATCTAGTGTTAAGTGTGTGTGTTTGACTATATACTTACATGATTTAGATGTATGTGCTTTACATCTTATTTTCAGTTCATATATTACATGCATCTAGTGAATGGTAAAAGTTTGAATTGCTAAAGTTTGAACTTTTGATTCACCCCACCTCTTAGAAGTACATGTTTCCCATTTGTAATTCCAACAATAACAACAACTTTAGTTAACAAATCAACTATTGACAAAAGATTGATTAGTAACATAAGTGGATATCTTAATGTGAATCACAAGACTTCAAAAAGAGCTATAAAGAGAAGGGTTAACTTTGAATGTGATTCAACAAATAGTCTGTGGACTTATAGTAGTAGACTCTCGAGATCTGATATGAAACTTACTAGTGAAGTCAAAAGTTTGGTTGAAATTTTTTGGCATGATAATACAAGAGTATCACCTAATTCAATAGATGTTCTTAAATTGAGAGTTGGCTCAAAAATACATGATCCACATCCTAAACACCTTTTGGACATGACTCAAACTAAATTGTTAAGGTGTTAACTATTACCATTAGTCAAAGATATTTTGAAAAGTGTAAACCATGGTATGTAAGGATCAATAAGGAAAGAATCACATGTTGTAAAACTCATGTTCAATTTTGTTACCATTATAATGTATTTCAATCTATATATGGTACCATGCATAGTAAATAAATGTTGCAGGAATGTGGTATAAAAGTACCACCTCAAACTATAAAGGATTTCATAATAGGTTTGTTTTGTAAGCCACCTAATGACCAATACTTTCTTTTCAATGCATGTCTTTTTGGTACATGTGATATGTGTGGAAATCTTTCTTTGTTAGATGAATGTTTGCATGAAAATGTTTTGACTACTTTTGGACAACAATTAGTTGATATAAAAAGATTCAAAAATATTGAATATCCATTGGAGGATGGGAAGATTGAAAGAAGGTGTGACCTAGTTACAGATAAAGTTAGTTATCATGCATTTATGGATGAGTTTAAGAGTTTGATCATACCAAAATATGTTAAACACTCTCAATATGCTAGATGACTTGATGGACAATTTTACATATGCAAGAATACATTTCTAATTGGTACTATACTTTTAGTTGTTGACTTTGCAGAGAACTACACACCTGCACTACAAGATGAGGTACGACCACAATATTACAATTCAGTGCAAGTAATAATTTATGTTCATATAGTTTATAAGAATTCACCTAATAGTATAGAGGAGGATCAAAAAATATTCAGAGAGTATCATTTCTATATTAGTGATAATATACTTCATTCATATGAGTTTGTCCAATATTATTTCAAGGTATTCTATGATAATTTAAAGGAGAGACAAATTCAAATGACACAACATTGGATATGGTTGGATAATTGTACATGATAGTTCAAGAATGCTAGAATGTTCTAGTGGTTGAGTAGGACACATAGGCAAACTAATATCCAACATATGTGGAGTTTTTTAGAGGCTGGACATGGTAAAGAAGAACATGATAGTGCTTGTGCATGGATGAAGAGAGCCCTTAGTAGAGAGCAATTAAAATTTGAGGAAAAAGCCAAATTTAAAAATGCACATGAAATAGTGGAATGGTGTAAGAAATATTTATACATAGGATCAAGTCAAAACTCTACAATTAGATATTTCTTTTGCCTAGTTGAAGAGAAGAATATCTTTTCAAGATATGACTGTGAGACAACTAGCAGGTTAGCTAAATGGCATTCATTTAGGAGTTCAAATTCTAACACTTGGACTATATGGACTAGGGAGCTTGCTTGTTTTTATTAGTTTTGTCTTGCAGGTGAATGGAAAGAATACAAGAATACAAAATGGGTTGAAGATTGGAAACAAAAATCATTAGCACCTACAGACACACATTTTCAAGATGATATAGTAAATAAAGGCCAGAATGTTACTTTTGCATTGGAAGACTGTGGTCATATTTTAGAACTCATACAACCTAGTATGCACACTTTAATTAAATTTTGTTGTGATCATGCTTCAATTCATATTATTTATTTATGTACATGTCATTAATATAATTCAAGTACATGTCATTGATATATTAATTATATATGTATACATGTGATTAAAATGTTTATATACTTTATCTTATCTTGTAGGACATGTTTATGTTGTTATTGCACTTAATGATAATGATGAACATACTAAGTATTGGCTAGCTAGATGTTTGGAACCTAAGAAAAGATTGATATGTCATAAAGTAGATGAAGATGGTTTTGAGTATCCAATTGAGTCTGTCATTGTAGCTGTCACCTGGCTACATACATACCTAACACGAAGACATGGTTTACCAGCATTTGAAGACTACCAATCCAAAAAGAAGATTTTACACTATTCTCATTTGGTTGTGGCAATGAATATCAAATTATAAAGATACGAAGGGAGACCCACCAATAAGGTATTATGGAAAATTTCAATGGATGAGCATGAGACAATTATAGATGCATTGCAAAAGAGAGAGGATGCAGATGGTATAGTGGGATGACTACATTTAAATTAAAAACATGTAGCTTTTTTCTTTATTGTGCTATTTTTATATATGCACTTATATAATTAAATTAAATGTATGTATGCATTGTCAATAGAAAATTAGAGAACTTATATATACTTCTTATTTAGGTCTTAATTAAAATTTATGCAAATTCAAACGTTTAAGGTGGATCAAACATCAACATCTTGTGCAATTACACATAATGAGTACATACATTACGCATATTTACATAATTTTGATAGCTCATATTAATTTATGCTTTTGTTAACATTTCAATTTGTATTTTTTCTTTTTAATTTTATTTTGTAGTACCTCATTTGAAGAAATGCGTTCAATTTTATTTTATTTTTGAAATCGAAACATGTTGTAAACATTTAAAAACTAGAGGACTGCATTTGAAGAAATGTGTTGAACCAGTTTTATATTTTGAGTTGACTTCTATTTATGTCATTCACATTGCCTTACATATATTGTGAAACATGTTGTAAACATTTAAAGGTGTGCACATTGTTGAGTATATCAACTTCTATTTGAAAGTCAAATTTGTGCACTTGATATTAAAAATTAATTGTCAATTCAATTAATGACCTCCTATTTTTTTCCAATGACTTTTACATTCAAACATGTTTAAATTAATGTTTCTATATAAATAATTAAAACAATTCAAATTACTGTTCATGTACCATATACTTACAAAATGTGTCATAACATGAATAAAATATGTCACAATAAAGAAAATGGTTCATAATTACAACATGATAACATAATAATCTATATTGCATGATAAGAAGTCGTAAAAATATAGTACATGGTCTAACATGTCATAACATGATCTATGAAGTCAAAAAATACATATAATACAGGTAACTATCCTAATACAAAGTGTATCAAAATAAACAATATGTGTCATAAAAACACAATCTAAATGTGCCAAAAGACCTGATCTATCTAATTTGCAATCCTCTTTACTCCATGCAAAGAGGACTCAGATGGATTATTCTATGTAACATGAGGTGTCTCATCATGTGGGACACCCTGTGGGGCATCACATGTCACATCTTGAGAAGACACTATGTACATTCTTAATTGAAATGGGTTTCAAAATCTAACTTACAAATAAATTAAATATTTAGTATATAATAAAAATAATACCACATGAGATGGGTGTCCCTCTGTAAGAGGAGGAGGTGCTCTATGAAAGCTACCAAATGCGGTAGTGGTGAGATCCTGTAATTTACAATACACAATTTTTTAAAATTTGATAAAGATCATAATGAACTATGTATGTACATGAATCACAATATTGAACTCAAAGGATGATGTTTGTACCTCCATCTGGCTTAGTCCCATAGTCTTAGCAACACTTATGGTGACGTAGTCCTAAAATTATGGATACATAAACCTTGAGTCAAAATTATATACACATGTTCATTACAAAGTATGTAAATTAAAAAGTACATAATTTGCACCATATTTTTTTGAAATAAAAACATATATGTCATACCTAAGTAGTAGCCAGTGTCACAGATGTGTCTAAAGATATGCTACCATGATGTTCATCAGCATGTCTCAAATGGTTAAGAGATGGAGTCAAAAATAAACTATATTGAGGCCTATATGGATAAGTACGATCCATCTCCTATTCATAAAACCAAAACACATAAAATTATACATGAATCAAAGTTAAGGATAGGTTAATAACAATGTGTACATAAAAATAGTACAAATTATTTGTCTTCAAATGTTCATAATGTAGATATTTTAGGTTGTGCCTCAGTGGTCGATGGATCGGGACTTGTACAAACATCAAACTGTGCAACAGATGACAATCCCTACAAAATCAAATAAAAAGAACATATGAGCACATGTTATTAAATTTAAGTTCGAATGTACATTATTTACTTTGTAATTCAAAGTGCATATTGTATGAGGGATGCTAATGTCTGTAGGTCTCAAAAAAAGACTATACTGCCTCCTAGGAGGAACAATATCATCTATCCTCTATTATTTGAAAATCTACATTAACATGGTCATTACAATTATGCATATATTTAGAAAGTAAATAATTATGTACTTAATAAATTTTAATTAAATTTTGACCTGCTACTCTTGACTATATCCTTCTCCATGTAGAAGGTCACAAATGATGACATATCAATATCATCACTACCATCACTATGAGTAGCATATGCATCATCATCAAAATTAGTGCCCTCAGCTTCATGACCATCATGTGTCACATCGACATCTCTCTGGGGGTGTCTGCATATACCTCCAAAATTGGTAGAAATGTGTCCAATTGGATGAAAATATGTTGCTCGCATCCGCTACTCTACTAAATTTCCCAAAAGGGCACTCAATAAAGTAAGATTAGATGGCACTGCTTGATGACAGTGAGGTGCTAGGACAATTGATGTAGGAAGAGGTACAAGAGGTTGAGAACATATGTGATTCCTCGTATTATCACTCAACTTTTCCCTAGGCCTATCCTAGGGCATCCCTCTACCAACCCCCTAAAATTCAATCTAATATTAAAATAATTGGGTTTCAAACCCAATTCAAACTTAGACCAAAGCTTCTTAAGAAAGTAGTTGGGCACCTCATGATTTGTGTGTGGTGGATGGTCAAATATCATCCACCACCACTCCCAAAATTACATTGATATATGTGGATGCATACACCATCTAATAGAAATGTGATGCTTTTCTCGCTAATCTCAAGACCTATCTTAGGGTTTACAAAATATCTTTTAAAATGTCCTTTATTTAATTTGAGATGATGGACCTCTCTATAGGATACAACATCAAAATAAAAGGCACTCATGTTTTGCCTCCATAATCTAAAGCTATCAATGTCACTATCCAAATGCTCGATAGAGTATAAAGTGCCTTGCATACTATCTGCAAGGTGAAGTAGGTGAGGAGGGGGGGTTGGCCTCATGCCTAATGGTATGAATACTGTGCATGAGGTCATAAAGGTTGCACCTCATGCTCTCCCTCAAATCCTCTGTGGTAGGTAGTAGAAGAGGACTAGGAGGTCATGGAGGTGGGGGTGGAGGTGGAGTGGAGATGGAGGGGGCAGGGCATGGGTAGGGGTAGGGGAGGGGGTGGGAGTGGGTGTGGATCCATCAGATATAATTTGCATATATGTTTAAACAACATAAAAAGACACAAAATTACTATTTAATAAAATAAATCTAAAATATCAATTATATAAATGTACATCTTTAAAACCATGTATCAATTATATAAATAAAGTTAAACACTTAAGTAAACTTTAATGTTAAGGATAATTGAACATTATACCAAATTTAAGCCTAATCATAAAATAATACTCCAAAAAACTATTAATAAATCAACTTAAATGTGAATTCTAAAAATAATTTATATTTATGTTTAGGATTATGTCTTAGCATTTATGATTAAGGTTAAATATTAAAATAATTAGGACTTAACATAAATAAGATTTTGGTTTGGGTCAGGATTTAGGGTTATCCATTTAGAATTAGGGTAGAGAAATTCGGGCACAAAATATAAGATTTAGTACTACAGAGCCTACTATTTCAAGGCTTATCATTTAAGATTAGGCATTAGGATTTAGAATTATGGTTTAGGTTAAGATTTAGGATTGATGGATAATAATTTAAGATTATAGTTTAGCACTTAGAATTAGTGTTTAAAAATTAGGATTAGAATTAACTACAAGTTCAAATCCACATTAAAGATTAACTACAGCCACATTAAAGATTAACTACAAGTTCAAATCCATTTAAATAATTTACAATTATCTTGAATGCCACTTGGCAATAATTAGAATGCACAATCATCCATTGTATAGGTCACAGGGTATGAAAGGTTTAAAGAACATACATCATAAAAAATATTACACCATCTCTATAAAATCCATGAAATAAAATACACAAAGTAGGTATAACCATCCATATTAGTACACAAAGATAGAATGAAAGGAAATGCAGAACAAGGAACTTTAGCCACGACATCGAATTGATGGATCTCAATGGTAAAAGGGTCCATTCCCACCGCGCCGAGGAGAGAGTCTCAAGTCCCAAACATGATAACAATCCTAAAAGTAAAAAGTAATATCTAGGTGGACTTTGGCCCCCTAGTGACTCTATGAGAGACTAGTATCCTTTTATACTAACAAGGCATACTAATGAAGCAAGATCACAACCACACATTCTCTCTACACCCATCCTAGTCTGTACTAGCACTTGAGGCATGGGAGAGGAAAAACAACAACTCTTGTTAATTCATTTTGCTCTCATTTAATGTAATGTTATCATGTATTTAAACAACCTATAATAGGTTACCCTGGCAACCTCTTTAGGATATGGCCTCCATTGCAAGCCTATTCCTGACATTACATACAAATAACCTACCCTAGGCTCACAAAATTACAAATCAAAGAATCACAGTTTTCACCTCACCCCTATACAAGTGACTTGAAGTATCAAAAGACAATTCACAATAACACCTTAGTCCTTTACATGCAACTGGAAAGTATTGAAAGAAAAATTACTATAACACCTCAGTCCTTTACAATCAACTGGAAAGCATCCAAAAATAACTAATTGAAGACTAAAAGGTTATATTAGATAAGACACATCATTCACCTTAGTTCCACATAAGAACACTGGAAAACAATAACCACCAATAGATCAAACTCGTCATAGAAACACACGACACATTACCAAGGTTGGGTATAAAAGATCAGATTCAAAACATCATCACGACATCATAGAACAAATCCCCAAGCCTCTAGTAACGTCCTGATTTGGTCAATGCTATGTCAACCCAAAAACTCAACATAGAAGTAAACATACAACCAACAGTGTAGTTTTGTAGTTCCGTTTGGTTTTGAAAACACACAGTTTGAAATTACAATAAGGTTCAAGTTTTTGTTTCAATGTAAGTTTTCAATTTTACTAAAGTTTATATCTTTCCCTGTACAACTTAACCCTTTTTCCATTTTAAATCAAATTGCACAATTACCATCAACTTATGAAAATACAAAGGTTACAACTAAATATCATAGAATAATTTAAAAATAATTATTTATTAAATTATAAAAATAATTATTATTATTAATTAAAACTTAATTAAACTAAATTAATTTTAAAATACTAAACTATGACAATAAATTGTTAATTATCAATAAATTTAATAATTAATAAAACTTTTATTAAAAACATTAATAATATTTTAATTTAACAATATTTTAAAAAAATAAAATTTAAAACATAAAATCAGAGTGTTTAAAGGGTTGTCGGCTTGTCCTATAGGTGGCTGTCGCAATTAGCTCTACTACCGTAGTGGCCCTACTATTGCAGGCAACAACACTACTATGTACAACAGCGATTGTCTACTGTTGAAGCAAAATGGGAGAAGGGTGGGTGGGGGATTGGTGGCCCTGCCCACCAAATGTAAATTTAAAAAAAAATTAAAAAATATGTTTTTGTTTTATAAAGAAACAAAACAAACACAACACCCCTCCTTTTAATTCATTTTTAAAAAATATTTTTTTTAATAAAAATTGTGAATAATTCTCTAATAGGGAAACTCAAAAAAAGCATTCGAATTTATATTCTAGAATTCAATTTTTAATCCCAAAACCATATTCGATTAAAATACCCATTTGTAAAATTGATAGAACGAGGGTTTCAAAAACTCAATTCCTCAAACACAGATAACTTTGATATGAAGAGAAATTAAGATTTACAACAAAGTTTCATCAATGATACCAAACAAATCTACAAATATCTGAGAATGGATCTATCGAAACACGAAGCAGATAGAAGATTGGAAAGATGGAAAACTTATTATGTAAATTAATCACAAGAATCTACTTGAATATGATGCTAACATGAAAACACGCACACAATCCCATGAAGAACGCAAGAAAACCCCTTTCTTCTGAAAACTTCCTTCCCCAAAAAATTGCTTCTCCAGAATTCGATTCTTGAAAAATGAGCTCCAAATCTCTGATAAAGAGTTCTCCCCTAATTTGGGGCTCTGATTGTGCAATCATGCGAGGGAACTCGTTGATCAAATTATTTTTAATATTCTATAACTTTTACATTTTCATACACACTTTTTGCAATTTAAAATATCTTTATTAAATTAATTTGCTTTCTCTCTTTAATCAATTTTCAAGGCATTTTATATATTAATATTTATTAACTTAAGTAATAATAATATTTAGCATTTATGTTGAAATGAACTCCTAAATATATTATTATTAAATTAAATAAATATTATTACACCCAAAGTTATACTTTAACTTAATCCTTAAATTTAATTCTTTTATTTAATTAATTTCTCAATTAATTAAATATAATTAAATATTGAATTTTCTTAATAAAATTCCCATTAAATTTAATCATTAAATATTCTTTTAATTCTCTTAAATTATAATAGAAAATAATCACACCCGAAAGACTAAAAATGAAAACCCATAATAAAGTACAGACCACTAAACCATACTCGAAGGTTATAATCACAAATTTACATCACTTGATGAATTTGAAAGGGTAAACAATTCAAGTACTTGTCCTACTTTTTAGGATAAATGGCTTAGGGATAGGATTCAGACTCAAGAGTTATCTCTCCTCTCTTACCATTGAGATATTGCGATAGGGTATGCTCATACTAACAATTCAAGGAAGTCGATACCCAATACCTACAATCTACATAAAATCCACACATGTACAAACACATATATTCTAAACTAAATAGGAAATGGCAACAAGTAGTACATCATGTAGATCCTGACTAGCAAGTAACTATGAATCCCTTCCTCAACCACATCATAAATGTCTAACATAAAGAAAACATACACATACACCATACATATGCAAGTATGAGGTAAGTATCCATAGAAAATGCTTATAAATCATTCATCTAACTAACATCATTCAATAACTGAAAGTCACTACATGAACATATATATCATTATCAAACAATCATGAGATATCTAAAATAACTATGTAACTCTCTCTTTCTATCTCTCTCTATACATACATACATACATATATATATCAACTGAATATGAAACAATACCCAAAAATCTAGAAAAAAATGTCATTGATCATCAAGCATAAACATAAAGCTGGCCTAAAAGAATTTGGCAATAAAATCAGAAAAGTTAACTAAGGTTAGGCACTACATCCACCCCCCCTAGAATTAGGCTTACTCCTGGAAGCCTACAAGAAAAGTAAAAGTAAAGCATTCACTGTATAGGTCCCATTGGACCCTTTCCCCCTATAGGAGGATATGACTCCACTAAGAACAAACTCTATGACCTATCCATGTCTCCAACCATAGGTTCTGAAGCTGTAGGTCTCTGGTCTGAGAATTGTGATTTCCATTGAGGGCTATGGGATGACTTGTGTCTACATTGTACACATGAGAAACACTATCTATCAAAACTCCTCTGCACTCTAGGTGCACTAGACTACTAAACATTAACCCCACTACCATAAGAAGGAGTACTCTATGATGACCAATCATATTGGTTGTGCTTATTGTGCTAAGAGTACTGAGAGTCTCTAGCATGTGATCCAACACCCCCACTCTGAGTTGGAGGATAAGATCCTCCCTACTACTGATTACCTCTAGAAGGATGTTTCCTACTACCACTTGCTCCCTAATTACCTTTGGACCCTAATGATGTAGGTGCTCCCACAAATTCACTATGCCCTAAGGTGACACTTTGGTCTACAAGTATGACTTTATGTAACACATCTTTGAGGGTTTTAGGTTCAAATACCTTAACACCCCCAACTAGATGGTTGTTCAAACCTCTAATAAAATGTTGTGCCAACTATGGTGGGTTATCACTAATCCCCACATAGGGCATGAGCTCATTGAATTTATGCTCATACTCTACTATGGTCATAGTGAACTATCTTAGGTTGTGGAATTCATCTGCTCTCTGCTAATTCCATTCCTCTAGTAGAAATCACTCACAAAAGTTCTCTAGAAATAACTCCCATGTGACAGTGGTCATGTTTATACCCAACTTCTTCTCTTCTAGTCCACCATGTAGCTCCAAACAGTTCTAGGTTGGTGATAGAAAACCTTGCTTTGATGTTAGAGTCAAAGTCCTGTATAGCAAAAACCTTGTCTAGAGCAAAAAGCCACTGGTTGGCCACATAACCTAAACCCAACCCATTGAAGGGTTTGATCTTGAACCTCTGAAAGTCCCTCATTTGGGCAGCTACAACTGACCTCTGTCAGTCCCTGTGATGATCCCTCTGAGGGCTCCTATACCTAGGTTTCTTCTCATTCCCTACCTAGTGAGCTCCTTCTTGACCAACAACCTGAAGAGGAGGTAGGTGATTCATAATGGTCTTCATCATCTACCTCGGGTCAACCTCTTCTGAGTAGATCTATTGCTCTCTATGATTCTCTTCTTGATGCTCATTGAGATGATCTTCCCTATTCTCTTTTTTAATAGGGCCTTCATGGATAGACTCATGTACACTAATGTCTCTGCCTCGTCTATGACCTCTATTATGGCCTAAGCTACGACCTCTCATTGAAGATCTCATCCTAGATACCATCCTATAATAATATCCAAGATAATGAGATGCTATAATAACCATAAAAATATACTACTGTAAATTATACATATAAGACACATGTTTTGAAAACAGTATAGGTTTAATTTTCAATTTTTCCTATTTTAGGTTTAAGTATATTTCAGTTTGAAGTTCAAATGTTCAAGTTTGAGAATATACATATCATAGTTTAAGTTTTGTTTCAGTTCAACTAGTTAACAACTAGTGGCATTCCAATATACCTAGAGCTCCCAATGTAGAAACTTTGGCTCTGATACTCTATGTAACACCCTACCAAGGGATCCAAAAGAACTAACCTAAAGTTTCACTAAGTTTGCTAAACATTTTCTTTTTAAAAGATAACATATAACAATAATTATAAAACAACAAAGGCAACAACATACATTCATACATAAGAAACACATAAACAGATTACATTCCTTAAGGATCCCATGACAATGAGTCACATTTAAATTTAATTACTACTGAAACCAATATATATATATATATATATATATATATATATATATATAACACATCCACATTAAAGATTAACTACAAGTTCAAATCTATTTAAATATTATACAATTGTCCCAAATGCTACTTGGCAATAAGTAGAATGCACAATCATACACTGTACAGGTCACATGGTATGAAAGGCTGAAATAATATATATCATAAAATAGATTACATCATCTCTATAAAATCCATGAAATAAAATACATACAATAAGTATAACCATCCATCTTAGTACAAAAAGATAGAATGAAAGGAATGTAGAACAAGGAACTCTAGCCATGACATCAAAATGATAGATCTCAATGGTAAAAGTAAAAAGCACTACCACCCAACCTCGTGGTAACCCAAAAAGGGTCCACTCCCACCATACTGAGGAGATAGTCTCAAGTCCCAAATAGGATAACAATCCCAAAAGTAAAAAAGTATTATCTAGGTCAAGGGAAAACCTAAAAGCAATCTAACTCAGGGTACCAAGACACAAATGACATCTAAACCAAGAGGCAACAAAGACTCGTAGGATATCTACTATGTAAGTGGGCAGGTATCATCGCATGAGTCAACTCTAAGGTTACCTTGTTAGTCTAACTAGACTCTGGCCCCCCTAGTGACTCTATGTGGCACTAGTATCCTTTCATGCTAACAAGGCATACTAAAAAAGCAAGGTCACAACCAAGCATCCTCTCTACTCCCATCCTAGTCTATACTAGCACTTGATGCATGGGCAAGGAAAAAAAATGACTCTTGTTAATTCATTTTACTCTCATTTAATGTAATGCTATCACTTATTTAAACAACCTACAATGGGTTACCTAGGAACCTCTTTGGGCTCTGGCCTCCATTGCAAGACACTTCCTGATATTACATACAGATAACCTACCCTATGCTCACAAAATTACAAATCAAAGAATAAATTTTTTCACCTTAACCCTATACAAGTGACTAGAAAGCATCAAAAAATAATTCACAATAACACCTTAGTCCTTTACATGCAATTGGAAAGCATCGAAAGATAATTCACAATAATACCTCAGTCCTTTACAAGAAACTAGAAAGCACCCAAAAATACCTGGTCGAAGACTTAAAGGTTATATCAAAAAAGACACATCATTCATCTCAGTTCCACATAAGAGCACTGGAAAGCAATAACCACCAATAGATTAAACTTTTCATAGAAACACACCACACATTACCAAGGTTGGGTATAAAAGATCAAATTCAAAACATCACAGAACAAACCCCCAAGCCTCTGGTAACATCCTGATTTGGTCAAAGCTAAGTCAATCCAAAAACCTAACATAGAAGTAAACATACAATTGACAGTGTAGTTTTGTAGTTTTTTTTGGTTTTGAAAACACACAGTTTGAATTTCCAATAAGGTTCAAGTTTTTGTTTCAATGTAAGTTTTTTATTTTACTAAAGTTTATAACTTTCCCCGTACAACTTAACCCATTTTTCCATTTTAAATCAAATCACACAATTACCATCAACTTATGAAAATACAAAGGTTACAACTAAATATCATAAAATAATTTTAAAATAATTATTCATTAAATTATAAAATAATAATTATTGATTATTCAATAAAATAATTATAATATTATTAATAATCAAAATCATTTATAATAATAATAAATAAAATTAAACTTTACTAAATATAATATTTATTATTAATTAAAACTTAATTAAACTAAATTAATTAATAAATACTAAACTATATGAATAAATTATTAATTATTAATAAATTTTATAATTAATAAAACTATTATAAAAAACATTAATAAATTTTTAATTTAAGAATATTAAAAAAAAATTTACAACGTAAAATTGGCATTTTTAAAGGCATGTTGACCTTCCCTATGGGTGACTGTCGTAGGCAACAATACTTTGTACTCCTACTGCAGCGGTGCTGCTACTGCGTACAATAGCTACTGTCTGCCATTGAAGTAGAATGGGAGAAGGGTGGGTGGGGAGTTGGTGGCTCCACCCACCAATTTTTTCTTCTTTTTTTTAAAACATTTTTTCTTTGTTTTATAAAGAAACAAAACAAACAAAGCACCCACCCCCTTTTAATTTATTTTTTAAAAACTAGTTTTTTATTATAAAAATTGTGAATAATACTCTAATAGGGAAACTCAGAAAAAGCATTCAAATTTACATTCTAGAATTCAATTTTTAATCCCAAAGCCCTATCCAATTAAAATACCCATTTGTAAAATGTATAGAATGAGGGTTTCAAAAACTTAATTCCTCAAACATAGATAACTTCGATATGAAGAGAAATTAAGATTTACAATGGAGTTTCATCAATGATATCAAACAAATCTACAAATATCCAAGAATTGATTTATCCAAACATGAAGCAGACAGAAGATGGAAAGACAAAAGTCTTATTGCATAAATTAATCACAAGATTCTACTTGAATCTAATGCTAACACGCAAACACACAATCCCATGAAGAATGCAAGAAAATCCCTTTCTTTTGAAAACTTCCTTCCATGAAAAATCACTTCTCCAAAACCTGGTTCTTGAAAAATGAGCTCCAGATCTCTAATTCTCCCCTAATTTGGGGCTCTAATTGTGCAATTATGCAAGGGAACTCGTTGATCAAATTCTTTTTAATATTTTATTAACTTTTACATTTTCATGCACACTTTTTTGCAATTTAAAATATCTTTTTAAATTTAATTTGCTTTCTCTCTTTAATTAATTTTTGAGGCATTTTTGATAGAAATATTTATTAACTTAAGTAATAATAATACTTAGCATTTATTTAAAAATGAACTCCTAAATATATTATTATTTAATTAAATAAATATTATTACACCTAAAATTATACTTTAACTCAATCTTTAAATTTAATTAATTTCTCAATTAATTAAATATAATTAAATATTAATTTTTCTTAATAAAATTCCCATTAAATTTAATCATTAAATATTCTTTTAATTCAATTAAATTATAACAAAAAATAATTACAGATTCAAAGGACTAAAAATGAAAACCCATACTAAAGTATAGACAACTAAACCACACTCAAGCGTAACAAATTTGGAAGGGTAAACAAGAATTTACATCACTTAACAAATTTGGAAGAGTAAACAACTTGGGTACTTGTCCTACCTTTTAAGAAAAATGGCTTAGCAATAGGATTCAATCTCGAGAGTTATCTCCCCTCTCTTACCATTGAGATATTGTGATAGGGTACACTCATCTTGGCAAATCAGGGAAGTCAATACTTGGTACCTGCAATCTGCATAAAATCCATGCATGTACAAATACATATATTCTAAACTAAACATGCAATGGCAGAAAGTGGTACATTGTGTAGATCCCAACTAGTAGGTGACTATGACTCCCTTCCTCAACCACATCAAAAACATCAAACATAAAGAAAACCATACATGTACACCATACACATGCAAGTATGGGGTAAGTATCCATAGAAAACACATAGAAAACATTCATCTAACTAACATAATTAAATAACTAAAAGTCACTACATGAACATATTTATCATCATCGAACAATCATGAGATAACTGAAAACTCTCTCTCTCTCTCTCTCTCTCTCTCTCTCTCTCTCTCTCTCTCTCTCTCTCTCTCTCTCTCTCTCTCTTTATATATATATATATATATATATCAATTGAATATGAAACAATATCTAACAATCTAGAAAATAATGTCACTAATCATCAAGCATAAACATAAAGCTGGCCTAAAAGAGTTCGATAATGAAATCAGAAAAGTTAACTGGGGGTAGGCACTACAAGATTAGAGTTAGGGTTTACATTTTAGGATGATGTGCTAGATTTATGGATTGTGATTTTTAATTATGGTTAGGATTAAGATTACTTTCCATCAATGGATACTGTTATGGTTACTTGGCTAGGGATCAAGTGTTAGGTTTAATATTTGAAGTTATAATTAGAATTAGGGTTTAACATTTAGGAATAAGTTTATCATTTAAGAAATGGGTTACGATACTTGTATTAGGGTTTCAAAATAATGATTAGGGTTAGGTTTCTCATTTTTAATTATATAATGGTTAAAATAAATTAATTAGTGATAGGGTTAGGCTTAGAATTATGGTTAGAGTGAGATTTTACATAAAGGTTAATACTATGTTTAGGGTTGGTGTGTAGCTCTATTAAAAAAGATATAGTCATTAAATTATTGAAACTCTTGTTCTAAAATTTATCTAACTAAATAATGAAATGATAAATGGATATATGATGACACATAATTTGGTGTATGGGATTTAAAATTACATTTCATTTGGAAGGGAAATATTACTTATTGAAAATCACAAATAGAATTTAAGAGAGTCTACGTTTATGTCATAATTAGGGCTAAGGTTGTGCCAAGGATTTGGTTACATGATTGTTTAGGATTAGAGTTTTAGTTAATGTTAGGATTAAAGAGTTGGGCTTACAATTAGAGTTACATGAATCTAGAGTTTAGAATTAAAATTATGGTTTTAAGGTAGGGGAGCACATTAAATACTTAGTTTTATGTTTAGGGTTTAGATTGAATTATTGTAAAGTTATGGTTAGGTTGAGGTTAGACTTAGAAATATAGTTAACTTTTTACTTTTTTGTTACATGGTTTAAAAATTAATTTACAATTAGTTACTATTTAGTTGAAATAAATCTAAAACATCAATGTAATTACATGTTTAAACAATCTAATTTACATCTATCTAATCATTCATCACCAAAAATTTTATTAAATACATTGAAACATCTAAAATGATAATTTTAAAATGAACATCTACAAAACAAAAATTAAAATGAATTTAAATTATCAAATACACTAATCTAAATAGAAAACTATTAACAATGGAAATTTACAATTTTACATATTAAAAACTAGAAAACAAACTAAAATACCTAGTACACTGAAAAACAACAGCTGGGGGTCAGTAAAAATCCAAAAAAAGCTCTTGTTTCTAAGCTTAAATTTGGCTCCCATTTATGATGCTAGTGAAAATGGATAAAAACCCCATAAAAAGAGGATTTTATAGTTTTTAGAAATCGGGTACCCATTTTGAGAGCTCCTTTTCGTGAATTTGACTTATGCGGAATTGCAACCCAACTTTGTGCATTCACCCATATGTTCTCTATATTATTCGATTAGACTTATAACTCTATTTATTCTAATTATTATTCAATCTTGCATCTTTTACATAGTCTTATTGCATATCACATCACTAAATAAATAAAAGGGAGGGCATCATTCCAAACCACTTTGCATTCAACTCTTGCCTAATCTAATTGGATTGTAGTTGAATCAAGCATTGATTCTTCCTAATGAGAATAAGTGGAATAATCCAATAGGTTTGATATGTAGTGTGCATGATTAGACCCATTGTATTTCACTTGCATTCAAATATATTTATACATACATACTATATCTTTCTAAATAGTTAGAACCCATAGTTGGATACCTTATTTGGACATATTATACCCCATTTGGGTGATTTTGAGGCAAGAATCCATATTATGCTTGACCTTCAAGAAAACCCTTTATTATGATTAGACCCACTTTATTTCACTTGTATTGAAATATATTTATACATACATACAATATCATTTAAATAGTTAGAACCCATAGTTAGATACTTTATTAGGACATATTATACCCCATTTGGGTGATTTTTAAGGCATGAATTCCTATTATGCTCGACCTTGAAAACCTTTTATTATTTTTGTCACATCTTTTCACCTATCTTGACACCCTATCCAAATTTTGGCTTATTTCCAAAGGTACAAAATGCCAATGGTATTCTGTCCTTGAGGATTGTCATATAATTTCACCCAAGACCATATATTAGAGTATTAGTGAGATATTTGACCCTATAGTCAGCCTAGATTATTTTTTAAATCCTAAAATTATGCATTAAGAATAAAAACCCCATATCTCTCCTCATTGTGACAACTAATATTATATGTTTTAATGATCTACAACTTTGAAATCAAGCTATCAAGTTTTGCAAGCCACAAGTCAAATTTACATTCTAATTTTTATTTTTATAGATTTCAAATTTCAGTCACTCATGAAACACAGGTCAATGAGTTTGACTCAAAAACTACATAGTTAAATCCTGATAGCAATATCACAATTTGACTTGTGTAAAAATGTCTTCTAATTATCAATTTATTGTTAGAAATAGATAATACTTGGGGGGGGTGTGTGTCAATAAGTATTCTACAAACTTTTGCCCACAATTGAATATTGTTAATTACTTCATAACTTGCATATGAAAGTAAACCAAAAATGTTGAACAATAAATATAACCATACACATAGAGAACTCATAACACTATTATTTGTTAACTGGGGAAACTCTGGCCAAGAGAAAACCCCGATGGAGATAATACCTAGTAGATGATTCACTAAACAATAGGATATTGTTAAGGATATTGACCCTGTTAGGAGTCTATGAGGTACATATAGTGTCTTGAGTCCTTGTTAGAGAACTAGGCCTTGTTAGAAGCCTCAACCCTATTAGGAGTTGGTAGATAAAATATAATGTATGCAAGAAGAGCCCATTGCTCTAACATGCAATTATACAATTCAACTCTTTACAAGAGTAGATATACATACAATACTTTCTCACTATTATAATTAAAACTTTCTATAATCATAGATTAGATCTCACATCACTTATATTGCTTGCACATCACTTTACAATCACTCACATATCACACATAGCACACTTTATCTACACAAAATAAGATCTTTACTTATACCTTGGATATTAGCAAATATGTGCTTAGTCGGCCTTCATGTCCTCACATGATTGACATAATATAAAATAACTTATGGAATAATATCCACAAAGTTGGCTCATCATTACTTAGTTCTGCCATGCTCTACTATGCTCTACTCTGTTAAATACTTGTACTAGCATTTTAACTATAACTCGTGTCGTACTATCTATACACACCTGCACGCTAGCATATGTCATCATGAAATTGTCATAGATATTTCATCAACTACATATAAGCTAACTCTCAATGAGTTATCCATACACATCACATCTATCATTGTACTACTACAAACTATCTAACACTTGAACAATTTCTAACTCTAAATGCACAAATGAAATGTTGAATACATGTTGCCATAAACGACAACTATCAAGACATCTATCTGATCATATTTCCAACATTAATGAGCTTAAGGGGATTGCTAATGAATGGTTGATAAGGCACAACACTAGGTGAAGTTTTTGCTAACAGGGTTGTAAGCAGAGTGGGTTTAACCATGTGTAGGAAACTTTGTAATTAAGTGTCCTGAATTTGGAATAGTACTGGGATGGGTGACCTCCCAATAATTATCAATGCTTCATCTTTTTCATAATCACCTAGATCTAATGAGTGCTAAGTATTCCATTTATTCTAGGTTCATGTAAATCACTACTCATGAAACATAGGTCAATGAGTTTAACTCAAAATTTACACAGTTAAATCCTGATAGCAATATCACAATTTTACTTATTAAATGGAAAAATATCTCCTACTTGTCAATTGATGGGTTTAAGGGGAATAACTAGAAGGGGTCTAGGAATTACAAGAAGAAGCATCCCTTCTTGGATAACATCATATTCCTCTTGATAGAGGGGGTTGGCAAGAGAAATAAACCTCAAAGCTTCAAGTGTGTTCTCTGGAGGAGACACCCTAGAATTATCTTGATTCGTAGGGCTTGCAATAACCCTAGATGGTTGCAAATATGACTTAACGTGAGGATTTTTATCTCATTATTACTATTAAAATATTTTTGAATGTTTTTAAGGGTCGATTAATCTTTTTTATTATGGCTATTAAGCTTGCAATAAAAACAGGCTACAAGATTTCCAAGAAAAGAAGTTTCCCAAGTGAATAATTCATCTTCCATCTCCACTTAAATTTGACCAGGTTTGAACTTGCAAAACTGATCCAATAGTTTTAAGAATATGTGGGAGAAAAGGCCAAAATTTAGGTTGGAGGTTTTTGACCTCCAAGCAACTTGGAGAATACCTAGCCAAAACTTTCTCACTTTAGGGTTCCATAGGGAAGCCCTAAATAATGAATGTCCCACATTCCAAAAGCCCTTCTTAAGATTATTTTCCTGCATAGTGTGGTTTTCAAGGGAAAAAAAAAACAATGCCCTTTAAATCATTCAACTAAAACTCACATGAATTCTTAACTTACACCCCAAACACTGTTCATCCAATCATCTAAAAATTTGCATACAGGAAGAAATTTTTTTTCATACAAAATAAGAAAACAACAATACTTTTCAATCTAGATTGCTTATTCTTAATAGCTCTTACCATATCACTATAGGGAGAGAGGGAGAGAGTTTTCAAACCAGTATGGTGATCCTTACCCTCTTCTTGTCCTCCAAGACTTGCATCTTTGATGTTACACTCAAGTCCCAGTCCACATCCATTGGTTTTGGCATGCAATTGTTTGCTTGGTTCCAAATTTGTATCTCTAGAGATTCTACCATCGAAGGAATCCATAGGTGAGCACACTAGGATGGAAATATCATAAACAACTAGCTTATAAGAAAATTTCTCTACTATAGGAATGTTTGAAAGATTTTCTTCCATTGGGTTGGCATTAATACTTGGCCTTCCCACATTTTTTGATGGTGACATACCCTCTTCAAGACACATAAAGGATTAAACATGGAGGAGAACCAGAAAGTATATAATAAAGGAATATTAAAGACATACAATGATCTACTTTATAAAATCAACCTAATTAGTATATTAAAGCCAATCAAAGGTACCAATATAGCTAGCTACCTATGAATTGACTTTTTTTAATGAATGTTGGGATTAAATAGAAGGGTCTTCTACTCAGAGATAATAAATAAAAATAAAAATGACCCTAAAAATTCTTCTTCTAATGGTTAATCTCATTAAATTTGAAACTATTAGGATAATATAGAAACTATCTTTGTAGAATTTTAACTTATTAATGCTACTGTATATATTTTAATAAATTGATTTCCATATCTATGTTTTCAAGGAAAATAACAAATGATCTTGATCAAAATGATAGAAATGAAGGTTAAGTATTACGAAGAACAACACCTTTCACCACACACTTGGGGGACGAAGAGACATGAAGCCATAATTTTATAAATATAAATTAGAAGAAAATTTAAGGCATTCTCTCTCCATAGGAGAAAGTTATATAAACTATTGATGTAATACAGTTAGAAGGAATGCCTTCTCAAAATCCTCTCAATACAAAGGGGCAATTATATACCTTAGATAGGATGCTTGTTTCATAAGGCTAGATTGGGGTTTGCTTCCTCATTCTTTTCCCCTGATGCTTGAACATGAATAGGGAAAAAAAGACTTGTTTTAAAAAATTATAATAAATTCAATGAAAAAAAAAGGTAATTGCCTTTTACCGATAAAAAAAAGTGCACTTGAAATGTGAAGTGCCAATTGGAAACAAATCCAAAGTCATAGACACTAATAACTTCATCAGTTTCTCTTGATAGGAAAGTAGTAATGAAATGAGGGAGGTAGGTTAAACACAAATATATTTTGATTTGAAATTCCAACATCTTTATCTGCTTTTTTGGATGGGGATACAGATCAACAAATAAATTATACTTTTGTGCAAATACTTCGTTTTCTCATAATGTAGGCATCCCTTTTCATTTATTTGATATTGTCTTAGAGTTCGCAACCACCTAAGCCCCCTTTCATTTCTTTGATACCATATTAGAGTTTGTAACAACCTAAGCTATGATCAATGAATGTTATAACATACGCAAATAGAGAGAAATATTGTATCATAAAGAGATGAAAAATGATATTTACATGATAGATCAAACAAGCCCATTTAATCTCTACTTATTTTGTCAAGGTCATATAAGTATAAACATCAAGTAGAATTATTTAAAAATATATAGTAAAATATTAATAAACTATACTTACTCAATTAGAAGATGCAAATCATAACACATGCCCGAGTCAAACTTAAGCAAGACTAAACAACAATTTACTCCAATAATAAGTTCTAATATGAAAGTAAAAATACATAATTTTTAAATGATAAGTAGATTTTTTAGTGCATTTTTATACAAATGATGATGTAAGCTCAAGGTTACATAGGATTTAGCATAAAAAAAGATCTAACAAGAAAATTTAATTATTTCACCAAAAATATTAATGTGCATATTGTTCTAGAATACAATATTTATTTTTTGATTTAAAGTGTTCATGAATACAATATAATAAGTAATATTAATATTCACTAAAGACTTAATTTTCAAAAAAAAAATTCTAATTTTAAATAAGAAGAATCAATTAACAATTCCAACTCAATAGTAAAATCAAATATAATTTTGAAAATAATTTATTACGAAAGTTAACCAAAATAAATGTTGATGATAAAAAGACATAAAAGGAGAAAAATGAAGAGCACCGCATTTCCCTCACCTCAACTACAACCTCAATACTAAAGGAATGTTGATTATAATCGTCCAAAAATCTATTGGTCAATATAGATTTTAATATTAAACGATATGTACATCTCTCAGGTTCCTAATTTCATTGAAATGTTTGATCCTTGAATGATTATATGGGTATGTAAACCAGTCAAAAATCCACATGTTACATTTTGTGTATTAGCTTGCAACCTTGACAATTTAAAACTGTTTTCTATCACATTTGATACCCTTAGTTTGCAGCCACACATGATACATACAATCATGTTTGCAAATGTTATTGTCAAATATTAGAGTTCAAAATGTAGGCATCCCCTTTCATTTCCTTGATACCATCTTAGAGTTTGCAACCAAGCCCCCTTTCATTGCTTTGATACCATAGTAGAGTTCAGAACCACCTAAGCTATGATAAATGGATGTTATAACATACACAATAGAGAGAAATGTTGTATCATAAGGAGATGAAAAATGATATTTACATGATAGATCAAACAAGCCCATTTAATTTCTACTTATTTTGTCAAGGTCATATAAGTATAAACACCAAGTAGAATTATTTAAAAATATATAGTAAAATATTAATAAACTATACTTACTCAACTAGAAGATACAAATCATAACACATGCCCAAGTCAAACTTAAGCAAGACTAAACAACAATTTACTTCAATAATAAGTCCTAATATGAAAGTAAAAATACATAATTTTTAAATGATAAGTAGATTATTTTAGTGCAATTTTATGCAAATGATGATGTAAGCTCAAGGTTACATAGTATTTAGTATAAAAAAAGATTTGACAAGAAACTTTTAAAAAAATATTAACGTACATATTGTTCTAGAATACAATATTTGTTTTTTGATTGAAAGTGTTTATGAATACAATATAACAAGTAATATTAATATTCACTAGTCTTAATTTTCAAAAATAAAAATCTAATTTTAAATAAGAAGAATCAATGAATAATTCTAATGCAATAGTAAAATCAAATATATATATATATATATATATATATTTCAAAATTATTATAAAAAATATTGATGTAAACAAAAAAATGAAATAAGAAAATAATAATAGTTAATAGATTCAATTTGTATGAAATAATTTATTAGGAAAGTTAACCAAAATAAATGGTGACGATAAGAAGACATAAAAGGATAAAAATGAAGAGTACACACATTTCCCTCACCTCAACTACATTCTCAATGGTAAAGGAATGTTGATTATAATCATCCACAAATCTATTGGTCAATATAGATTTTAATATTAAACGATATGAACAGCTCTCAGGTTCCTAATTTCATTGAAATGTTTGATCCTTGAATGATTATATGAGAATGTTACATTTGTTACATTTTTGTGTATTAGCTTGCAACCTTGTCAATATAAAACTTTTTTCTATCACATTTGATACCCTTAATTTGTAGTCACACATGATACATGCAATCATGTTTGCAAACTTTATTGTCGAAAATAAATTATTCTAAACAAATCAGGCCCTTATTGATTAGATTTCACCAAAGTTGATATTTCTAATGTGTGTCTACAATGAAATTTTTTTGTCATATTCTGTTTGTCCAACAATGGATGTGCACGCTGTAGAACCACATAATATTTATCATACCTACAGATGATCCAAACAAAGCTCTTAAGTTGGTCTCTCTTTGGTTTCAAATTTTCCTGTGTGTGCCCAAATTGTTCAATGCAAAAATTTTTAAAAGAAATATATTGTCTAAGTGCCCCAGTTGCAAATACATAATAAAAAGGAACTCCTCTTTCCCTATCCAAACACCACTGCAAAGTTCCAATTTTGGCCTGGCAAATATTGTGCACTGTTTAAATTCACAACTGCCAGTTACATTTGATTGAAAGTTGTAAGATTATTTTCAAAACATGCATTTTGTGCATGTCCTACAATGAAAGCATTACAAACACATTTATTTTGAGGGATTTTGTCAAACAATTCACATGCTTTATCTAGACTTCCATGGTTTGTGTAGATGAGTGCCAGAGACTTTCCAACTGCATTCTTCACAAATTAAATAATCTTCTAGTATGATTGGATGAATGCCCATACCTGTTTCTAAATCTCCCATTATTTCCACTACAGCAATGAATCACCCTTTTGCGAGAAAAAACATAAATACCCACGTCTCATAATACTGTTGAAAGCGATAGCAGATATAAACCTCCATGGAAGCTTCATTTTGAGTGAGAGGGTCATTCCTGTATGCATAGACATTATTGATGCAAAATAAAATGAAGTCCAATGAAGACATGGTGACATGGTCCACCTACTTTCGTGCGGGAGGAGCTTCAATATATCTACTCATGTCTGATATCCATGTTGTGACAGGTTCTGACTTTTGGACTATCCAATATATCTACTCATGTCTGATATGCTTTCTCCACTTTACACCCACCTTTGAGATGATTTGCCTTCTAGTTCTTAACCTTTATCCACTAACAAAGAGGTCAATAACCATCTTGGAAATATGTTTTTGAGCCTCTAATCTTAACCTTTTTGGGTTAGAGGTTAAGGTATTAAATGATTACGTGGAAAATAAATGTTTTGAAAGTTTATCTTAACCCTTTTTAGATGGAGAGGATAAGATTTTTAATTAAAACATGTGTTTTGGACCCCATACCTTAACCTCTTAAAAAAAAACATTTATAGCTAATGATAGAGTGGAAAATGTGTATTTTAGTGCTCTTTATTAACCTTTCATAATTTGAGACTCAAATAGTAGAATTTGGAAATTTGAAGTGTTGGGTGGAGCTGGTGATTAGTTGGGGGATTTGAAATCATGAGATTACCAAGAATTGAATAAGTCTTTGAACAATTTAAACTTTGAATTTTGATGTCCTCTTGCACATTTTGACTGAATATTTTGAAATTTGGGTATGACAAATACCAAGGCAACAAGTTCATAACTAGTTCAATATTTCACATCATGTCAAGTAACACTAGCATCCTGATTTTTTTATTGCTACTTAAGGTCATAGTTTGGACCACCATGATCATGCACATAAAGTTGGGCTAGGTATCATTCATGTTAGGAAAGATTTTAAGGAAGCTTTACAACTTTGTGGTATGGTGGAAAAGCACTCCTATAATGTTCTCCCATTTGTGTTTATTTGAGTAGGTCTATTGAGCTCCTCTCAAGAAGGTCATCATGTCAAAAACTTGTGGTATTCTTTGTAATTGATCTAATGTTATCTTGGATTGATATCTATGTTAGTCGATGAATCTTGTTATAACTATGTCATTTGTAAATTAAGATCTTGTTGATCTATCTTTTTTTTTCATACTCCAATTTCTTTTATTCAAATTTAATATAAATTATTTTTATTTTGTCGAGATGTGGTTTTGACCTTTTAAGTCAATCAACAAACTTCTTGTAGTGATTTTGACCTCATGACTCAATTGGGCAACTTTTGTATTATGTATACTATTAATGTGGCAGTTTTGTTGAGACTCCAGTCCATACATATATTTTATCACTCATAGTTTTCTCTTTTCTCTTTTCCATTTGCAACAACCTAATTTTTCTATCAGTTAAAGAGCTTGCATCACCACACTCAAAAACTACCCCAAAAAACCCTACTATGTCTCTTTCCAAAAATATAATGGGAATAACAATATTTTAATCAAATAACAAACTTGACTTGATTTGAATCATATTTAATCTTAACATAATTTTTCCAAATAATAGCAATCTATCAACTATTTAGTCAACCCTCAATCCATGAACTTGCACATAATGAATCAAGCTACAAAAATGATGGATATTAATTATAATCATATCTCTATTGACAATCATTACAAGAGTAAAAAATAACACTTCAAATATACAACAAAACCTCAACTATACTATAAGATGAAGCTCCATTGCACTCTCCAAGTGAAAATCAATGGAGCAAAATCCTAACCCAAGTGGCAATCTCAACCAATAACCTCCAACATCTTCTTGAATAAATCCAAGTGGAAATCTCAAGATCTAACCACCAACATCTCCTTGGAGTGATCCAAGTTTCAACCTCTACACTAGTCTCCAACACCTTGATAACATAACCTAACAACATCTCCATAACATAACCCAAGCAACAATCTTCAACAATGACCTCAGACATCTTCTTGACATAGATCAAGCAATGGTCCCTATTAATGGTGTAGCTTCATTTGGATTGATTTGATCATTAGATACGTTATTATGATTACAAGTTAATCATTATGATTATTAATCATTAGACACTTTATCTATAATTAGTAGTTGTTAAATAATTACTAATCATAAATAATGAAATGGTATCATCAAATGATTGGTTAAAATGTGTGTTATTGAATAGACATGTCTCTCCTTGTCTCATTCACATTATAGAAGAGATATTATTGGCTTTGGAACACACAGAAACTATAGGCAATGCTATTACATTTGCATCGATCATTCGTCAACATGGTATTGGAGCAGGTTCATTACCAGGCCTATAAAGTTTTAGAAATGATTCGCAACATTCACATCCATGAGTAAAATATATGATGAGAGACAAATAATTTTTTGTTACAAAATGAAGAGAAATGATTTGCAATTTGGAAGAATATTATCACTAAAAGTGGGGTAAATTTTTTATTGAATACCAAAGAGAGTAGAACAACACAAGAAACAAAGAGAACTATAGAGCTTTATCCTGGTCCACAAGTTGAACCAGTATCTAAAATAAATCAAGGGAAAGCATCATATGATCAATAATGTTCCAAGTTGGCCCTTGCTCAGAGGCCCATTTAGCCAAACAATTAGCCACACCATTCCACTCATAGAGGATATGCATAAAAGACACAAAATCCAGAGAATTGCATAACTAAATGATCTGTTGAATAACCAGATCCAAATGCCAATCCATATGCACAAGGTTCCTTCTATTCAATAAATTCACAACCACCTACAAGTTAGTCTCATAGATAATTCTTTTCTAGCCATGTTGACAACATTGTTCCACTGCAACCAAGATAGCCAGGGCTTCCATGAGGTTATTAGTATGGTAACCCTTGTATATAGAAAACATAAACTGAATATCACCAGAACTATCATGCCCAACTCCTCCAATACCAGTCGGACCAAGATTTCCCTGAGAAGAACCATCATTGTTGATTTTAATAATGCCCACCTCAGGAGGAGACCAATGCCCCTCATGATTAACATGCTAAGAATGTTGCCTAGCTCTATTCCCAAAGTGGTTCTCGAGAACCAAGAGAGTGCAGCCCTGAAGAGGAAAGGAAAGGCATGAGTAAATACCAGCATCTCTAGGATCCAGACCTCCACCAATGTCACATATAGCTAGGAGTGTTCCATGAAGAGAATTGACAATTCTTCCCCATAGGTGCCTGATCTCAAGTTGCGCATCATGAAAGATCCTCCTATTCCTCTCAAGCCAAACATGCCATAAAATAAGGGAAGGGTTGATAGTCCAAGAAACCTGAAGAAAAGAAGTCTTGGAAGGGGGATGGTCCAAATGGTCTCAAAAATTAGACAAAGAGGAAACATGCTAACACGTGCAACCCCACACACTGCACTAGAAGTGCCAAATCTGTTTGGCAAAGGGGCATTGGAAAAAAAGGTGAGGAACAGTCTCTTCACTATTGTAGCATAAAACACATATGGAAAGACCCTGGAAGCCTCACTTGCAGAGATTCTCCCAAGTAAGACAGTGGTTGTAAACCAGAGTCCAGAGGAAGAAGTTACACTTAGGCCATGAAAAACTATTCCAAACTTTCTTCCACCAAGAGACCTCCACCTCGCCAAAAAGTTGCTTCATCAAAGAAAGGTATCCTGAAGAAACAAAATACTTGCCAGAAGAAGCACCTCCCCAAGCCAAAACATTAGGTTCTTGTAGAGAGCTACACTCCCTAGAAACCAATATCTAAGATAGTTCCAACTGGTCCCCCAGAGAGCCACCCAGCAACCAATCAGAAGAATTCTTCCATCTATAACCCACAACAAGGCCCAAGTTATATGCCTCCTTATAATGAGCCACCTTATTCCATCCAATAGAAAGGAAAAAATCACAACGAGCTTGCAAGTGTGGATGAGAGGATAAGAGAGACGGATACCCATTCCAAGAATCACTCCAAAATAGAGCCTTGGTGCCTCTGTTACAGATCCAAAATAAACTTCTCTTCGCCAAGTGAGCACCAATCTTGAGGGTATTCCACACCATAGAGCCTCTTCCCTCAAGAGAAAACCTAGAAATATCTGTACGTTCAACACCAGGTAAATACTTGTGTGACAAGATACGAGCCCAACGCTAAGATAGACTAGAACACCAGCGCCAATAAAGCTTGGCAGCAAGAGCTTGACTGCACAAGATAGTAGAATGAAGGCCAAGGCCTCCTTCCTTTTTTGGCTTGCAAACAGTATCCCAAATGATGAGGCTCTATTTGGTATTTTGCAAATTGCCACTCCAAAGAAATTGGCAAGAGAGAGCATCAAATTCCTTAAGAAAATACACCAAGGTAGCCTAAATCATGCTTTTGTATATGGGTAGGGCCTGACTCATAGATTGAAAGAGTGTCACCCTGCCAATATTAGAGAGCCCCATGTGAGTCCAATGATTGACTCTTTATCAAAGTTTGTCGAGCAAGCTTTGCCAAAAAAGCCTAGGCTATCTACCCACCACAATAGGGACCCCCAAGTAAGTCAGAGGGAGAGACTTAATCTGAAATCTCAGGATATTAGCAATCTTCTACTGGATAGGATCAGGAGTGTTGAAGAAAAAAATAGAGGACTTGTGGTCATTAATTTTCTGTCCAAAGGCAGCCAAATAAGTATCCAAGGTGAGCCAAAAGGCTTTAGCTTCCCAAATCCAAGCTCTCCCAGCAAGGGTCATATCATCAACAAATTGGAGGTGGGAAAGAGTGGGCAAACCATTTCCCCATTGCCACCTTGAATCAAATTTTGGGAAACATGAAACTTGATAAGTCTACCAAGACCCTTAGCCATAATGATAAACAAATAAGGATAGAGGGGATCTCCCTAGTGAAGACCTCTAGATGCCTCAAAAAGCTCTAACAGTTCACCATTAAGAAGGACCAAGAAGGAAGGAGTAGTAACATAGCTAAGAACCCTTTTAACCCATTCTTGATTGAAGCCAAAAGCTAGAAGAACTTTCCGCAAGAAATCCCAATTGACTCTGTCATAAGCCTTAGCCATATCAAGCTTAATGAACATGGCCCATTCCTTGGAAGTACACATAGAGTGAATAGCTTCAGAAGCAATAACCACCCCATCTAAAATTTGTTTTCCTACCACAAAACCCCCTTGTTCCTTAGAGATAACCATGGGAAGCCAAACTTTAAGCCTCTCTACTAGGAGCTTAGTAATGATTTTATAGACCACATTACAAAGGGAAATGGGCCTAAAGAAGTCCAGCTAATTAGCCTCTTCCTTCTTCAGAATAAGGAAAAAGAAATTAGCATTCAAGGCCAAAAGCATTTCTTTATTGGAAAAGGACTCTTGAACCACATCCAAAAGGTCATGATTGATAATATCCAAAAATTCCTAAAAGAATTCAACAGGGAAGCCATCAAACCCTGGAGCTTTTCCTTTCTACAAGTTGAAGACCACCCCCTCCAAGTCAAACATACTAATTGGCCTCATAAGAGAATCATTCATCTCCTTGGTCACAATAGAGGGAATACAGGATAGGATTTTATTCTCCTCAACCTCCATTGGAGGTAAATCATTTTAAAAGAGAGTAGAGTAAAACTAAATAGCTTCCCTAGATACAGCTTGAGAGGAGGTCAGATGCGTCCCATCAAAAGTAACAAGAGAAGAAATGTAACTCCTGTTACATCAAGCCTATATAGATTTATGGAAAAATGTGGTGTTCTTGTCCCCTTCCTGAAGCCAATCAACTCAAGCCTTATGTTTCCAATAAATTTCTTCTCTAAGATCCCACTCAGCTAAATTAGTAGAAGTACAAGATTCTTCTGTACCAAGAGCTTCAGAAAAACCCAGATCTCAAATTTTCCTGGTAATAACATCAAGACGATCCTAAGCCCTCTTCTTCATAATGTGGAGATTACCAAAACAATTCCTATTCCAATGCTTCAACTTCCTTTTAACATATTGAAGCTTTTTAGAGAAGGAGAACATAGTAGTGCCATAGGCAGGGCCTCCCTATCTCCACCAGTGAGCCATTAAGTCATGAAGCGAAGAGTCTCAAAGCCACATCAGCTAGAACTTAAAGGGAGGCTTCTTGGGGATAGCAACATAACTAGCTATGAGATTAATAGGCCAGTGATCAGAACCTCTCCAATCAAGAATTTTAGAAGAGAGAGAAAGAGAGCCACAATTCTAAAAGCAACAAACAAGGAACCTATCCAAGCATTTAGAGATGGCATCATTTCCAACCCTTTGATTGTTCCCAGTAAAGATGCCTTTGAGAGGTTTGACATCAGAGAGATGTAAAAGATCAATATTTTGTCGAAGAATCTCAGAAGGACCCAAGCGAGCCAACCCACCCCTCTTCTCATCTAAACTGAGAACACAGTTGAAATCTCTAGCCACAATCCAAGGTAAGAAAGGATGATAGCTTTTGACATGCCTAATATGTTCCTAGAGCTTAAGCTTGCCAGGGAGATCAATAGTAGCATACACATTAGTAACAAGAATCATCTCTCCAATTTCTAAAGAGGATGCAACCATAGAGAGAACAAAGAGGCAAGAGACCCAGTAAAGTGGCGTAACTTTCCTAGGATCCTAGCAAATGGCAAGACCAGCAGAGCTCCCCAAAGCACCAACACACTAACATTGGCCTAGAAACCAAATTTTAGGAGCACATCTAAACATGAAGTCTACTAAAAGCTTGGTCTCCTAGATATAAAGGATATCCAAAGAATGATCAACCACCAACTCATGAATAGCTTTTTGTCTGGGGATGTTATTCAACCCCCTCACATTCCATGAGAGAATAATCATTGAGTAGAGTGGGGAAAATGCTCATCCAATGTCCTAACAACCCCAGACTCTACCAGTAAATTTCCTATAAGTTTAATTTTTTATTGATCCTACTTTCGCCCAACTCTTGAGGGAGTAGCAAAAGAGACTTTCTTAAATGGTCTTTGCATCAGGCCCAAAGCAAGAGAAGACCCCTTTCCTTTACTAGAGGAAAACACATCTTTAACCAAATCTGCTAGAAGAACATCCTTTTCCTATGGAGCAGGAGAAACCACCAAGGCACCAGACTCAAGGCCAATAAGAGTCTCTAGCATCTACTAAGCTACAACATCCTGATTGCCACTAAGAATAAAACTTCTCCCCTCTAAACCAGTAGCTACACACTAGGCCTCTAGAAGAATACCTTCTTCTATGACCATGTCGTCAAGAACCTCAAAATGATTGAACCCTAAGTCCACTTGCCGATCTAGATGAGATTGCTTCTGACCTTGCCCCTTAGCATGGTTTTGAGCCAGGATAAAACCATCCTTATCAAGACCAGTAGTATTGGATGGCCCTTGCCCTTGACTTGAAGTGTTCATTTGAGCTTTCCCTTTACCTATACTATCAATTTGAACATATCCTTTTGTAGTACTAACAGTTTGACCATTCCCCTTACCATCATTGGCCATCCTTGGGCTAGAGAACCCACCAAGGGTACCATTTCCTTTGGAGGTTTGAGGGCATTGGGACTGTAAATGACTATACACATGACAAATGTGGCAATGAAAGGGAATAGATTCATAGTCTAGCTATTGGATCCAAGAAGAAGAGCCTAGAAAATTTTCTAAAGAATCTAGCAAAGGATTATTTAAATCAATTTCAACAAAAATACGAGCATAAGAAATAACCTTTTTGTCCAGTGATTGATGTGCTATAGCAATCGGCTTTCCAAGCACAGTATTAATCTGTCATAGGATATCCTCATGTGGCCAGAACTCTAAAGGGAGCCATGGCAAGTAGACCCAAACAGGAACCCTTGAAGGAAGATCCTTAGTAGAATTAAACCCCATATGCCAGGGTTTGACAAAAGACCTACATTGTCATAAAAATATGGGCCCCCCTCAAAGACCTAGTTTCGATCTGACATGCAAGAGAAATTCACCAAAAAGTAGCTATTACCAGCTAGTATAATATCCATATCACCTTCCACTTGCCATGAACGAAAAATCCAGGCTTCCAAAGCCAACAAGGAAATCCAGATGCCAAGAAACTTGCATATCAATGCATGTGTGGCTAAATAGTCCACATCTTCCATTACTACTTTCGAAGGAATAACTAGTACAGGCCGATCCTAACTATGTGGAAGCAACCATTAACTTTATTTAACTTCTGGTGCTCGCTAACATAAAATGGCTCCTTCTCCTGTGACCTCACTGCAGGAGAAGAACCATCACAACTAGAAGCTCCAGCAAGAATGAGACTCCTGGAGACCCCACTCACGGACATAAGAGTCTAGCAAAAAAACTTGGAAATATAGATGTTGAATAAAAAGCTCTGAAAATCTATTTTCTAAAATGCACTCAAACCCTGCTCAACAAAAATGCTGATGGCAAAGTAAAATCTGCTGCAAAGTTTGACACCAGATTACAGAGTAATGGGAAGATCTCCCCACATTTTCATAGGCCAGCAAAAGCTTTACAAGCTCCCAAAACCCTCACACATGGCTACTTCCAGCTTCTATCCTCTGATCATCGCAGCATTTTTTATAGTCATCCAATCCAATAGTTAAGTTTTCTGGGAAGAATATTAAAATAGAGTGACTAGAATACAATAGAATATTGGGCATCATAACTAGAAGAGAAAATATTTCTAGAAAGTGTCTAGAATGAAGGATAGGCATCAACTTTTAAAACTCATGCCCTGTGATTAACTCCAACATGCAGCCAACTCGTGTATTCATTATCATATTTTTTGGCAAGTCAAATTCTACATTGGCCAATAGTTTTAGATTATGTTAAAGATTTATCACTATAGATTTATTTATTATGTGGTTAATATATGAGGATTATTAGAGTGTTGCCTACAAAGAGATATATTTTATGGTCTATGGAGTTTGAGTTGTTGATGCTTATATTACAATCCAAGTTGAATATTCATGATCCTATTCAAGTCAGAAAGGCTTTTGGAATCATCCCTTTCTTAATCTATATGTGAATAATCGTAAAAAGAAAACTCGAGCCATAGTTGTATTTTATTTAGATGATAGGCTTCTTCCACTTGAAGAGCTCCATTTGTAATGTTCAGATTTCATGGCAATCTTATGTCGTCAAATAAAATACAATGTCAGGAAAAAAGGAAATCAAGAATTACTAAAACTAAACCCTGCATTATGTCTGTGGTGAACATGTGGCATTGAAGTGAAAGATCGGTTATGCCACACTCTACTTATGAAAAAATTACTTAATGGATGTTGTGGTTGTCATATTTGATATTCTCACTTTGTCACTAAGAGGAGCCAAATCAATGTAGCATTTATAGATTAAATATTTGGGCTTTGTAAATGGCATTCCATAATTGCCTTATGTTCCCTCAAAATTCATCCATCACTTCCAACATAAACTTCACAAAAAGGCTATAAAAAAACCCTTTTATGACATATGTAGGAAATCATGATCAGGGTGATATTCCTAATCTTTAGCTCATTCATCATAGAAAATAAATTCTCTAATATTATTGATATACATAATCTACCCTAAATCCATGTCACATGAATTGCTAATACAATCAACACCATTACTGTAAGTGATTGCATTCTATTTTTTTTAAATAATTAAAGGAGGCGAGGCTTTTATCCTATTTCAAGTGTGAGAGTCAACTGAGTCTTGAAGCATCCTTCCAACTTGGATACTTCTATGAAGCTATGATTCTTGAAATTTCTCATATTACTGAGAGAATTCAACCAACCTTTCCTCACGAAGGGTCCAATTAGGATAATATATTTATGAAAATATGCAGAAAAAATGTATGGACTCCACTTTTCCAAAAATTAATTGAATTGTGTGTGGAATGGTACTATAATAAAATGCAATAATTTGTTCTTTAACCAGTGAGTATAATCTTAGGGAGGCAAGGCTTTATTGTCCTTCGTGCTAGCCCTAATAGTTATCATTTCTTATAACCTATAAAGGTCATATTAGTGATGGTTGTAGTAAGAGGTGCATTATCAGTTGTGTTGACACTTCAAAAGTTTTTTTATTTCCTTTCGGTTTGACATCGTTATGAAACATGTATCTGAAAAATATTCCTAGAGAACTAGCAAGCATAGTGGTTGGGTACCCATGTGACTTCGTAGATGGATTATTTTTATATGGACTCAATATTATTATGCATGAGAAAATTTTAGAGCTAGTTTCCTCATTCACCAACTGCATATGCAATGTCTAGTCTAGTTATTGTGAGATACAAAAGACTACCAACAAGTTGCCTATATAGTTTTCCATCCACTTTCTTTTGATTTGAATGAGCACTTAATTTTAATCCTACTTCACATGGTGTATTAGATGTCTTACAATCACTCATATTAAACTTTTTCAATACATCAATAGCATATTTGGTTTGGGAAAGCAAGATCCTACCATCTTCTTTCCAAACTTGCATGCCCAAGAAATAGTGCATCAATCCAAGATCAGTTATCTCAAAATTTTCCTTAAGCTGTATCTTGATGTCATCAATACAATGTCTGGAATCCCATATAATTATTAGATCATCCACATATAAAACAATGATAACAATTTCATCTTCAATATGCTTGACATATACATCTGGGTTAGCTTTGCTCTTTTTAAATCCATTTGTTACAAAGAATTCATTTATTTTGGAGTACCATGCCCTTGGAGCCTATTTAAGGCCATATAGAGATTTCCTCAATCTACATACTAGATGTTCTTCACCATCTTTAACAAATCTTGGTGGTTGTTGCATATAAATTTCTTCTTCTAAATCACCATATACAAAAAACACTTTTTACATCCATTTGAAACATTTTCCATCCACACTTTGCAGCTAAAGCTATAATAGTTTGAATGGAAGTCATTTAGCAACAAGGGAAAATGTCTTAGTATAGTTAATACCTTCTTCTTGTGAGAAGCCATGGGCCTAACAACCTTGCTCTGATACCATATGACTATTTTATTAATATAGCTACAAAATAATATAGATTAGATAGCCTCTATAAATAGAGGACTTTCAGCTACAAATGAAAAGTCTAGAGCGTCCATGTGGATGGTGTAATGTGACAACACTAACACTTAACTTAATAACCTTGCCATGTGTTTGAAGACATATTCAATCATGCACACACATCATTTTTGGTTGCAATAGGAGAACGACATGGACTTGGTCTATTCCAACACCCTCCCTTAATTTCTACCACTAAAGACTCTTTATGTGGAAGAAATTACGATAAGAAATTCAAATAGAATAGGTCCTAGCATTGAGCCTTGTTAGGTACCTATTTTACAACATAAAAAATTTATTTCTCCTTCTCATTATTAGTTTGTTTCTTGTGTCATTATGGTATGGGTTTTTTTAACCAGTTGACCCATAACCATTTGGGATTTGCTCCAACTAATATAATTGATTTTCCTTTTGGGTTTCTCACTCAAACAAGTGGTTTTGGCTTACCACAAACCTTTCAAAAAACTTTTAGGTTTTGCACCCAAACAAGTGGTATTAGCTTACCACAAACTCCTCGAAAAATGATTTAAGGTCTTTCACCCAAACAAGTGGTTTTAGCTTACCACGAACTCTTCAAAAATTAGGATCTTTCACCCAAACAAGTGGTTTTGGTTTACCAAAAACCATTTTTCACCTAAACAAGTGGCTTTGGCTTACCACAAACAGTTCAATAGATTTTCCTAATGGCTTACCACAAACCGTTCAATAGATTCACCTAAACAAGTGGTTTTGGATTACCACAAACCCTTCAAACTTCACAAAAATATTGTTACAATAATGAGGAAACTAGCTCTAAAATTTTCTCATGCATAATAATATTGAGTCCATATGAAAAATAATCCATCTACCGAGTCACATGGGTACCCAGCCGCTGTGCTCGCTAGTTCTCTAGGAATATTTTTCAAATACATGGTTCATCAATATGTCAAACCGAAAAAAAATAAAAAACTTTTGAGGTGTCGGGCACAACCAATAATGCACCTCTTACTACAACCATCACTAGTTTGATCTTCATAGGTTCTCTTCATTATAAAACAAAGACTTCAATGATTAGTCTTTCTTTTCATTTGGCAACAACATAACTTCTATGTCACATTTTCTTAGACAAAAACTTCATGAATCAACAAAGATCGAAGATTAACATACTCAACTAAAATCACAGCCCAAAAAATCTAATAGCTCTGATACCATCTCCCAACTATTTTTTATGTCTAGACACTCAACTCCAATAAAAACCACAGATCTAATAGCCAACATAAAGCCCAAACTACTCAATAATTTTTTTTTAAGAACTACACAAACAACAGTATCTTGTTTACTACGATATTCAACACTTTTCTAATTTTTCTTCAACTTGGCATTAAGACATTTGCTCATACGATTCTGATAAACGCTTTATCGAATTCTTCTAGATTTCTTCGAAACATTCACAGATTTATTTGATGTTGCTCAATTAGAAATAACATGCATCAAAAAACTAAAACTTCACACAAACAATTTCTACCATAAGTTGCAAATCATAGATGCTCTGATATAGTCATAAATCAGAGCAAGAAACCATATCACAGCCCATGAATCAAAAGACACTCTAATACCATGACTATTTTATTAATCTAGCTACACAATAATACAAATTAGATAGCCTCTATAAGTAGAGGACTTCCAGCTATAAATGAAAAGGCTAGAGTGTACATGTGGATGGTGTAATGTGATAGCACTAACACTTAACAACCTTGCCATGTGTTTGAAGACATATTCAATCATGCACACACATGGTGGAGTTAACTGCAGTTTCAGTTGCAATAGGAGAATGACATGGACTTGGTCTATTCCAATGACTTTATCTATTCCAACAAATTTTTCTCTCTTTCTTGAGTTAAAAAAAATAGGATTGAGGGGCAACTTGTTTTCTCTTGTCTGCAGGTTTCTTCTTCAAAGATTGAATTTAATTTATTTGGAAATCAAGACTATATTAAATGAATTTTGGAGAGCTAATTGGAATTCTAATCTTCCTTTTGGTTTGTAGTACTTGACAAAACTAGAGATGTGTTGGGTTGTAGGCAAAAACTTTCACTTTCTTCATAAACAAAATATGAGATCTCAGAGGAGATTGATGAGAGATTAAGATGTTTTCTGGTACAAATTTTGCTAATCTTTATTTAAGTTGATCATGTTCTATTTCTTCCTACTCATTTGTCCAATGATTTATGTAAAGTTGTGACTGGACTACTTACTTTCCATGCTATCAACATGTAAGATTTATCCTTGATCTTTAAGATGTGTGGCTAAGAATTTTTTATGCTTTATTTATGAAACTAAACATCAAACCCATAATTACTAAACAAACTCTTCTTTCTCAGAGTGTAGTTATGCTTTGTCTTTTCACATGTAATAGTCAAATATAATAATGCAATAATGGAATAACATTGTTTAAAAGCTTTATAACATGCCTCCCTTTCATTAATCAAGTTGATAAATCTATATATTCCACTAATACAATCTTAAATTTAATCGTACAAAAATATTTTATTCATGCCCTACTTTATACCAACTTTGGAGAATTGTTAAATCCCTCATTCCACACTTTACTAGTAAGGATGCTTTTATTTATTCCATATTCCATAGTAGTAGAGAGACTTTGGGAAATTATTAAATTCCTCCTTCCATACTCATATGCATTTGCCACAAGCTCTTTGTATTAGGGATTTAATTAGTCAACTTGTTTTAGCTTACCCAGGCCAAACTATTTTCTTTTCTCTGGCACATAATAATCTTCTCTCTTTTTAATATTTTGCATGGACATCAAATTCTATATAGTGGTTAAAATAGAATAGCATTATGATACAATTGTCAGAGTTTACAGTTAAATGTAATCACCATGAAATCAAATACAATTCTAGAAGGATCTCTCCATACTTATGTTTCATTTTCTGGCATGAGTACATATCATATTTTCTCTAAGATTATGCATTTAAACTCTAAGATATCCATAATAAGGTTCTAAGCATAAAGAGTTTGCAACTATGTACAACGCATCATCTTTTTCCATAACTTTAATTGGCACTACCCTTTTGATAGATCTAAAATCATTTTTAAAATATTGTTGAATTGATTATAATCATTTATTTAATTTTAAAATATATATTTAAAGTGATGGATAGATTGAAAATATTGAAGGAAAAAGCCTACAACACAATGGTAAAATTGTGACCTTCTTAATTAAGAGGTCTTTAGTTCAAATATACTTAAGCTAAATAAATAATAATAATTAATCACAGTCCATATTAAAAATGTTTAGTTTTTCAATTAGATTTTGTAAGTTTAATAATTATAATTATAAAAAAATTGATTGGCCATTTCAAATTGAAAATAATATTAATAGTGATAGAGGGATAGAAAGATATGTTAATCTCATATAGGTTTTGACATATGAGTAACAATATACTTAACTCATTTACTTAGTTCATGTCGAGCAAGTAATGTATGTCAAGCATAAGTTTCCAGATAGTATATGTCAATCAAGAGATATATAGTATGTGTCAAGAAACTAGTAAGTGTTGAGTCACTCAAGTGCTAAGCAGATAGTAAGTGTCGAGCGATCAGTGGATGCCAAATCATTTAGAGGATGAGTTACAGCATTGAAGAGATAGTGGATGCTGAGCATCATACACTTCAAGTGTCGAGTAAATAGTTTTGGACATATTTGTTTATAATGGCACAAAATTCTATGTAAACTATTTTTGAGCCAACTTAAGGATTGTTTAGCGATTCTAGATGATAAGGACAAATCTTTATTGAGGATCCCTACGTAGTACATGCAACCAATCAATTGGAGAGATGTATTAAGTAGAAAAATGGGTGAATCACAATCATTGATTCATACCTAACCCTAAATCACCTAGCTATTCTTAAGGAGGAAAAACCCTAAACTTTAGATGAATGTGGAAGGACAAAAAGAGAAAATTTGCATGCACAAATAGAGCATTCATGGTGACTAAGGAGTTGTGAATTGAGATACATTGCAGAATCAGTTAGAGGAGAATAGAGGAAAGGAATTAGAGGAAATTAGAGATAAATCTAATCAGTGAGGATCAATTACACATCAAGAAAGAGGTGATTTTTTATCTAGCAGTAGAGTGCTAATCGCAAGATCATTGCTGATACATTCTAGTAGGTGAATCAGTTAAATCTGGTAATAGAATAGTCTTAATAAGATCTTGTAAATCCTTTAACAAGGTGCTTACTTCATTGTAAGTTAAAGTCCTTTAATTAGGTACACTTCTAATAGGGTGTTGAAATCCTTTAACAGGGTATGATCTAAAAATCTTGTAAGCCTTTAACAGGGCAAATCTTTCACAAGGTAGATCATGTTTTATGATCAAACATTGTAACTTTCATTGGATACACTTTATTACTACAGTAGTGGAGATTTGTGGATGTCATCCCCACCCCAGTTTTACCTTCTCATTGTAAGGTTTATGGGTAACCAAATATCTTGTGTTATACATGTGTTGAATGTTATTTTCTTTCATACTATGGATGAATATGTTTAGCTAGCTATTTCAGTTAACATGCAAATTATGAGATGGATGGATATGTGGTGAATGAATTTATGGTTAAGGATTTGAAGGACTAATTCACAACCCCCCCCCCCCCCCCGCCCTTCTTAGAGTTTGTTACGATTAACCTTAGATAGAAATAATAGTTACATACAAACATAACCAATATAAAAAAATAATAGATCACGTAGAAGAGAACACAAGACACCAAGATTTAATGTGGTTCACCCAATCCATGGCCTACGTCCACCAACAGCAAGTCCAAAATTATTGTGATCCAATGATTACAACTTGATTACAATTTGTAATCCCTTATAGCTCAATACTGCCACAAGAACCAATTTTCGCATCACACCTTATGAAAATCCCTAATCCTGAGCCTTTTCATACAAGCTTTTTGCTTCTTATAAAATTAGGGCTAGAAAAAAAAAATTAGTAGCTGACACCTTTTACAATATAAGGTCATTTTTGGCTTTAGAGGTGTTGCCCCCAAAAAACCCTGCAGGGGCATTGCCCTTAACCCCACCCTATACTGTAATAGGGAGCACACCTAGGGCACTGCCCCAGGACCCAATCTTGGGGGTGCTACCCCTAAACTCCTGTAGAAATAATTTGGAGGGAAACTGCACTAAATAAACCTCTGAGTCTAATTAGGCTCCACATCACAACAAAGTTTACTTTCCTTATTGTATTTCCAACAATTGGTATCAAAGTGAACTAGTTCTCTAGAAAGGAAAGCTTTGTAACTTTGAAGAAAGATCTTGAAGATGGAAGTCTACAAGTTGGAAAAGATTATTGATGTTTAAAAGATTGAAATCTAGCTTTCCCTACATTAGTTAAATGAAGCAAGAGATGAGTTAAAGTGATCATTGAAGAGAAGGAAGGATATAGCTATTGAAGAGTATGAGACACATTACCAAGAGATTGACACTACTAAATTATTTGCAGATGGAAATTCAAGTGAATTTGATACAACAGTTGCAAATCTAATGGAAATGAATGGAGCCCTAACTGAAGAGGTCAAAAATTTCAAGATAGAACAAGAAGTCCAAAAAAAGAAGGTTGAAGAAGACAAATTTATGATTGAGGATGACAAAAGGATAAAGGTCAACAGACTAGAAGAGAAGACATTAGAGGTTAATATGATTGTTCACATGCAACTAGAAACATTGAATCAAATGATGATTTCCAATCATGAATTGAATGGAAAAGATATTGAGATCACAATGCTAAAGTTGCAGAATGGTCAACTAAGACATGATCTAAAAAGAGAAAAATAATTTTCTAAAATTTTTAACAAACCTAGTGAAGCTATCAAGTATTTTGAACAATTGATGAGATCCCCTAGATTCAATAGTGCTACTACTAGATTGGGTTACACTAGTATTAAAGAAGGAGAATCATCAAAAAGTGGTGAATAGAGGAGAAACAATGGTAAGAACTATAAACCTACTTATCATAATTGTGGTAAGATAGGTCATACAACAAATGTTTGCAAGAGCAAGACTACAAATCAGAATCCTAAGTAGAAGTTCATAGGTCACTACCACAAGTGCAACAAGAAAGATTATCAGGCACATGAATGTAAGACCAAGACATCAAGTACAAATAGATTTGAAGGTCACTACCACAAATGTAAGAATTATGGACATATAGAATATGAGTGTAAATCAAAGCCTAACTAGTCATCAAACAAGAAAGCTAAGGTAAACCATATTGAAAGATCCTACAATTATGATTACAATACAAGGTATAGTTGTCACTATTATCAAGAGTATGGATATGTTGCTAAAAGTTGGATTAGAACACATTTCAAAAGTGACTACAAAAGATGGTTGAGTCAAACTACATGTTTTAGTTGTTTGAAGACTGGTCACATAAGTAGAAATTGTCCAACAAGGTCAAAAACACCAAGCAGTGAATTCAATAAAGGAAAAGGTAAGGTTGATGTTGAAGAAGTCAAAGTGTAGATGAACAAGACATGGAAGAAAAAGGAAGATTTCAATACATCAAGCTCAGATTGGATTACTTCGTCTTATGGATTAGGTGATCACACCATCCCCAACTAGAAAATTAAGAGGTATGTTTGGGACTGATATTTCAAAGTTCAAATATACATCAGTTCCAAAAATAATTTCTAAAAGGATCATATATGTATGAAGATAGATGCAAATTATTGGTTAGAACTTAGAAGGAATCTATGAGTTTTCATGTTACTGTCGAGCATGAATTGAAGTTTCACTGTGGTTGCTGAGTGAAAGTTAGTGGTTGCCAAGCTATTGAAGGTGATAGTATTGGAAAAGTTCATTGTGCTTTCTGAGTGTGGAAGGATTATATGGAAGCTGAGTGAGTCAGAATTTCTATTAGAGCTAAGGTTATAGTTGTGTAAGCATTAAGGAATTATTGCAAAGTTTTGAGGGCTATATGGTCAATTTTCAACTCATTTGCAATTATTTGAGATTGAAGATAGAATGAAGAGCTGAAGGAAAATTGGAAAGAAGGAATTAAGTGTTTGAAAACTAAATTAAATTGCTACTTGACACCATTAATCATATTTCTAAGGTATTTATTGGGTGTCGAGCTACGTTATTTGAATTTTTGTAAACCGTAGTTAGTTGTTATAGTGTCTAGCTCTTCTGCTACTATGGTTAAGGAAGGAAAGGAAGTTTTGAATGTTCAATTGATAAGTAATGAGATCTAACAACCACATTTTTAGGAAATTCCTGGCATTGCATATAAAGGATACCTGTTTGGTGTACTATTGATGATACCACCACAAGTTTTGATGATATAAGATGTAATATGTTGCTACACTTGTAAGGTTGAGAGTATTGGAGAATGACCCTATAAAAATCACAAAGAGGATCATTCATTGAGTGATAGGGTATCCAACCCTAGATAGGCCTAAGACAATGAGGAGTGATGCAAAAGAGGCAATTGAAAAGAATACAAGGGCACTATCGATCAAGAGAGGAATGATCATAGACACAATTTATGATCCCCTAATTGCATTTGCAGTGTGAATTATTGCACATAAGTTATTTCAATCTAGCAAGTTAAATAGTATACCATGTGTGGCTATAGATTTGGGCAAGATAGTAAAGAAAGACCATTTTTATGACCTTTCTGACTTACAACTCCAGCAGTTATTAGAAAACTTGGGAGCCATAAGGAAAACAAAAAGTGCACAATGCAAATTTGGTTCAATACTCATTTGTATATTTTTTTATGTGAAAAACACTTTTCCCACATTTGGGAAAGTAGCTTGGAAGACTAAAAGATCAGTTGCAGTATAGATTGGTGAATTTATAGAACAACTTAAAGATAGTTTTGAGTCTATGATGACTAGCTACTTTGAAGACTTAAGAAGTCAATGAAACAAAGATAGAGGATTCAAGTATCACTAGTAGAGAAGCATTGTAATGATGTTTTTTTTCTAGTTAATGTTGATTTCACATATGTGCAAGCTACTCTTCCAAGGGTGAGATGGCTCAGACCATTGCCTTATGAGATTAATGTTGATGAGGCATCTGCATCAATCACGGCTTTACTAGTAGAAGAAGTAGATAAGGATGATATTATTTTTGTAAACTATGATGTAGTAAAGTCAAAGATCATAATGGATTTGAAGACAACATCTATGATGAGGAAAAACAATAAGCTTGTGAAGAAACTCAAAGAACAGTTTGGTGAAAGGGGAAAAGGAGATGAAGAAGAAGAGGGTAATGAAGATGATGAAGATGCACCTACCCAAGCACCATTTTCTCTCACACAGGGTCACGGTGAAGACTAAGGAGAAGAAGAGGAAAAAATTGATGAAGGTGTTGAGGGAGAAGAAGCCAATGAAGCATCTGTTGCCACAGAAGAAAAGAAGAGAGAAGCAAAAGAAGGAAGTATATTGCCCCAACTGAATCAGATGAGGAGAGGGCAAAGTTAAATGATAGCAACCAATTCAAAGTGGTAAGTCATAGTCCCTCTTTTGATTTGGACAAATTGTGTGACAATATTAAGAATAATGTTGATTTAAGTGGATTTACACATGTTGAGTTTGATACACTTGGGAAGGTAGAAAAGAACAAATTAGAAGAATCTATATATGCCATGATGACAATTTTTAAGAAAACTCCAATTGAGATTTCCAACTCTCTACCCAAGAGCCTAAAAGATAGAGTTGAGAAAAGATGGCAATATTGTCTTACAATTGAAAGAAATATTAGAGAGACTACACTTGCAAGAGTGATCCCAGAGTTGGAAAACTCTGAAATGATAAAGGCTATTAATAAGTATAAGGGAAGATTTTCTCCAAAGTACCAAGCCTTTAATATCCTATTGAACAATACTAAAGAGGTTTTTCAGTAGAGCACACATGTATGGAAGGTGATATGTGGGCTAACAACACAAAAGGATATTGAGAAAGTACCTAAGAAAGTAGGTGAAGACAAAGAAGAGGAAGAGGTAGTAGAAGTCACAAATGATGAATCTATGGTGGAAGTACATGGAGAAGGCACTACAAAGGCTATAGTTGAAAAAGAGCAATAGACAGACCATAATGCACCAGTAGTTCAAATGCCCAATGGTAGTCCTTAAGTAGATATAGTAAAGGTTAAGGATGTGTCTAACACCACAATTCAAAACATCAATCCCCTCATAGAAGAGGATATGCAGAAGATATTGATTGATTCCACCACCAAGGCACAACTATGCAATCATCCTATTTTGGTGACTGTGGATGAGATTGAAAAGGCAAAATTGACATCTGTGGCTGAGAAACCACAAGCATTATCCATTGCTTCCACTCAATCTGTAGAAGTGCAACCTTCCACGCATCTGGTAGTATACCAAAGGAAGAACACCATGCCTTCACATATCAACACTAAGGTACAACATGTTTCAGTACCAGCAATTACAATAATTGAGAAAGAAGGGATATTAGTTCAAATAGGTTGAGAAGACAATCTTTCACCTACACCACTAGCACAAGGTGGAGTAGAAATTAGAGAGAAGGAGAAGAATAGCACTGAAGATTTAGTATTGATTAAAAATTTAGAGTAAGTAATAGCAGTATAGACATTGGTTACATTACCAAACACTACTATTCCTAGTCCTAGTCAAGCACTTCATAGGCCAAGTACTGAAGCTACACCATTGCAAGCATCAAGGCCAAGTCCTAGCACATATAAGGTTGATGAGGTGACATCCTATTGTGACATCAACTTAGATGAGGTGATTGAGTTACCAAAATATGATCTTACAACAATCACAACAGAGAAAATGAGCATGGTCTTGGTGAAGTTTTGAAAGAATAGAGAGGTCTTGTAAGGAGATTTTTGAGCCATTCTTGTACGTCAGAGTTTTGTTGCTGCCAAAGTGCTTGAAGGAATGGATTTAGTGCATTTGTAATTGATTTTGGAGAATAAACAGATCGGTCTCACTCTATTGGAGCGGACCCGGAGACGTAGTCACGTTTGTGGCGAACTCCAAAATCAAACTTTGTTCGCACTTTCTATCTTCTTTTCTCTCAATTCTGTTCTCACCTTAATTTTTGATGCATAATTTCATTTATGTATAAATGTATTAAGACTTTCGCTAATTTGATTTTATTTAAGCATTCAATACTGCAAATAGTCTAGATCCGTTCATTAGATCAAGAGGTATCAAAGCTCAGTTGACTATTATTGCAGTTGTTTTCTTGACTGCTAACAAGATCCAGGATTCAGAAGGGTGAAGGCAAGCTTGAAGAATTTAATCCTGAGATTGGGAAACGTAGGACATTTCCAAAGATGTTTATTTTTGGAATAGAGGTTCCTGATGAGATTAGTGAGCAAGAATTTTGAAGAGCGTTCCTTGAGATGAAGACTAAGGTGGAAATTCTTCTCCAAGAGATACACGAACGACAATTGAGAAAGGAAAATAAGGCTAAGAAGGAGGAAGCAAAATCCTCATTAAAGGATGACAAAGCCAAAGGAGTCGGAGGTGGTAGTGACCCTCCTAAACCTTCATCCCCATCTTCATCATCTTCTTCATCTTCTACTTCTTCTCCATCTTCTCCTCATTCTACTTCTTTTAATCCTTTCAAGAGTGGGTATAAGCCTAAGATCAAACTGGATGTAAAATTTGACTTGCCTAAGTATTGTGGTGAACTTAATGCTAAAAAATTGGATGATTGGATTCAGCAAGTAGAAGTCTATTGCAGAGTCTAGAATCTATTAGATGATGTTGATAGGATTCAATTAGCTACTCTTCAGTTAGGAGGTATAGCTTTAACCTGGTGGGAGAGTAAGACTAAGGAAGAAGTTTCACAATATGGTAGAGTCAGTTTAACTTGGGTAGAGTTTGTTAATGCTCTTAAGAAGTAGTTGTATCCCCTAGGACATATGCAACAGTTAATGATGGACTGGCAAATGTTTAGGCAAGGGAAAGGTCAAACTGTCCAAGAGTACACCCATGAATTTAGGAAAAGGGCTATTGCTTTGAATGTTCCTTTGTACACCCAACACACTTTGTTGAAGTGCATAGGAGGTCTTCATTCCTACCTTAGGCATTCTATTTTGGTATTGAACCCTTGTAATTTGGATGAAGTGTCTGTTCAAGCTACACATTTAGATTCAAGGGGTAAAGGATCTTTTGTTGATAAGTTTGATAATGATGTAAAGAAATCTTCTAAGAATGCAGAGACAGAGAAAGGAAAGAAGGTAGCTACAGCCAAGAAGGATGAGAAACATTCTTGCACTCATTGTGACAGGAAGGGTCATGATGAAGAACATTGTTGGAAGTTGCATCCCGAATTGAAGCCTAAGTGGGCTTAGAAATTTGATCAGAAACAGAAAGGTAAGGAGAAAGCAACAAATTTTGTTTTGGATCTTGGTTCATATTCAAATGATGAGACTAAGATAACAGCTATGGGTTTAAAAGGTAAAGCTCCTATTTCTGGTGTTTCTGTTGCTAGTTGTTCTTCTACTTCTACAGTTAATGATTTCTCTAAAGATAAGAAAAGGAATGAGTTGTTTCATTTAAGGGTTGTTACTAAGAACACTAAAATTGATGCACTCATAGATAGTGGTTCTCAAGTGAACTTGATTTCTGAGAGTATTGTAAGAAACTTGGGATTGAAAACTACATTACATAAGAAACCTTATCCACTAGGCTGGATTTGTGAAAATAATAAGTTGCAAGTAACAAGACAATGCACTTTAAGATTCACAATCACTAGTAAATTTGTGGATGAAGTACAGTTTGATGTGGCTCCACTGGATATCTGTGGGATAGTGATTGGTAGCCCTTATCTTTATGACATAAATGCAATTTTCTATAGGGAGAAGAATCATTATCGCTTGTTTAAAGATGGCATTCAATATATTTTGCATTCTCACAGGATTAAGACTGATCATTCTTTTGCAAAAATAGGACAGTTAAAAAGGGTAATTAATGCAAGTAAAGAGTTAACTCTTATGTCTGTTAGTACAGGCGGTTCTACACTTGAACTTGGAGTAGCTAACTAGGGTCAGATATTGCAAGATGCACCCATAGTACAACATGAGGGAATGATGATTGAAAGCATTGATGGTTCCCTGGGTAAAAGTGTTCCTATTGTGAAGGATCAATATGTTATTGACTTATTCTCTTTCATTTTTGTATTATTGTCTAGCTCGATGCTAGTCAATGTTTGTTGGTTAGTGGCTACGACAGTTGATGTAGATGCTTATGGAAGTGATAGAATAATGTTTATGATCAACAATGTTGTTGCAGTCTTCATTGTGCTTGTGAGCCAGGTATTCAAATGTACAAATGATACAGGACAAGTGGGGAGGTCAAGTCCTCACTTTATGTCAGAGTAAATGTCACTTTTGGAGGTCTAAAAGGTCTTTAGTGGGGAGGCTTGATCCGGTGGATATTTTTAGTGAAAATTGAAGTGTCTCATTTCTCTCCAGAATCTGCACATTAGAAAGATCTCAGCATCCTGATTCCAACACAACTTGAATAGACAAAAATGGAGTCTGAATATAGAAGTTACGCTCAATCAAAGTTTTGGTCAACAGGTAGACTAGAGGGCTAGATAAGGGGCAAAATTAAACAATCTCAAAAGTGGTCAACAATAGATTTCAAAATGAAGATCTCATCACAAGCTTTCCAACGACATTTGTTTCATCAAAAATGGACTTCATATGTGAAAGTTATGCTTGTTTGAAGTTGGAGGCAAAAGTTTAAAATGGTGACAACATCATGACATCATCATTTGACATGTGGCATTTACACGTTATCGGCAAGTCGATTGAAGACTTGGGCCAGTGGGGGTTGAACCCCCAACCACTCCTTTACCAAAATAAGGCATGGTTGTTGGGCCACACACAGTATTCAACATATATTTGTCAAATATTCTATTTAAAGTGTTCCAGCCACCAACTTTAGTTTAAATGGCATGAGGATTTGAACCCTCGACCCCGCGGTGGGTGTAAAAGATGCGTGGCCATTGCGCCACGTATTGGGTTTTGTTATATATAGGGCATAATCATTATTTAAGTGGGAACAAACAAACCGCCCACTTTTTAAATAGGATTTATTTGTTATTTTATTAATAACTAAACCCCAAAAATGAATGTAATGCCAAAATATAGAAATGGCAAAGGGGTTATTCGAAGGTGTCTATGGTTAAAATGCCTAATTATGGATTAATTGGTTTTGAGCCAATTTAGGTAAATTATTTTGTATAAAAAGGGGGGTAGGATGTCATTTGGAAGGCAATCAAAGTTGGAGAATTATTGTAATTCTTGAAGGAGACTTGTAGAGAAATTGGTCTTGGTGAAGTTTTGAAAGAATAGAGAGGTCTTATAAGGAGATTTTTGAGCCATTCTTGTACGTCAGAGTTTTGTTGCTACCGAAGTGCTTGAAGGAATGGACTTGTTGCATTTGTAATTGATTTTGGAGAATAAACAGATTGGTCTCACTTTATTGGAGTGGACCCAGAGACGTAGTCACATTTGTGGTGAACTTCGAAATCAAACTTTGTTCGCACTTTCTATCTTCTTTTCTCTCAATTATTTTTCTCACCTTAAGTTTTGATGCATAATTTCATTTATGTATAAATGTATTAAGACTTTCGCTAATTTGATTTTATTTAAGCATTCAATACTGCAAATAGTCTAGATTTGTTCATCAGATCAAGTGGTATCAGAGCTCAGTTGACTATTATTGCAGTTGCTTTCTTGAATGCTAACAAGATCCAAGATTCAGAAGGGTGAAGGCAAGCTTGAAGAATTTAATCCTAAGATCGGGAAGCATAGGACATTTCCAAAGATGTCTATTTTTGGAATGGAGGTTCCTGATGAGATCAGTGAGCAAGAATTTCGAAGAGCGTTCCTTGAGATGAAGGCTGAGGTGGACATTCTTCTCCAAGAGAGACACGAACGACAATTGAGAAAGGCAAATAAGGCTAAGAAGAAGGAGGAAGCAAAATCCTCATTAAAGGATGACAAAGCTAAAGGAGTAGGAGGTGGTAGTGACCCTCCTGAACCTCCGTCCCCGTCTTCATCATCTTCTTCATCTTCTCCTTCTTCTCCATCTTCTCCTCATTCTACTTCTTTTAATCCTTTCAAGAGTGGGTATAAGCCTAACATCAAACTGGATGTAAAGTTTGACTTGCCTAAGTATTGAGGTGAACTTAATGCTAAAAAATTGGATGATTGGATTTAGAAAGTAGAAGTCTGTTGTAGAGTCCAGAACCTATTAGATGATGTTCATAGGATTCAATTAGCTACTCTTTGGTTAGGAGGTACAACTTTAACCTGGTGGGAGAGTAAGACTAAGGCAGGAGTTCCACAACATGGTAGAGTCAGTTTAACTTGGGTAGAGTTTGTTAATGCTCTTAAGAAGTAGTTTTATCCCCTAGGACATATGCAATAGTTAATGATGGACTGGCAAATGTTTAGGCAAGGGAAAGGTCAAACTGTCCAAGAGTACACCCATGAATTTACGAAAAGGGCTATTGCTTTGAATGTTCCTTTGTACACCCAACACACTTTGTTGAAGTGCATAGGAGGTCTTCATTCCTACCTTAGGCATTCTATTTTGGTATTGAACCCTTGTAATTTGGATGAAGTGTCTGTTCAAGCTACACACTTAGAGTCAAGGGGTAAAGGATCTTTTGTTGATAAGTTTGATAATGATGTAAAGAAATCTTCTAAGAATGCAAAAACAGAGAAAGGAAAGAAGGCAGCTACAGTCAAGAAGGATGAGAAACATTCTTGCACTCATTGTGATAGGAAGGGTCACGATGAAGAACATTGTTGGAAGTTGCATCCCGAATTGAAGCCTGAGTGGGCTCAGAAATTTGATCAAAAACAGAAAGGTAAGGAGAAAGCAACAAATGTTGTTTTGGATCTTGGTTTAGATTTAGATGATGAGACTAAGATAACAGCTATGGGTTTAAAAGGTAAAGCTCCTATTAAAAGGTTTACCTTCTTGGCTTAACACAAACCCAATAGAACTGCCACTAGCATCGCAATCCATCTGGAATACTTTGTTGAAATTAGGAAGTGCCAACATAGGTTCCTTTGTCACCTTATTCTTTAGCAATTCAAAACTCCTTGCAGCTCATGTAGTCCACTTGAACTCTTTTCTATCCCCACTCACTGTTTTAGTTAGGGGTGCACATATGCTACTAAAATTTCTAATGAACTTCCTATAAAAACTAGCTAGACCATGGAATGACCTCACCTTAGTGGTAGACCTTGGAGTAGGCCATTCCAAGATGACCTTCACCTTCTCTAGGTTCATTTTGAGACCCTCAGTTGATACAACAAACCCTAAATAGACTAACTTCCTTTTGATAAAGCTACACTTCTTCAAATCAATCAACAATTTCTCTTCCCTCAACCTTTCAAGGACACTACGAATGTGCAATAAATTTTCATCCAAACACTTACTAAAAATTAAAATATCATCCAGATAGACAATAACAATTTTTTCCAAAAAAATCTTTAGTACCTCATTCATAAGCTGCATGAAGGTGCTTCGCACATTGGTCAGTCCAAAGAGCATGACTAACCACTCATATAGGCCCTCCTTGGTCTTGAATGTAGTCTTCCACTCATCTCCCTCTCGTATCCATATTTGGTGATAACCACTCTTGAGCTCAATCTTTGTGAAGTACTGAGATCCACTCAAATAGTCCATAAGATCATCCATTCTTGGCAAAGGAAATTGATACTTGATGGTTATTCTATTTATGGCTAGAGAGTCTGTACACATTTTCCACTCTCCATCCTTCTTTGGTGCCAGTACTAGAGGTACTGCACATGGACTCAAGCTCTCTTGAATCAAACCTTTCCTCAACAGCTCATGAACTTGTTTGTTTAGCTCCTCAATCTCATTACGAGTCATCCTATGAGTAGCCTTGTTAGGAAAACTAGCTCCAGGGACCAAATCTATTTGATGATTGATTTGCCTCATTAGTGTCAACCCTTCTGAAACATTATCACAGATGACATCTCCATACTCACTTAATAGACTTGAAACTTCAAGTGGAATTTCACTACAACCTTCTTTATCTTTTCTAGGAATTAAAGCATAACACATATGCTGATGTTTCATGCCATCTAGAAATTTTCTTCCATCAACAAGACATACCCTAACACTATTGCATACCTTTTCATCCTCCTTTATCAAGGGCTTCAATTTGTGGTGAACTCCATGCTTTGTTAGAGAGTATGTATTTGCATGACCATCATGTATAACATCCCTATCAAACTGCCATGATCTTCCCAACAACAAATGGTAGACATCCATTGGAATGGTATCATAGAGAGAGCCTCATCATGGTAACTCTCAATCTTGAACTTTACGAAACACTACTCACTAACCAAGACCTTATGATCATCCTACACCCAAGCAATCTTATAGGTTTGGGTGTATTTCTCCCTCTCGAGATTTAGCTTTGAGACCATCTCCTCTGACACCAAGTTATCAGTGCTACACCATCAACAATCACATCATAACATTTACTCTCACACTTGCACCTAGTACGAAACAAACTTCTCCTTTGTCCACATTCAGTCTTGCCACTCAGTAATACCCTTTCATTAACTAGAACCTCTCCTCTTTCTACATCTTTTGAATGTGATGGTTGTGCATCATCATCCACATGAGCAATCCTTGCTTGACCATCGGCTTTACTATCTGTCATTCCTTAGCATTGAGGGCATTTGAAGGCACGATGACCTTCTTCATTACAATGAAAATAGGTACCATGAAAGCCTCCTCTTCTTGAACCTTGTCTGTGTCCTCTACCTCTTCCTCTTTGATCTCCAAAATTTTGATCACAGGAGTGGTTGAAACCCTCGTTCCTCTGATTTTGGCTAGTACCCACATCTTCATTTTTCTTCTGGTTCTCATTTTGGTCTCCAAATGACCTGTCATCGCCCCTTCCTCCTTGACTGCACCCTCTTTCCCTTTCATCAAAATTTTTGTTAAGCTTCTCCTCAAATCACAAGGTAAATTGTTATGCCTCTTAAATGCTAGTCATTCTAACCAGACTTAACTCCTCTTGAATGCTAGGTCTTAACCCACTAAGGTAACAGGCAACCTTCTCCTTGCTTGCTTCTACATCCCCCACTATAATAAGGACTCAATAAAATTCCTCTGTGTATTCCTAGACAAAATTTTCCACTTGCTTTAACCCTTGCATATTTTTTAACAAATCAAGCTTGTAATTAATAGGAATGAACTGCTTCTTTAGTTTGTCCACCATGAAATCCCATCTTGTGATTTTCTCCTTTCCTCTTATATTTATTTGCAGCTAAATATCTTGCCACTGGATTTTGGCATGGCCTTTCATTTTTTCCTTTACAAACTTAACCTTATCGGGGTCCCCAATATCCATATACTCAAAATATTCCTCGAGCTCATTGATCTAGTCGATCAACTTATCTAGGTTTAGATTTCTCAAAAACATTTCAAAGTCAATTTTAGGTCTTTTTCCAAGCTTGGAAATTGCCCTAAAAAGCTTCTCCTATGCCTCGTTTAGGACTTCTCCTTCTCCTTCCCCTTCTTGTCCAATATTTCCTTCTTCTTCATTTTCTTCCTCACTTCTAGCCTACAACAACATTTATCCCTCTACGGATCTCCTCCTATAATGCATAGACTTGTCTTTGGAGGGCTCTAACCTCAGGAGTAACAACTTTGACCCTTCCACTATGCTCCCTTCATGGAGTCATCTTCTTGTATCAAAACCCACAACCACACAATCCTAGTGTAAACTGCCTCATAGTCAGTGCTCTGTCTACACACTCAGGAAAACCTGCTCTAATACCACTTGATGAGGGCACAATCCAAGACAAAAATGAACACAATAGGAAAGGGGGAATATTATTATTAGAAATGATATGCTATTACATTTAGTACAACAAAAATAGACTCCATGACATGCCCCATGGGCTTACAATGTTATCAGATTCTAGAGAAAACCCTTCTCACAGTACCTTCTCCCAAACTCCACCAAAAATTGTCTTTACAATGCCAAAAAAGTCCTTAAGTAAACCAAATTAAGTTTAGGGTTAGGAATACATTTTAGAATATGTCATTTGGAATCCACTACTAAAATAGAAGGTTCTAGAAAACATGTTAGAAGTCGTTGTAAAATTAGAAGAATCCAAAAATGGTAGTCCAACTTATAGGAGGCATAACTTTTGATCTAGATCATTTACATTTCTAGAAAGCTCTCCAAGTTCTCTATAGGCTTATGAATGAGCTTTCTTCATACCCCATTTTTTGAGCCCGTATGAGGTCTGACTTTGAAGTGCTCTTAGGATGTCTCCAGGCAACTTAAAACTACAATAATTTTCAAACCGTAAAGCCTTTTTACCTGATTTTTTTTCTAGAGTACTTTAAATTACAATTATAATCATCCCTCCAACTTAAACCCTCTAATTCATTATAATTATGGTTCAATTAAAAAATAACCTATTTTTTATATTGACACATATCCCAAGGTGCTCAAAAACTCTAACCTAGAAAACTAGTAGTGAAGCTATGAGAGTTAGAATCTTTATTTGACCCAAATAGGTATCCAAAAATGAAAACACTTTAAATAGAAACTAACACTAAGCATAATTTTGGGTGATACAGGATTACCCTTACACCACTGGATGCTCCTGCACCACTGCTTATGTGTACTTGATGTATATGTGTATATTGCTTGTGCATTGTTACTTTGATGTTGTTTAATTTTATTTTATTTTTTAAATCAGTAAACATTGTAACATTTTAGGTTTATTTCAATTGGGTTCTCAAGTAGGGCATTACACTTAAAGGGTGAACAAGAAATCAAAGATGAAGAGTATGAATGCCAACCAAAATAGAGGTCTAAACCAAAGATTTGTAATCTACAAGTGAGTTGTTTTAGTTATTAGATCGTCCTACATACTACATTCTAACAATTGGTATTAGAGCTATTGGTGCTTGTGAGGAAATATTTTGAAGGTACTAGAAGTTAAAGATCAAGATGTACAGAAAGGAGGTACTCAAGCTTAACAAGGAAAACTTTCGTACATGGAAAAGTTTGATGAAGTTGTATCTAGGAGGACTTGGAGATTTTGCAATATCAACTATAACTACTGATGTTGTGAAAGTAATTGGAGCTATGATTTCACAACAATTGAAAGATAAGAAATAACACAATCAGACAATGTTGGAGATTGCATCTGCCCTAAGCTATTCAGAGTTTGATGGCATCAAAGAGTGTAATACTTCCAAACAGACGTTGGATGCCCTAAAGAAGATCTATGGAGGAGATAAGAATGTTCTAAGAGTCAAATATGAAAGTCTTAGAGGAAAATTGGATGATATGAAAATGTAAGAAGGGGAGAATATAGTCTAGTATTGTGCTAGAGTCAAAGAAGTTGTTAATGTCATCATAGGATCAAATGGAATTAGTGAACAAATTGTTGAGAACCCTATTGCCTATCTATGTTATTAGAATTTTTTTCTATACAAGAACTAAGATGTACTCCTGGTAATAATCTAACCTTTGAAGGACTAGTTAGTAGACTCACTACTTTTGAGCTTTCAAACTTTGATAATTTCAAATTTGAGAATGTTGAATCTACTTTCAAAGCTAAACTAACATTGAAAGAGCCAAAGGAAAGGAATAAGAAAAAAGGCCAAACATGTTGCTAGTGATAGTGATACAGATGAAGATGATGTCGAAGAACTTCAAGCATTGTTGGCTAGGAGATTTCATAGAGGCAAAGGAAAATACAAAGGTATGTTACCTATCATATATTTCAATTGTAATAAAGTTGGTCTTATTGCAACAAGGTGTCCTAAGAAGTCAAAAAACTTAAGTGGAGACAAATATAGAGGTAAAAGTGACAAGAGTGGCAAATACTACAAAGATAAAGGAAAGAAAGCTTGCTACATTGTTGAAGAGGAATCCAATGAAGAATCAGATGATCATGATGATGAAGTTGTATATGTTGCTATGAAAGATGATTATGATGAAGATGAGGCAACTTCATTAGCATCTTATGTGAACAAAAGTGATAGATGGATCATTGATAGTGGTTTTTCTAATCACATGATTGGAGACAAGAGTAAGTTCAAATCCCTTGTGCATTATAATGGAAATAGTGTTAGATTTGGTAATGATGCACCCTATCTAATAAAAGGAAAAGGATCAATAAGACTAATAGACAAGATCACATGTGACAATTCTTATTATGTGGAAGGACTTCACTATAATCTATTGAGTGTGTCACAATTGAATAGTTCAAGATGTAAGGTTGAATTTGGAAACATAAGGGCTAAGATTAATGGTGTGATGGTGAACTTATTGGAGTGGTGATTAGACTAGAGGTACTCTATTTTATCTCAACATAAGTGAAGCTACTTGCCTTGTTGTACAATTTTATGGTTTGTGGCTATGGCACAAAAGATAATGTCATGTAAATTTTGACAACTTGGTTAGTATCAGTAAGATGAAGAGAGTCATAGGTTTGACAAAACTGAAGAAACTTGATAATGTGATTTGCAAATGATGTCAGTTAGGCAAAATGACAAAGTCTAGTTTTAAGAGTAAGACTTATACTTCAAATGAAATTTTGGAATTAGTTTGTACTGTTCTATGTCGACCAATTAATGTGCAAAGCTATAAAGATGACAAATATTTATTTTATTTGTTGATGATTATTCTAGAATAATGACAATTATATTTTTTAGAGAGAAATCTGATGCTTTTCAAATGTTTAAGTGCTACTTGGCAAGAGTTGAAAAGGAAATTGGTAAAATTTTAAAGTGTTTGAGATTTGACAGAGATGGAGAGTATACATCAAATGAATTTGAATTTGAAGTTGTTAGTATAGTTGTCTATACCTTGAACCAAGTGTAATTGAAGAAAGGTACAAATATAACACCTTTTAAATTATGGTATGGGCACTCACCCAACGTCAAACATTTTAAGGTATTTGGAAGAAAGTGTTATATTCCAAACGACAATAGGAAAGGTAAACTTGATGCTAAAAGAGAATAAGGTATATTCCTTGGTTATTCCATAAGAAGTAAAGCTTATGATTGTTTAAATATTAACACTAATAAAGTTGTGGAAAGTGGAAATGTAAAAGTTGATGAATATACAAAAATACATGAAGAAGAACAAAAGAAGGATCTCGAAGATTACAAAACATTTGTGCACTACTATGTGTAGAGCTGTAAAACTAGTGCTTAAAGGAATATAATGAATAATCAAAACATTCAAAACAATAGATTTAACTCACATATATGATTAGACAAAAGAGAATTAAAATACCAAAAAAGCCTAAAAATATGCAAACCTCTTAAACAAAGCAATCTTCCCTTTGATGTGTAGATGTGTATGTAAGATGTGATGTGTGTCCAATGACGTCGCTCAATCTTTAATGGAGGATATGATTCAAAATGGATTTGTGGATGGATTTTTCCATTATGATGGTATTTTGATAGTTCTTAGTCTCTCAAAATAGCATTATAACATTAGCATAGAAGTGGATGATATTGTGAAGGGAGAGGGTTTCATTTATAGGCCAAGGGATAGTGAGATGGAGAGTTAGGATGCAAGGAAGGGGAAATTCATTAAAGAGGGCTAGGATGCAAGGAGAAGAGAGCACATGGATTGTGCTTCTTTAAAGCTCTAGCCTTCTGACAAGTGTCACAAAGGGATTGGATAGGGAAGATGGTCAAGATAGGTGGTTAGAGGAAATTATGAGGGAAGAAAAAGGGGGGGATGAGTATGGAAAATAGGTGTAAAAAGTCTTTAAAGAGCCTTTAAAGCTCTTGAATAGGAATGCAAGACTTTAAGGGTGGAACTTTGACTTTGGTTCGGTTTAAGACTTTCTTAACCCTTGGTTAAAGTTGTGCACATGCTTAAGGAAGGGATTAGGCTTAGCTTAGGACGAGATTAAGAGGCAAGTGGTTTGGGTAGGTCAAGTCTTTATTTGAATATATTAAAAGAGGATGTTAAGTCTTTGTTTGAATATTAAAATGGTTGGTGGGTGGAAGTTGTGACTTTAAAATGGAGGATGAAGTCTTTGTTTTGAATATTAAAATGGGAGGTGGGTGGAAGTCTTGACTTTGGCTTGGGTTAGGAATTCTTAATCTAGGATTAAGGTTGTGCACATGGTTAGAGTGAGGATTAGGCTTGGATTAGAGGGGGATTAGGGGGCAAGTGACTTAGATTTGACGGGATGGGTTAGTTAGGTGGCTAAGTGAGGTATGTGTGAATGGGTTGGATTAGAGGCTTTTAAGATTTTAGATATTTTATTAAATAATTTATTTAATAAAATGGGGATATAGAACTAAATTGAATAGATTTGAGGATTTATTCAATTTAATAGAGGAATAGGGATTTAATTGATAAATTGATTTTGGGTGATCTTTTAATTTTATCAATTGGACTATAGTTAATTAAATTAACTAATTAACTAGGGGATGACAATAGATTAATTAAATATTAAATACTTAATTAATGATTCCTTAGGAGATGACTAAATAGGATTACTTAAGTGATGTAATCATATTTAGGTGTCTACACTATGAAGGCACAACTGCTAATGATTTTGAAAACTAATTTATTAATCAACAAGAATTAGTGATTGTCAAGTCACATACAATGGATGTTGAGTTGCATTCAGAAGTCAAATTGCAATCTAATGTCGAGAACATATTACAAGAGAGGAATGTTGAGTTACTTGACAAAGATGTACATGGTGAGATTGGAATTAAACTTCATGAGTGTACACTAAGAAAGTATCCCACTCTAAACCCTTCTATCCAAGGGATTCCATTAGTTCAGAATGCTTGGATGTCGACTTGGAGCTCCCTATCCATGGAGTGCAAGAGAGTTTATTTCAAGTACAAGGGCTCTCAACTGAGCCTTTGGAATACTCTTCTTGCTAGTAAACCATGCAATGGGAGGTTCCAAAGATGAGATGCAAGAGTGCAAATGTCCACAGGGAGTTCCTCAATGATGCAATGCAAAATGGAAGCTAAGCTAGAATGAGAATGCAAAATGTAGCTATTCTAAGAAATATGCAAGTTTTTACAAATCCCACTATTATGCTATGTTATTTAAACTATTGTAAAGAAGCTACATTAACATGTAACTGTGCTAAAATGCTATATGCTAAAATGTCATGGATGAGAGAATGTAGACAAGAAATAGAAGTTCTCCACAAAGAGCTATCAAGAATTTGAATGGTAAACCTGCAGCATAACAATACTCAAAAGTGTGGATCCTTTGAGGGGGAAAGCTCTCTCCCTTTTAAAGTCATACGAATGGTAGAGATCAAGGTGAAAATGATGGATGATCAATGGTGGAGTTTGAAAGGAGGAGAAATCCATCTACACACACAAGTCAACCAATAGAATATAAGTTGACTTTCCATATGAGACAAAAGTCACAAAGCCTTTTCTTTTAATTTGAAAATTAGAAAAAGGTCTTTATGTGTGCACTTTAAGTAGGTTAGAAGAATGGGGTCTTTTACTTAATTAAAAGGGGACATGTTCTTTTAATCAAACAATTAACTTAGGATAGCATAGTCAAATTATAGGTTATAATCAAATTAATTGATTATTAGCAATTTGGTTTAGGTAAATAATTAATTAAATTAGCCAAAATGTTGAGAAGGGGCTAATAGTCTAGATGACCACTTTTAGGTGATTACATTTGCCCCTCTTTGATTAATGTGTAATCAATCTAGGAACACTTTTCGTCAAAGAAAATAGAAGCCAAGTAGGTAGCGATAGATATAGATATCTAATTCCAAAGAACAAAATACAGAGAGAGATAACACATCCTAAATGTATAGCCTGAAAGTAGTAGTACTGAACATTAGGAAAAATAAAATGTTAGAATTCAAGAAGAATGCTAACACCTAGCAAAGTAGATAGATCAAGAGAAAATGAAAAGATCAAACAAATGCTCCTAAGAAATAGATAGCTATAGTAGGTGATGATAGAGTATTTATGCCCCCTCGGGATCAAAATTGAAATGAGATAAGGGGATGCAGAAATGAGAAAGATATGAGCAAATCAACATATAGCAATGTCCAAGATGACAGATAGATGATTAGAACTAAAGAGTGACTATTAAGGAATGATAGAGTGCCCCAGTTTGACTAGAGTTGACCACGAATGATACAACATTAAAAGTAGGTCAAATCAAGTAGAAAGATGATTTTAGACATGAAAAGATGAATTTGAGTAAATATGAAGCATGGAAATGATGAGGACATGAAGAAATGAAGATGCCCTAGTGAGGATTCAGAGATTATACCTTAGAAGGTCAGCTAACTACTTAGAAGAAGGTAAAAATTTAAAATGGACTTTTGATCATCAAGATGAACTCAGATTTCGATTTCAATCCTGAAAATAGATCCAAGACATTGAAATTAGCCAAGGATGCAATTTTTCTAGAATTTTGAGGAGTTTGAAAATTAGGTCAAAATGAGGTCAGAGGTTATAAAAGGGTCCCAAGTGTCATTTTCAAATCATTTTGTCTTTTGTGATTTTTTGAGAGCTTGTGAATGGTCAAGAGAGAGCATCATGGCTTTGGCGAACATTCCAAATCACCGACACCATTTCAAGCATAGTCGGTTGCACAACCAACCAAACCACTATGGGGTGCCTATAAGTAAATACTTTTTTGTCATTTTTTGAGCTTTTGTGTAATTTTTTGCATGTTTTTAGAGGTAGAATATGGAATATTGGGTGATATTTTAAAATTATCGCATGGGTACTTTATAAAGTATCGTGCGATATTTCACACCAAAAAATTTATCACACGAGTAGTTTTAGGTACGTTGTATGGGACACACCCATTTGTTGCCTGGACCGATGTAAAATATCACATGACAAAATTGTATCACACCAGTTCAGAAAAAGTATCGCACGATATCATTCTAGCATTTTATGTCACCTGCATGTAGAAAGAAGTGTCACACAGCCTATTTTTGAGCATTTTTTATTGATTTTTGCATTGTGATCATGTTTGTGATGCGTTATTGATGTTTGTGTATCATGTGTTTGTAGGATGTGTTTCCAGTGCTTCTCATCAGAGCCCCCAAAGTGGTGGGGTTGCAGGTTGTTCAACATTTGACTAATGATGAGCTTGTTGCTATATCGAATACGGGGTTGAGATGGGTTATACGAATGCCCCATAGATGGGTGAACCATGGGTTGCTAACTGCACTTGCTAAGCAATGGCATAGTGAGAATAACACTTTCCATCTACCAACTGGAAAGACCTCAATCACACTAGAGGATGTGTATCAAATTCTTTGAGTGCTTTATTATAGTTATCTAGTAAGTTGTACATTTGATTGCTTTGTCATGTTTTTGCAAGTTTTGATATTGATGTAAGGTGTACTAATGTCAGATTTGGTTTTATGTCATAGGTGTACTATGATTAGACCCCGACAGAGGGGCAAGCAGCAATGCAGTAGATGTTCCAAGATGTTACCATCCTAGATTGCCATCTAAATTAGGAGTGAATCATCAATGAGTATGGTACAGACTACCCTCTACTGAGTTTATTATGTTCTTTGGTAGCTAAGGCCTTCGTGACTAATAGGAGCCAGAAGGGTTTCCCACTAGGATGGGGCAGACTGGTGGTAGATTTGATTGCAAAGTCATGTAGGATGGCATGGGAGCTAGTGATACTGGCAGATATGTATCATGAGTTGCATGAGATAGTGTATGATAGTGGTCACTCCTAGGCATGTGGGGAAAAACTGGCATAGATCTAGGCTTGGGAGCACATTGTTGTGATCTAACCACAGGTGCAGCCATGGGAGCAGAGCCAGCCATACATTTTTGGGTATACAGGTTTTGTCCCACAGACTCATAGTGGGGATGTGACATACTATCGATGCATTTTTGATGAGCTAACAATGTTTACATGGTGGCCATATCGAGAGTGCCACGGATGGTCAGATGCCTAGGAGTCGAAGTATATGCATTATAGCATAACATTACTTGGTAGACACTTGGAGATCATGGAGAGGTTTGTGATCAGCTGGGTATGGTGGTAGTTTGCAGAGCGACAGGTGATATTAGTGGAGACCACCACCTATACTCACTTTCACTCTAATGAGGCATGGGGATGGTTGCCTATGCTGGATTATCAAATAGTGGTGCAAGATATAGCAGCCCTAGTGCAGACTCCTTGGGATTATCCCCCAAATGTGGTAGATGCAGGAGCAGACCCAACTTATTTATATGAGATGTAGAGACATCCATTTCCACATTCTACTAAGCCAAATGCACTACCCACAATAGGGAGACATGGAGGAGGTAGAGGCGGAGACAGTGAAGGGAGACAGATGGAGGTTAGGGAGGGTTCTTGATCTAGGAGAAGGAGGACATGGGCACAAGCCACTAGGGAGGAGGAGGAGGTGTCGTTGAGGCGACGACGAGTGGTGCAGGTGGAGGTGTAAGCAGAGTAGCCAGCTAGGGGAGATGATGACCATTAGGTGAGGATCCACACCCTAGACACAAAGCTACAAGTGGCCTAAGTTACTATTGTAGTGCGAGATTAGCAGCTCATGGATGGGCAGGCATGAGGAGATGAGCTCTGCAGGGAGTGAGATACTGCAAGGTGAGAGGCGTCACATCATGGTGCATGTGTTGCATGTTGTTATGCTACCTACAGGGGTGTGGTGCCACTAGGGTAGGGACTTTCTGACTATTTAGAGTGGGAAAGAAAGTCAGAAGGTGCAATACAACCGCCAAATAGGAGATAGGCTCTGCCCCTAGGGCCACCATCGGCTGGAGCGGGTGCGAGTTAGTCATAGCTTGATTGTGATAGTTTTGATAATTTTGGTTGTACTCCATGTATTTTTGAGACAAATATCCATATTTTGAATCTCACATTTGTATATATGTACTATGGCACATTGAGATATATATATATATATATATATATATATATATATATGAGATATCAGATTTTGATCAATAAATTTGTGCACTTGTCTCATTTTGATGGATGTTTAAGCATTTTAAGTTTTCATGTGATGTTTCAATTTATGTTTCTTTCTCATGTATGTGTTGCTTTGATGTTTATATGTTTATATGCTCATGTATCTCTCTCATGTATGATGTTTTAGCTCTCATGTGTATGATATAGACTTATAGTTTTGAAAACATGTGACACTTGGATAGATTGAATGTGATGTTTAGATTAACCCCTTGTGATGATAGGAGAGCACGATAGAGATGAAGCAAAAGCTCAAGAAGGTGAAAAGACACGATAAAGAAGAAAGCAAAAAAAGATGTGAAAGCAGTTAGCTAATATGTTTGCAAAAAGGATGAAGAGAGAGCTCTCCACATATGCATGAATGCAAAACTAGACTAGAGAATGAACCTATAATGCAAGCTAATATGCAAAGTGGTTTACCAACAAGAAACATATAACATTTAGACTCTTATTTCATCATTAAGCATTTATTAGGGACATCATGAAATCATAAAACCATCACTAGTATAACTATGAGAATATGAATATGATCAATATTAGATAGGTATGTAGAAATCCAATCTAAGCATCAAAGACATATAAGTCAAGATGACTACATGATTAGATTCCCTAAGTTTAGCATAGCAAGCTTACACCTGTATCAAGACATAAGCACCAAGATAACCCCCGAATGCAGTCTTGCAAAATAGTCAAGGATGATACATTTATAAGTCAAAGTGTCAAATAGGACAAGCATGAATTCTTAAAACACTATAGACAAATAAAGTATACCCACAAGCAAAAATCAAGAAAACATGCCCCATGCCCCCAATCTTCTAGTCCATCACATCCTTGAAAGACTATTAGGGAGGGAACATATAGCAAAGACATCATCATAGACAACACACAAAGTAGATAAAGATTAGCATAGCTCAATTGTTTAAGTGTTTAGGTGCATGTGTGTAAGTCACTTGGCCATTTCTTCAAGACTTGATTTTGATAGTGAGAAATATCATGACATTAGAGACTGTAGGTAAACTATCTAAAAAGTGTTGAGAAACACTTGATGTCAAGTTGAGGGGGGGGGGGGGGGGGGTAGTGTTGAGAAACATTGTTTTGTGAGTTGCCAAAGAAACCCTAATGCACAAGGACACTTTAATAGGCTAAGTAGCTATGCCCCCAACATGAGGACAAGAAATAATCCCAAGCTAGGAAATGTGTTGCAAAGTGGGTGATTGCGACTAATAGACATAGGTGCAAGGGTCTCAAGTAGTGCCTGTTTCTAGGTTTTCACCACTTGGCATATTTTTTCATGACTTTTTTCTTTTTTTTTTGGATTTTTTTTATTTTTTATTTTTTTTGGTGATACATCAAAGTGCCTATTGCTAGGTTTTCACGAAGATGATCACTTTTTTAGGACATTTTCTGATTTTTAGGATTTTTTTAGGATCAATAAGTATGTACAAGATAACTAAGTGGTGAGCCTCTAAGCATAAAACTTCTTCAAATGTAGGACATTAATAGGCTCAGCAAGTTCTTCGCCTTTAGGAGTAGACAGCTGATAAGCACCAGACCCAAATACTGATATGATACTGTATGGGCCCAACCAGTTAGGTTCAAACTTGCCCTTCTATTCTCTATGCTGCTGATTTTTTGGATTCTCTTCAAGCACAAGTTCACCTACTTGAAACTCGCGTGGGTGAACTTTCTTGTTAAATTGAGTAGACATGCACTGCTGATAAGCCCTCATGTGATCGAAAGTAGCCTTACAACATTCATCAAGAGTTTCTAATTCCTGTAGTCACATAGCTCTATGGTCTTCATCAGTTATCAACCCATGTAAGGAGACTCGTAAGGAGGGGATCTCTACTTCTAATGGGAAGATGCCCTCAAAGCCATAAACTAGAGAAAAGGGTGTAGCCCCTGTAGGAGTGCGAATGGTAGTTCTATAGGCCCAAAGTGTTAGATTTATCTATAGGTGCCAATTTTTCCTAGACTTGTGAACCATGTGGTGTAAGATTTTCAACAATGTTTTGTTGGAGGCCTTAACTTGGTCGTTCCCTTGAGAGTAGTAAATAGAGGAATAATATTGTTTGATTCAAAATTTCTTGCATAGCTATTTGAGGTCCTTATTCTTGAACTAATGGAGGAAGGAATACCATACCAACAAATGATGTGATTTAGTATAAACAAGGCAACATGTTTGTCTGCAGCAGCACAACATCAACCCATTTGGTGAAATACTCAGTTGTTGTAATGGCGAACTTGTGACCACTAGATGAACTTGGGTGAATTTTTCCTACCAAGTGTTAGATTATGGTGACTGATCAGGAAAGTATTGTACATACTTCATAAAAAAAATTTGGCCGTGGCCGACATGGTAGCCAACATATGGCCGACATGTTGTAACCCTAAAACAAATAAAATACTTGTATAAAAGGGTTTAGGGTTAGGTATTTTTCATTATGTCGTGATGCAAAATTGGTTCTTGCGGCGATATTGAGCTGTAAGGAATTACGGATTGTAATCAAGTTGTAATCACTGGATTGTAATAAGATCAGACTTGCTGTTTGGTGGACGTAGCCCAGGGATTGGGTGAACCACGTTAAATCTTGGTGCCTTGTGTTCATTTCTGTGTGATCTATTATTTTCTATTATTGATTATATTTGCATATAGTTTTTATTTCTGTCCGTGGTTTATCCTAACACCAAGTTGAAGGCCATTGTTGAAATGGCCAATATGTCATAGAGGGAATCAACTCATATCGAGGAGCACGAATTAAGTTAACATGAAGTTGACATTTATGATAGGACTTGGCATAACCCACCCTAAGTAGTTTTTGAGCAAGTGCATGGCCATTAGAATGTGCCCCACAAATGTCATCGTGGACTTTGGCTAGTGCCTTTTCGAACTCTTCTAGTTCTAAATGCCTAAGCAATGTTTCATCTAGACTCTTCCTATACAAGTCACTAGAGACCAAAGTGTAATATGAAGCATTGCAAAAGAATTGGCATTTTTGGTTGTGCATGAGGTTTTCATGAATAACTTGATCACATAGGTAAGAGAAGATATCCGCATAGCAGGAGGAATCGTGACCTACAACAGTGTAGATCACTTGGTTATCTGAGGAATCATAGGTGGGATGATGCAGTTCTTCCACCAGGAACTCAAATCATGATTCATGTTCTTGTAGTTGGAGGATAGATGCTAGAGTGGCCATAGCATCAACAAACTTGTTTTCTACTCTAGGAATTTTTTGGAATGTCACAAAAGTGAAATAGTTCCTTAGAGCATCTATCAACTTTTTGTAAGGTATCAACTTGTCATCCTTTATTTGATATTCATTGCTCACTTGGTTGATAATAAGTTGAGAATCTCCATAGATGTGTAATTCAGTTATTCCCCATTCAAGGGCCATTTTAATCCCATTTTTTAGTGCCTCATATTCTGCAATGTTATTTGTACAAGGGAATAAGAGTTTGTAAGATTTGGGGATTGTATATCCATGAGAGGAAACAAACAAGACACTTGCTTTAGCTCCATTCTATGTATGAGAACCATCAAATAACATTTTCCAAGTTCTCCCAGTGATGTACATAATTGAGACATCTAGAAATTCAACTTGCACGGGTGTTGTATCCTCTAGTGGAAAATTGGCCAATTGGTCAGCTCTAGCTTGTTCTATGATGGCTTTACGTTTGACATAGTGAGTGTCAAATTCTGAAAGAATCATCATCCATTTAGCTAGATGACCAGTAAGTGCAACTTTTCTCAACAAATATTTCAAAGGATCAATTTTAGCAATTAGGTGAACTATATGTGCCAACATGTAATGTCGGAGTTTTTGAGAAGCAAAGACCACTGCAAGACATGCTTTCTCGATGCTGGTGTAGTTCATTTCATAAGAAACCAAAGTTCAACTAATGTAATATATAGCTCGTTCTTTACCAATCTCATCACTTTGGGCTAATAGTGCTCCTAGAGAAGAAGTTGTAGCTAAGATATACAAGATCAAAGGTTTTCTTGGAATAGGTGGCATCAAAAATAGAGGTTTTGCCAAGTACCCTTTTATTTGGTCTATACTTTGTTGACACTTGTCATTCTAGATATGAGTAGAGCCTTTATGCAAATTCTTGTTAAAAGGTTGAGCTTTATCAACCAAATGAGAAATAAATCTTCTTATGGATTGTAGATGTCCTTGTAGACTTCTAAGTTGGCTAATATTTCTTGGAGGCATTTCCATGATAGCCTTGACCTTTTCAGGATCAACCTCAATACCTTTTGTTGAGATAATGTAGCCTAGCAATTTTCTAGAAATGACACCAAAGGCACGCTTTTTGGGTTTAGCCTAAGTTGAAATTGTTCCATACGATCCAATATCAAGCTAAGGTCTTCAAGATGTGTGTCTCATTTTCTAGATTTTGCCAGTGTGTCATCAACATAGTCTTCCATATTTTTATGCATCATATCATGAAATATGGTGGTCATTGCTCTTTGATAGTTAACATCGGCATTCTTGAGTCCAAAAGGCATGACATTCTAATAGAAAGCACCCCATGCACATGTAAAGGTTGTCTTCTCTTGATTAGATGGAGCTAGCTTAATTTGGTTATACCCAAAAAATCCATCCATGGGGGAGTACATTTCATAACCCCCAGTCATGTCCATTATCATATCAATGTTTGGTAGTGGAAAGTCATCCTTGGGGCATGCTTTGTTAAGGTCTCTAAAATCAGTACAAACTTAAATAGTTCTATCATGTTTAGATATAGGTACGATGTTGGAAATCCATTATGCATAGTCAATAGCTCTAATAAAGTTTGCACTCAAGAGGTTTTCTAATTCTACTTTCACCAATAAGGCTAAATATGGATGCATCTTTCTCAGTTTTTGTTTAACAGGTTTGATATCAGGAGAGATAAACAAATGATGCATGATAAGATCTGTGTCAAGCCCAGGCATATCTGAGTACGTACATGTGAAATTGAGTTTTTTTGTCTTGAAACAATTTGGTAAATTTTTATTTTTCCTCGGTTGATAATGATTGAGCCACATGAATAATTTTAGGAGATTCCTTTGTCCCCAAGTTGATAGGTTGTGTAGGTTCGATAAGAAATGAAGATCTGTCTTCAAAATAGCTCAGCAGACTACCAAGTACCTTATCCATAGGTGCCTCAGGGAGGTTTTCACCATTAGATACACCTTTAATTTTACTATTTCTAGGTTTAGATAGTGCCACAATGTGGTTTTCACCATCTGATCATTTTTTCTTCTTTTAATTTTATGACTAAGGTACTTGATATATTATTCCATCATATGAACCGTGGGTTCACTAGTGGAAGAAGTGACAGGTTCAATGACATTTAAGTAACAAGTGATCTCATAGTCATTTTGGAAAGACTATATTTCAGGTCTTTGATGTTGAATGGACCAATCTATGAGATCAGGATGGATCAACGAGAGTGAGGTGAAAGCTTCAAGGTTGGTGATGCGAAAAGAGTCATCTTTAGTCACATGCGAAGTGGAGCCTATAGTGAATGTCACAAAGGAGTCCAGATCAGGAATAGACCTAAAGGGACCAGAGTGATCCACTAAAGCATTTTGTGAGCCAAACTCATCTAACCCAATACTAGACTCTTCAACTACATTCGATTGAGTTAGGTAGGCGCGAATAACATCCACTCCTAGTTCACAAGAGGTGTCTGACAAGTTTTCCCATTCACACTCCTAAGAGTCTGTACTCTAATCTCTAGCAATTAGATGAGCAATATTTTGTATAATTCATCCTCTATTCAAGTCTTCATGGTCAGATTCATCTTGTTCTAGCTTTCAAGAGGTGGAAGCTTCAACATCATCATTGGTAATTAGTGTTTGTTCTCCCTAGAGAAGAGAAGTTGTAAGCATAAAGTCATCATCTTACAAAGTGGCAGCAACAAAGAGAGGATTGTCATCTTCTGATTCATTAGATATGGGTGTGTTTTGATCAAATGTTGGTATATCATCCTCGAACTCAAATCCTAGGCCAGCAGTATCTCAAGTATCACAACCTTGAGTATGACTTAAAGGTTCAATTAGAGCTTTCTTATTACTAGTTAAGGACCTGCGGCCTTGATAGCCCATGTTTGCAAGCATTTTATATCCCTTTCTGTAACATTTAGGAGAAATGGGAGTAGTGACAATGACGTCCTCCTCATCTTCCTCTTCCCTATATATCCAATCTTCAATTGCTTGTTCTTCTTTTTATGCATCTAGGGGAACTGAGGACTACGCAAAAATGCCAAAAATGTCATGGTGGAAGTAGAAGGCTTCTTTTTAGTAGACAGTTTCCCATAAGACTAAGGGGAAATAGGTACAGTAGCAATGGAGTCTAGAGTGTATGCACCCATACCAAGGCTCATCATTTTCAATTTTTTTTCACACTTTGTAAAGGACGGTGTCAACTCATGAGAAGAGCGATTATGTGGAACCAATGTTTTAGCAATAGATAATGTGTTAATAGACATGGAGTTGTTGCTAGGGACAATGATTTTAGTACCATTAAAAGGGAACTTGATACACTGATGATATGTAAAGGGTATTGCTTTCATGTCATGAATCCATGGTCATCCCAACAACAAATTGTATGCAAGTGGTATGTCTAAGACTTGGAAAATGACATTGTTCTCAATTAGACCAACTCTGATTGGAAGCACAATTAGACCTTTGGAAGGTTGTTCAACCTCATCATAGGCTTTTATAGTGATCTTGCGTCTAGGGTCGATGGCAAATTCAAACATGCCCAATTGTTGAATCATGTTGAATGAAATTATGTTTAATCCTGCACCATTGTCTATCAAGACTCGATGAACACAAATGCTGAAGATTTGGACTTTGACATGAAGAGTAAGGTTGTGGAGATGACTGAGAGCTCAATCATCTTTTTTGGAAAAGGTGAGGTAGTGAGGTGAAGAGATATGGTTCACCATAGCTTGGAATCATTCTACATCAATATTCATGGTAATGTTGGCAAAATGTAAAGCTTTTTCGAGGATATCCTGTGTAAAGGGGATAATTCTATTTCATGGTAACGTTGGCAGAATGTAAAGCTTTTTCAAGGATATCCTGTGTAAAGGGGATAATTCTAACAACTCAAAAATGGAAATTTGAGTCAAGGTACATTGTAGTTGGCTAACAAGGTCATAGTTGGAGATTTTGGAAGTAGTTGGTTGTTTAGAAGATTAAGCATTCTTAGGATCATGAGCAACTTTTAGGACAACCTTATATTGCCCGCTAGTGACAGTATTAAGCAGTTCACTTTGTGAAGAGGAAGATTCAACCACTTGGAGAACCACCTTAGGTCTAGAGTCAATATGGTGTTGAGGAACATTGCATGTTTTTAGGAAAAATTTGGGTTGTTCATCTTTAGGTCAATTTTCATCATTAAAACTTTTCATGCATAAATACTCAACGGGCTCAAGCATGCCTATAACATTGTTTGTGTCAGCATAAGCATAGCTGATCTCGGCATCATGACTCTTTTTAGTAGCTTTGGAGGTTTAACCTTTCTCGTATTTTGGCAAGGGTTATTTAAAAGCTTTATGGTCAACATTTTTGACAAGGCTATCTATGACAACTTTACCTTCCTCAATGATATCTTGAATTGCGTCTTTGAGCTTGAAATAGTTTTTTGTGTTGTGACCCTTGTTTCAGTGATAATTGCAACTATGATCCTCTCTCCACCACGGGGGTTTAACAGGTGGATCATGGGGTTGGGAATTATCTGGTAAAGTAACTAGCTTGTTTGCAATTAAAGTTTTTAAGACCACTTCGTAAGGCTCAACCATTGGTGTATAAACATGTCATTTTTTGGTAAACTTAGAGCTCTTGTCAAATGTTTGTGGTTTTGCATTTTCTTGTTGTTTTATAGCATAGATGATAGTAGAAAGGTTAAACGTAGGTTCCTTGGTCTTAGGAGTGTCCACTACTCTGTCATTGACAACATACTTGTTTTTATTCCAAGGTTTGCCTTTGTCTTTACCATTTCCATTATTTTTGTCTTTGTTTATAACAATGTTACCCTTTTTTATAGAAACATCCTCAATGTGATACACACTCTCAACCATGGCGTTGAAGGATGTGAATAATTGTTTTCTTAGATCAAAGTATAGCTCTGGTACAAGTGTATTGACAAAAAGTCAAATTTTTCAGCCTTAGGAAGTTGTTGAGGGTACCGAGAGTATAAGGATAAGATATGTTGCAAAAGGTTCTCCCAGTTTTTGTTTGATGTTGCATAAGTCCAACGTAGTTACAGGATGTTAAATGTTGTAGGAGCATTGTTGGATAAAGCATTGTGCAAGTTTACCAAATGTTTTAAGATGGAGACTCAATTTTGTGAACCATTCCATAACTTGCCCTCTTAGACTCCTAGGAAGCAGATGCATAAGAAAGGTGTCTTCATGCATAAAATCCATACTAATAGCATAATAATGCCTCACATGATCATGAGGGTCACCATTTCCATCGTATTTATCATACTTAGGAACCTCTATATCCTTAGGAAATGGTAGAATGTATAGACTCCTATCAAATGGAAGAGCACATATCGATTCAACAAATGAAGTTTTAGGTGGCTCTTTTGAAGTTTGCAATTGTGTAAATTGTTTCCTTAGTTCTTGTATTTCTTCCTTTAAGATTTCAACTTCGGTGGGTTCTCATTTTTGAATTATGCATTCCACATCAAAATCTTGAGGGAGTTTTCATCCCCTTACTGCCATGTATCAAAAGTATTGGTCTTTGTTGTCCTCTAAAGCTCTAAGCATTAGTTTTTGAGCAAAACCATCTTGTTGGAGTTTTACAAAATCTTCGCTAGTTACTTCTTCATCACGGGAAGGGCATATGCACCCACAGTGACTCTAGGAGTTCTTGGAGGTGTGTTTTTGCTATCATTACCATTAAAAGGATTTCAAGAGCAAGTCCCCCTATTCCCTTCATGGCGAGTATGGTTGTCATTTTCAGCTCATTGATGTTTTTTTTCCCTAGCATTCATGGCTTCTAGGATCTTTTGATTTTTATGCACCTGTTCTTCTAAGCGACGTTGGACTTCATCAGGGTGCACCATGGTGACCAAACTATTTTCACCCTTAGGTGTCTCATAGAGTGTACTGAATGGATTTTCAAAGTTGTAAAGCAGATTATGTCAAATGTTGGTTGTTTGTGTTTGAGTAGATTCAAGGTCCTCCACACAAGGTTGCCTGCGAGGAAGCCTAGGTGGTGTTTCTAGTTGCTTGAAGACAAAAAGGGTATGACTACCGTTACCAACTTGAAATCTAGTTGCAACTAGCATGTAAGGATTTGTCTTTGCTTAATAAGACAAGAAAAGTGTGCCAAATTTGAAGCTTTTACAATCAAGATTAGTCACTTGTCAAAGTATAACGGATGGCTTGTCAAATAGTGCTCAAGAACTTACAACACTAGTGACTCAAGTCGAGCGCACGAGCAAGAAGCTCAATAGCAAATAGCTAGAACAGAACGGTATCTAGATTTTGACAAGTGATTCATCAGTACATTTCAAGACTTACATCTATCAAACTAAACCCATCTTTTTGACTTTGGATAGCTCCTGACATACAAATGTGCAACCAAGACTAGGAAAGACTAAAGTGACAAAACCCTAGATCAAAAAAATCAGAACACAGATCCTATTTTGGCAGTAAATAATCTCAGGTGATACTTTCTCAGAAACTAGGCAATAGTAAGATAGCATATTATGTCATACGACACAGTTTAGAACATTTGTGCAATACTTCTCTTCTAAGTGATAGTTCTCGCAAGGCGATGCAATAGATCTTAGTATAGTAAGATGATAAACTTTACAACAAAAGGGTGACACAATTTTAGAAAAAGATTGTCACATGATATTTCTCTAGAGAACGTGCAATAAAGTGCTAGTTTTTGTGCAAAAAGGACCAGTTCTGACTACGAAAGTTTATGTTTTGGTTTAACAATTAGGTAGCTTTCAAATCAATTAGTGTAAGATTTCAGTTTGTGTTGATTATCAACAAGGTTTGAAAATAGTAAGGGTTTTAGCATGTCTCAAACAATTGAACAAGGGTAAATACAACCTTGCCAACACGCATTTGTGATATCATAATAACCTTACTACCAACGTTACCGAGATGTTTGATTTGTAAGAACATTAACACTAGTCAACGCATTTGAAAACTGTAGCCAAGCAATCTACCTTAGAGTCATGGTTCATTACTCAACAACTTGGCCCATGCTTATGCTACTTTGCCTCACACCAAGTAGTCACCCACAAAATATATTGGCTTTGTCATGGAAGTTCCATAAGCACAACCAAGGGATCTGTAAGAATTTTCCTTAGGGCAAAATTCACCCAAGACCAAGGAACTCAAGCACAAGCACAATAGTAGACCAAAAGAGTATGATCAAAATGACGATATGATATTCATTCAAATGTGTGAGTACACTGGGAGCGCTTGTATAAAAAGGCCTCTAGAATGCATAGGAATCACTAACATGATAAGTCATACAACTAGGCGCATGTCCACCAAGTTTGGGTTATCCACCATTAAGCACGTGAGTAAGTGTGATGATGAGAGGATAAGCCTACAAAGGTGTAGCATGCAAAATTATGTTGTAGACACCATGTGCTAAATTAGGAGTGCAAATAACTGTGTTGTCTACATGAAAACTCAGTTAATTATGCAAACTCCAGTGTTGTAGATACCATGTGCTGAATTAGAGTTGCTTACTCCAGTGTTGTCAACATGAAAACTCATAAGAGTACACAAACTCCTAAATGTCTCACCTAAGAAATAATAAAATAATGCACTAACCTAAGTAAACTTAAGTAAAGTGTAATAAGTAAATACTTATTTACACCAATACCCCCCCTTAAGTGCAACTTAGAGAAATGCACTTAAGCTTATGAAAGCTAGAATGAAATGCATAATGGGTCTTGGCTACTAGGCCATGTTAGGTACCCATGTACATAATGCAATGCAATCTCTCATAAAGTGGAGAAAGAGGGAAAACCTCATGGGAAAAACCCTCCCCCAAAAAGAGAGATGAAAAAACTAGATGCATGGATGGATGAAGTAATCAAGACCCCCCATTACAACATACATCAAGTATAGACGATAGAGAAGTATGAGAAGAACACAATCCCAATAGAGGAAAAGGTCCCCCCCCCAAATGTAGATTGTTGATTAGTGATAGATGCTCCAATGTAGAAGTTGATCTAGGACTGTTGAATAATGTTCCTCCCCTTTGGGAGAAACAATATCATAGGTACATATGAGATGCTTCCCCTATGTGTAGAAAGAATCTTGATGATCAATGATGCCTCTGAAACCTGCTCAATTGTCCCTGTGTTGATACTGACTATCGCCCCTTCCAATAATTCTGAAAAGAACAATGTTGGATCTAGCAAGCATGGATGTAGAACCTATCCCAAAGAACCTACTGTCTCCTCAAATGATAAAGAGACCTCCTGCAATTGTTGTACAGAAGGATACACAATCATATCAACCTATGAAGATCAATCACATAGAGAATGGACATGAGCGTTAGAGTGAGCCCTCACAACAACTGAAAAAGGATCTTCTCCATCAAAGAGAAGATGTATATCATTAATGATGTCTCCCAAATCTGCTATGTGTGACTCCATGAACAAACCTGAAATATCTGCTATGTACTCATCCTCTGATGCTGGAGCTGGAAGACAAGGTGTACCTTGTTGTGTTGGACCTATCATTGTGGCAATATATGCATGTGGAATGTGTTGATGTTGTGATCTCTCCCTAAATCTATCAATAGGATCCAACATATCTGAGTCTATTGAATCACTATCGCTGGTGTCACTATTAGTTTCCACTGTGTATGAAGTGCAAAGAGGATTAGAGGATAAGCTAGGTGAAATTTCCTCGAAGTAAACATTCCTCTCTATGAAAATCTCATGTGTCTTAGGATCCATAAGTTTGTATGCCTTAACACCGTCTTCATATCCGATGAAAGCACATGGCCTTGGTGGTGGTGCCTTGCATCCCCTGTAAGATATGTGTGCCCATGCTAGACAATCGAAGACTTTGAAGTGTTTCACAACTAGTTTTCTGCCACACCATGCTTTAAAAGGAGTCTTTCCATCTAAGACATTATGAGGAGACCTATTAAGTATGTGATTGACACTACTTATAGCTTCAACTTCAAGTGTAGGATCTAGAGACTTGGCTTGTATCATGTAACTTGCCATAGACTTAAGAGTTTGTAACCTCAGTGCTGCAACATTTGTCTTATGCAAACTAAATGCTGGTGGATTCTAAAGATCAATACCCTCAAGTTTACAAAATTCTTTAAGTCTTGTTCACATATCTACTTTCATTATCCATCCTAAGAACTTTGATGGCTTTCCTTGATTGTTGTTCAACATGACTCTTGAAGGCTAGAAACTTTTCCAACACTTCATTCTTATGATGAAGAAAGTAGACAAATGTGTAGCATGAAAATTTATCAATGAAAGTGAGTATGTAGTGACACTAGCTTATTGATGTTACTACAAAAGGACCTGATAGTACCATGTGAACCAATTGAAGAACAATTGGTGCTCTTAAAGACTTTCCTTTAGTCAACTTCTCCTCTAGATGCCATAATTTGATTTGTGGATGAGATTGAGTCAACAAGGCATGTGAAGGAGACTTAGGCACAAAGTGTCATGATTAACTTTCCCCACTACAACTAATGAATCATCTTTGAGAGTGTGCACCATTACTGAATTTGGAAGGAACTCAACTTTATTGTCATCTCTAAGGTGAGTGATTTGGTAAATTGAAAGGAGATTAGAGCTAAGGTTAAGAACATAAAGAATGTCTTTGAATTCCTCATTTTCCATCTCCACTTGTCCTTTCCCTTCAACTTACATTTTTGTATTATCTGCTACAAAGATGTGTGGTACCTTAGATTGCTTCAACGAAGAAAAGTGTCCTTTTGAAGAACCCATATGAAATGAGGCACCCGAGTCAAGAATTTATTCCACTAAAGAACTTGAGTTTTCCATAAATGCTTGCTCTTTCCCCTTTGAATTTGAAGATGAAGATCATTTCTCCTTATAAGCATTAGGCAGTGGAACATTGTGTTTCTTTATGATGTTCGTTAACTCATCAATCATTGTATGATAACACTCATGTTCGTCATGACCCAACTTCTTGCAATAGGCATACTTTGTCTTCTCCTTATTATTGTTCCCCTTCTTATTTGAATTTGAGGAAGACTTGCCTTGTTGATTTGATTGTGGTGTTGTCTTTTCTATATCATCGTGTGTGTTATTTTTCCACTTCTTCTTGTTGCCCTTTCCTTTATTTGAAGTTTGAGAACCCTCATTATTGACCACCAATGCCTTAGACTTGGATGATTGGAGAATCCCCATTAATTGTAACTTCTTTTCTTCTTCATCCAACAGTTCAACATAATGATCAAAAGTGAGTTTCTGATAGACAACCCCTAATATAGTCTTTGTGGTGTTGTAAGAAGAAACAAATGTGGAATACTCAAATGGCGGCTTATTATGAATGAGATAGATTAACATGTCATCTTTAATAGGACTCCCACAATCATCAAGTTTCGTTCTTAATTCATTCACCTTTACGATGAAATCCTATATAGAATCAAATGTCTTAGGATCTAGGGAGACAAACTCATCTTCAATTTCGAAAATATCCTCCTTAGACACTTTACCATATAGGATTTTGAGGGTATCCCAAGCTTCCTTGGATGTATGAGACTTCTGGATCTGATAGACGATCTTGTCTTCAACCTTCAAACAAATATTAACTAGGGCTTTCTTATTTGCAGATTCTCAAGCAGAAATTTCACTTCTAGATACTTGATCACCTGTTGGTTTAGGAAGGGTACCATTTACATATTGAGAAACTTCGTCATGCATTAAGTGACACCACATTTTAATAGACCATGTAGCATAGTTATGTGTTGTTAATTTTGGAAACTTAAAATTTCTCATGATGCAAGAAATGAGAGAAAATAATAGAAAAAAAGGAATAGAACACCAAGAAACACCCCCCGTTTTCACTCAATCAAGGAACCCCCCCCCCCCAAAAAAAAAAGATGCTTTTGACACTTTATATGTAGTGCGTTTACAATAGCTTCTTATCAATTTTGGCCTTAATGGACTTCTGATTTTACCTTTTACAACCTCCTTATGGAGTTCAAAACTGGAACATTACAATGTATCTCAGATATACAACAATTATGAAGTTATATCAAAGCATTACAATGTAGAAAAGGACCTAATTCTAAAAGTGAGACTTTTATCCACACAACCCTATAATCTAATTGTAGATTTGGAAAATAGATAAAAAATAACGTACTCTCAAAAAAAGAAACCTGTTTTCGAGTCCATATGAGCCCATACGGAGCAATTGAAGTTGCAAAATGCAGGATTGGACAGGTACAGTCACCAAAAGATGCAATTTCTAACAAATTCATGCACCAAAACTAGAAAAGAACTACACCACTAAAAAGTTCAAGAAATTTTATCCAAACTATAGAAAAATTCCACCTGATTTGGAGCCTGGATGACTGAGTTATGGCCTCCCAAAGTTAGACTATCAAATCAAAACTAAATCTGGAGATGGGTCTGATCAACAAAAGATGAGGTTAAATTTTATGGTCAAACAACCATTGTAGTAGTTTAAAATTGCCTGGGAATGATGATCATACGACTATCAATTTTAAACCAACAAAATGATGATGTTAGCGAACTCGACCCCCTAAATGATGTTAGTGATGATGTGTCCTATACGAACTATGCCATCACTATGTACGACATTGTACATAATTTTCAAACATGGCCTTCTTGCATCAGTGTATAGCTTCATGTGCAACAGTATGATGTGGCGGTCGACGTCAGTGTCTATGCTACTAATGTGTTGTCTGCATGACGTGTAGCTAGAGTTGGTTATACAAGGGTGGGATCTTTGCAGGCGCCAAAAAATCTAAAACATTGGGATAGATCTTTGCGGGGCTAAAAAATTTATATGGCTGGCAGGGGAGCAATCTTTAGTCCCACATCGGTGGGAAGAACAAAGACTATATGGCTTAAGGGCCCAATGTCGTAGGGAACAAAATAACAACAGTCTGTCGGTTTATATGAGGACTGTTGTTGGGTTTCGACCATGATCACCGATTGTGAAGCTGATGCTTATTGGATTTAAGCCAAAAATATATACGGTGTGGCCCAAAATGTGTGATAAAGCTTGCTGATTAATGAATATGCCACAATTAATAACGAAATATCTGTGCAGGGTTGGGGTGTCACTGCCCGGTGCCTATACAAAAAAAAAAAATCTTTGCAAGCTCGAAGGGAATTTTTTTTTTTTTTCAAAAATTTCCATAAAAAAACAAATGGAAAATGCAGAGAAAAATAAATTCGATCTACAAATAAAATTGCAGATCTAAATAACAATCATACTAAACTTGCAAATCGGGCCTTCAGGTGCCGATTTGGAAAAAAAAAAAGCCTCAAAATCAACTTTGGCCCAATATAGGTGAATTTATAGCCGATTTTCACCAAATCGACATTCCAAACGCAATGGCGAGGTCCATTTAGGCTCTAGACGCTCCCAATTTCTACAGATTCTTCGGATCTAGGTCGAGGTGTTGAAGCAAGAATGGTCTCGAAAAACTATGTGAAGAGAATCTCCCTCAGCTCTGAGACCATGTAAGAATTTGCCTTAGGGCAAAATTCACACAAGACCAAGGAACTCAAGCACAAACACAAAAGTAGACCAAAAGAGTATGATCAGAATGACGATATGATATTCATTCAAATGTGTTAGCCTACAAAGATGTAGCATGCAAAATTATGTTTTAGACACCATGTGTTAAATTAGAAGTGCGAATAACTGTGTTGTCTACATGACAAATTAGTTAACTATGCAAACTCTAGTGTTGTAGACACCGTGTGCTAAATTAGAGTTGCTTACTCCAATGTTGTCAACATGACAACTCATAAGAGTACACAAACTCCTAAGTGTCTCACCTAAGAAATAATAAAATAATGCATTAACCTAAGTAAACTTAAGTAAAGTGTAATAAGTAAATACTTATTTATACCAACAGGATCACATATGGTGAGTGTAAATCTTGGGGTGATCCAGATAGTCCACTAGGATTGATCCTTGCACCAAGAAGTTGAGCGGCAAAATAGGGTAAATACTAACCTAGGTTGTTTAGAGAGGGCTTTCGTTCATAGTGTTCCTCTTGCACCCAATTAAGGGACACCCCACCTTGCAGTGGGTAATAGACCTCGTGGTCACAAGAGCACCTTAAGCATTCTTGCTTAGTGATCTCCTTATAGTTGAAATCCTATAAGCAATTGCACTGAGCAAAGACAAACACTATGTCTATCAAGATTTTGTGTCCTTGGTAGCCTTGAGTTTATAGTGGGTTGGAAGAGTCAGGTAATTTGCTTGTCCCCACTTGGATCGTTCCTCTTAGGTTGTTCGAGAGTAGGGCCTTTAAAGGATTCTAACTACCACAAAATGGATCCACTCTCTCAAGGGTCAAGATTTTTGATTCACCTCAAGGGTGAAGAGCATACTCTCTTATCTCAATTACTTCCCTCGAAGACACCAAGAAGCTTCAATTATCCACTTGCTTTTGAAATCCAAGGGTGGGTCAAGATTTCTAGTTCACCACAAGGGTGAAGAGCATACTCTCCTATCACCAAGGAACCCCAATTGCAAGTTTAATGTGCCTTAAAAAATGAACAACTAGTATATGCCGCACATGAAATAAAAAAAGCAAGCAAGTTGAGTTTTTTATGCATTGGGCAGCCCTGCAATCAAGTGTTAGTAACCCTTGTGTATTTGAAGCTTTGACATACATTCTTTTAAAGGCAATTTAGGCAATGTTAATGTTTCGAGATAACACCCTACAATCACAATCGTTAGCCCCACAAGTTAGCTTCAAAAACAATATGCAGTCTATAAATAGAAACCTTTGTAAAACAACTAAGGACCTATAAAAACTAGTAAGCAGCAAGCAACAACTAAAAAACTAACAAAATCACCCTAAACAACAAGCAAATTCAAGTTTGGCGATATTTTTTGTTGGAAGACTATCATATGATACTTCTCAGTATTAGTATGCAACAAAACCTTCCTGTGTGATATTTATTCCTAAGCCAGACTATAGAACTTTCTATACTAGGGCGACAGAGTACAGTATAATTGTGCAACACTATTTCCAAAAAGTATCACCCAACAGTTATGAGAACTATTGTACAAAATTGGAAAAATGTTGCCCAAACACTACGACTGTAAAAATAAATAAAAGTGCAGATAGTAAGCAAAAAATGCAATGAAAAAAACCAAAGCAAAGGACAAAACTAAACGTTCTACCCCATGGTGGGCACCAAAATGGTACACTAAGAAAGTGTCCCACTCTAAACCCTTCTATCCAAGGGATTCCATTAGTTCGGAATGCTTAGATGTTGGCTTAGAGCTCTCGATTCATAGAGTGCAAGAGAATGTATTTAAAGTACAAGGGCTCTCAGCTGAGCCTTAGGAATACTCTTCTTACTAGTAAACCATGCAATGAGAGGTTCCAAAGATTAGACGCAAGAGTGCAAATGTCCACGAGGAGTTCCTCAATGATGCAATGCAAGATGGAAGCTAAGCTAGAATGAGAATGCAAAATACAACTATTCTAAGCAATACACAAGTGTTACAAATTCCACTATTATGCTATGTTATTTAAACTATTGTAAAGAAACTGCATTATCATGCAACTATGCTAAAATGCTACATGCTAAAATGCCATGGATGAGAGAATGTAGACAAGAAATAGAAGTTCTCCACAAAGAGCTCTCAAGATTTTGAATGGTAAACCTGTAGCATAACAATACTCAAGAGTATGGATCCTTTGAGGGGGAAAGCTCTCTCCCTTTTAAATTCATATGAACAGTGGAGATCAAGGTGAAGATGATGGATGATCAACGGTGGAGTTTGAAAAGAGGAGCAATCCATGTGCACACACAAGTCAACCAATAGAATATAAGTTGACTTTCCATATGAGACAAAAGTCACAAAATCTTTTCTTTTTATTTGAAAATTAGAAAAAGGACTTTATGTGTGCACTTTAAGTGGGTTATAAGATTGGGGTCTTTTATTTAATTAAAAGGGGACATGTTCTTTTAATCAAATAATGAACTTAGGATAGCATAGTCAAACTATAAGTTATAATCAAATTAATTGATTATTAGCAATTTGGTCTAGGTAAATAATTAATTAAATTAGCCAAAATGTTGAGAAGGGGCTAATAGTCTAGATAACCATTTTTAGGCGATTACAATGAGAGACCTATTGTTGAAGATAGAAGAACAGAGCCAAGACTATCAAAGTATGTTAGAAAAACTATCCTGCTAAGAAAATTATTGGAGGAAGAGAAGATGGACCAATGACAAGGAATATACTGAAAAATGATGCATGCTTGTTAAGCATACATGAACCTAAATTAGTGAAGGAAACTCTAGAGAATGAAGACTAGATTCCAGCCATGAATGAAGAAATTGATCAGATTGAGAAGAAAAAAATTTGGACATTAGTACCTAGACCAGAGGACAAGAATATTATTGAAACCAAGTGGGTGCACAAAAAAAAATTGGATGAGAATGGTGAAGTGACAAGGAATAAGGCAAGGCTAGTTTGCAAAGGATATGGTCAAGAAGAGGGAATTGACTATGGAGAGACATTTGATCCTGTTGCAAGATTAGAAGTTGTGAGAACTCTGCTTGCTTACTCTGCATACAGAGGATTCAAAGTTTATCAAATGGATGTTAAGACAACATTTGTGAATGGTATATTGGAAGAGGAGGTTTACACTAAAAAATGTAAAGGATTTGTTGATCCTAACAATAAAAACATGGTATGTAGATTTCACAAAGCTTTATATGGTTTAAATCAAGCTCTTAGAGTTTGATATGAAAGACTGCATAATTATCTCGCGAAGATTGGTTTTGAGAAGAAGACAAATGACAACAACAACCTATACTTGAAGACTGAAGGAGGTAAATAAATTTTACTGGCTGAAATATTTGTTGATAACATCATATTTGGAGGACAAGATACATTATGTAAGACATTTGCAACTGAAATGATGAAAGAATTTGAGATGTCTATGTTTGGAGAGATTAAGTTCTTTGCTGATTTGCAAGTGTATCAAATGAAATATGGTTATTACATCACTTAGTCCAAGTATGTAAAGGGAGTCTTGAAGACTTTTGGTATGGAAGATTCAAAACTAGTTAGCACTCCTACAATGACAGGTCACAAATTATCTTAAATTGATGAATCTGCTAAAGTAAATCAAACATTGTATAGGTTTGTGATTAGGAAATTGCAGTATGTAATTCACAACAAACTTGATATTGTTTTAGCTATTGGGATTGTCGCAGTGCTTTTTGCAAATCCTAAGGAGAATCACTTAATGGTTGTCAAAAGGATAATGAGATATCTTAAAGAGTCACAAGACTATGGCCTATACTACAAGAAAAATGACAAGTTTGAATTGAGAGCCTATACTAATGCTGGCTGGGCTGGAAACATTGATGACATGAAAAGTGCAAGTGGTGGAGCATTTTTTGCAGGAAAAATCCTAGTTACTTGGACTAGCAAGAAACGAAATTGTATCTCACAATCTACTGCTAAAGCTGAATATGTGGTTGTTGCTGTAAACTGTACAAATGTGGCGTGGATTAAACAATTACTCAAAGGTATGAAGGAGGAAATCACTAAACCTATGATAATCTACAGTGACAATAAAAGTGTTATAAACATTTCTAAAAATGATGTGATGCATACAAAGACAAAGCACATTGCAATCAAATACCATTATTTGAGAGAATTGGTTCAAGACAAAGAAGTAAGAATGGGAAATGTGAATGCAAAGGAATAGATGACAAATATATTCACAAAGGTTTTACCTAAGGATGCACATGAATATCGAAGAGGTAAGCTAGACCCCTATCTCAAGCTACTTGAGAAGTAAGAGTAGTGCCTTGCATCAACAAGTTGAATGGCATACTTTACAACTCGATGCAGTGGATCTTACTTTAGGATCTGCCTAAAGTAATGAAGGAACTAAAACAAAAAATTTACAATCACAAGAAAGGTGACAGAGGGAGAGCCTGAATTGTAGAGATATCTACATGAATAGATGAAAAGTCTTTGGAATTGTTGTCAAAGAGGGAGATAGAAGTCAGAGGGAGAGATACATTGAAAATCTTAAGAAAGAGCTTATCAGAATTATGAGAGAGATATAAGTAAAAGGGAAATACATTGAATATCTTGATGAAGAGATTGAAAGAGTTATGATGAGGAAGAGCTTACATTACTCTATGCAGAGGAAGGACACATACTGATAGAGGGAGAGATTTCAATACAAGGTATTAAGTTTCTTGTTGGTATTGTTGTTTGTATTGGTTTTCCATCAATGCTAGAGAGGGATATTGTTGAAAAGAAGATTGTTGAAGTGTGGAACAATCATTATTTTGTCATTGATGTCAAACCTGCTAGTTGCTGGTAAGACAATTGCTTTTTGGTCTGAATGCTATCATTTGATTGATTGATGAAGAGGATTTGAAAAGAAAGGATAACAAGAGTACCTAGAGAAACGTTGAGTTATATGGTGTATTAAAGGAGCACTAAGACCAAGTAAGACATTGATGATATGATGTATTGTTGATCTACTTAAAGTTGAAGTGAAAGGTTATTCAAGCTAAGATAAGAAGAAACTATGTATCAAAAAATGTCTGTTAGGCTTGATCAAGAAAACAATGGAAGTCGAGCAACTTAGTTCAGGCCAAGTAGAATTCAATAAATGTTGAGTAGAAAGTTAGTGTGATTCAAGCAAAGAAAGATTAGTAGGTGTCGAGCATCAGTAAAAATATAGTAAGTGTCGAGCATTAATGGAATAATAATGATGATTGAGCAATGAATACTTAGTCCATATCGAGCAACCTAGTATTGGCCAAGCATCATAAGACTATTATTGCTGAGTGAGCCGTGTGGATGCAGAGTGACAACAAAAAGTGTTTAATCAAATATTTGATGAATCTGAGCCAACAAAGTTGATTTCTTGAATTATGTGAAGCATGTTGAAGATAAGTATGATGAGCTAGTGGCACAAAATTCAAGGTAAACCATTTTGAGGTGAATCTAAAGAGGATTGCAAGAGAAGTTTCTAGAGGGAACCTAATGGAAAGAGGGAGGATTCAATGAATTTGACCTAACCCTAAGATGGACGATTATGATTAAGCGACAAAAGATCAAAATTCTCTAGATACAAGGCCAGAAGCAAACAAGTGTGTTGAGAGTTTGGACGTGTTGCTTCATATGGTGGCTGAAGGAAAGAACCTGCTTTTGGCATACTGAGCAAGAAGGATTGAAGGTTGAACAAGCAATCAGAGGTGAAGGGTATGAATGCCAAACAAAATGGAGGACTGAACTAGAGATTTGTAATCTGCAAGTGAGTTGTTGTAGTTATTAGATCAAGTCCTACTGCTACTTTCTAACAATTCTATCAGTCTAGACAAATCCTTTGGATTAAGGTTGGCCTAACAGTCATTTGAAAATCCTTTAAATCAGGTGACATTCTAATGAAATGTTATAAAGTCCTATAACAAGGCTCACTCCTAAGAGGGTGATTGAAATCCTTTAACCATGTTACATTTAATAGTGTGCATTGTAACCTTTAACAGGATTGGCTCCTCACAGAGCTCACATCAAAAGAGTGAAAATTGGTAGCATGTTGCTAGTGGTTTTTTCCAAATTGGGTTTCCACATAAAAATCCTTGCGTCAAATTGTGTGAATGATTTTGTTATGTTTCATGTTTACATTTTTGCAAAGTTATTTTGACCTAGGACAATAACCTACTAAGTTATGGAGTTATTGGATGATCTACTTAATGCATGCACTTATATGTTTGGTGAGTACTGAAAAATTTTATTTGTACATTTGGACCTTGGATAATTGATTCACCCCCCCTCTTCTTAGTTATTCTAAATATTTCAACAAAAAGTTGTAGGAAAAAAATTAAAAAATATCTTATTACTTCATTACTACTATACTTCATTTCTTGCTCTTATTATTGAATTAAATCTATACTAGAATGAGTTGAGGCAATTCATACCCCTTTTGTTAGAGACTTCATTTTCTATATTCATTAGGTGTGAGATTCTTAACTATTTACATTTTTTCAAAGTACATTTTTGACAACATTGCATGTTTTTGTCTTTGTGTTGATTCCTCTTACACCTTTTTGTGAATCTTTTATGTAATTGACTTCTACTCAATTGAACATCCTAAGTACACCTGAACATGACATCTAAGATTCTAAAGAACCTAGGTCTAGGTCGTCACCAAGTTTCCATATGGACATAAAGACCTTACTAACTTACAAGCACTTCAAAATGTTGGATTCAAAGATCCACAAACCAAAATTGAGACTCTCACTTACACCTTTTATACTCCTTGGCATTCCATAAGTGTTTCTAACTAGCTAATGTCTTTAGATCATTCTCCTTGAAGAACTTTCGTCATTTTGCAGGTAAGCATAAATGAAGGTTGCAAAATGGCAAAAGTTTTGTTGTTTTGCAAGTGGGCAAAAGGAAAGGTTGTGAAATGACAAAAGTTTTATAGGTGTGCAAACTAGGAACTTGCAAAACAATGATAATCACCTCTTAAGGTTTCTTTGGCTTAAATTTGGTGTCTTTTGGGGTTTTCCATATATCATTAACCCCCTTAGATATTTGTAATATCTCCCAACCTCTGGGAATGACACTAGCCATTTTGAAAATGTATCAATAATGTGATTTCACTAGAAGGATATGAGAAATTTTGAAAATTTTGAACCAATCCAAATTCTTGAGAATGATGTTCATACTCTTTCCAATCTTCCATGCTTAAACTTTGCCCTTTGAAATAACAATAACAATGATTTAAGAATCTCCCTCCAACTATAACTACTTGACCTCAATTCATTGAATAAGGCCCACCTCAAACAAGGTTGCTCTCACTAGTGCATCATTATTAGTTCCTTCCTCAAGCTTGCTTGCAACCAATGTTAAGATATTACCTTTTATGACTTGTGCCAAACATCCAACATCAAAGGGGCCTAGGTTCCCTCTAGATGCACCATCGAAATAATTTTAATTCATAGAGTCTAGTTTGCATCACTTGACCACCAACTTCTTATCATTACTAAGATTAGTCCTTGAAATCCTATAAACAATGTTATATTTGATTTATGGGCATGATTCACACAATCATGCCCAGAGATCAAATATAACATTATTTATGGATTGTAAAAATCTGATAGCTCTAAGCCTATAAACAAACAAATTATATCAATATTTTGTATTATATTATACTTTAGTAAATTAAGAATACCTCTTAATAATCCCGATAAATATATGACCAATGTTTTTGAAAAATAGAGTGCAATGTTATATATATATATATATGTTTTTGACTAGGACCTTTAATTAATTTGGACTATTCCTGTAGCCTGAATTGTCTGTACGGAAACCACTTGTCAAATTGTTTCCCTCCCTTTTCTTTCCCAGATGTACGGTTGTAAGATCTGTTTTTTTTTTTGTCTCCATAACAAAACATAAAAATAAAATGGGTCGCTAAGCCATTCCGCTTTCTTCATTGGCTTGGTTTTGTCTTAAGGCCAAGGTATTATGGATGGAAAAGCATCATCATCCCCTTCGCCCGCTTCCGCTAAACGCAGTCGAGGGTCCATCGAACAGCATCGTCCTCCTACGAAGAAAAATTCTGATGGTGGCGTTGAACATAATTCAAAAAATAGCCCCCTGCGCGCAAGCGACAGATTGAGAGCCAGGCATCGGAGGAGGCTCAATCTCAATCTCAATCTGACTTCCCGAATACAGATGTATCGCAACAATCACAATCCCAAGCTCAGCAAAGGTAAGAAAAGGCGCCGTGCATCGGCCTCCCGCATCGCGAAAATGATGAATACCAGACACAGTCTACGCAGTTCAGCCAATTCAACTGTAAGTCAATGCATTATATTGCGTTTCTATTTTAATCGCATACAAACGAAAAGTTGTCTTGCAAAAACACAACCATATCGGGTGTCTTGAATGCTACATTGTCTGGAGTTTAGGTTCGAATAAAACACACTTGACAGTGGAGTGAGTTAAATACTACAAATGGCCTCCGAGGATTCCATGTAACGTCTCACAAGATCCATATTCATGTCTAATGGTTAAAGTTTAGCTTTTAACCTGGTTGATTGTACTTGCTGCTACATAGTCACTCCACCAGGGTTTGACTAAGCTTCAATGAAGGTCTTCTACGGGCCCAACTTTGGTAGCTTCTTTTTTCACCTTTTCCGAGTAATTTTTTTGGGGTTTTTTTATGATTATCGTCTCTGTATTAGGATTTTGATTTGAGATTTTTTTTCAAACCCATGTAAAACAATTTATTGTTTTTTTCGTGAGACGGTGTTGAGCTCCGATTTGTACAAATTTTCAGTTTGCCTGGATTTGCCACCGGCTTTCTTCTTGTATTTTTAATGAAACTGTAGATACTTTTAAAAAATATATGCGAAAGGCACCATTACAACGAAAAAATTTCTTCTGCCAGAGAATGTTTCATTGCGTGACAAGCTTTTTTCAGTTTTGTGTGGGTTTATCACCATAGTCGCCCTGTATTTGGAAATTAGTTGTAGATGTTATTTTAGGATATTTTATTGTGTGATAAGCTTCTTCCAGTTTTGTGTGGGTTTATTGCTATAGCCACCTTTGTATTTGGAACGTAGTTTTAGACGTTATTAGTCCCTGCAAAAATCCCTTATGTTTTTTTTTGCAAGAGGATGTATGTCCCCTCGTAAGGTTGGACATAATGATTACATATTTAATTAATTACTCTTATTTTCTTCCTCCAAGAACATGTTTTTCATCTAAAATGCTTGGATCTGCCCATATAATGGCTTGAAATCCATCACAAGGGGGCCGTTTTTGAGTTTTGATGCATATACATGCATTTGGGGGTCATGATTTTGCACATCCAAGACAAAAATGACTCAGATGTTTGCATTTTTTTGCTTGAAATCCATTGCAAGGGGGGCGTTTTTGAGTTTTAATGCATATACATGCATTTGGGGGTCATGATTTTGCATATAACTCAGTTGTTTGCATTTTTTAGGCACGTTTTTGTTAAAAACGCCCTGATTTGGGGCAATTTTGATCACATTTTAGCTCAAATAGAAGTCGTTTTGAGGTTTTGATCCATATATTTGCTATTGAAGAACACGTTTTTGCCTATAGAGGTCAAAAGTGCTTCTCCAAGCTTATCACTATTTGTTTAGAGGAAAGAGAAGGTGTAGGTGTTATCCAAGTTGCCTAGATACCAAATTTGCAATGCATTCCCTCTAAGTTTATAGGTCCAAGTCCATATTAGGAATGCTGACGAAATGTTGGCGCCTACCTTATCTCGAGACAAAGATCTAGTTGCTTGGATTTATACGAGCCCCTCCTTGGTAACATCACATTCTTCCTTTCACAAGTCAAATAATAATAATAATGGAGATCAATTATAATTGTTTAATTATATAACTTAAATATATATATTTTCCCTGGTAATAAGATATTTTTTATCAATAATTTAAAAAGAAAAGTACAAAGCATAAGTTCCTCGGAAAAGACATCAAGGTTCCTTTTCGAATGATTACAGAAAGTCTCAAAAACACTCCCACCTAATAGGTAGACACGTTACTGCTTGTCAAATGCTTTGTGAACAATCAAGCAAGCAACCAAACCAACACCTAAATTGCGAAAGCTCGAAGTCATAACTATAAGATTTGGTCATTAGGAATAAGGCTCCACAAGAGTTCCAAATTTGTCCTTTCCTAGTATTCTTGAACTCTGGCTTCTAAGATGCAAAAATTCCACTTGATTTGACAATGTCATTTATGCAAAGAACCCTTGTTGTGTCTCCCTTCATACAATTACTATCAGTGGAAAACAAAATTTCAAAATTTGGGCAATTATGCCTCCACCCATAAGAAATCACGATGCCAGAAGGATCATCATGCTCAACATAAACAACAACAATAACACATGAGGCTACCTCTTTAGGTTTCAACTTGCAATTCTCTTTGCACCCATAAAAAAATCTGTTAACATTTTGTTTTGGTTCTTCCTCTTTAACACTTATGTATACAAAACACAAGCAACACCTAGGAACACGTTGCCTTACCCATGCCACTTGGAAGATTCTCATGGTTGTTCCTCTTTGGGTGCAAGGGGAAACAAAACCCTAGATTCTCTCATCCATCAATGCATTGATTTTCCATTCGGGCCATTTTTCATCTTCCCTCTACCTATGAGGGTCTTGGGCTTGAGCTTGAGCTTGCAAGCTTCCAGCCATGTTTGCTTCGTCTTCACGACTTCAATAAACCGTGTTTTGCATGGCTCTCACATCTTCATCAAGTACATGCATCATGACCATATTTTGAGCATGTACCACCCACCCACGCTTGTTTAAACCGTGCATGCCTTTGGCCTTTAGTAAACTGCAACACAAAGGGAACAAAATTTATACCTTCAATTTGTTCAATCCCCAATTTCTGCTTACCAATCCACAATCCCACTTTTGGAGTGGGAAAATGCAGATTTTCCTCCATCCCAATCCTAGACCTGGCTAGAACCAATTTTGTCATGACAAATCTAACCCTTTATACCCTTTTTGTTTGCTCTCCAAGCTGGAGACCCCAAGCCATAATCATGGAGTAGACATCTGTGTTTGTGCGATGCCTGTTTTTAATCTCAAAAAACATATCACCCACCACCCATTTCACAACTTCTAAAAGGAATTCATGCCTGAACACGAGCATACCAATCAGTCTCTATTTTTTACTAAGTAGCCGAATCGGGTACGGGAACGGGTACGGGTACGTGGGTACGAAACGTTGGTACGGCAGAATTTTTTTTAGGTGTTGGGTACGGGTACGGGTACGTCCACATATATATACAAAAAATCTATATATATATATATATAGATAAAATATATGTATGTGTGCTGCTAGAAAACATACCAATATCAAAAACAAATTAAATTTAGAATTTAAATACCAACACATATGCTAGCAGCTAAACAAAACCATTATAAATTTCAGACTTTGAAACATAAGTACTAATTAGCATAAGTAATTAATCTGAAATTCAGTTTTCGATATCAAAAAAGATCGAGCTAGTGTCATGAAATATAGTTATTGTTTGCAATAGAAATAATACTAGAAATCAGTATCACTGATCAGCTCACTAATCAGAACCATATGGGTCATCATCAATAGAAAGATTGTCATCAACATTGACATTAGATGATTGAATCCCACTGGTATTTGCACTAAAAATATGCTGGCTACTTAAATCCTCCATTGGTAAAGCTGGTGCACCAATAGGAAGATCAAAGTCAGTAGACTCCGGTTCTACATCCCATAATTTTGCTGCCCCTTCCTTGTACTCATCAGATTTGTGAGTAAGAAGGCGCAAGTTTGAATGCACATAGACTAAATCCTCAGCTTTGCTTGATGCCAACCGATTCCGCTTCACTGAATGGATGAAGGAGTATGTACTCCAATTTCGTTCAGCTGAAGATGAACTAGCAACCTAATGAAGCAAAGGAAGATCTCATTGGAGTCTCTAAAATTTAAGTAAACCAAATGAGTTTGTTAATTTCAAAATGACAACCAGATTTAGAGTTTATAGTATATACAAACTTACCTGTGATAGAACTTTGATTGCTAGAATTTGGAGGTTTGGCGATTTGTGGCCATTGAGGTACCACCAAGAGTGAGCATCCTTCCTATACTTGTCACGAATAGCAGCAAGAGTATAGTGGATGATACAAAATCAGCAAATTCACTTGTAACTGCATCCTCCATTTCAATATCAGGGAAGAGTTTAGAAATAGCTTTCCTAGCCCCTTCACCTACTTCTGCATCACGATATGGTGGCACCCTTGTTGGCAAAGCAAGAATCTCTTCACTATAATATTTGGGACTCAATGAGAAGGCAAGAAGATGGAGTGGGGTGGTCATTTTGTTCCATCGCTCAACACATATTAATTGCACCTCCTTGAAGAAGGTTTCTTCAGGGTCTTGCTCTTTTGCATTTATGACAGATCTCATATTCTCAATCATTGAGTCTATTCCATCATAAACCTCCCCCAAGCATGGCTTATCCATGTCAGTAAAGCGTATCATACCTAGGATGGGCTTTGTGAAACTAAGAAGGTATTCTGCACGACTCCACCAAGTTTCATCCAAAATCCTTCTCCTAATATCAATTGCCCTCTCATTATTGGATTGCCTCCATGTGTTCCATTGGTGGCTGATCACCATACTAGAAAGTGCCTCTTGAACCTTCACAAGTCGTCTCAAGACAATTGTATTTGATGCAAATCTAGTCTCAGCAACCTATTTGAAAATTAAAAAAACAAGTAATTAAAAATAAAGATTATGTACATATATAGTTTTGCTGAAATAAATAAGATAATAAGTTATAAACTTATAACTAACGTAAAACATAAAATTGTAGTATTTAAATTTTGGATTACCTTCAATAGCTCCAGGCGCGAGAATGATCTAAAAATGGCTTGGGAGAAGTGGTGGTTCGTTATGAACATTTGGATATCTTGAGCTTCATCATAAACTTGTTTGATCCAAGCTATTTTAGTACCCAACTTCTGTAGCATGAGGTTGAGTGAATGCACGGCACAAGGTGTCCAAAATATATGTGGGAATTGTTTCTCAACTAACATACCAGCTGCTCTACAGTTCTTTGCATTGTCTGTTACAACTTGGACAACATTTTGAGAGCCTACTTCATTAATGCATTCTATGAGAATGTTCGCAATGAATTGTGCATCCTTTACTTCACCCTCACAATCAACAGCTTTTAGAAACATTGCCCCTTTAGGGGACATTGCAATCACATTAATTAAGGGTCTGTTTTTTGCATCCTTCCACCCATCAGAAATAATGGACACCCCTGTTTCTTTCCATGAGGCTTTAATAGGAGCCAATGAAGTTTTTATATGCTTGACCTCCTTTGTCAATAAAGTGGTATGAAACTTCTCATAACCTGGGCTTGTGTACCCCTTTGGAGCTTCATTTATTTTTCTTATCATGTCTTGCCAATAGGGTGATCTGACAACATTGAATGATAAACCGTTTGCATAGAGGCACCTAGCAATCGCTTCATCAGCAATATCTTTATAATCATTACTAAATGCCATCTCCAATGGTCCTCTTGCTCTCTTCAGATTACTAGTCTCATCTTCATTTCTCGTCATAAATGGATGGCTTTCTACAACAATATCAGGAGCAGCACTAGGTGTATAGCTTTGAGATGATGAAGCACGTGACTTCCGTGAGCCCCTTCCTTTGGTCTTCAACAATGGATGCCCATACCTACTTTCAATTCTTGCATCCGCTTCCTCTTGTTCCTTAATATATGCTGCTATTTTAGAAACCGGTATGGGTACCTTATTTTTTCCTGGACAAGCTTTGATTCCCTTTCCAGGAATCGCACACAAATGCCCTTTCACTCGGCTGTATGAACTTGTATACTGCACATCACATCCGGGACATATCCAAATACATGTCCCTCCACTAGGAACATGTTCTAATATGTTCACATGCCTCCATAATGGTGAAGCTGGGTCGACAGTAAATGCAGGAGTAGTGTCTGCCATGTTAAATTTGAATAACTGCTAGCACCTTGCAATTCATACAAGAATAACTTTTAAAACAGATAATTTAATTTCAATAGTAAAATAATAAAATTTGAAATAAATAATATTTAATATACTTATTTAGCATTTAGTATTTACTAATAGTAATAGTCTAATAATATACTTATATATATATATATATATATATATATATATATATATATATATATATATATATATATATATATATATATATATATATATATATATATATATATATATGTTTATAAAAATATGATTATTTTAGTGTTTATAAACTTGTATATGATATACTATAAACTCTATCATATTTATAAACTCACTAAATGATATACTCTAAACTATATATAGTATATCCTTTTTAAATAAACTATATGATATACTATAAACTCAAGTTTATAAATTATAAACCTTATCATATTTCTAATGATAAATATATAATTTAATAAACATGTATTTTTGAACCCGAAAATGAAATAATAATTTTGAAACTATGGTAGTAAAAATTAAAACTATCCTTGAAAACGAATGAAACTGTGGCAGTAAAAATTTTAAAAAATCCATGATCGAAAATGGAGTCGGAAAAACCAGATGAAGGTCGCCGACTTGCCTGGATAATGGTCGCATCACGTTGTTGAAGGTCGCAGTCTGCAAACACAGGTCGTGGTTGAAGATTGCAGACACAGGTCGAGGTCGAGGTCGCATTAATGGAGGTCGTCCGCGCAAATGCAGGAGAGTTGCAAACCCCAGACTCGGCAAACACAAACGCACGTAGGAGAAAATAAAACGCAGCCGCACGAAGTGAAAATAACCCAAAAAAAGCCGCGCCGCATTATGTTTACGAAGATATTTTAGGGTTTTACGCGCGGTCAAAGTCAAGGAGTCGACGTGGAATCACCACGTCAGCATAGAATCGCTTTGAAACGAAACGAAATGAAAATCCGATTCCTGTTCGTGCCCACAGTCGATTCCCCTCGGTTTCTGATTTCGAATCGACTCGTACCCGGAAACGATGGGCTGGGGGGAGCGATTCGGCTACTTAGATTTTTTAGCCTGACCATAAAAGGGATGTTGCTGGTTGGCTTCTGTTACAGAGAAGGAAGATGCCATTTCTTTCTTTTTTTTACAAACCCAGCGCCACCCACCTCCATTTTGAGGAATGAACAACTTGGCAAGCAAGAAAATGGAAAAAATAGCTGCGAGAGCCTCATTGCGAAATGTTAAAACAACTCATCATTGAATGCGGCATTCCTTGCTAAAACGTACTCATCGTCCCTTGGTGTAGATATGTTTGTGTTTAATGAAATCAATTTGATTGTCACCTGTGAGGGGTGGCCAACTTCAAACACCCTTGACAATCAATCTTAAGTTTACAATAAAGTTACACATGCTGGTTCTGATGTTGATGCAGGTGTGGGGTGCTGATGTGTGGATGCGTGTATTTTTTTTGGGGAATTTTGGATGTGTTTGGGTGCGTCCATATATAGGTATATATTTAAAAAAACAAAAATATGTGTGTGTGCGGGTGTGGTATATAATTTATGTATGCAAAGAAATGCAAGAAATATAGAAAAATAAACCGTTACATAGCATGATACTTCACCATTGATTGTTCATGAAATAACAGTAATGTCTAATTAGTAAATTACTTAAGTTCTAGATTCCAATGCAATTTGAATTACAAAATCAAAACATAGTTCATGGTTCAATGTTGATCAGTCTAGAGTCAAGGCTCAAGATTCACAAAATGAAATTCAGTCAAATAGGTGAAAAAATATAATAAAAAAATACCAATTAAACACATGTTTTATTAAGTCACTTAAGTGACTGGCAGCTCAAAATTGTTGGGTGCTCTCCTCTCCGGATGCTCTCCCAAGCATCCTGCACGCGTCCGCAGGAAGGAATCAGAATTCTTGCCAGAATCTGTGCAACTTCCTAATGCATCTGCGCATCAGGAAGCATCTGCACCCGCATCCAGCATTTTTCCAGGTGCATCGGTATCTTAGGTTTACAAGGTAAATTAAACTACCCATTGCTCAACTAGTTACTTGTGGAAAGTCCATCCTCTGCAAGTAAAATAACCTCTATGAAATCTTCAATCACCACTTCATTAATTCTCGAATTCAGAGCCCAGTTAGACATTCGATCTGCTTCCTGATTGCCTTGTCTTCAGATGTGTGTCTTTTTAAAATCCTCCAGAGCAGCTAGTTCTTGTCTGATGTTAAGATTGTAGTTTTGAAGGTGCCAGGCATCCAGTGAGCCTTTTATAACTGCAGTCATTATGATGAGGGGATCCCCTTCAACATGTAGCTTATTGCCCCCAGTTTCTTGGAGGCCCTGATGGCTAAAAAGTATGATAATGACAATTAAAAGACTCAAATCATTATATCAATTTGGATAGAACTAAGGATAGCTAGAACCCTTATATTGAGATGACTATCATGGTAAGGTATATATACTTCAGAGCAAGAAATTCAACTCTGCATTCTCGATCCTACTTGCAGTGGTTGTGGATGTTCTAATTGTTGTGCTTGTAGCATACTATCATCACAAAACATTTTCCTATACTAATTAACTATTCTAACTAAAGGTGCCTTTATATGAAACCCAATTATAAATCACCACTTGAGTTATTATTCATATTTCACAGATGCACTTTTCATATAACTTCCACCACGTACAATATAGGTTGACCATAGAGGTGTTTCACGATTATTTAAATTTGACATTGATATGAAATACAGTCTTAGGGAGATGCATAAGTTATAAAACCTCTAATGTGTCAATGCTGATATTAATCAAAGCAGTTCCAGCATTTAAACTGGATACAGGGGGATGGGGATGCACACAGCTGGGCTTTTTGGTGAAGTAATTATAAACAGAAGAAGGTAAAAAATTTGTAACTACCCGACCCCATAACTGTTGACCATTACCAAAAGATGATTTCTGAATTAAAACCATGATTCTAAGTTCTGCCATCAGGATACAACCATTGAGGAAATCCATCACTACTTAGAAGATCACTACACACTAAGGCTACAGTGACTGCTGACTGTTACAAGATTGTTTGTTACAATTACCATGTATTGCCCATTTTTATTAACATTATGACAGGCTCAAAACACAAGATTAAAACTTAGTCTTTGAGATGACCTCGTGATTAAGGGTTTGAAACCAGTCCAAAATACTCTAGTACAAGAATTACAAAACTTGCTTAAATCCAACTACGCATAGGAGCTGTGGTGGCAAAATCTTGTTACAGATAACTCGTTGAAATGTGAATGAGATCCTTATCATTTTTAGATGGCTACAAGCTCCCTTCTTGCTTCATTATCAAAATTACATGCCACATATAAGGAATGCTTCTCCTCAAGACTAATGAGGAGTTAAATGCTTCATCTTTACTGTTATTCTTAACCATTCTAACATCTGATGCAATCAAGGGAGGAGAAATCCCCTAAGGAGATGTCCAGCCTTGCATCTAGAGCTAACACAATGGAAATAAGTAACAGTTGATACCAAACAACATATTGAACCAGCTAAACCGATTATCTCATTGACAAAGAAACAAAAGTTTACATCCAATTGGCTTACTGATATGCAGTCTTATATTCCAGGCATACAGGTCTGATTGTTTACAAAATCGGGTACTAGCCTTCAAGCCATCCTCTATTTACTGCTATACTACTAAACAAGAACAATTATCCTACCTAAATACAAGATCACCAGCCACAAGTCAGTTTATCCAATGAACAATCTCTAAGACAAAGGAAACCTATTATGATCAAATATGGTTAGCACCCCAAATCATAAGGATATTCTTCTTAGGAATACATTGTGCCTTGCGAACATACAAGAGGGTTGGTGAAATGTGTTACAACATAGAACAATGCTCCAAGATGCACTGCAAGTCATAAAGCTCCATCGCAAGCCGAATCTAACCAACCTGGCCGTTGGAATAGAATAGCCAAAATAGGACTTAACTGAACCAACTTATCTTCATCTGGAAACATTTGATCATGATGCAAACCTAGACATAGAAAGTCCATGATGCCTAGGTCACGCCGCAAGGATCGCATAAGAAAATGAACCAGCTGGATTGGTTAAAAACTCTAACAATAGGAAACTATGGCAGTGAACAGTGAAACAAATAAACAAAAAGGAAATCATTTTGGGTGATGCAAGATTGCCATGAACTGAAGACGCTTCTGCATCAACATCACAAGCATTAGCGAAATATCTACATTAAGCCCTTGCTGCCCAAGGTTCACATACATAGCTTGGCAAGGTTATAGAATTTGTTGTTATTAAAAGCATCATTCATACAAGAATCTACTATAGGGTAGTTATTGGGCATAAGAAGACATTTCAGTCTCTAGGTAAGTTGGTTGTTTGGTCATGTTCCAAAATCAACATGAAATCAAAAGATACCATCATAACGAAGAGAGTTTAGATACACTCTGCATTTACTGAACAATGAGTATCAAACATTACTACATTATGATAGTATACCAACATAAAGAATCCTATGAACTCTACAATAATTTAATAACATTTTCCTAGTTGCAGTCAGCCATTTTGCTAAGGGTATGTATTATTAATCAATAGACATTCACTCTTTACACCACTAAAATGAATGACGGAGGTTTTAGTATGTTAAAATAGGATAGTTTTATCTTTTCTATAACTTATAATAGAACTTATGTTTTTTCTGTGTATTTCAAGATACCTTCTCAATACATATGCATATGATATTAAGATGCATGTCTCTTTAACTCATTAGTTATTAGTGACATTTGCTTATTATCATGATTAAGAGTGCGATAATAACTCACATATATGTAATAGTATATAATAATATAATTACACACACACACACACACACAATCTGATTCTTGTGATGTACACAGGGCTCATCTAGTCACCCAATAACTGTTCAATCTCTCCAATCATTGTGTATTATAATTTTGCAATAATTTAAATGAGAGGCAACTTTATGAACGTTCAATTATGTGTATATATATATATATATATATACACATAATTTAAGTTATTGCATGTTTATAATATTTTTCATTATTCATCATATATATATAATTTAATGAGAATTTTATTCGACTGAAATTTTAACATTGACACTCCCTCTTAATGAAGAAGGATAAACACATGAATAAATATTACACCATCTGTGATATTAGGTATGGCAAATTTAAGAATATCTTTGATCAGAAGATCTCCACCATTTTGATATCAATTTGATATCATGAGTATTGGCCTCTTGAACATCAACACATGAATTCACCAATTGCTCAAAAATAAGGTAATGGCCTCTTGAATATCATGCCACATGACATTCAACAAGTACCTATGATATATCTATACAAACAACTCATAGATCGTCAATTGAATGACATCTAACACTTAATTTATATTATGATTTAAGTTATTGTAAGATCACCACCTTCCAATAGCTTTTGCAAATACAAGTGTTAATCATTTGGGAGTCGTCACTTCCTCATGATGTACACATGGGGTAGGCCCATACACATGCGACATCAAATGTGTGTATAATGAAGTTACCACATATACTTGTCATGTGGTGTTGTCATGACATCCACCATGAACCATATTTGAGAATAAGGTTTTTAACTCAAACTTTTCTCTCATAGAGAAGAATGTGTTATGAGGGATTGCACTTGAAACTTCTTCACAAAGAAACACTAACCTTTTGACCTCTTGTAAATGTTACGTCTATTATAAAGTGTCAAAACTCCCTCTGAATCTAATATCAACTTTTGAGTTCGTTGTTCAAAATTACCTTCGATGAAGTGTCAGATGTCAGACTCCCTTAGGTTAACCGAAACATATTCTCTATTTGCTCTCTCTTTGTTGAAGGTTGCCTCTAATGAACTGTCATTCTCCCTCTTGATATAGAAGGATACTCATAATCTCAATCATCAAAGCTATTCGTTTCAAGAGCCTCACTTTATCCAGCATGATCATGAGATGACTAATGAATTCTAGATCAAAACTTCTTTGGAGCTATTGGCATAAGATTGAGTTGTGCACAATATTTGGAAGCACTTGTAAAGTACCAATCTTCTTTTTGTGTAAGAACATCTAATGTAGATACGCTTTGATACCATTAATGTAGATACGCTCTGATACCACTGACGAAGGACAGCTCTGATACCACTGATGAAGGGCCACACCACCCTTACCAACTCACAAATGCAACAATATGAAGACAAAGAGATAACAAAATACTTCCCAGGCAATTTTATTAAACTTGAAAATCCAATAGCAATTACAATAACATTTCTCCAAGATCTCTCAAGATCCAATCCAAGCCTAAGCTAGTCCAGATCCACACTCTGGTAGAAACCTCCAAGATCTCAACTTGTGCTCGCAAGCCACTAAGCAACCTCCTTGTTTCTAAACCGCAACCACTAGCTCTTCTCCAACCTAATCCAAGATCCAAGTGTAAACTGCCTCACATTCGGCGCTCTGTCCATAGACTCAGGAAAACTCACTCTTCACTTCCTCCTTCTCTTTCACACCTTCCAGCTTTCACACATTCAAGCTTTTCCTTCCAAAGCTTCTACTTCTCGAGCTTCTACTTCTCAAGCTGCTCCTCCTCAAGCTTCCACTTCTCAAGCTACTCCTTGAGCTTTCACCTTCTTCTCGAGCTTCTACTCCTCAAGTTTCTCCTTGAGCTTGATTTAGAAATGCTCATATGCCTTGCTTAAATAGGCACTTACCACCCCATGCATGACTTATCCACAACCTTCTAGAATTCCTCCACAACCTTCTACAACTTCCACAACTTCCACAACCTTCTACAACATTCATAACTTTTTAGAATTCTACCCACACACCTCGATAAATGGAATGACAACCATTTTTTTAAAATTATTTATTATTATTATTTTTTTATTATGCCACCTATGCACCTCGAAAATAGAAATCCTCTTTTTCTTTCTTTTCTCCTTTTTCTCTTTTTTAAAAAAAAAAATTATTTCTCCTCTAATTTTCGTCACTTTCTCTCTCCTCCACAATTTTTTTTTTTTTTTTTTTTTTCCCCCAATAATTTTTCCATGCAAGCTGCTCCTGCATCAGACTCCCCCGGTAGATAGAAAAGTGTGTCCCACACTTTGATGCCAAAAAGAAAGGTCTACAACCATCTTCATCTTCATCAAAGGCTTCCACCTCAACAGGGACAACAAAACCACCATGCAATCTTCCACATCTGCATTACTCTATCAAACACCAGAATCTCAACCATCCAATCAGCATGCTCACCCCCAGGAACAAACTGAACATAATTCTTCAAATTCTCATCCACATCAGCAACTAGTGAATTCATACCCATAGCAACAAACCCCACATCAACAGCCACATGCAGATCTCCATCAACACATGCCAAACTCTCAACACCAGCAACCTCATTGCTCACAACAAGATGCTCTGCAATACATAACTCACCTCCAACAACTAGATCATCCACGACCGAATGCTCCACAATCTCCATGTCAGACTCAACCAATTGATCATGAAAACCAACATCTGTCCCAACATCAACAACATTAGAAATATCTTCAGCAATAACTCCACAAACTGATCAGCAAAACCAACCTCTTCCACCTCAACCTTGCGATGCCATCTTCTCTCACGAACCTCCTTAACTTGATCAGCCAATCTATCATCCAACCAAGAAATCATCTTAGAAAAATTCCTCTCCACTATATCATGGATTTTCGCAATCATCCTAGGGTCCAATCCTCTTGGAGCCATCTTCCAAGATCTTCGTAAACCCTCTGCAACAAATCCTTCCCACGCTCCTTGTGACAACCAAATTGTTTGCAAGTCAGATCGCAACCTGCCACCTCGCACGAACAATCAAAAACCACATCACAAGTCTAGGACAACGGATCTGCAATCCACAAGCTCTTTATGATCATGCCTCAACAAGTTCAGTGTTCCATCTCCGCATCAATCAATCAATTTGCATGTCCTCCCAAGGTCCTAGTGCAAACTACCTCAGCTTTGGCGATTTGTCTGCATGCTCAAGAACTCCCACTCTGATAAACTTCACCCAACCAAGGTCTTGGTACAAACTGCCTCACACTTCGGCGATCTGCTTGTACACTCAGGAACTCCTGCTCTGATCCACTAATGTAGATACGCTCTGATACCACTAATGTAGATACGCTTTGATACCACTGACGAAGGACGGCTCTGATACCACTGATGAAGGGCCACACCACCCTTACCAACTCACAAATGCAACAATATGAAGACAAAGAGATAACAAAATACTTCCCAAGCAATTTTATTAAACTTGAAAATCCAATAGCAATTATAATAACATTTCTCCAAGATCTCTCAAGATCCAATCCAAGCCTAAGCTAGTCTAGATCCACACTCTGGTAGAAACCTCCGAGATCTCAACTTGTGCTCGCAAGCCACCAAGCAACCTCCTTGTTTCTAAACTGCAGCCACTAGCTCTTCTCCAACCTAATCCAAGATCCAAGTGTAAACTGCCTCACATTCGGCGCTTTGTCTACACACTCACAAGTCCATCACAATCCTGTTGTAAACTGCCTCACATTCGGCGCTCTGTCCACAAACTCAGGAAAACTCACTCTTCACTTCCTCCTTCTCTTTCACACCTTCCAGCTTTCACACATTCAAGCTTTTCTTTCCAAAGCTTCTACTTCTCAAGCTTCTCTTTCTCAAGCTACTCCTCAAGCTTCCACTTCTCAAGCTACTCCTTGAGGTTTCACCGTCTTCTCGAGCTTCTACTCCTCAAGTTTCTCCTTGAGCTTGATTTAGAAATGCTGAATGCCTTGCTTAAATAGGCACTTACCACCCCATGCATGACTTATCCACAACCTTCTAGAATTCCTCCACAACCTTCTACAACTTCCACAACTTCCACAACCTTTTACAACATTCATAACTTTCTAGAATTCTACCCACACACCTCGATAAATGGAATGACAACCATTTTTTTAATTTATTATTATTATTATTTTTTTCTATTATGCCACCTATGCACCTCGAAAATAAAAATCCTCTTTTCCTTTCTTTTCTTCTTTTTCCCCTTTTTAAATTTTTTTTATTATTTCTCTTCTAATTTTCGTCACTTTCTCTCTCCACAATTTTTTTTTTTTTTTTTTCAATTTTTTTTTTTTTCCCCCCAATAATTTTCCCATGCAAGATGCTCCTGCATCAACATCCTTGCACATCCTTGATGGTGTCTCTTCTTTGATATCTCCCTTTTAAGGATAGTTCAAATGGGAATAGAACTTTGTTTATTATTCCCCCCCACAATGTAAAATTCCTTATCTTATATCCTTGAAATTTTTGGCATCACATCAAATATGGAAAACTTCTTTCTGTTCTTTTGTTTCTTACTCTTACCAAATTTTAATGTGTCTTCCAAAGTAATGAACCTCCAAGTTTCTTGAATTGATAAATCAATTTTAAGGCTTCTTCTACTTGAAATGACAAAGCTCCAAATATACGTGGAGGATTAACCAAAAATGAACAATGAGGATATAATCTGTTCAAATGTCATACATAATGCTCCAAACTCTACAATATCAGAGTGAATATTTGAACTCTTTGCTCAAACCCAAACCTTTTGTGATGTTGAGAAATTGATCCTTGAATGAATTCGTGTGGAAACACAACAAATATTATGTCCAAGTTTAGACGTGGTAGGAAATAACATCTCTATGCCTCAGGAATTACCATTGCAAACATGAACTGTGTAGCAATTGGGAATTTCTTGTCAAAGTTGTCGAATAGCCTCCAAGTTCTAATCTTGAAGCTTTGGACAATCTCTCTAATTGAAAACCCACTCTAAAGTCACACTTAATCTCTTTGTTGTATAGATTTATTAAGTGGTTTCAGAATGTATGGATATTACTTAGTTTGATTACTCTCATATTCAAATTGTAGAGCTACCATTGTGCTATGGACTCATTTGAAGGTATTATAAACTAGAAACATGACAATTAGTAAGCAATATGATTCATTTTTCTTCCAAACATGAACATAATTGAATATAAATTATCCGTGATAGTTTGACCCTTTTGCGAGGAATATGTTGTTCAGACTCATCATATCATATAGCTCTTAGAATCCCAATATCCCACAAGTTTCTCAATAAAGTTACTTCTTGAAGCATATCAAAACTTCACAATTTATACCAACGAGAAGAATGGATGGGCCTCACATAAATCATGATCTTCACAAATAGGAAACATAGCCATTTTCAGTGGTGGAATCTTTGTATTAAACTTATGCATAGCTATCACTTTTGTCGGTTTAAATTCATTTATAGGTGTAAGCTAGAAGTGGCTGAGCCAAGTGTTCATGTCTTCTCGTGATGGAGTACCACCCACCAATGTATGTACCTTTGTCTCGATTAGCTTCTCCACTAACTTTGTCCCTACTATCACTGTCTTGACTACCTCAATCGCCTTACTTAACAACTTCAACTGTACCAACTCTGCCGTGACTTCAACTGCAGGCTGCTACTAGTTGCTCAGTTCGACTTATGGAAGATGCTGCCACTACAGGCCCTAGCTCTAGCACTGGTGGTGTGGCTACGACTACTGCTTCCACACTTAGAGATGTCATGGTAATTGAGACCCGTAATTGCCCAAAGCCTAGTGCAGGAACTTCAACCAACACCACACCAAATGAAGTAGGTGGAGTCAATTGGGCGACTTCAGATAGAAGTGGTCGGGTAAATAGGACTCGGGATGTGCCACCATTTGAAAGTGTGAGTATCCATCGGTGTGGCTCCAACTTTTATTTTCGAATCCAAGGCCTATCCCTTTGCTGCATGCTCCAGTCTTATGCTCACTATCCAAAAACTACCTCTATTGGCCTGTGATGTGTCCATCCTCAAACTTAGACTTTGATGCCACCATTTGGCACATCCTCTTTTGTCTTGACTGTGCACCACCTGTGTCCAAGTGCCGCCAATATAGAATAGGCCATTGCATAGGCTCTACATGACCTTGAGGCTTCACCTCCATTTTTTCCACAAGTTTCTGTGTGTGGGAGACCTTGGGAGATAACTCAATGGCATAATGCATCATATAAAATGTCTCGTGTTGTAGCATCATGAATTCATCCATTCTAACAACAAGCGCGGATGCCCAGTCGTACACGATGCCAATCATCTGGACAATTTGAGGTAATGCATTGTCCAAGGTTCGACATTTTGACAATGTCCAACAAACATCTCCACTCACCAATTATAACAAGAGACTTATTTATCCCGTGGCTCTTGGAGGCATTAGCTATCGAGTCCATTTCTACTTGTGTCAAGTTTATGCAAAATCAATTCTAGCAATCTTTCTTTCTCTTCCTTAGTCATTTTTTTGTTGTTTGACAATCTTTTCCCTATACTCACGAGGATGCTAAAAACCCTAGTAAACTCGGTCAGTGTGAGAGTAATGGTGATGTTGTACCTAAGATACTAAAAATGCAAATGCTGCTGTGTTTGTCATAAGTCTCTATCATCGTCCATGATGCCCCTTCAAGATTTCAAATATCAGACACTAACATCTATATCGCCAATACACTTGTGCATGTCTTGGGCTTTCCGTAATTAGAGCATTCTTTGGAGTCTCTTTCTACCATGTTTTACACTCGATGCCATTTAAACCTTCAAATGTAACATTTTGTGGTGTGACTTCATCTTTTTGAGTTTGCCTTTGCACCTTGGGCTTTACCTTCTTATTTGTGCTTATGTCTGTATCTAGCTTTCATGCAATCTTCATCCTTGATGGCAACTCTTTGTCTTTATTCATTCCTGAAGAGCTGCTTGATGGTGATAATGATGGCGACACCTGCAATTGTTTTCTCTTGTTTGGCTTCTTTCCTCTCGAATCAATTAATAACAATTTTGCCCTAGTTATAATGCTAATTCTGTTAGGGCAATCTCTTGTATGAGTTCTTTTGGTTGTTTGCGGCTTCTTTTCTTTCTCTGCCATTTGCCTTTAGTTGGCCTTCACGTTTAATGTGCTGTCTTCTCAGTGCGTCTTTTGCGTGTGTGGCTTCTTTATGGCAATCAAGAATTACAATGCTCCAATCTTCTAAGTTCATATGTCTGGTTCGACATTCCCTAGCCTTGTACATTGTCTCCTCACATGGCCTTATTGCTGTCATTTTTTGCCTTCGTCAAATCTGTTTTGTGCATACCCCACAACCATGTCATTTTATACAATTTCTTGTGTTTATGTCTTTGTTTTGATTTGGATGCTTGATGCTACTGCAATTAGTAAAATCACTGCTGCAAATTTTCTTCATAAGCATGTATGCACTGTGAGCACCGTAGGCCTACTGCTTCTCTGTAGGCATGCAGTTTGTAATTCCTCCGTATGCGCTTGAATACAACAAGCCTTTTCATGCAACATCATCTTCTAGTTGCCTCCCCATGTTCCTTGACTTTGGTTCCATGTCTTCTTTGCCATAGGCCTGACTTTATGCCACCGTAGGCTCATGATCTTCATAGACACTTGGACTCTATGTAAGTTCTCTGGCATCATTGTGTTCTGTTACATTTCTGTATATTGTTGTATGCATTAAACTACACCCTGCAGGGCAAACACAGTCAAGTTGTCCTTCAAGATGCTAACACAATAAAATGAGTGCACAAGCAAACAAATCAAAACTCAACATGGCCCCTACTACAAATAAGGCAAGGTTGTGAAACAAAAAGACAGTTCCAAATCTTTAAAGTTTTTTAGCAAAAAACATTTAAGACCATAGATGTGTGTCATGCTTCTAACCGTCATCTTAATCTGAAAAGCTTGTCCTTTCTTCGACTTAAAGAGATAGCCATGCCATTGTGCAAATGTATGGCCAACCAAAGCAGTTTCTTGCAAATACAATTGATGGTATTACAAGATGGCCTTGTTTCTTCTCTCTGAGAGATTAGAGAAAACATATTTAAAAATTACAAATCTTGCAAATTTAATACCCTGGCAAAGTTGTTAGTATTAACAAAAACATATCCTGGGTCAAATTGTTATGATAAAATCAGATTAGCATAGTGGAAATAAATTTTGTGGATTTTAATAAAAAGTAAGGTAGGGGATTGCGAGATCAAACGATTTCCAATTGAAGACCATCTTGAGGAAACCCTCCTTGGTTACACCAATTTAAATTGCTTGTGGACGAGCAATCTTGCGGAGGGCAGACTGCCACACCCGCCTGAGATTAGGGCTTTATAAACACAGAATGCACCAGCAAACAAATGCAGCATTAAACAATAAAGCATGAGTGATTTAATAATTGGAAGGAGAGACAACTCGGAGTATAAATAATTAAAATTGGTTAAGACCATAGAAATGAGACTCACACTATGTGACCTCGGCAAGGCTAACCTTACTTAGGACTTGGCAAAAAATTGGCAAGACATGGCAAGAACCCAGCAGGACTCGGCAACAGTTGGTTTCTAGTGAGCCTCAGCCAAGGCTCAGACAAACCTGAGTTCTAGGTCCCCTGGACTTGGCCAAAGTCAGCTGGCACAGAACTCTGTGTCCTGGCGAGTCCAGGAACAATGGTTAAGACTAATTAAGTCCTGATTAAAGGGCTAACCAGATGGAGGATAATTACGAACATCCAAATGTTAGTGAGTTGCAAAGTAAAGTGCCAACTAGGGCAAAAATGTTAGGGCCAACCTGGACAAATGAAGAGGAATAAAGTAGCACTGACCTAGAGCAGAGATTTTAGTGATTATCAAATAATTCATTCTGCCAAAAAAGCAGTAATCATAAAGACTAAAGAGACATAATGAAGAATAGCAAATGAAAGGAAATGGCAGCAATTGCAAACAGATGTATCTTTTCAAAACTAAATGCCTTGACTTTTGCCTGCCGTCCCTGGCATGGCTGGATGTCCTTGGCGCCAAGTATCAGTCTCATGGTTTGGGGAATGTTTCCCATGATTTATTGCAAAAAGGGGGCTTCCTGGGGCATCCCCGCATCCCCGGTAACACAGTTTCTCACTTGTTTTATCAATGTGAATTGTGGGGTTGGATGCAACTTTGGAAAAAAAAATTACAATTGTGTTTCCCTGGGGTCCCTGTATCCTGGAAACGGCTGTATTTAGGTGGGATGTGTCCCCATGGAACTGGTGTTTTCTAGGTTGCAGTTCACAGCTTCTACTTCCCTTTTATCTATCCCCTCTAACTTGAGGATGGTTATTAGCAGTTCCTCTACAAGTTGCAGTTTGTTGAAGCTAATGAATTAAAGATGTGTGATATGTGCTATATATTTTTCTGCTAGCAGTCTTAGATTCTATGGTCAGCATTTTTAGGTAAGTTTAACACTAAAACTTTATAATTTGCATATGTAAGTTATTGACCGAGTCTATTTCCTTCTTAGTTTCAGTTTTGCTAGTGTTCCTAAGCATTTCACTCGTACAGAAGACTATATTGTGATTTACTTGTTCGGTTTTAATACATCTATTTTATATCTTTTTATTGTTTTTAGACCAGTAAAATATAATTTTTTACTAATATTAATCTCGGAAAAGCACCTGGCCCAGTCCAGGGGTGATTAAAAGTAGGAAAAACCACCTTTACTAATTTCTAACTACACAGGAAAACCATAAAGACATTTAAACCAGAAGATCCATAATCACACCACAGAGATCACATAGTCCTCAAGGATTACGACAGGGTTCTCCCTTTAAGTGAGAGAGGAGAATCACATCAAATGAATATTTCAGCCTCTTTTTTAGCTTTTTTCCTTTTGAGAGTTTGCCAATCATCTTGGGCTTTTGCGGCTTCCTCCTGCCATCTCATTGAGCTATTCTGGGGGATCAACTCCGTCTCAGCTGCGGAGTATTCCTCTTGCTGGTACTGTCTATCCCTAGTCACAGTTTCATCCCCCATGTTGGAAGATCCCACAAATCCCTTTCTCTTTACCCTCTGGCATAGCAATACCTTTATGATTCAAATCCACAGTGTTCTTGATTTTTACCATACTATCACTGTCTAATGCAGATTGCTCGCCCTGAATACGAGGTTCTGTAGACTGCTGTAATGCATCTTCAGAAACCACCTGAGAAAAAGTTGTTTTTTCTCAATCTTCTTTTCCACTGTATAATGATTGGTGGACACATCTCTCCATCATGAAGATGTTTTATGCAGGGATAACTTTAAGAAACCCCCCTTCGGAAAAATATATAAAATCATGGCAAATCCAACATTATTTTTAGCGAAAAAAAAAAAATTTGAATTGGCGATTTTTTTTTTTTCAAAATAGGAAAAACTTTAATTTTATTGGCGATTTTTTTCCATTGTATGAAAATTTTGTAAAACCGTGGCAAATCTTTAATTATTTCAAAAAAATTGCGACCAAAAGTAAAAATATATAGAAACCATAAATTTATATCATCCAAAGATACAGTAACCCTTTTTAATGACCATTAGATGATCCTAAATCAACGGTCTAAATCCCATTTCGGGCTAAAAAGTTAAAGTACAACAAGTTTCAGAGAAAGTTTCCGAAATAACAACACTTGTCCACAGTATAATCTATTTCAGGCCAAAGATTAGAAGGATAAAAAGTTCCTTAGAAAGTCTCCGGAATAGAGACACTTGTCAAATATATGTAATTTACATATAGTCTGACTTAAAGTTTTACCATAGATTGGCGAATGTGACCATCTATTAAGCCATACCTCAGAAATTGTGGGCGAAACATTTAATTTACCACGTGGAAAGATTAGATTCCATTGGCGAAGTAGTCGTCAAATTAAAAATGATTATGTATCAGTATTGGCGATTGGTCTGAGCAGGTGACCCAGTTTTCATAAATTGCAGGTGATGTCGCCACCCCAAAAGTGCCAAAAAATTCGCCAAATCCAGGGTCCCCGATGAGTGAGATTAGCCATTTGGCGAATATTTGCCAGTAAAGTAAACTCTGGTTTTATGTTATCTTTATTTGAAACATTTATCAGCCATATGCCCTGTTTGAAAACACCTGGATCTGAACAGAATCCTTTCATAATCCAATGGTTGCGCCCAACATCCTTTTAATGTTTTGAGTGTTAAAGCTTCAGAAAACCTCCTGTACATCATCACCACCAAAATTGGAGCAAAAGTAGAATGAAGAAGATTGGAATGACCATTAACTGCCATCAAAAATTTGCCCAGTGAGTTTCCAGCAACCTCAAAAAGTAAATTGAGCCGAAAGTGTAGGGGAAGATTTGGAATTCTTACCCATACCAGAACCCTACCAAAAACTTCAGTGGCAGGGCAGAAGGCAGAATGCCAAGGCTTAAACATCAGGGTAACTTTGTCCTCTCAGTGCCATTGAAAATCACATAGAATCTTATTTCTATCCTGAAATTTTTTGAAAACAACAATGAAAAACCTAGCAGCAGGATAGATTTGGACACACCTGCTCAAAATGGGCTACCAGTTTGCAGCAATCCACTTGTGGAGATCATGCAAGCTTTTCTACAAACCCCTGAAGCGTCCAATCAAACCAAAGCTTTGGGGAAACAGCAACGTTATGAGCAACTTTTTTCTCCACCTCCCCTTCTAGATGGACAGTAATGGCTTTAGATGGCGGCCTCAATACCCCAGCACCCAAAGAACCAACTGCAGTCTGTTGCTTGAAAGGGGCCTGTGTATGGGTGTCGTGAACACCTCCTTCAGGAAAGCACCCTGAACACATCCCCTGTGAGCAGCCCTCTGCCACATCTCTGAATGGAGTCTTCTTGCTACATCCAGAGCCCACCCCTTCACCAGTCCTTGCCAGCTTAAATTCCGTTGCAGGCTGCCCAGCAGTAGGTTCTCCACCCGATTCTGCTCCAAGCAGACATTCCCTTCACTGTGTAGACCACCTTGGTTCGGTTTTGGCAAGTTCAGTCCAGCCTTCTGAGAAAAATGGAGATCATTTCATAAGGAATTTTTTTTCCTACCATGGATGCATGATTGCTCTGGTCCTTTGAAGCAGCACCATAATGACCATGCCCTCCCAATACCCTAGCTCCAAAGCAGCTTGCAATGGCTCCATTCTCCTTGTTGTAATATATCTATATGCTTTTCTAAAAAATAATTCATATTACCTGGGAAAACTTCTTCCCTTCTCATTAATTTGTGTTTGGAGTCACAGATACTTGACTGTTGTTTATATGCATACATCATTTGTATGCTCTGTTATGTAGATTATTGTGGATTTCTCATTTATCTAGTAGAGGTCTCTATATTATTTTGAATTCTTTTCTCAGGTGCATAAAACTGCTGGTCCTTCGTCCCAGACAGAAAACATGAACGTGCAGGTAACTGATACTTGGTCTTTCCATATTACATTGTCAAATAAGTAGCCATGTTTCATGATTAAATAATGTATGCTGAAGTTGCTTATACTGGCAGTTACATACGTCCACTCTACGTCGTTCTACAAGGAAAAGAAAAATTTCTGTCAATTTAGAGGATTATGAAACTGATAACACAGACACAGAGGATGCAGACTTGATGGTAGGATTTTTTCCAATCTCCACTGTTTCTGTTATTTGTTCTGTATGCTGCTTATTTGTGAAGGTATATTGTAAGTTTGTGTATAAATATATACAGAGACGAACATATCGGCCGTCTACTACTAAAGTCGACAATAACCCTAGTCAGGATGAGCAGTCGAGTCCACTGCGAGAGAAGAAAACAAGAGATACTGCATCTTTGCCAAGACGAGAAGGACTCCGGCCTCGAAGGTCAACAAGGTCAACAAGGTCAACCATCCATCATTCTTCTCAAGATTCTGAAGACCAGGAATCCTCAGAGGAGGAAGATGATAGAGATGAGGGGGACGCTGGGGATGAAGGAGAGGAAGATGAAGAAGATGAAGTCGAGGAAGAGGGTGAGGAGGGTGAAGAACAAGAAGGAAGGAGACGGTATGCTCTCCGAAATCGCACTGAGGTGAGGAGATTTTCTCCTGAAAAAGAAGAAAAGCAAAGACCAAGATCTCCACCACGTAAAGTATTGCAGCAAGGAATGGGAACCAAAAATGCACGTGATACGAGACGAGGTGGCTCAAGGACATACAAACGGCATCGTGCACCAAGAATTGATGATTCAGATGACTCTCTTCTTGTGGATGAGATGGATCAGGGTCCTGTTGGTTCATGGATGCGTGGGGGAAACAGAAACTTTGGTCAGCAATGGGTTTGTGGCGGACTTGACATGCATAGCACAACTGCATGGGGTTTGAATGTTGCAGCATCTGGATGGGGACATCAAGGTGATACTTATGGTTATGGAGGTGTAGGTGCACAAACTGCTGGGCCTAGTTCAAAAGGTGGAGCTGACATACAACCTGTGCAGGTTGATGAAAATGTGAGTTTTGATGATATTGGAGGGCTTTCTGACCACATTGATGCACTGAAAGAAATGGTGTTTTTCCCTCTTCTCTATCCTGAATTCTTTGCAAATTATCACATCTCTCCTCCAAGGGGAGTCTTATTGTGTGGTCCTCCTGGAACTGGAAAAACGTTGATTGCAAGGGCTTTAGCATGTGCAGCTTCCAAGGCAGGACAGAAAGTAAACTTTTACATGCGAAAAGGAGCTGATGTGCTTAGCAAGTGGGTTGGGGAAGCTGAGCGGCAACTGAAATTGCTTTTTGAAGAAGCTCAAAGGAACCAACCGTCCATAATATTTTTTGATGAAATAGATGGTCTTGCTCCAGTGAGGTCTAGCAAACAAGAACAAATTCACAATTCAATTGTATCTACACTTCTTGCTTTAATGGATGGTCTAGACTCTAGAGGTCAAGTAGTGCTTATCGGAGCTACAAACAGGATTGATGCTATTGATGGAGCTCTTCGCCGACCTGGTCGGTTTGATCGTGAATTTGTATTTTCCTTACCTGATTGTAAAGCACGAGCTGAGATATTAAAGATCCATACTAGAAAGTGGAAGAATCCTTTATCAGAGGAATTAAGAATGGAATTAGCAGCAGCTTGTGTGGGGTATTGTGGTGCTGATTTAAAAGCTTTGTGCACAGAAGCTGCAATTAGGGCCTTCCGTGAGAAATATCCTCAAGTATACACTAGTGATGATCAGTTTGTCATAGACGTGGATTCTGTGAAAGTAGGGAAGCTTGATTTCTTGGAAGCTATGTGTACAATTACTCCTGCTGCTCATAGAGGGGTAACAGTACAGTCAAGGCCATTGTCCCCAATAATAGCTCCATGCTTACAAGGACATCTAAAAACAATCAGAAATTATATTTCTGAGATCTTCCATGTAGTGGACAAGGGTGATCGAAAAGATTCATTGGATAGTTCTCGCAATCTTGCCAAGTTACTTGGATTTCCCTATGGTTCTTCCATTCCTCTAGTTTACAGACCAAGACTTTTACTTTGTGGGAAGGAGGGTGCTGGCTTGGTATGGTTAGAAACTACTTTTTTAAAGTTTACACATTTATAACATGAGTCTGTTGTTCAAAACTTTTGAATTGTCTGGCTTGTCAGCTAGGCAAATCTCTGAAATATGCTATATTTGTACTTTTCCTGCCAGGACCATATTGGCCCTGCAGTTTTACATAAATTAGAGAGGTTCCCTGTGCACTCTCTTGGACTTCCATCACTTTTGTCTGACCCAAGTGCAAAGACCCCTGAGGAAGCACTTGTGCATATTGTCGGAGAGGCTAGGAGAACTTCACCTTCAATCTTGTATCTGCCCCAACTTCAGCTTTGGTGGGAGACGGTTTGTATATCATCACATTAGTGTACTTCAATGACTTTGGTATTTTCTGTTTATCAGTTTTGAAACCAGTTTCCCTTTATTGCTAGAGCTTCCTAAAATGATATATTTCTAATTTTGTTTGGTTCACTGAGCTTCTTAGGCCCATGAATTGCTCAGAGCTGTTCTACTGACTATACTGGACGAACTGCCATCGGACCTTCCTGTATTACTTCTTGCAACCTCCTGTGTGCCCTCTGACGAATTGGATGGGGAAGCTGCATCCTTGTTTGGGCGTCGCTATATGTATGTATCAATGACATAATTGTGTTAGTTCTTATATTTTGCCTGCTCGGTTTGTTCAATATTATGGTTAGGCACAGATCCATTTTGAGTAGTATGGTATACCAGGTATCCCGTTAACTTCTAATTCAATATAAATTTAATTTGCCATTGAATTGAGTGGGCATGAACTCTGGTAATCTGGTACAGCCTGATTGTATTCCAAATTTTTATCTTGGCTGAGTATAATAGAACATCCAATCATCTTTTGATTATTCAATATGGTGTAGATTCCCTGCCTCAGGATTCTATGTGCGCCTCTACAAAGTATGTCTTCATCATTTGGTCCTCTCACACTGCAATATTGAGGATTGTTCAATAATTTGAAATTCATAGTGAGTGGTTTTTAATATGAAAATTATAAATCATGTCCAACTTTTCAAAATAATATGTTTCTCTTTTCTGACATGCTTTTTTAATTACTGCCATCATTCAAAATATATGTTATACCTATAGAGAGGTTTTTTCAATGTGCTCTGCTAGGGTTTGTACGGTTTGTGTCTAAGCCCTTTCTGCTTCACTGTCTGTCATTCCGCATTTATTGCGGGAATTTACTTTAGGATATAATGACCTCGGTCCTCTTCGGCCCAGCAGTTGCTGCTGGTGCTGGAGGAGTTGCTGGATGCGAAAATGGCCCTGTCGAGCAAATGCCTGCGCAAATTTGTGCCCAAGGTATTTCACGAGGTAATTCCTCGCTTGACCTGGTTTTGAATATTTCTGCTTTTGAATCTGCTTGTCAATGGCTAGAAACCCAAACCCTTATTGGGTATTTTGTGGGTCGCACTCCATCTGAAAGCATGTTGCCTGAATGGGTAACCAAGGCTTGGACCCCCCAGGGGATTCGCCTTGAAGGGATTCAAAGCCTCACTAAGGGTTTCTTTTTGTTTCATTTTGGTAACCCCTCCTAGGTTGAGAGCATTTTCAGCCATGGGCTGTGGATATTTCGCTCGTCTCTGCTTGTTTTTCAGAGATGGTCTCGAGATTTTTGCGTCTTGGATGACTACAAACTTAGGGTTCTAGTTTGGGTAGAGTTCCCTGGGCTGCCAATCCCTTGCTGGTCTTTCCTCCCAAAAATTGCCCAGATTGTGGGCAAAGTGATTTCTATGGAACCGGACAAATTTTTCAATGCCCGCCCTCAGCGGAGGGTTTGTATTGAGGTCGACCTCTCTAGGGACCTTAAGGAATCCGTGGAAATTTAGATTGGTGCTACCACCTTTACCCAAAAGATGCTTTACCTGAATCTCCCGAATACTTGCTTTCGTTGTCAATCTGCCAGCCATAAGATAAAGGATCGTCCTCTTCTTGAGCGCAATTGCTCTTCGGTGTAGGAACCCAAGCCAGCTTCGGCTATTAAAAAAGATGAGTGGACAACGGTCATAAAGAAAGGCAAGGGCGTTGCTAAGCCAAGCGCCATTTCTCAAGAACCAAGTCGTCCCAACTCTAGTGCGGCTCCTCTTGTGCCCACGGCACCAGAGGTTCCCATGGTTGTACTGCCGCCTATCTCAAACCTTACATTATAGGGGACATAATAGTCGGAGGTCCAAGCTGCTTGGGTCCGTGCGCCTCAAGCAGTTTTATGATTTCCTCTTCGTCTCTCCATCGCTCTTGCAGCCCTGAAGGCCGAGGCCGGAATGTAGTTTCTATCACTAGGGATAAACGAAGAGCCATCACTTTGGGTGACTCCTTGTTTGAATCCTCTGTTTTCTTGCATAACAACTTTTCTTCGCTTGGGGACGAGGAGAATATGCAAGCTGGTTTATAATGAACTTTCTCTCCTAGAATGTGCGGGGGCTAACAAACCTCCCTAGAAAATATTCTGTTCGTGATACCAAGCATAGGCTTGGCAATATTGATGTTCTGTGCCTGCAAGAAGTCAAAGTCTGTGGGTTTCTTCTCAACTCAGCTTGTCGTGTGATATGGCCGGAGGGTGTTAGTTTTGCTTCTCAGCATGAAGCTGGTTGAGGTGGTGTAGTCACTCTCCTCTCCTCTTGGCTTTTTTCTTTTGTTATTTCCCATGGTTCTAACCCCATGCAGAGAGTTGTTTGATTTTGTTGTCTTTTCAAAATCATTCTTTTGGCATTGTAAATATATATGCCCCTAATGATGCGGTTGAGCGCTTACACTTGTGGAGGTGGCTAGCTGATTCTTTGCCGCTTGCCACCTAGATATTCTGCGGAGATTTCAATATGGTTGAGCTGGCTATTGATAAAGTGGGCCTTCTACCTTTTCAATGGTCAGTTGGAGAGTGAGAAGCTTGGTTTTACATGCAGAACAAGCTAGGTCTTTTTGATCCCAATGTTCATCGCCACCGGACTGATGGCGTCTGGTACACATGGTCCAACTTTTGAGAGGGAGTTGACAGGGTCCTTTAAAGGTTGGACCGTGCTATGATTTCTGCAAAGTCCTTTTTTTCTTTTTCTCACAGGAGTCTGCTACCTGTCACTCCACTCCCTGACATGACTCTTTCTGACCATTTTCCCATCCACTTCTCCATTACCTGGCATTCTGCCCCTTGTAATTGTAAAACTCAATTTTACGTTAATACTTTAGCGCTGTCACATCTGCCCACCTTCGCTCATATTTTACAAACTTGGAACCTTGAACCTAGGCCCCACTCTTCCTCTGGGTGGATTCAGTGGTGGAATGATGCCATCACCTGTACTGTGAGGTATCTTCACATTTATGGGAGGCAGCTGGCCACTTACTGCAAGAGATCCTATGAGGCCACTACGAAAGATCTTTGTACGACCATTGAAGCTCTAGCCATGAATCTGTTTGATATGGATCTCTAGGTTCGGCTTGCCAACCTTCGCCACAAGAAGCAGGTTGCAGACAATTATATTGCCTGGGGAGCTCAATTCAAAGCCTGCCTTCATTGGCTAGAGGTTGGCGATCAAGCTTCCAAGGAATTTTTCAATGCGTTGAGGGCCTGCCATTCTACGGTAGGGATCAACGCATTCAGGAGGGTCAGTACTCCTTTTGTGAGCTTCCTAACATTCTCCAAGCTTTCGTTCGCCACTATGAAAAAGTTTTCACAGTGCAGAGTCCCTTGAAAGTTCGAAATCAAGCCTTGTAGGCTTGTTTGGATGTCACTCGTAAAAGACTCGCTCTAGAACAATATGCGTTCTGTGAGCAGAAGCTCACTTTAGTGGACCTCAAGGAAGCTGTCTTCTCTATGGCAGACGATAAGGCCCTTGGAGGTGATGGTTTCCCTTATGAATTTTACAAAACCTTTTGGGATGAGATTGGACCAGACCTGCATAAGGTTTACATTGAAGCCTACAATTCTCGCTCTCTAGGCAATATCATTAACAAGGGGAATATCAAATTCATACTTGAGGCGGGTGACCTATGAAGATATATGCAATTGGAGGCCCATCACTTTGTTGAATGTTTCCTACAAGATCATTGCCAAGACTCTCTCTCTTAAAATCCATCATCTTCTTCTTCAAACCATTCGCCCTGAACAGATGGGTTTTATCAAATCCCGTTATATTCTGGACAATATAATTATTGTGTGGGAAGGGATGGAATGGGCTCGACATTCCAAGCAACAAGCCATCTTTCTCAAGATTGATTTTGCCAAAGCTTATGACCGGATTGAGTGGCCTTTCATCCTTGCAATGCTTCAGGCACTTGGGTTTGGCCCTACTTTCCTGTAGTCAGTCCAGATGCTTTTTGGGGATGCCTTTGCTTGCATCTCCATTAATGGCCGCTAGTCTCAAGCCTTTGGGCTTTATCGTTCAATCCGACAAGGCTGCCCATCGGCACCCTCTTTATATGTGTTGGCAGCCGAAGGTTTTGGGTATTTGCTCACAAACACCATCTCACAAGGGAGGGTCTGTGGTATTTCTCTCTTGGATTCCCCTGATCAGCTTGTGAATGGCCATTTCGTAGACGACTCCTTCCTCACTCTCATTGAGGATGAAGAGAATGTTTCCTCCGCTTTGCAATGTCTTGACACATTTTGTCTTGCTTCAGGGTCTGCTATTCAATGACACAAAGTCCTTTTCTATAGGCAGTCTTCCCTTCCTTGTCCTGCTTGGCTTGGGCAATATCAATGGAAATGGGTTTAGCATGGGGAAGTCTTCCGTTTTCTTGGCATCCCTTTTGCCTTCCAAGCCTCATCCATCGAGCTCTGGAATGCAGTTCTTGCCAGAATAGAGAAGAAGCTAGAGTATTGGATTATCAAACCTCTCTCCCTTGCGGGCAAATTCCAGATTTGTTCCAAAGTGTTGGCCACCACCCATGTGTACTATTCCTCCCGTTGGGCTCCTTCAAAGGTCTCTTATCTCAAACTTGAGCACCTATTACGTGATTTCCTCTGGGCGTTAGATGCTTCTCACTAGGGATTTCATAGAGTCGCCTGGGATTTCTGCTGTCTTCCCAAAGAATTTGGTGGCCTAGGCTTGTTGTCCACCCAGAAGCAAGGTATTGCTTTATGTGCCAAATGTGTGATTCGAGCTCTTTTCGGCAATGAAGCTTGGAAGATTTTGTTAAGACATTGCATTTCTTCAGGCTTTCCGGTTCATTGGCCAGCCTGGAAGGGGATTGGATTTTAGACCCTTCTTGTTACCACTGAACCTATCCAGATTCAGGGTACTTTTTTTACCAAGAGTATTTGGGAAGCCTGGGAAGCAGTTAGGCCTTGGTTTCGTTGGGTTGGCAATGGGTTCAGAGATGGGCTCTCCATGAACCAACACAATCTCTAGTGGTCACCATTATTTGCTATCCAAGGTGTTCCCCTGGCTAAGGTGCATGGGGCTAGTGCTTTGCGTTTTTTTAAAAGTGGCATAAGGAACCCTAAAGATCTTTTCTCCAGAGTTAACTATGAGCTTACGGTCATGGGAAGATATGAAAGTACAATTCCGGCTCACTTGTCCAGATCGACAAACTTTTGATCTTCTAGTTTTTGTGGCGCCTCCACATTTGTTACATAAAGTGGGCATTCAGTCCTCTCGCCTTTGGTGGAAAGACTGGAAGTGGTATCCAGAGACCCCGGTAACCAGCTATAAGCCTAGGCTGGGCTATTGATGGCTGGTTCCTCACTTGCCCAAGGTTGAAGTTCTCAACCAACGATGGCATTTGCAATCTTCTCACGATACTTGGAGTCATAAGTTCTCCGCTGTGTGGCAAGCCATTACTGAACCTAAAATTGCGCATTTCGCTTGGTGTGTTCTTTTCTAGGGCTTGCCTTTGTGCCCCTGGCTGTGGCACCTGGGTGTTCTTGACCCCCGTTGCCCTTTTTGTGGTCAACCAAAGACTTTTTTGCACTTTTTTGGTTCTGTAGACGGGCTTAGTGTTATTGGGGATGTATCCATGACCTCTTTCGCCCCTTCTGCCCAGAACCTTTCTCTTGGCATATGGTTGTTCTGGGTGACAACACTTAGATGCCCTTCAAGTACTCCCAAATATGGCATGGTTTTAGATTGGAGATCTTATTTACCATATGGAAAGATCACAATGTAGTTATTTATGCTAACAACACAGTTGACATTAATGTTGCTATGTATGCTAAAGCATGTATTTATAACATTGTCATGTTGTAGATTCAAGTACAAACAGATAAAGTGGCTTTGGAGGTGGCTTACTTACAGGAGCTTTTGGCTCATTGGGGAAATGCCCCTTGTACGGTAGCTCATGTTCCGTCGGATTTGGCCTCTGGCGACTGTACTCTTCGCAGTCGCCGTCGCCGTCGAGGACGTAGTAGTTCTGCTCACCGCTCACATACACTTCACTCTCAGCCACACCGCTCTCCCAGCAGTGGTGCTTTTGGTCGGCGCCATTCTTCTGGAGGATCTGGTGCTCGGCACCGCTCTGCCTCGCCTCCTCGGAGACCTGGCTCGGGGTGGTCCCTAATGGCTCCTCCTGCTGCTCTTGCTACCGGTTGGCCCTTTGCGCACTCAAACCCCAAGTGGGTGTTTTCCGGGCTGGACTTAGCCATTTCTCCTATCAGGCCTGAGGGAGAGAAAGATGAAGTTAATGCTGCTGCTGTTGATGATAGATGGGCTCCCCTCGAGCCGTCTTCTCACCCCACCCTCAGGTGGGGCTCTGATGATAAGGATCATCCCCCTCCTTCGGCTGGTGCCGCTTTGACAGCTTGAGGATTTTTATGTTTTCTGAAGTTTTTTTTTTTTTGATGAATAGTTGATGTCCGACCTTTGGCCATATGAACTCGCGGGGTGATCCTATTTCCCTCGGGGCCCCTTTTTTTGTGAATATTTAACTTTATTATATATATTTTAATATAAGGAAGGGACTATTCATCAAAAAATATGTTATCCTCAAAGTATGTGAAAGTTCTGTTCTGAGTGATCTTTACATTCCATGGTGGAACATTGCTGTTATTTTTAGAATCATTGTGCAGCATGCATTGTCTTATACAGCTAATTTAAACAATGAGCTTCTGCTTTAGTTGTAAAGTTCACAATTTGATGCTCATTCCGATTAAACAAAACAGAAATAACTTTCATTTGATGGTGGATGGTAATATTTGAAATTGAGATCCTAAATGTATAGATTTGTCAAATCAAAAGCCATTGTATTCTTTTTCCATTAAGTGATCACATGTTTGGCTGGGAAAGACAATGGCATGATAGGAAGTTAGGCTATGGAATACTTTCAGTTCTAATTAACCAAAAAAACAAGAATTTCAGTTCTAATTGTTTTGCAATACTTTGGGGAAAATGAACTCTGGTCTCTTGGGTATTAAGATGAGATAGTGTGACTGCATAAATAATGAGCAGGTTCTTTGGGATTACAGAAACATGGAGTTGTAGCGCTGGGTTTCTTTTCATCTTTTCATATTGTTTTCCTAAATGGGAGACTGAATTTGGCGAGGGATTTTAGGATCCTCAGTTTTCAGATGAATAGACAAGAACTCTGGCTCCAATTATTTTGTAATACTTTGGGCACAATGAATTCTGGCCTCTTTTGTATTAAGATGAAATAATGAGACTGCAGAAACATTGAGTAGGTTCTTTGGGGTAGTTCTAGCTTTGGGTTCTTAGTCTTTTTATAATAGTTTTGTAATGGGAGATTAAAGTTGGCCAAGAGTTTTAGGATCCAAAATTTCAGCTTAAATTTGTTCCATTTGGAGAATGTATACAATGAACAGGTTGATTTTCTGGGCAGTAATTTGATGTAGTTAATAAGCAATGTATAACTAAATGGACCAGTCTTCTGCTTTTTATGCAGTTACCAAGAAAAACCATGTTCTGATGGCAGGTGTAGATTCTTATGCAGTTACATTCTTTTGCTTTTCATGGAGATACCAAGTAGAAAAACCAAGTTCTGATGACAGGTGTAGATTCTTATGCATTTACGTTCTTTTTAATTTATGCAGTTACCAAGTAGAAAAACCAAGTTCTGATGACAGGTGTAGATTCTTCTCGCAATTGGTCGATGGTGTTCTTAGTATCCCTGATGAACAAGTAGTAATTACTCCCAAAGAGAATGTTTCGATTCCAGAACTTCCAAAGGTACCAAAAGCAGCAAGAGGGCCAAGTGAAACTGAGCTACGTGCCAAGGCAGAAGCAGAGGAGCATGCTATTCGACGGCTCCGAATGTGTCTTCGGGATGTCTGCACCAGGTTTTGTAGTGATGCATCAATCATTTGATTCATCTGTTGAGGACATGTTTACCAAGTGAATTATTGTAGTGCTTATATGTATGGGCATTCAATGTGCAGACTTCTGTATGAAAAACGGTTCAGTGTCTTTCATTACCCTGTAATGGATGAAGACGCTCCTGACTATTATTCAATAGTTCAAAATCCAATGGATATCACTACTTTACTGCAGCGTGTAGATAATGGGCGTTACTTAACATGCTCAGCATTCCTGCAAGATGTGGAACTAATTCCAGCCAATGCAAAAGTAAGCATGACTTGACATGCCTATGATCCTAGCAGTTTCTTATGTCAAACAAAGATTTGTTTTTAAATTTTGAGGCAGTCCTGACTGTCAGTAGTCATGCATAACAGGCATATAATGGTGATGACTACAATGGAGCTCGAATTGTCAGTAGAGCATGTGCACTGAAGGATGCGGTATGATTAAATGTGCTAATAGAGAGAGTAATTGAAGTTTCAAATGTTTCATGTCATGTAGTAAGCATTTATTGTTCAGTTTGCTAATCCTCAGTCTTATGCATACTCAGGTTCTTGGCATGCTTTCTCAAATGGATCCTTTACTAGTTGCCTTCTGTGATAAAATTGCTGCTCAGGGTGGGCCTACTCGTCTGTCAGAGGATTCAGCCACAAATTTCCTTCCAAATCCTGTTGCTCAACCAGTTCATGTTACAAGAGCAAGTGCACGCCTACGCAATGTTCAGCCTGAAATGAATGTATCTCAAAGCTACGAGGTCTTGAAACGCTCAAAGCGAAACAGTGATCCTGACCAAGGTGGCATTATGCTTTGCACTATGCCAAATCCTAATTTATTTTTGATATTTTGAAGCACAATTGTATTGAAATTTTCAGAATTTTTTGTTCTACAGGTGAAGTTGTGGCTGGGAACTCTGATCCATTTGCCGAGGACAGTTCACAACCAATGGAGATTGATACTTCTGGGCAGAATACTCTTCCAACAAAATGCTCTCATGGTAGCCAAACAACTGAGGCATTTAGAAGTGTGCAGCAACGTGAGGCAAATGATCAAGATGAAATAATGAATCAACCGCTTGCCCCAACAGATGTTGCAGAAAGCACCATTGCAGTTGAGGATGGTGGAAGCAAATCCTTACCCAAAGTGCCAATAAGCAAGCATTTGGCAGAACAGATTGATTCAATAGAACAAATATTTGTGAAACGTACTGAAGGTTATGGTATTTCTGAACTTGAAAGACTTTATGGTCAAATTTGTCGAGGTGTGATATCATTGAAAGAGGCTGATAAACCTATGATTGTTAAATTCTTGAAGGACTTCTCATCTGATGAAAGCAATTTTCAAAGATAGGTTTGTATCTGAAGGACTTAAGACGCACAACTTTTGAAACTAATTTGAGCAGCAGGATGTAAATATGATACTGTCCCAAGTTTTGAATCACAGCCAGGTTGATACACAGAATATATCAAATTAGAAAAACAGGTATAGGTTTTAAGTGGTTTTAAAATATTCTCCCAAGCCTGCACCACAATTTTTTTTGGTTTCTACTGGGGTTTGGTGGCTTAGTCAAGTTTATATTCATTTTCTATTAGCTTCTTGTCATGTGATCCAACTAATTACATTTCCCATCTGGAATAGTATCCTCTAATTCTACAATTACTTATCAATTCCAATTGGAAAAAATTTATCGTCCTAAGCACAATTACTATCATGATCTAAGCAGTTACTCTTTGTTTCAATGTCTCATGTTCTTGTCTTAAACAAAAATAATCTTTAGGCTCGATGCAGTCATTTGTGTTTCAGCAGATGTTACTTCATCACTTAGTTACCCGATTCGTGCCCTAGAGGCCGGATCCGATCTGGATCAGGATTTGTGCAGATCCGGGCAGGATCCTTATTTCACACAGTGGATTCGTCCGGATTCGCGGGCCACGAATCCGAACGGATCCACTGTGTGAAACTGGGATCTGCACGAATCTAGTTACAAATCCTCCTCAAGGATCCACGGTTTTAAGTGGGTCTAAGCTATCTAATATGACTTTAAAATAATTTGTTTTGCTTTTCAGAATGACCCTTTTATGCATTATATATACTAAAAACTGAGAGAAATATACATAATTCTTAAAAACTCTCTCTCTCTCTCTCTCTTATATATATATATATATATATATATATATATATATATATATATATATATATATATATATATTCATGAATTCTGATTGGGAATTTTTTTTTGCAAATCCATGGATCTGACTTACGTGCTCGAATTCGTAACTAAATGCTTTTAATATTTTTTGTAAGGCTTTTAGCATTATATTGTGATATTGCTATCTGGATTTAACTGTGTAGTTTTTGAGTCGAACTCATTGACCCATATTTCATGAGTAGTGATTCAACATGAGTCCATCTCTCATGAGAATAAATGGAACACTCAGCACTCATTGGATCTAGGTGCTGCTCACAGAGTTGAAGCACCATGACTTCTTGGGAGGTCACCCATCCCAGTACTACTTTAGCTTGAGTTTGATTCAATGCATACTTTTAGTATTATAGTTTGATTAATTGCAATTTTATCTCTAAGTGATGTATATTTCTTTAGAATGTTTCCTAACTTCAACTGATTTTTTTTACACTCAATTGAGTGAGCAACTTCATGTTTAATTTGTAGCACTCGAAGGTATGTTCCAAGATATAAAGAGAGGGGAGGTGACGTGTCAAATCGTTAAATGATTGATTAGCCAGCACAACAAACCCAAAGTTGTCCACAAGGCATTTCACAATTTTGGTGGCTAAATAAACAATAACATTAAAAAAATTAAAACTATGCTATAATCTACACCATTTAAGGCACACAAAGATATGATGGCTTCACGCAAGGCAAAATGACAAACAAAGATTATAAGACCAAAGTAAATTAACATGTAATAGTTAACTTCTTGCCAAAGTTTTAATTTTTAATTTCTTTTGGATGATGCTTGATAAGGTGAATGATACATCTTGCAAAACAAGAAAAGAAAATATATGAGATGAATGACACATTGCAAATGATTCAAGTGGTGCATGTTATTGAGGTTGCCAAGAGATTTAATTTTATGTTTGAAGTGAGATGTTTTGAATGCTTAGTTTTTGAGGTGTAAAGCATGCGATGCTAAAGTGCATGAAACTCTAGTAGAAGGACTCAGATAAGATTTTAATTAATCAAGCATGAGAATCCTAAAAACTTATTTCCAAGAAAATGTCATGTCCCCTTCTAGAAATGACAAAAGAATCTGTTTTGGGAGATGAATAGCGGTGCCTATAATTTGTGTCCCAAAGGTAGCAATCTCTCTTGTATTTATATTGTGGATGTGATAGAGACATAAAAACATGCCTATTCATTAACATGTCTTAACCAATCATTTCATGACACCATTTCATTATTTATGATTAGTAATTATTAGACAATTGTTCATTACATATATGTGTGCGCACATGCCCCCCTCTATCTATCTATCCACACACACACACACACACACACACACACACACACACACACGCACACACACACACACGCACACACACACACACACACAAGAATGATTACAATGTATCGCATGATCAAATCAATCTTATTGAAAATATTTGCACATGTTGTTTCCAATACTATGTCTCATAATACACACCATGCCATAATCTTAGTACAATAACTTAAAAGTTATATGTGAGATATGCTCTATCGTGATCTCTAGGACATCAAACAAATGACGTGCATCATGGTAGCAAGTTAAGCTATTGCTAATATTGTCACCTCATAATAATAACCATAATCAAATATCAATGAAAGATTGTCGCTTATCATGATGTTTCTACAAAATCATGTAGTAACTCACATGATATCCACCATGAACCATATCAGAGAGGGGAGCAGGGGCTTTCACCTCAAGCTTATATCTCGTAGAGAAGAATGCATTACAAAGAATTTCACCTCAAACTTCTCCCTCATAGAGAAGAACCCATTAAGTAGATATCCATATGTTGACCTCCTTGTCTAAGGTTGTCCTTGATGAAATGTCAGAGTTCCTCTAAATTTGATATCAATGTTCCAAGCTTTTGGTAGCAAGTTGTGTCATGCTCTTTGGTTCATCAAGTATCCATTTATCTAATAATGTTAAGGCCTTCCAACCTACATTCATGGAATTTTGTCTGATGAATCGTAGTCTTTGACTGCAACAGTTTCCCAATTAGTCAAGAAACCAACATGACATGGTCTACTCCCTCTAAATCAATATGATTAAGATCCTTGACAATCAACATACGTAAATCTTGTAGGTTCTCCTCATGTCACAAGTGGATACATTGCTCACATAGTCCTAATCATGTAAGATATCTTGCTCCAAGAGATTCTTACATACAATTGGAAGTGCTAGATTCAATACCACCTTGGACCTACTATCATGACCCTCTTGAGGTTTGAACAAATCTCCTCACAATCACCCCCCTTTCAATAGAAGATCCCCCTTGTCTTGATTGTGGTTCATAATTCTAGATGGTACTATTCCCCACACAAATGCCTCAACAATATTCTTAATGCCCGAGACCAAGGAAAGAACAAGAGCATAAAAACACAAATGATTCTAACAGTCCATACAAGGATAGAATTAATAAACTAACTACAAAATAAAAATGGTACTCATGAAAGAATACTTAACTCACTTTACCAGAGCAAATGCTCATTGGCATTCCTCTTGATGTAATCTTCTTATTTCTTCTTTTTGAATATTAATCTTCTTCCAAAGTTCCAATTTGGACCTTCTCAAGTATGCCACAATAACAGTAGTACATGAGATCACATCCTTTTCAGGCATTTTCTATTGTACCCATTCTGTATTTCATCAGTCTTTAGAGGTCCACTCTTCTTTTCTATAAGAAATTTTAAATGTTGTATCCTCAATTCCACGATACCCAAGTATTATTTTGGACTTGTCGTTATAGTTTCACCAATTCCTCATTTGTAGAAACTACAAGCTCCAAAACATATCTATCATCATTTGTGGCCTCTTGCTAAATATTATAAGGACACCACACATGCCACCATGGGCACAATGCTCAAAATTCACAACGAGCAATGTAATTACAATATCTTTGTTGTGTATGTGAATCCTGAGTCTAAGTCTGACGCCTAGAAGACAAGCTATTGCAACTGTTCATTGATCCAATGGTATGCTAGTGTATGCACACAATATGTAATGTCCCCATCTTTTTAGCAACTCAGTGGAGTTCCTAGCCTTTACATTCTCCGAAGGCTAAGTGAAGAAATAAGGATAAATTGATTAAATTAATTTCTTATAAAGTCATTAAAAAAATTAAAATTAAAAGGTGACTATGTTTAATTAATTTAATTTTCTAGAAACACAATTAATTATTGTATTGCAAGGGAGAAGCTTCTAGAGAGCATTTTAAAGAAATACAATTAATTATTGTATTTGAAAGGGGGAAGCTTCTAGAGAATGCAATTAAATAATTTTATTTCCTTCTAGAAGGGTGAAGGAAAATAATAAATAGAGGGGAGAGCTTCATTGTTAATCATCCGATTATTGTGAATTGCATTTGATATAAACTTGGGAGAAGAAACTAAGGTTTTTGATTTCAGTCAGCCATTGGAGAACATCAACTCTTCAGTGTTGCAACCATTTAAGGTGGTGAAATATCCACTGAATTTGGCATTTGGGAGAGCTTCATTCTAGAGTTCTATTCGTACTTAAATTGGATAATACATTTTGGCTGCTACAGTACGCATGCACGATACCACACTATAGTATTTATGTTTGATTCATTTCCATTCTTGGGCATCAGTATTATTAGGTTCCTCTTGTAGCTATTAGTAGTTAGCATTGTAATTTTTAGGCATATGATTCTGTTGTGATAATTCAGAATTAGATTTTAGCATTACTGTAGTCATTATTGTAAGCCATTTGTCTTGGCAAACTCATAGAAACATTGTACATGAAAATTAATTCAATAAAGGAGTACATGTTGCATACTATTTGTTTGACAAAATGTCCATCTAATAGCATATATGATCAGCATAATAGTTGTATGTCAATTGTTTGTCAAAATAACAGTTGGCTATAGGTAGCATTCCATATCTAGTTTCCATTTATATGCATTGAAAATACCAAAAGAATTGCACTTGCATATTAGTTCATTGTAAGAGGCACTGTAATATCATTTGAGAACATTCTAAATTTCTTAGCATTGAAAGACAACATACAAGTTTTTGACAATATTCCTTGAGCTAAAATCAATCAGTTTGGGCAAGGGATATTACATTGGTATCAAAGCTAAATCGTGCCATCCTGAGGGTTTAGCAATCACATGCAACCACCTGGGGTTGGCTTTCACAAAATTTCCACTCGAAGGCAAGCTTTGTTTGACAGGGAACAAGATTTTAATAGGCAGCCAGACACCATGGGTGATAGGCTAGAGCGTAACCCACCAAGAGACAATATGAATGAGGATCAGGAAACAAGAAAATTTTTCAGAGCAATGGTTATAGGACAAGAGCGGATGGCTTAGGCTTTGCAGACACTCACGACCATGATTGAGCGCATGAACCCACAAGACAGATAGAACCAGGAACAAGGGGATAACAGGAGTGCAGTGGATCACCTAGAGCTCATAGAACTCATTCCAGAATAGCAGACAAGCCTACACGTCCTACTTTTGTTAGAGAGGAACCAGTAATGAACCAACAGAGGAAGTTGAGATGAGATATTTGCAAATATCCTTATGATTGCAAATGATGAATGAGAATTATTGGCACCGCAGATTCAGGAGAGGAGGACCTTTGAACATTTTGTAAATTAGAGGAGAAAACATTATAGGTCACTCAGACAGGATAAGAGGCCTAGGGGTCAAAATAGTGAGCTGAAGAGGGCTACAGGCAAGCTTACTGTGCCTACATTTGATGGGAGTGGTAAGATGACAACTCAAGCTTGGATTCATAAGCTTGACACATTCTTGGCACTGAGGCCAATGACAGAGTTTGAAGCTATCAAATACGCCACTTTGCATTTGGAGGGAGTAGCACATGATTGGTGGTACCATGGTATGGCAACACTACAACATAATTAGGTGACAGAGTACCAAGACTTAGTGGATAGGTTGGTTGAAAGATTTGAAAAGATAGATCCAATGGTTTACTTCCAGGAATTAGCACAGCTGAAACAAACAGGCAACTTGGAGTATTTCATTGGTGAATTTTAGTGGTTGGCAATCATGGTGCCAAACATTTCAGAGCATAGATTGATAGTTCTTTTCATTGAGGGCCTATCCAAACCACTGAGAGGTTGGATAAAGGCATTTGATATCATTTCTTTATAGGAAGCTATGAAAAAGGCAAGAAGTATGGAACATGCAGTCCCAAAAAACAAATTTTAGTTCAAAGGAGCATCTTCTAGTAAGGATAACAAACCATTTTATAAAAAACTAGAGAGGATTGATTTTAAAAATGATTCTAAAGATAAAACTCCAACACCTTTTGACAGGGAAACATTAATTGATTTGAGGAAGAAAAAATTATGTTGTTACTGTAATGGACCCTATGATGCAAAACATGACTATCCTCTTAGACCAAAGGGAAAAGCTAACAAAATTATGTGGGCATACTATGGGGAATCAGAATTAGATAATTCAGACCAGCAGTCTGATATAGAGGAAATAAATGATGAAAAAAATGAAGACGACGCTGAAAACTTGTCTAAAATGGAGTCCAAGGATGGGGAAGGAGATGGGCAACTTAGGGAAGCTTGTCTCACTAGTATTAAGTAGGAAGGATCATTTCAAATGGAGGAGTACTTGCTAGACAATGAGTTATAACTTTGGTTGATGTCAGTGCCACTCATAATTTCATTGATGCTAGGTTGGTGGAGAAGCATGGCATACAAACATAGGAGTTTGGGGGAATTAGAGTGAGGGTAACTGATGGCTATGTCCTCAATTGTGATCGTAAGATCACTGGATTCTCTTTGGAAGTTAATAATTATGCCTTTAAGGCAGATTTCTATGTTGTGCCTATGAGAGACAGAGATATAGTCATTGGAATGAGTTGGTTGCATGATATTGGTAAATTCACTCTTAATCTTAAGGAGACGGGGATGAGGTTTAAAGTGAATGGGAAGACAGATTCTTAAGGCAATCAGGGACAATGATTTCATAATGGTCTCTTTTCGGATGATGGCTAGATTGATTTGACATGATCATATAGAGTGGGCAATAGAGTGCATGTTAATGCCATCATAGGAGGAACAACAAAAGACTGAATATCCTCTTGATATTTAGAAGCTTAGAGTTAAACACTCTAAGGTGTTTAGTGACATTCCACCAGGTAGACCACTAGACTAGGGTATTGAGCATATCATTGAATTAGAGGAGGGGACTAAGCCCATTATGACTACAGGCATCCGAAGAGGTTGAAGGATGAAATTGAAAAAAACCATAAAGGAGTTACTTGCTATGGGCCACATTAGACCACGTAATTCTCCTTTCGCTTCTTCAATGGTGTTGGTGAAGAAGAAGGATGAGACATTAAGGATGTGCATTGATTAGAGGGTGCTTAATAGGAAGACAATTAAAAATAGGTACCCCATTCGCAGGATCGATGAGTTGATAGATGAGCTTCATGGAGCTTGCTTTTTCTCAAAGATAGATTTGAGATCAGGTTATCACTAGACCAGAGTTAGAGAGTAGGACATCGAGCAGACAACCCTAAGATGTCATTGTGGTCATTTTGAGTTTGTAGTTATGCCATCTGGGCTAACACACACACCTGCTACTTTTCAGAAAACAATGAATAGGGTTTTCCATCCTCAGTTGAGGAAATTTGTACTTGTCTTCTTCGATGATATCTTGGTGTACAGTAGATCTTGGGAAGAGCACTTGGTTCTCCTTGACATGACATTAGATATATCGGGCAGAGAGTCCTTGTATGCAAAGGAGTCAAAATATGATTTGGTTATGATAGAGTTGTTGTATTTGGGTCACATCATTAGTGCAGAAGGCGTATGCATGGATCCTAAAAAGATTCATGCCATTGTGGAGTGCCTTCACTGGTGAACCTTACACATTTAAGGGGCTTTCTAGGATTATGTGGTTTCTACAAGAGGTTTGTGGAGGGATATTCCAAGCATGCAACACCCTTGACAAATTTGATGAGAAATGGAGCTTTCTAATGGACTCATGAGGCACAGGAGTGTTTTGAGAAATTTAAGGAGTTGATGACTTCTTGTCCAGTGATAGTGTTATCAAATCTTAGCAAACCATTTGAGCTACACTGTGATGCTTTTGGAGAGGGCATTAGAGCGGTGCTTATACAGGAGAAGCACACTATTTCTTATGAGAACATGAAATTAAGAGGGCCAGAGCGAAGCTTCAACATATATGATAAGGAGATGTTAGCCATTATGCATGCTTTGGCTAAATTCAAACAATATTTTGTAGGTAGAAAATTTTGTATCAAAACCAACCATAATAGCCTAAAACACTTTTTGGGGCAGCAAGATCTCAATGATAGGCAACAAGAGTGGGTGAGTAAGTTACAGTCCTATGACTTTGACATTACATATTTTAAGGGGACAAATAATGTAGTTGCTGATGCTTTATCACGCAGGACCCATTTGAGCTTATTGATAGATATATCGAAGGATTGGGGACACTTGATCCTTGCAGAGTATGCAAAGGATGCGTAGACAACCAGATTCATAGATGGAACTATGCAAGACAATAGATACACCCTTGTGAATGAGCTCATCATTTACAAAGGGCGAATATTTTTGGTTTCAGGCTCAATAGTGAGGAGGATGGTTCTGAAATCTTTTCATAATTCACCTATGGCAGGACAACCTAGTTTCTACAAGACATACTGACATATTAGAGAGCGCTTCACATGGAAAGGGCTCAAAGCGGAAGTACTTCAGTATGTTAGGGAGTGCCCCACCTGCCAGTAGAATAAGCAGGAACACTCCAATCCATTAGGTTTACTTTAGCCACTTTCGATTCCTAATAGGAAGTGGGAGTGTTTATCTAATGACTTCATCATAGGACTTCTTAGAGCCCAAGGCAAGGATTGCATATATGTGGTTGTGGATCACCTTACGAAGTTTGCACACTTCTTTCCAATCACTGCTACATACATTGCTACATAGGTGGCAGATTTGTTCTTCAAGGAGATATTTAGATTACATGGCTTACCTCAGAGCATTGTGAGTGACAGAGACAACAAGTTTATGAGTCATTTTTGGCAAGAGCTATTTAGGTTGTGTGTGACAAAGCTCACTTCGAGTACTAGTTACCACCCTCAGGTAGATGGTTAGACGGAGATAGTGAATAAATGGGTGGAGGGATATCTTAGAAATTATATAGTAGAGCAAAAAAGGGCATGAGTAAAGTGGATTTATCTCCATGAGTATTGCTACAATACCATTTATCACATGTCTATTCAAATGTCACCCTTTATGGCTCTGTATGGGTATGAGGCGCCCAATTTTATGGATCTACTTTTGAGTGATAGTAGAGTGCCCAGTGTAGGTGATTTGTTACAGGAGACTCAAGATATTGTTAAAACTCTCAAGGATAATATAACCAAGGCATAGAATTAGCAGAAGTAGTATGCAAACCAGAAGAGGGCTAAGCAAACTTTTGAGGTTGGAGATATGGTGTATCTTATGTTGTAGCCTTACTGTCAATCCACTCTCAACAAGAGTGGTGCTGAGAAACTTAAGCCATGATACTATGGTCCATTCAGGATTATTTGGAAAGTGGGAGAGGTGGGTTATGAGTCAGATTTACTAGCATAGAGCAAGGTGCACAACGTTTTTTATGTGTCATGACTCAAGAAGGCGCTAGGACATCATATTGTTCATTCTACAGTGCTTCTACCCTTGGATGATGAGGGAAAATTGGTATTGGTGCCAGAGGCTACCATTGATTTTAGGGAAAGAAACTTGAGGCGACATACTATAAGGGAGTATTTGGTGAAATGGAAGGACCTACTAGTAGAGGATGTGACATGGAATAATGAGGAGATTTTACAGCATCCGACAACTCAGTGGAGTTCTTAGCCTTTACATTCTCCGAAGGCAAAGTGAAGAAATAAGGAGAAATTGATTAAATTAATTTCTTATAAAGTCATTAAAAAAATCAAACTTAAAAGGTGACTTTATATTTAATTAATTTAATTTTCTAGAAGCACAATTAATTATTGTATTACAAGGGAGAAGCTTCTAGAGAGTACATTTTCTAGAAATAGAATTAATTATCATATTGGAAAAGGGCAAGCTTCTAGAGAATGTAATTAAATAATATTTTATTTCCTTCTAGAAGGGTGAAGGAAAAGAATAAATAGAGGGGAGAGCTTCATTGTTAATAATTTGATTATTGTGAATTGCATTTGATATAAACTTGGGAGAAGAAACTAAGGTTTCTGATTTCAGTCAGCCATTGTAGAATATCAACTCTTCAGTGTTGCAACCATTTGAGGTGGTGATATATCCATTAAATTTGGCATTCGAGAGAGCTTCATTCTGGAATTCTATTTGTGCTTAAATTGGAGAATACATTTTGGCTACTATAGTACGCATGCACAATGCCGCGTTATAATATTTATGTTTGATTCATTTCCATTCTTGGGCATCACTATTATCAAGTTCCTCTTGTAGCTATTAGTAGTTAGCATTGTAATTTTTAGGCATATGATTTTGCTATGATAATTCAAAATTAGATTTTGGCATTATTCTAGTCATTATTGGAAGCCATTTTCTTAGCAAACTCATAGCAACATTGTATATGAGAATAAATTCAATAAAGGAGATACATGTTACATACCATTTGTTTGACGAAATGTCCATCTAATAGCATATATGATCAACACAATAGTTGTATGTCAATCGTTTGTTAGAATGATAGTTGGCTATAGGTATGCATTCCATATCTAGTTTCCATGTGTATGCATTGAAAATACCAAAAGAACTGCACTTGCATACTAGTTCATTGTAAGAGGCATTGTAATATCATTTGAGAAAATTCTAAATTTCTTAGCATTGAAAGGCAGGATACAAGTTTTTGACAATATTCCTTGAACTAAAATCAATCAGTTTGTGCAAGGGATATTACACAATAAATTCTTAATTCTTTATTCATCTATAATAATATAGTTGGACTCGACAATAGTCATATAGCCACAAATTTATTAGTGTAAAACATGTGATTTGACCAATATTCCCATCGTCATGCATAACAAATTGAAGTTCTTTCACACTAGTCTTCATAGGTGGCTATTATTCTCATTCTTCACAATTATGCAAATATGGATGCATTAATATTTATCGGACATTAATATTATTATTGAATTATGATTTACAATTGTACACCTTCCTACATTAGGTGTCTTATAGATTTATCATCCTTGTAGCTCAATGCATGTCAAATATGAAATCCCAATATCATTATAATCAATCTTTGACTAAGTTAATCGATGCTCAAGAGAGACCAATCCTTGTTGGCCTAGTGGTGGAGAACTTGTACTCTTGAAGGAAAGGTCACAAGTTCAAATCCTACGATTTGGGGTAAGGTATGCACACCTTGTTTGTAGTACAATTAGGTACCTATCGAAAAGGAGTACAAGGTAGTCCCATATCATTGTCACCATATGTCAACCCAAAAACTATGGCTGGTGTCATGGACTATAAAATCCCCTTTCCTTTTCTTTCCTTTCCTTGTGGTTCAATGTTTGACACCTCTCCTAGAAGTGATTAGAGATCTTATATAGTATTTGATGACTAGATATGCCTAATTTCTATTTTGAGTGTCCTTCAATTTCCGGTGTCAATTGTTATTAGTTCTCCTTGAACATATAAGCGAATATAATATATACATTAAATTTTTAGTTTTATCTACACTAGCACTTGCACCTTTGAAGGGTGCAAGGGTTACGTCGATAGTTTTATATATATCAAATTATGTCACTGAATGTTGACACATAAAGTTTGCTAATAATATTTTATGTACATAGTAGAACATTGGAAAGATAATTTTAAAATCTTTATTATTTTGTCTTCCTTGCTGACCATGGAATACACTCTATTAAAATTTTCTTTCTTTGAGGTTTGTCTTGTCTTTTCAATAATTTATCTTCTATGCAATTTTGTTAGTATCTTTGCACCCGTTTTCATCTATAATGAGCTTTATAGGCTCTTGGTCATTATGGCCCATACTTTGATTATCCTCCTCCAAAAGCATGGGTGCTATAGGAGCATTGACATTGTTATTAATTAAGTAGAAACTATTGTAGTGGTTTCCATCATGATATGAGACATGAAGTGTGAGTGTTTCTGAGCTATCAATATTGTAGATTTGGGATACTTGGCCCTTCAAATTGTGCACATGAATGTTTGTTCGAGTCACCATGGATGCTGCATAAATCTCACAATGGTTTACCCAAGTTTCATCTTCTGCCATTTTTTCATAGTATTGTTCAAAATTCATGTCATCTTTATGAGAAAAGAAAGACTCAAAGTTTGAATGATTCTCCATAATGCACTCCACTACCATACTACGATACTTCGAGTTTTGCTCTTGGTCACCTTCAAGTTAATCTGCTAGGGATTTGAAAAAATGATTTCCATCTAGTAGCATTTGCACCATTCTTATCCGCAATCCATTATGTTGAGCCTTTATTTCTTCTTGGCTCGCTTCACTTTTTGTTTCATCCAACATGACACTTAATTGAGATTGTTTGTCTTCTTCTTTGATGGGCATGTCATGCTTAGAAAGAAGTAGTTCTAGTGAAAGATTTAACATATAATTCAACTAGATAATGAAATGTATAATTTAACCTTACATATAAGTCTTAAACATTTTATTTCAAAAGATCATAATGCTACGTTCAACTATTCTGTAATGGTTTCAACCTTTGCCTAAATTACCAAATTTATTCATGTGTGATCCTAGAAAATATGAAGATGACCAATTGTAGAATCTATTTAAATGCAAACCTACATAATAAAAATTAAATGAATTCGAGTTTATGAACATGTACACTAGACATTACCTCTTAAGGTGTAGGAGACAAGTAGTTACAATCGAAAATGATGGGAGAGCCAAAGTCGTGGCTAATACATCTTTGGTAAAATGTGAGAATCTAGTTTAAAATGACTTCAATATATATAAATCACTTAGATGTACTTGACATAGTGTGAGGAGAATGCAATTGCATGTCTACGATATATTGACACGATTCTAGGTAGAGACAAATACAATTTTTGAGCTCTATCGTGTTCGCATGCATGTTCAATAATCTAAGACATTGCCACATTCATGTCCTTGTCATGAGATTTTACCATATACAATGCCTATACTTGAATGTTAGAATTCTCCTTCAATTGTGATTTTTTGAAACCCTTTGTCCTTAGTATGAAATATGCTAAGGTCACCACTAATGATTGACCTTTAGAGTGGTTGATTTTCCACTTTTATTTCCAAAAAAAGATTTTTTTCTTTAAAATCTTGAAAAAATATGAAGAAGGTCATTGCATTACATAAAGTCATTTCCAAGTGAGAAGTTAAAAATAAAGGGGTGATAGTAAAATAAAGTGAAATGAAATTATCCTTTATTTAGTTATGTTGGTAATAAATAAATAAATTTGGGAGATTAATTAAAAGTTATATTATATTTTATCATGTTCTAAAAAATAAATGGTAATTTTAATTATTTATATTTCAAGAAGTTTATGATTATGAAAGAATTGATTTTTTTAATTTTTAATGAAATAATTATCAAACTAATTCTTATATGAAATTATATCAAAATTTTAATTAGAAGTAGATATCACATCATTAAAGTTGCTAAATTGTAAACATATTAGTTACATTTTTTTTTTCAAAATTAGCTATAGATAATCAATTTTATTAATTTCAAATACAATTAACATAAATAAATAATAATTATTTGTTGACTTGAAAAACAATAACAAAGTAACAATAAAAGTATACTATTTAACTTTAAAATTCTATACTTCAATACAATCTATCACACCCAACAACACATCCCCACCTAGCCCTTAGAGTAGTAGGAAATGGGCAATTTATTGTAGGGCTTATTGTATGGCAGTTTTATTTTGAGAATTTGAACTAATGATATTTGAACCAATTCACTTTCTATTCTATATTAATTATGAATAGGAGGGATAAGTTCTAGATAAATTTTTTTTTACAATTTTTAAAAAATTATATTCCAACACACCCATCCATTTTATAAATTTTGACTTAATTTTTTTATGAAATACTTGAAAAAACTATATAGAACCTCCAATCATCTCATCTCTATTTTCATTGCATCATTGCTGAAATAATCATATTGATTCTAGATCCCCGAGCCCCAAAATTTGAGAGTCCATCAAACAAAACCAATTAAAATCAAAACACCAAGCTATTCAATAAACTAAAAATTTGTAGTTCAGTTAAGGCTACTACATCTAAGAGTGTTAGCACAAAGGATGCATAAGCAAGATGAGCAAAGAAGCGTACCTTTAAAGTATGTAGTCACACTTTACACAAGCGTTGGTTTCAAGATACCTCCAAAGAGCATGGTCAAGTGGTGTAGGAATGCAAACTCTTGTTGGACAAATGTATTATAATGGATGCGGTATTCTCTAGAGTATACAAAAGGGAAAAATATGGTTCCAAAAAGTTACAAAATCTAGATTAAAATATTTGAATTAAAGAATATATAAAGTTTGCAATATATATAAAAATAAGATGTTTCATACTTCCTAAGTGTATTTATTTTGCAAACAATTAAATTATTCTTAGTTTTCTAAATTCTTCTATTCTTTTTTTCATATATCTAAATTGTTACCTACTTTAAAAAATCATAAATCATCTTAGCAATGTATAAATATATAGAATTAAAAAATAATAATATATCTTTGCATCCCTCTATCACTATTACTATTATTTTCATACTACAATGACCAATCTAATTTTCTATAAATATAACTATTATACTTACAAAATTTAATTGAAAAACTACATCTATTAAATCAAAATCTACAATCTAATTATTGCTAAAAAGACTAACCAAACACAAATTCGTAAGATTTAATATTTTAATTAATAAAATATAAGACATTTTTTTCTTTTTAAATTCATTGCGGTGCATCATTTGTTTTATTTTTATCCCTTAGAGGTGCAAGATATATCTAAATTGTTACCTACTTTAGAAAATCATAAATCATCTTAGCAATGTATAAATATATAGAATTTTTAAAAAATTAATATATCTTTGTATCCCTCTATCACTATTACTATTGTTTTCATACTAAAGTGACCAATCTAATTTTCTATAAATATAACTATTATACTTACAAAATTTAATTGAAAAACTACATCTATTAAATCAAAATCTACAATCTAATTATTGCTAAAAAGACTAACCAAACACAAATTAGTAGGATCTAATATTTTAATTAATAAAATATAAGACATTTTTTTCTTTTTTAATTCATTGCGATGTATCATTTGTTTTATTTTTATCCCTTAGAGGCGTAAGCTAAAAGTAATATTTAAGTAGATGAACTCAAGACCTCCTAATTAAGAAGCTCACAATTTTACCATTGTGTTGTAGGCTTTTGTCTTCAATACTTTCAATCTATCCATCACTTTAAATATATTTTACAATTAAATAAATGACTATAATCATTTCAACAATTTTTAAAAAATAATTTTAGATCCATCAAAAGGGCCATCCCAATTAAAGTTATGGCAAAAGATGATACACCTTACATCGTTGCTAACTCTTTATACTTAGAATCTTATTATGAATACCTTAGAGTTTAAATGCATATTTTCTTGTAAACTCTAACAATTCTCTTATAATGACAGTCTATCTTAACCATTGTATATAATCTGATGTCCATGCATAATACCAAAGAGAGAAAAGATTATTACGTGTCAGAGAATAGAAAATAGCACACCTTGGGTAAGCCGAAACAAGTTGATTAATTAAAGCTTTAATAGAATGAGCTAGTGGTGAATGCGTATTATGAGTATGGAAGGAGGAATTAAAAAATTTCCCAAAGTCACTCTACTACTATGGAATATGGAATAAATAAAAGCATCCCTACCATTAAAGTATGGAATGAGGGATTTAACAATTCTCCAAAGTTGGTATAAAGTATGGCATGAATAAAATAAATTCTACCAATAAATTTAAGATTGTATTAGTGGAATATAAAGATTCATCAACATGATTAATGAAAGAGAGACATGTTATAAAGCTTTTAAATAATATCATTTTGCTATAGCTATTGCATGCGAGAATACAAGGCATAAATACACTCTGAGAAAGAAGAATTTGATCCTTTATTATGTGTTTGATGTTTAGTTTCATAATTAAAGCATAAAACATTCTAAGCCACCCATCTTAATGATAAAGGACAAAACTTACATGTTGATAACATGGAAACTAAGTAATCTAGTCACAACTTTACATAAATCATTAGACAAATGAGTGGGAAGCAATAGAACATGATAAACATAAATAAAAATTAGCAAAATTAATACCCGATGACATCTTAATCTCTCATCAATCTCCTCCGAGATCTCATATTTGGTTTATGAAGAAAGTGAAAGTTTCTGTACACAACCTGACACCTCTCTAGTTTTGTCAAGCACTACAATCCAAAAGGAAGATTAGAGTCCCCAGTCAACTCTCTAGAATTCATTTAATATAGTCTTGATTTCCAAATAAATTCAATTCAATTTGTGAAGTAAAAAATTGTAGACCATCTTCGATGGAGGGCAGTTTTTCGCTCTGCTAGGGTTTCTTGCTTCATGCAAACTTTCAGTTTTCTTGTGTACGACTCTTCGTTTGAGATTTCCTTTTGTAGGCACCACTTGTCAAACCGCATTTACTATGGGAGCTTTTAGGTTAGGATATAATGGCTCCGGCCAACGGTGAACCAGTTGTTTCTAGTATTCATACTGCTACTTCGGATTGCCATGGCGCTGCCTCAGAACAAACGCCTGCACAAGTTTTTCCTGAAGGTCTTTCACGAGGTAATCCTGACATTATCCTTCCTTTGCAAGAATTTGATGCTGCTTGTGATTGGTTAGAGCAACATACCTTGATAGGTTATTTTGTTGGTAAGACTCCTCTTGAAGCTATGCTCCGAGACTAGGTTAACAAATGCTGGACTCCTCATGGAGTCCGCCTTGATGCTGTGCAAAACATTACGAAAGGTTTTTTTTAATTTCGCTTCGCTAACCCGTCGCAAGTAGACACGCTCTTTAACAACAAACCTTGGTCTGTGCATTCCTCTCTGCTTGTTTTCCAAAAATGGTCCCGAGACTTCACAGTCTTGGATGATAAAAAACTTAGGGTTCTTGTGTGGGTTGAGTTTCCAGGTCTTCCCTTGCCATGTTGGCCTTTCATTGAGGCCATTGCCAAAGCCCTTGGAAAAGTTGTCACCAAGGAGCCTGAGAAATTTTTTAATGCTCGCCCACAGTGACGCGTTTGCGTCGAAGTTGATCTTTCCAAAGATCTCAAAGATTCTGTGGAAATCCAAATTGGAGCTCAAACCTTCTCCCAGAAGGTGCTTTACTTGAATCTACCTAACACCTGTTATAGGTGCCAGTCTGCGGAACACAAGATCAAGGATTGCTCTCCGGCTACGCCTAGGGTCAAGCCCACGCCTAAAGAAGTGCTTGCCAAATAGGCTGAAGGAAAAAATGAAGAATGGGTTACTGTTGGGCACAAGGGAAAGGTTCCCTTGAATCCTTTGTCCCCCAAGAAAACTTATGCAACAGTCGCCATGGTTCCTCCTATTCCCACATGAGCATCCGCGCCGGCTAGCATGGGGACACAAGCAGCTTCTACAGTGCCTATTCTGGGGGTTTCGAAGATTCCAAACCCTGCTAGTACGCAGGGGATTAAGGTGGCTGCCAGGGTTTCTACCTTGGCTGGGGTTCGTGCTCCTCTTGCAGTTTCTTCCATCGTGCCATCAACGACAAGGCATTCTCGCAATCCTCTTGGACATGCGAAGATACCAGAAGTCAAACGACAAGCTGTAAGGTCAGAGGATTTCCCGTCTGACTTCCACCCAGTTTCTACTTTCTTGCAGAATAGCTACTCCTCTCTTGAGGATAAGGATGATATGGAAGAGTTCTCATGAACTTCCTCTCCTAGAATGTTCGAGGTCTTATAGACCTCCCCAGAAAATTCTATGTCCGGAACACCCGTCATAGACTTGGTAATTTAGATTTTCTTTGCCTGCAAGAAGTTAAGATTATTGGTTTCATGCTTTCTGTTGTGTGCCGCGTCATTTGGCAGGATGGCGTTATGTTTTCCCCTCAGCATGAACTTGGCCGAGGTGGTGTAGTTACTCTCCTGTCACCTCGCCTTTATTCTACTATTATTTCGCACAGTTCTGGCCCTACGCATAGAATTATTTGGCTTTTTCTTTCCATTAACAATCATTCTTTTGGAGTCATTAATGTTTATGCCTCCAATGATGCTGTGGAAAGGTCCTAGATGTGGGTTTGGCTAGCTCACAACTTGCCTCTTGCTACTTGGGTCATGTGTGGGGACTTCAATATGGTTGAAGTGGCATCTAACAAAGATGGCATTTTGCCCCTTTGGTGGACAGTTGGGGAAAGAGAAGCCTGGTACTACATGCAAAATAAATTGGGCCTTTTTGATCCCAATGCAAACCACCACTAGGGTAGTGGGGTCTGGCATACTTGGTCCAACTTTCGAGTTGGCTTTGACTGCGTTTTAAAACGTCTCGATCGTGCTATGATCTCTGCACCATCTTTTTTCTCTTTTTTTGAAGATCAAGATCTACCTATCATTCCTCTAACAAATGTGACGTTATCCGACCACTATCCTATCTATTTTGTCATTTCTTGACAAACAATTGTCCCCAAGGTGGACAAGTCTTAGTTCTTCCTCAACATGTTTGTGCTGCTGCATGCTTCCACCATCTCACACATCCAACTTGTTTGGAATTTGGAGCCACATCCGCCATCCCAGCGGGGATGGATTCAATGGTGGAATGATGCCATTACCAAAACTGCTCAGTTTCTACGCATCTATGGGTGCTAGCTGGAAATTTTCAGGAAATGCTCTTATGAAGCCAACACCCTCGCCCTCAAAAAAGCCTCTGAGGCTCTCACCTTCAACCCCTTTGATGTGGATTTGCAAATTCACCTTGCCAAGCTTTGCCATGACAAGAAAATTGCTGACAACTATGTTGCCCATGGAGCTCAAATCAAGGCCCATCTCCACTGGTTGGAGGGTGGCGATAAAGCCTCGAAGGAGTTCTTTCAGGCTCTCCAGGCCCGTCATACCAATGTTGGGATTAAAAAGATCAAATAGGGAATGGCTATTCTATCCAGTCTCCCTAACATCCTGCAACCATTCATTCATCATTATGAGAACATCTTTGCTTCGTAGGGAAATTTGGTTGCTTAGGAGGAAGCTCTTAAAAAGTGTATCTCTGTTACTCCAAATTGCCTTGCAGTTGAGTAACATGCTTTTTGTGAGCAACTTCTTTCCCTTAGAAACCTCAAAGAGGCAGTGTACTCCATGGCAGATAACATCGTGGGTGTGATGGCTTTCCCCGTGAATTTTAGAAACACCTTTGGGAACAAATAGGTCCTGACCTGTACAAAGTCTATCTCGAAGCATATCATACTAAAAGCTTAGGAGCAATAATAAATAAAGGGAATATCAAATTCATACCTAAAGCTGGTGATCCTGAGGACATATGCAATTAGAGGCCCATTACCCTTATGAATGTGTCTTATAAGATCATTGCCAAGGCACTCTCTCTCAAAATCAGGCACATGTTGCCTTTAATTATGCGGCCTGAGCAAACTGGCTTCATCAAGTCCATATATATTCTTGACAACATCATTGCTGTTTGGGAAGGTATGGAATGGGCTTGCAAGTCCAAGCAGCAGGCTATCTTATTAAAGATAGATTTTGCTAAAGCCTATGATCGCATTGAATGGCCCTTCATCTTGGCTATGCTTCAAGCTCTGGGTTTTGGTCCTAATTTTCTTCAGTCCATGGAGATGCTCTTTGTTGATGCTAATGCTTGCATTACCATCAATAATTCACAATCTGAGGCTTTTGGACTTTTTTCATTCAATTAGGCAAGGTTGCCCTCTAGCTCCAACGCTTTATGTCCTTGCTACTGAAGGTTTTGGCTATTTGCTAGCTCATTCTGTGTCTTCAGGGTTGGTTCGTGGCATTTCCTTTCCTGATTCTTTCCCTCAATTAGTCAATGGTCATTTTGCTAATGATTCCTTTCTTACTCTTCTTGAGGATGAAGAAAACATAAAAAATGCTTTAAATTGTCTAGACACCTTTTGTCAAGCCTCTGGCTCTGCCATCCAATGGCATAAAATGCTCTACTACCACCAGTCTTTTTTGCCAGCTCCACCTTGGCTCAACCAGTTCTAGTGGAAATGGGTTACTCACAGGGAAATCTTTCGCTTTCTTGGCATTCCCTTTGCCTTCCAAGCCTCTCCTGTAGAGCTTTGGAATGCTGTGCTTTCCAAGATTAGCAAAAAGCTCGACTATTGGATCACCAAGCCACTTTCTCTTGCTGGTAAATTTCAGATTTGTTCTAAGATTCTGGTCACCACTCATGTGTACTATTCTTCTTGTTGGGTGCCCTCCAAAGCTTCCTATCTCAAGCTAGAACATTTGCTTAGAGATTTTCTTTGGGCTTCTGGTTTTGACCATCATGGTTTTCACAAAGTTGCTTGGGATTTTTGGTGTCTCCCAAGGGATTCTAGTGGTCTTGGCCTACTTTCCACTCGGAAACAGGGCCTTGCTCTATGTGCAAAATGGATTATTCGATCTATTTCTGGGGATGAAGCTTGGAAGATTCTGGTAAGGCACTGCATTTCTTTCGGCTTCCCTGTTAATAGGCCTGTGTGGAAGGGGATTGGTTTTCAAACCCTTCTCATCATGTGTGAACCAGTGGCCATTCAGGGCTAATTTATTATTAAGAGTATCTGGAAAGCCTAGGAAGCTCTTAAGCTGTGGCTTCATTGGGCTGGAGATGAGTTTTGTAGTGGGCTCTGCTTGAATCAACAGAACATTTGGTGGTCTCCCTTGTTTGCAATTCAGGGTACTCCTCTCACCAAGATTCAAGGTGCCAATGCTCTACGTTTTTTCAAACATGGCATCCGAACTCCTAAGGATCTCTTTTCAAGAGTCACCATGAGTTTTAGGTCATGGAAAGATATGCAAGTTCAGTACCGCCTTGTCAATATGGATCAACAGACTTTTGACCTTCTACTGTCTTCCATCCCTATGCACCTAGTTCATAAGGTGGGGATTCAATCTGTTCGGCTTTGGTGGCATGATTGGAAGTGGTATCCTGCCACTCCATTTGCCAATTATAAGCCCAATATGGGGTACAGATGGCTCTCACCCCATCTTCCGATGGTTGACACACTTAACCAACGGTGGCATTTGCAATCTTCTTTTTCTCAATGGAGAAAATGTTTTGACACCATTTGGAGTGCTATTACATAACCCAAGATTTTCCACTTTGCTTGGTGCCTTTCCTTCCAAGGTCTTCCCCTGGGGCCTCGACTCAAGCACATTGGGGTTCCTGATCCCATATGCCCCTTCTGTGGTCAACCTGAGTCCTTTTTGTATATTTTTTAGTTTTGTAAGCGTGCTCAAAATTATTGGCATTGGATTCATGATTTTTTCAAGCCTTTCAAGCCCGAACCATTTTCATGGCACATGATCTTGTTGGGTGATTCCCCTAGAATTCTTCGAAAATTCACTCAAATTTGGCATACCTTTAGGATGGAAATTTTGTTTCCTCTGTGGAAAAATAGGAATGTTGTTCTGTTCACTCACAGTTTCTTGGATGTTAACATTGCTATGTACACTAAGACATGCATTTGTAACAATGTGATTATGTAGATCCATGTGAAAGCTAATAAATTTTTCCTAGAAGTTGCTCACTTACAGGAATTGTTAAATCATTGGGGCAATGCTCTTTGCACCATTGCCAGAGTTCCTTCGAATGCCTTGGCTAATGCCTCTACGCCTCGTGGCCGCTGTTCTCACCGCTAGTCCTTAGGCTACCACTCACACATGCCGTGCTCCCAAGCTTCCTGCCACTGCTCTCCCAGTGGTGGTGATGGTGGATGGAGGCGCGCTCTGCTTCCCCACCCTACGGTGGTTCTGGCTGGTCCCTGGCTCCTCCTCCTAGGCCTCGGTGAGCGCAATCTGGAAAAATTTCCTCGCCTAGCTTTGGCGATTTCTCCTCCGCAACCAAAGGTTAAGGATGCGGAGGCTACCCCTGATCCTGCTGTTGTTGATGATGGATGGACTGTTCCCAGTCTACCCCACAATCCCATTGATACGTGGAGATTTCCTGATAAAGATGATTCTCCTCCCTCGGTTGGCACTGCCTTGGCAGCTTAAGGTTGTTTATTCTATTTTTTTATTTTTATGAATAGTTGTTGTTTCCGACTGAGGCCGTGTTTTTAAGTAGAACTTCAGCTGCGTGAACTCTTTCGCAGGGTGATCTTGTATCCTCCAGCCCCTTTTTTGTAAATTGTATTCTTAGTATATTTTATTAATAGAAAATGACTATTCATCAAAAAAAAAAAAAACTGTAAACAAGAGAAAACAAGTTGTCCCTCAATCCTATTATTTTTTAATTCAAAAAAGAGAGCAAGATTACCTAGTTACAAGAAATGATAACTATCGGACCCAACATGGAGGAGGATAAAGCCTTACCTCCCTCAGATAATACTCACTGGTTAAGAAACAACTTATTGCTCAAAATTTTAGTAATGAGCTTATTGTTAGATTGATGTTATTGGTGTTTATTGTCGTACCATTCCACACACAATTCAATTAATTTTGGAAAAGTGGAGACCATACATTTTTTCCACATATTTTTATAAATATTTTGTCCTAATTTAACCCTTGATGTGGAAAAGGTTGGTTGAATTCTCTCACGAATATGAGAAATTTCAAGAAACCCAGGGTCATAGAAGTATCCAAGTTGGAAGAACGCTTCAAGATTCAGTTGACTCTCACACTTGAAGCAGGATAAAAGCATCACCTCCGTTCAAATTAAACTCGTTGCTAAGGAAACGACTAATTATTTAAAAAAATTCAGAATGCACTCACTTACAGTAATGGTGTTGATTGTATTAGCAATTCATGCGGCATGGATTTAGGGTATATTATGCCTATTGCTAATATCAGCGAATTTATTTAATGTGACGAATGAGCTAAAGTTTAGGAATGCCACCCTGATCATGATTTCCTGCATATCTCGTAAAAATGGTTTTTTGTTAATAGCTTTTTTGCGAAGTTTACATTGGAAGGAAGTGATGGACAAATTTTAAGGGCATATAAGGAAATTCTGGTAATGCCATTCACAAAGCCCAAAACTTTATTCTGTGAAATACTACATTGATTTGGCTCCTCTTAGTGACAAAGTGAGAATATCAGATATGACAGCCGCAACATCCATTACGTAATTTTTCTTATATAGAGTGTGGCATGACCGATCTTTCACTTCAATGCCACATGTTCACTGCATACATAATGCAGGGTTTAGTTTCGATATTTCCCGATTTCCATTTTTCCTGACACTGATTTCTATTTCGACGACGTAAGGCTGCCATGAAATCCGAACATTCTGACTAAAGTTCTTCAAGGGGAAGAAGCCTATTGTCTTAATAAACTCAAACTATGGCTCGTGTCCACTATTTAGGATTATTCGCAAATAGATTGAGCAAGGGATGATTCCAAAAGCATTTCCAACTTGAATAGGATCATGAATATCCAACTTGGATTGTAATATAAGTATCAACAACTCAAAATCCATAGACCATAAAACATATCTCTTTGTAGGCAACTCTCGAATAATCCTCATATATTAACCACATAATAAATAACTCTGCAGTGATAAATATTTCACATTATCTTAAACTATTGGCCAATGTAGAATTTGACTTGCCAAAAAAACATGTTAATGAATACACGGGTTATTTGCATGCTGGAATTAATCGCAGGCCATGCATATTAAAAGTGGATACCTCTCCTTCATTGTAGACACTTTCTAGGCATCTCTTCTCTTCTAGTTACGATGCCCAATATTCTATTGTATTCTAGTTACTCTATTTTAATATTCTTCCCAATCAAAAATTATTTCTCTTGATTTTGTACCCACAAATGATCTTGTCTCTCATCATATTTACTCATGGCTGCGAATGTTGGAAATCATTTCTAAAACTTTATAAGCCTGGTAATGAACCTACTTTAATACCGTGTTGAGGAATGATTGCTGCAAATGTAATAACACTGCCTATAGTTTCTTTGTGTTCCAAAGGCATCAATCTCTCTTCATTAACACATATCTTAACCAACCATTTGATGATACCATTTTATTATTTATGATTAGTAATTATTAGACCACTGCTAATTATATATAAATTATCTAATGATTACTAATCAAAATGATTAACTAGTAATCATAATAAGATATCTCATGATCAAATCAATCCAACTGATGCTAGAACATTAATAGGGACTGTTGCTTGATCTATGCCAAGAAGATGTCCCAGATCAATGCTCAAATATTGTTGTTTGGGTTATGCTATGGAGATGTTAGGTTATGCTATGGAGATGTTGGAGGCTAGTGTAGAGGTTGACACTTGGGTCACTCCAAGGAGATGTTGGAGGTTATTTCTTGAGATTGCCACCTGGATCAATCCAAGAAGATGTTGGAGGTTAAAATATTTGAACTAAAGAGTGTATAAAGTTTGGAATATATATAAAAATAAGATGGTTAAGTGCAAGAAGTTGGGTCTCAATTCTGTAGAAGTCCATTTCGCTGAATGAGACTTCTTTAGAAATGAGCACCCAATTTTTAAGAATCGAGTACCCGTTATGGTTTGGGTGCCTGATCTGTATTCAAAAATCGGACACCCAATTTTTGAATATGGATCAGGCACCCCAAATGCATTATAAAAATTAGGCACCTGATTTTTATAATCGACTGCCTGATTTGTAGAAACATCATTTTTTGTGGATTTTTTTGTCATTTTCATTGTTGATCACTATTTCGAGATGGGAGTCCGATTTGTGCTTGGAAATGGGAGCCCAATTTGAGCTTTCTACTAACCCCCCAACTGATTTTTACTCTTCCAAGTATTTTAATTTGTTTTGTATTATTTTATTTCATTATTTTTTCTTTGTTTCTTTACAATTTCATGAATATATTGCTTTTTTGTTCACGATTAATGGTTTTATATATGTAAGATTCTAGATTTGCATTGTAAATTATTGTTTTGTATGGGTTATTATTCAAATTATGTTTAGATTATGTTTTCTCTCCCTTTTTTATAGTTAGATGTTCATTAATTTTTATTTTTTGTAGATGTTCATTTAAAAATTAGCATTTTAGATGTTTGGATGTATTTAATTTATGTGACACATAATTAAAGTGAAAGTTATGGATGATTCTAGATGCATTAGGTTGTTTAAACATGTATTTAATTGATGTTTTAGATTTATTTCAACTAAATAGTAATTAAATTCTTGATTTTGGGTGAGATTGTGTGAGAGTTTTTGCATCAACGTTTCAGATCGTTGATGCAAAAACTCTCATACAATCTCATGTAGAAGCAAAAATTTAATTATACAATCTCATGTAGAAGCAAAAATTTAATTATACAATCTCATGTAGAAGCAAAAATTTAATTATCATGGATTGTGGAAATCTGTTATCTTTAAATAGTAATTGTAAATTATTATTTTTGACATATTAAATATTAACCAAACTTTATGGTTAGATTTGTATAAACCTTATACTTGAACCTACACTTTACACTTAAATACAATTTTACGAAATATTTTTCTAACTCTAATATATTAACTTATTACTCTATTTGTATCCCTAATTCAATTATAATCCAAATCTTAGGTATATATTAGACCTTGAATTTAATAATCAAACTCTAACCTTAATCTTGAACCATAACTATCATTCACTTTTTGACCTTAACTATAACTAGTTCATATTTCGCTCTACTTGAACCATAACCCTATTCTATCCTTAAGTCTAGTAAAAATTATGCTTCAACCATAAGAGAAATTAAATTATATAACTCTATCCTAATTTGAATGCTAACCATAATCCAATATGAACTACAACCATAGTAACACTGACCTTAATATGTACATCCTAACTAAACCATACCTAATACATAATCTGAAACTTGTACTTTAATCCTAAAACTAACTCCAAACCTTAAATGCCTAGCTCTAGACAATAAGTTAAGTTTCAAACTTTATATTTCTAACCCTACTATATAGACACTAAATTCTGTACATAAATGTAAACCATGATATTAGCCCATATCCATATCCTAACACTAAACCTAACAAAGTTTTATGTTCATACCCTAAAATGTTATTTCTGAAACTTAACCATGTAACCCTAATCTTTTAACCTTAACCCCTAAAATACTTCTTGTATACCTCAACCTAAACCCTAACCCTGTACTCCTAAGCCATGATTTCCTACCTAACTCTTATCATAATTCAAATATATATTAAATTCCAAAACCTTTTTAAAAATCACTTCTAATTCTTAACCTAATCTTGACCTTAATCTAAATATAATTTGAATTCTAATCCATACCCTAACCCTAGTGTAACAATAATTTTAACTATATTGCACAATCGTAAGTTAATGTAAGCCATAACCTTAATAATAATCTATTATGTAAATTTAATATCTATTCTCCTCTTTTTGATATATTCAAGTAGTTAAAGATGAATTAAATGTAAATATATAGTTTTAAAGATGTAATTATATTGATCTATTTAGATTTATTTTAACTAAATAGTAATTGTAAATTAATTTTATGTTATACATATTGAACACTAACCTGGGCTAGAATTTACTTAAACCATATACTTAAACCTACACTTTACAGTTATGTATGTTTATGATTCAATGTTTTTTTAACCCTAATATATATTATTTATCATTTTAGCATAACATATTCTATCCTTAATTCAACTATAATGCAAATCATAGGTATAAATTAACTCTTCAATTTAATAACCAAACTAGATAACCATAATCTTGAATCATAACTATAATTCACTTCTGGACCTTAACTCTAACTACAATATTTCCCTTTACTTGTACGTAGCCCTATTGCATCCTTAGGTCTACCACAAATTATGATTCAGCCATAAGAACATTGCACTATATAAGTCTATCCTAGTTTGAACCCTAACCATAATCCAATCCTAGAACTAGAGCCACAATAACCCTGATCATAATATGCATACTCTAACTAAACCTTGACTAATGCATAATCCAAAACCCTTAACCTAATCCCAAGACAAACCCTAAACGTTATATGCATAACTATAATAAGTTAAGTTTCAAAACTTATTCCTAACAAAATTATAATTAATGTAAAAATTGAAGATAAGCCTAACCCTTGAATCCTAAATGCTATTAATTGTAACCTTAATTCTAAATGGAATTTTTTAATGAGAAATGTTAAATCTAAATCTTAACCAACATATATTAATGCTCAATCTAGTAAAACCTAATTTTGTAAATGTTAACAATATAGAACCCTAAAGTCTAAGCACAATCATAACACTAACTATACCACTAACTCAAATCATAAACATAATATAAATACAAAAATTATATGAACACATAAATATTAAAATGTAATATATAAGCCCTAATAGTTTAGAACCAAAAATTTAAGCATAATCATTTAACACTGACTATACAGCTTAAAACTCAACCATAACCATAACCCTAATCCTCTAACCTTAACCCCTAAAATACTTTTTTTATACCTCAATCTAAACCCTAACCCTATATTCCTAAACCATAATCTCCCACCTAACTCAAGTATCATAATTTAGATATATTAAATTCATAAACCTTTTTTAGAAACACTTCTAATCCTTGGCCTAATCTTGACCCTAATCTAAATATAATTTGAACCCTCATCTATACACTAACCCTAGTCCTTTGTGTAACAATAATTTAAATTGTAAGAACAATCGTACTAATGTAAGCCATAACCTTAATAATAATCCATTTTGTAAATTTAATTTGTCTCCTCCTCTTTTTGATATATTGAACTAGTTAAAGATGTATTAGATGTAAATATATGGTTTTAAAGATGTATTTATGTTGATATTTTAGATTTATTTTAATTAAATAGTAATTGCAATTTAATTTTATGTTGTACATATTAAACACTAACTAAAGTTAAGCGCTAGAATTTACTTACATGTATCCTTTATAGTTATGTATGTTTATGATGGACAATGTTTCTTTAATCCTAATATATTAAATCATTAGCACGAATATTCTCTCCTCCTCTTTTTGTTATATTCAAGTAGTTAAAGATGTAATAGATGTAAAAATATGGTTTTAAAGATGTATTTATATTGATATTTTAGATTTATTTTAATTAAATAGTAATTTTGTAAATTTTTATGTTGTATACATATATGTAGATTATATTTGGTGGACTCATCCCTACCCCTGCCACCTCCATCTCCAACTTCACCTACACCCCGACCTTGATGACCACCTAGTCCTCCTCCACCACCTACCTCAAAGGATCTACGTGAGAGTATGAGGCATAACCTTCATGATTGCATGCAAGATATATAGAGTATTAGGTGTGAGACCCATCCCCCCCCACCCCCCACCTACTTCACCTTGCAGATAGCATGCAAGGAGTTGTACATTATATAGAGCACTTAGACAATGACATAGATAGCTTCAGAGCATGGAGGTAAAACATGCGTGCCTTCTATTCTGATGACCTATCTTATAGAGAGGTTCATTAGTTGAAATTAACTAAAGGACATTTTAAAAGATATTTTGTAAACCCAATGACAAGTGATGAGATAAGCAAGAAGAAGCCTTGTATATCTATTAGATGGTGCACACATCCCCATATATCACAACACTTTTGGGAGTGGTGGTGGATGGTATTTGACCATCCACCACACACTAATTGTGAGGTGCCTATGTATTTTCTTAAGAAATTATGGGCATAGTTTGAATTGGGTTTGAAACCCAATTATTTTGATATTAAATTATTTAAAGGTGGTCAGTGGAGGGATGCCTTAGGATAGGTTTGGAGAAAAGCTTAGTGATAATACAAGGAATCTCTGGCATCCTCGGCCTCTCATTTATCTTCATACACCAGTTGTTCCAATGCCTCTCCATTGTCGAGAAATGTCATCTTCTCTTACTTCATTGAGTACCCTTTTAGGAAATTTAGTAGACCGGTGGATGCAAGCGATGTATAATCCACTTGGACACGTTTGTACCAGTTGTGGGGGTATATGTAGAGGCTATTAGAGTAATGCTGATGCAACATAGGAGGGTCATGATGCTAAGGGTGGTGATTTGATGATGAAGTGTATGCTGCTCATGTTGGTGCTAGTGATGATATTGATGTGTCATCATTTGTTGACCTTCTTTGTGGGGAGGGAGATATTCAGGAGCAGTAGGTAAAAACTTAATTAAAATTTATAAAATATATTATTATTTACTTTCTACATATATGTATAATTGTATTAACCATAATAATGTATGTTGATTTTCAATTAACAGAGGATGGATGATACTATTCCTCCTAGGAGATGGTATAGTCTTTTTTTGATATCTTTAGACATTGGCATCCCTCATATGGTATGCACTTTGAATTACACTTTACATAATGTACATTAGAACTGAAATTTAATAACATGTGCTCATATATTATTTTTATCTAATTTTGTAGTGATTGTCATCCGTTACACAGTTAGATGCTTGTGCATGTCTTGATCCATTTACCACTGAGGAACAACCTGAAATACCTACAGCATGAACTTTTCAAGAAAAATAGTTTGTACTATTTTTATGTACACATCATTATTATCTTCAACTTTGATTCATGTATAATAATGTATGTTGGTTTCCTGTTCATGGGTGTATTGGGGTTAATCCAATCTTGAAAAGGAAGAAGGCATTATGGATACCTCTAGAGGGGGGATGGATCAAAATTAATTTTGACGGGGGTGCAAGGGGCAACTGAGGTGTATCAGGGTGTGGATGTGAGGCAAGAGATCATAAAGGCAATATAATTGCATTTACAACCAAAATATTGCTAGATGAAACAAATAATATTATAGAATGTTTAGTTGTCAAGGAAGATTTGGGATTAGGAGTAAAAATTGGAGATCAACGTATAAATTTGGAAGGTGATTTGGAAATCATCATCAATGACATCAAGAAAGGAAAGATGAAAGCATGACATTTGGATCAAAGTATATGAAAAATCAAGGAGTTGCTGTTGGACTTTGAGGACTTTAAAGTTTCTCATTGTTACAGGGAAGTGAATAAAGTGGTGGATCGACACGCCAACTTAGGTGCCAATTCAACATTGGGTCCTCAATATGTAATTTGTGACTCGAACTTTCACCACCTTGGAGTGTAAATTAAGACAAGAAATTAGATGACTATTAGAGTAAATATCCCATTCATGGTACCTCAATTTGATGTCTAAAACATTATGATTTAGACTCACGAGGACATTAACCACCCCAGGGTAAGCATAATTGATCATGATACCAAAGCATCCCTTTTGCATGTCAAAGAAGTGTCTGGTTGGCTTTGGTATGTTTTCTAGAGAGTTCCAAGTGTGTTAAATTTAGGCATGAAGTTAAGGAAATGTCATTGCTTTTTACAAAGACAAAAATGGAGGTGAATTTTTCTCTTGGTTTAGATTCACAATTCAGACTTATGAAGGTTAGATTTATCTACGGTGACTGAAACACATTTTTGTTATTGAGGACCCAAGCTTTATGAAGGGTGTTCAATAGATTTTTGGGCCAGAGTATTTGGATGATTTCTGGAAGAGGCAGTCCAATCTAGACATGGCCTCTCTATTTATGGTGCTTGCTCTGTTGGTGGGGGGATCAAAAGATGAAGTTTGAAGGTGGTAGTTGCAAGCGTTGACATGCAATGGCTTCTAGGACTAGAAAAAATCATTGAACAAGTGGTTCTAGGGGTGGGAATTGAAATGGGCACCAAACCCTAGGGATTGATTGGTAAAGGGGATTCCTCTATCCAACCATTGGTGGTATGGCTATCTTCAAACTCGCAGGGAGTGCATATCCAAAAAGATGTTGAGGGATGGAAATTGATCCTAGATTACATGGCTGAAACATTTGGGAGTTGAAGGAGGAGGGCTGTGGTTTTATGAAGGCAACAAGGAAAAGAACTTTGGCCCTTGGACAAAAACTCTGCCATCTGATTGTGAAGAAATCTTAACTGAATGACGGGGTGTCAACTACATAGGGGATGTGGGTCGATGCTTCTTTGTTTCTAGAGGAGAGAAAAGGAAAGGGAAAACATTGCAGGATGGGGCAAGGACTATCGGTGGAGGATGATTGCGCTACCCCAAAATTTACTCACAAGGAAGTAGCCAATTGGTTCAAGGTGTAGTTGATGATGGAGGTGGTGGCACTACATTTTGGGTTAAATTTTGGATAATGTATGGGTTGGTGTATGTACTTTGAGAGTGTTAATATTTTTTTTTTGTGTTATATTTACCTAATGGTATATGTAAGGGGAAGGGTATCTTAAAATGTAAGGCTTGATACCATACCAATATAATGTACTCTCTTTATCAATATTAATACAAACCAATATTACCAATCAAAATAAATAATGTATGTTGGTTTTATGAACATGAGATGGATAGTACTTATCCATGTAGGCCTCAATAGTGTCTATTTTTGACTCCATCTTTTAACCATTTTAGACATGTCGATGATCATCATGGTAGTGTATCTCTAGACACATCTGTGATAGTGGTTAGTACTCAGGTATGATATATATGCTTTTATTTCAAAGAAATTGTAGTGTAATTTATGTAGTTTTTAATTTGCGTACTTTTTAATTCATGTATATATAATTTTGACTCAAGGTTTATGTATCCATGATTTTAGGACAATGTCTACATGAATATTGGTGTGACTACGAGACTAAGCCGGATTGAGATATAAACATCATCCTTTTAGGAAAATATTGTTATTTATACATAGTTCATTGTGATCTCTATCAAATTTTTAAAATTTATGTATTCTATTACTGGCCACATTTGGTAGCTGTGATAGTGCACCTCCACTTGTTACAGAGGGACACCTATCTCACATGTTATTATTTTAAATAAGTACTAAATATTTAATTTTATTTGCAAGCTAGATTTTGAAACCTATTTCAATTAAGCATGTGCATATTGTCTTCTCAGGATCTGACACACGATGCCCCATATGATGTGACATAAGATGTCCCACATGATGAGACACATCATGTTACACAAGATGAGACATGCCATGTTACACATGATGATCCGTTAGAGTCCTCTTTGCAAAGAGTAAAGAGGACTACAGATCAAATAGATTAGGTTTTTTGGCACCTTTAGATTGTGTTTAAATATGACACATTGTTTATTATGATTTGACTTCATAGATCATGTTATCACATGTTATCACATGTTATATATTTTTACAACTTCTTACCATGCTAGCATATCTAGTATAGATTCTTATGCTACCATGTTATAAGTGTGAACTATTTTGTTTATTGTGACATATTTTATTCATGTTATGACACATTTTGTTAGTATGTGGTATATGAACAATAATTTTAATAATTTTAATTAAATATAATAACATTAATTTAAACATGTTTGAATGTAAAAGTAATGGAAAAATATAGGAGGTCATTAGTTGAATTGACAAAGAATTTGATATCAAGTGCACACCATTAACTTTCAAAAAGAAGTGAGCTCCTATAATTTACACAACTGAACTCATATTTTTTAAAAAAAAAAGTGAAGTCATATATTTAAAACAAGCGAAGTCATATACATGTAACACAATGTGAAGGACATAAATAGAAGTGAACTCCAGTTTTTAAATGTTTACAACATGTTTCGATTTCAAAAAATAAAAATAAAAATTGAACACATTTATTCAAATGAGGTCCTACAAAATCAAATTAAAAAAAAATACAAATTGAAATATTAACAAAAGCATAAATTAATAAGACCTATTTGTATTATGTAAATTCATGCAATGTATGTACTCACTATGTGTAATTACACAAGATGTTGATGTTGGATCCATCTTAAACATTTAAATTTTCATAAGTTGTATTTGAGACTTGAATAAGAGGTATATATAAGTTCTCTAATTTTCTATTGACAATGCATACATACATTTAAATTATAAAGCACATATATAAAAATATAAAAAGAGAACAATAAAAAATATTTACATGTGTGTATTTTGTAGTTGTCCCACTATACCATCTACATCCTCTCTCTTTTGCAATGCATCTATGATTTCCTCGTAGTTATCCATTGAAATTGTCCATAATACCTTATTGGTGGGTCTTCCTTTCTATCTTTATAATTTGATATTTGTTGCCACAACCAAATGAAAATAGTGTAAAAGATTCTCTTCTGATTAGTAGTCTTCAAATGCTAGTAAACCATTTCTTCTTGTTAGGTATGTATATAGCTAGGTGCTAGCTACAATGACAAACCCAATTGGATACTCAAAACCATCATCATCTACTTGATGACATATCAATTTTTTCTTAGGTTCCACACATCTAACTAGCCAATACTATGTCTGTTCATCATTATCATTAGGTGCAATAACAATATAAACATGTCTTACAAGATAAGATAAAGTACATAAATAATTTAATCACATGTGTACATAAATAAATAATATAAATAGAAGCATGATCACAAAAAAATTTAATTAAATTGTGCATACTGGGATGTATGCGGTCTAAAATATGACGAGTCTTCTAATGCAAATGTAACATTTGGGCCTTCATTTACTATATCATATTGAAAATGTGTGTCAGTAGGTGCTAATGATTTCTATTGCCAATCTTCAACCTATTCTATATTCTTGCATTCTTCCCATTCACCTGCAAGAAAAATTGACAAAAACAAGCAAGCTCCCTAGTCCATATAGTCCAAGTGTTAGAATCCTAACTCCTAAATGAATTCCATTTAGCTTACCCTCTAATTGTCTCACAGTCATATCTTGAAAGGATATTATTCTCTTCAACTAGGCAGAAGAAACGCCTGATTGCAAAGTTCTAACTTGATCATGTGTATAAATATTTGTTACGCCATTCCACAATATCATGTGCATTTTTTTTTGAATTTGGCTTTTTCCTTTACCATCATGTTCTCCAGCACCAACACCATCATGTTCTCCTTTACCATGTCTAGGTTCAAAAAAGCTACACATGTGTTGGATATTAGTTTTCCTATGTGTCCTACTCAACTAATAGAACATTCTAGTATTCTTGAATTATCTTGTACAATTATTTGACCATATCCAATGTTGCATCATTTTAATTTTTCTCTCTTAAATTATTGTAAAATACTTTGAAACAATATTGGACAAACTCATATGAATGAAGTTTATTATCACTTATATAGAAATTCCACTCTCTCAATATTTTTCGATCCTCCTTTGTACTATCAGGTGCATACCTATAAAGTATATGAACAAAAATTGCTACTTGCATCAAATTATAATATTGTGCTTGTACCTCATCTTGGGGTGCAAGTGTGTAGTTCTCTGCAGAGTCACTAATTGAAAGTATAGCACCAATTGAAAATGTATTCTTACATATGCAAAATTGTCCATCAAGCCATCTAGCATATTGAGAGTGTTTAACATATTTTGGTATGATCACACTCTTAAACTCATCCATAGATGCATGACATTTAACTTTATCTATAACTAGATCACACCTTTTTCCAATCTTCTCATCCTTCAATGAATATTCAATAGTTTTGAATTTTTTTACGTCAACTAATTGTTGTCCAAAAGTAGTCAAAGAATTTTCATGCAAACATTCATCTAACAAAGAAAGATTTACACACATATCACATGAACTAGAAGGACATGCATTGAAAAAAAAATATTGGTCATTAAGTGGCTTACAAAACAAACCTAATATGAAATCCTTTTTAGTTTTAGGTGGTATTTTTATACCACATGTTAGAGTAATTAGATATTTTCTAATTAACTCTAGTTTACTTAAGCTAAACTTATTCACCTCAGTCCTATACAAGCAATTGGAAAGCACCTAATAGATAAATTACAATATTCACCTCAGTCCTATACAAGCAATTGGAAAGCACCACTAGATAACTGATCAAAAATCTCATAGGTTACACCAAGAAAATCACAATACATGAGCTTATAAAAAAGATCTCGATCTCATCACACAAACACGTGGATATAGCACATTGGTTGAGATTAAAATAATCATGAAAAAACAACATCATATAAAAACATCACAAAAACAACCACTTCCCAAGCCTCTGGTAAATATGCATATCTGGTCAAACTCATATGACATATTGACATGCATTAAAAATAAGTGTAGTTATTTAGTCTTTTTAAATTTATTTTTAATATAATTCCATGAAAATTGATTTGCGTCAAATTCAAGTTTACATTTCATAATTGTATCACAATTGGATAAAGGTTATCAATCATGCAATATTATCATGTTATTAATTTAAATAATCTTAAATCATGAATGATTTAATTAATAACATAAATGTATACTTAAGTGAATCACATACATAACAACCGATTAGATGACTCCATAGATCTAATTACAAACCAAAGGAGTATCCCACACGATTCACCTTTGAAAGTACCATATTGTGCAGAGATTGATCCAAGTGGACTACCTGGATCACTCAAATATTTTTAACACCCACCATCTATATTTTGTTGAATGCAAACACACATGGGGTTTCTTTGAACTCAAGGTTCACTCATCCCCCAACATGTCAATTCTTATGTGATAGTTAGCATGGGCAAGGATTTTGATTACTAAATCTGCTTCTTATTAAGGATAGTGCATGTTTGAACTATCTTATTGAGAAAAAACCATGTGAAAAACATTTGTAAAACATACACATTTGGTTACTATCAAATCCTTTTGCTAAAGAGATCACTATTCTGTCTTTCTCAAAGTTGCTTTGTCCTTCAAGAGATTTGTTTTCTCACAATTCACCATATCTATTTTCAAAAGAGTCTTATCCTTGTCATTTCAAAATGGTTGTTAGCAAGTCCATTCACAACAACCCTAAGTCTACTCCACTTTTGTATTGGTAAATCACTTATCACCCACTTAAAATCATTTCCCCTATCCAAATATCATGTCTTCCTACCTAGATCAGGTCATACTTAGCATACTCATTGCCTCATCAAAGATTCATCCAAGCTTCCAAAACATTATCATCCTAATTGCACCTATTTTGTTATCATATGTTGTTTTCCTCTAGTATCATCATTTCTAATGTCTTCCATCAAATCCTCTTTGTCTCCCAGTATCCTAACTAGCTAAGTTTACTTTGTCATTTCTCACCCTATTCTCATCTTCCTTGGACTTAGTCCTTCCTCCTATAATGAGCTTCATTTAAATCTCATTCTGAGCTTACTTTTTTTCCTAATCCAAGTTTTAGTGTTCCTCCATAGTCATCCTTCATTCCAATCCAAATCATCATCAAAATATAATGTTAGAATTCTATTATGATGACTTTTGTCATCCCACCTATTCTCCCTCTCCATCCCATTCCAATAATGATGAAGGTTTTATTGACTATGAGGGATATATTGAAAGCCTTAGAGACCTTCCTCCAAAAATCCTCCAAAATCCAAATATTCCTCCAAATATCCTCCACAATCCAAATATTCCTCCAAAAATCCTCCAAATCCAAATATTCCTCCAAACACCCTCTAAAATTCACACACTCCCCCAAACTACTTCATCATGCCTCCATGCATAGCAATAGTACTCCTTATCATACCTTTGACAAGGGAAATCAATTATTGTCCTCATCTACACCCCCACATACTCCCCTCATACATCAACCATGTCTCCTTCCTTCACCTTCATATCCAAATCTCCACCCTTCTAGAAAAATGCTAGTAGCTACATCCCTAGTCCAAACCCACCATCTCAATATCCTTTACCATTTTACAAATCCTCCAACCAATCCTAGTAATACAATGCATCACCCTAATCCCCTTACTCTTCCCAATCCAACACATACACCTCCAAGGAGTTTTACAAATAAACCAAAAGAAAATCCATCTCCCACACCCATCATTCCTCTTCCATCATCTCACCACTATCATCCCTATTTCATCCATCCCACTTATCAATCCCCTTCCATCTCCTACCTCCCATCCATTGAATCCCTCCAAATCCCATCCACATCCTCTCCTCCTAGAATTACCCAAATCCCATGTAATAAACCTAATTAGTCCCCCCCCCATCAAATCATCCCCATTGAAGAACCTCTCACCTATCCATCTACCCCACGTAAAGAATCTATCCATACATCTCCTATCGTAACACCCACTCCAATCCAATCCTGTCCAAAAGCATGTTGAAATATCCACTAGTCTAAATCATGTTCCTACCATTATACCTATTAAATTTCAAGATCCCATCATCTCGCTTATTCTCCTACAAGATCCACTTTTACCATTCACTCAATCAAAGAGCAGTCACCATCCCCTCCATATCCAGATCCTACCATTATACTTACTCCATCTCAAGAGCTATTATCCTCCCTCAATCCAAATCAAGATCCCATCCTTCTATCCCCTCTAATTCATGATCATATATCTCCCATAATCCATGATGATAAATCTATAGAAGAATAACTAACTATCATATCTAAACTTCAACTTCTTCACCTACTCATGGACTCACATCTTGTGTTCCAAATATTGAAGATCATATTGAAAAAAGAAATAAAATTGTATCTCTAGATGTTGGTGTCCCTTTTATCCCTTCATGTTTCAAAGTCCTTCCATCACCACCCCAAAGTTCCCATTCTTCTTATTCCATATCTATTTTGGGCCCTTATTTTATTACTTTCCAACCCTCTATTTTGGGTTGCTATATCCTTTATCTAAATCATTGACCTTTTCCATCCATTTTGGGTCCTTATATACCTAATTTTAATCCTTATATCCTCCATCTATCTTGAGACCTACCCCTTCCTTTCTTCCATCTATTTTGGGTAATTAATGCATCCATATCCTATATTCCAATCCATCATTCCATCCCCTCAACTCCACAAGCTAGATCATCAAAGGAACTCATCCTCTAATTAATTTCAACCTTCAACCTCTATCATTCCATCCACCATCCCTCCATATCCTCCATGCTTTTTTTCCCATACCATGGCCAAAAGAAGAAAATTGGATGCTAAAATTAAAAAAACATAAATTCAAAAATCCAAAAAAATCCAAGTATCAACATGATCCATCTAATGTACATGTTAGAAAAGAAGCGAAAGAATTGATGGAAACAAAAGAAAAAATCAAAATGCCACAAAGTCCCAAGCTGAAAAGGTCAAAATTCATGTGGATACCCAGGACATTCATAAAAGAAATGCATCTAAAAGAAAAATATCAGTTGGCATCCATTCTTACTACTCAAAAAACCTCATCCATTCATACTTTATCCAAGTCTCCATATACACATCCTCCATCCCCCAAGTTCAATTTTAGTCCTTATGCTTCTTAACCTACATTTTCAATCCTCCGTCTTCCAACATTACTTTTGGTCCTAATATTTCACTTACTCCATTTCCTCCTTAATCTTGTCCAAAACCATCTTTCCTACTACTTCATCACCTTTCAAGGTGTGTGCCAATGATGATCTTTCCAAAATTCCTCATCTATTTTCCCATAAGTCTTATGTCTTCACATCCATTATTTGCCAACTTCCACCCATCCTACCAAAATATATGAGTAAAATTCCATTGAAAAAAAAGAAAGTAAAGAAAAATAAGTATCCACTCATGAAATTTGGCAATTCAAGCACCTTGGACAAATACCATGATGAAAACTTGGCAAACAAGTGCTATGCATAGTTCCTCCATCCAAATGCTCTACACACTTGGGGGTGTGTTCCCACACCCATCATATCTATCCCATCCCACCATATCAACCACATCTTATCCAGTTTCCCTCCTTCCTCCTTTGGATCTTGAAAAAAATTAAAAGCCACCACCAGATACATGATTTTGGTCATCCTCCTTGACATCCATTTCCCCATCACAACTTGTATCCATCTATCTTTCATCCACCCATTCTTTCATCCATATAATCCCCCCATCAGCCTCATTACCTATCATCATTACCCTCTACTTCATTCACCTTTCCTATCCTAGCTTCCATTTACCTCATCCTCTTGTTGTCCAATCTTCCATCCTATCACACCCCTCATAAAGAGCTCCTCATGAATGGCATATAATAATTGGGGGCACTATATTCCTTGGAGATTGTGTTGTTCCCATCTTTCCATCTCCCCATTCTAGTCCCATTTCCACCTAGTCATCCCCAAGTCTATTCCTCTCCTAATCCCTATCTTTCTGCATTTCTCTACCCAAACTTTCTATCAACTATACCCTTTCCTTCTATCCTTACACACTCCATCACCTTCATCTTTCCATCCCTTGTTATTGCTATCTAGCTCTAGGCTATCCCCATGTACCTTAATGTCATCCATTCATATCCTAATTCTCCTAGACATCTATCATCAATTACACCATCTCGTTGTACATCTTTCAACTCATTCAATCACATTCTTACTCTTTTGCCCAACCTTATTACAAGCCTTGGTCACAATCAAATAATCATCATTGGAATGGATCCTTCCCACTCCTTGACTTAAGGTATATCATTCCCTTCTCCACATCACCCTATCCACTATCAACCCATCTTGCCTTCTTCAAACTTGATCAGGGCACCATCATATATTCAATTCCACCATCACCTCATCCTAGGCTTTTCACCTGCCATCACCTCATCCTAAGCTTTCCATCTACTATCACCTCATCTTGAGCTTTTCATCTACTATCACCTCATCCTAAGCTTTTCACTTGCTATCACCTCATCGTAAGCTTTCCATCCACTATCTCCTCATCCTGAGCTTTTTCACATTGTACTGTATCAGATTGGTTCCATTATCCTATCATATTGAGATTTTCTACAATAACACTTGTAAATAACATGGTCAGTTAGTTATACATCCCTTAGAGTTAGTCCTTATCTTAGTACCATTGTCCATAGCTCAGTTTTCATGTCATTCATGTTTGATCAAAGTCTATAGCTCTCCTAGCTATGCATTTTAGAAAGTCCTCATGTGAGATCCTTTGTCATCAAAGTGTTGTCCTAAAAGTTTTAGTTTGCCTCAATCATATCACCCCTTTGGATACCACTAATATATTGTTGTAGGATACAAATTCCTCTTGTCTAATCTTGGTTTGTGCATCTCTCATCCTACCGATCTCTTTGGCAAAAGGTTATTTTTCTATTGATTTACTCTTTCTTTTGATATTGGATTTCAATTTTGGTTCTTGATTATCTTTTCCAAGCAATTTGGTTGTTCCCTCCTCAAAGTGGCCACAATCTTTCATATCATGGTGTGATGCGAATGGGGAAATTTGAGAGTAAGGTCTTGATTAGGCCTTTTTTTTACAAAAAAAATGTTTGTGAGTCAATCGGATGTGACCCTTGCATATTCCAAACATATCACCACTTGTGCTTACATGGTGCACTTGGGAAATATCATTTGCCTATGGGTTACCAAGTGTCATTTCCATTATGATTCCTTTAGGATTCACATGCGATGATGGGGCAATCCTTGCATGTATATTTTGAGTTAGTCCTTTGTAATGTTGGTGAGAAGGCCTTGATTTTATTCATAACCTTGGCAACTCACCAATATTCCTATATCAAACTCTGTGCTCAACTACATGGAGGTGATCCTTTTTGGAGTTACCCCATGTTCAAACTTCTATGGATTCCATCTCCCTCCAATTCACAAAAACACTAACCACTTTTCAAAATCCCACAATATCCAACCAAAAATCCTACCCAAGCATCCAATCTAATTAGTACTACAATCATGATCCAACAAATCTATCTATCCCAAAAGTATCCAAAGTTTCCACACCACCCCCTTCATCCCACAATCATCTCCTCACCTGGGTTCAGTTTCAACAACCAATCCTCCAATCCCTAACCCAAGTTCTTAACCCACAGTTATTCTTATGCACACAACTTCCCTTGGTCTCATTCTCCCATAGTGAGAGTCTAAGTCCCTATTCACCCTCTCTCAATCAATCTGCATGCTCTTTCTTACCCCAGATTCTCATAATTTTCAAGAAGCTGATAGGCCTCATCTTCTCTCCCCATCGGCTTCTTGAGGGGGCATCACACAGTCCAGTCTCTCCTCTTTCTCTTCAATACTGGGGCAACTTTGTTGCTTTAAAAATCTTGTTCGTGTCATCTATCTTCAAACTTCTTCAAAATAGTGTTGTCTCAACACTGTGTCAAAGAGGGGCAAAATGTAGAAAACCTAAATTTGATTACATCACTTAAATAATCCTATTTAGTCATCTCTTAAGGCATTATTAATTTAGTGTTTAATTTTTAATTAATTTATCATCATCCCCTAGTTAATCAATTCATTTAATTAACTATAGTCCAATTGATATATTTAAATGAAAACCAATAGTCTAATTATCAATTAAATCCCTATTCTCCTATTAAATCAAATAATTCCACTATGCTTATTTAATTTAATTTCACATCCTCTTTAAATAAATCTCATTTATTTAAAAATCCTCCACATGCTTAGAGTTTCCTAGAGCTCAATTAAGATCAATCTTAATCCTAACCTATCCTCCACCAAATTTAATAAATGATTTCTTAAAATCATTTATTCCCCCTTTATCAATCTAGCCTTTAAAATAATTTTTTAATTCATTTATCTCTAACATGTCCCCCACTCATCACGTTGTTTATTCCTCCACTATAACATGTCCTCCACTCATCCCATTGTCTATTCCTCCATTTTGACAAGTCCCCCACTCATCCCATTGTTTATTCCTCCACTACGACATGTCCCCTCCTCAATCCATGTGCCTCCTCCTTGCATCTTGGTCATCCCTCAACTTTTCATCTCAATCATCCATCAAAACCTCCCTTGACTTATAAATTGAACCCTCCATCCTTCGTAATAAGCCTCTAGAAAGATCCATCTAACTACACTACCTAGCTTCAGAGATCTAACTAGTTTTAGAGATCTACGACTTGAGTATTTTATCATGCTAGTTTTCCATCCAACCATTGAGAAGTAATATAATTATGTAGAAATATCTCCACTTCATTAAAGTTTGAAGCGCCACTGATCATACATCTCCATCCAAGAACATATCAACATAATCAAGGAAGCTTTTGGAGTGTTTTCCCTCGATTTGCACTCTCTTTTACCTTCTTTCTCTAATCTTATATGTGAGCATTGTTTTATTTTGTGAGTGTTTTTAGTATTGTTAATTTTCTTTTTACACTAACTTTCATAGTCTCTACACATGTATGCCATATTTTCAAGCCTACACTTACTTAGTATCCATATTCCTTTCCTTCCAAGGCATGCACTCTTAACCTCCATATGCTCTTTCTAATACTACCTACCTTCCATCACCCTATCAACATCTTTGAGCATACTTATCTATGGTCTTGGCTTATCATGACTTATTTTTACTATAGGAGCACTATCCAAATTGATTAAGATTGAGATCTTTCTAAAAATTTAAAAAAAAGGAAAAAAATCAAAAAAAGAAAAAAAGAAGAAAAGGAAAAAGTGCACCTTGGTGAAAACTATGTCTTGTGGCACCTTGGTAGCAAACATAAAAAGAAATAAAATCATTCTATGGTGAAAATCACTTATTGTGGAACCTTAGATAAGTACCATGATGAAAACTCGATAAACAAGCATCATGCGTAATTCTTCCATCATCCATCTATTCCCCCTTCCTCTTTGATCTTGAAAATATTGAGATATCCTTGTATATTGGCCATCTTATCCACAAGCTTACCTATTTTGCTTTCTCATTCACTCATAGCCTTCATATCTAACTTCATTCTTATTGCTCTATCCCATTGCTATCATATCTCATCAACCTCTTGGTCCTAATCACATAAAGAAAAACATATTTCTTATAGGCCTCTTGAAATGTCTACTCTTTTAGATTACATGCTTTAATATTATCTCACTCATTGGCTTCCATTTCTTATCCCATTTTCTATCTTGCTTATTAGCTTTAACTAATTATCCTACATGTTATCTCTTTTCATGGCTATCCTCTCTTGTCACAAACATGCTTCATATGGCTATTTTACTCTTTCCCTAGCTTGGGTACTCTTGAATAGTCACTCCTTGAGGATCACTTTCACTTGCTTCATAATCCTTTCTTATCCATCTCTTCTTATCCACAATCTCACTTCTCCATCATGTCTTATAGCTTGCCTGACACAGGAGAAAAATGATGTGATCTTGCTTGAGAACTAGTGATCTCTAAATCATTCTAAAAATTCCAAAGAATCATTTATGATGCTAAGAAAATTCGAAAAGGCATAAAATATCCTGAAAAAAAATGATCATTTCAATGAAAACCTTGCAATGGGCACTTTAATGTATCACCAAAGAAATAAAAAATCTCAAAAAATTCAAAAACATTATAAAACATCCTGAAAAATGTTGCCAAGTGGCAAAAACCTGGAAACAGACACTACTTGAGACCCTTGCACCTATGTCTATCAGTGTCACTTCATGCTTGTTTCATATACCCTTCCTAGCTTGGAATAAAATCTTGTCCTTGTCTAGGGAGAATGACTACATAGGTTATCAAGTTATCAACATCTCCTTGTTGCATTGATGCTCATTGTTGCATTGAGTGTTTCTTAACACTTATTAGATACTTTAGATATAGTCTAGGATGTTGTGATACTTCTCATTGGCAGACTCAAGTTCTACAAGAGACAAACATGTGACTTCCACACACCCACCTAAACCAAAACTCACTCAGACTTGTTGGCTTTATTTTCTTTGTGTGTTGTCTTTGATAATTTCTTTATTGAATGTTCCCTCCCTAATAGTCTCTTGAGGATGGCATGGACTAGAGGACTAGGGGCATGGGGCATGTTTTCTTTTGTTTTTTGTTTGTGGGTATACTTTGTTGATATTTACTATCTTGAGCATTCATGCTTGTCCTACTTGGCACTTAGGATCTACAACGTATCATCCTTGTTTATTTTTTACAAGAATGCCCTCGGTAGTTATCTTGACACCTCTACTTGATAAAAGTGTAATATTTCTATATTAAACTTAGGGAATCTAATCGCATAGCCATCTTTACCTATATGTCTTTGATGCATAGGTTGGATTCCCACATTTTTATCCAATATAGATCATATTCATATCCTCATAGTTTATGCTAGTGATGATTTTATGATCTTCTGATTTCCCTAATAATGCTTAATGATAAAAATTAGGACCTACTCATATGACCCTTGCAATTGTACCCTTTTTATACTAGCATGCATTTTAGGGTTCCTTTTAGTGAAGCTTTTCATTTTTGAATGTTGAGAGGGTCTTCTTTATCTTTCAAAGACCTATCAGCTAATTGTATTCATCTTCTCTTGATTCTTCTTGATCATATCTTGTCATCTTCTCTTGGCTTTCACTTGCCTCCTTGCTACCTTATTATCACATCTATATACAACCTCGGGTTAACCTTTTGACCATATTTTGACCAAAATTTTGAACTCCTTAGATTTCAACAAAAAATGCACCCTTACCTAATTTCAACATCTTGGATCTATTTTTGGGATCAAAATAAAAATTTAGGTTCATCTTGATGGTCAAAATTGCATTTTGAAATTTATTCCTCCTTCTATGCAGTTAGTTGACTTTTTGAGGCTTAATCTTTAAATCTTTCTAGGGTAGTAATCATTTCTTCATCATTTCTACTATCTTTCACTCTTCTCATTCTTTTCATTTCATTTCATTTCACCTTCTCTCTTTCTTTGACCTAATCCTAATGTTCTATCTTTCTTGGTCAACATTTATTACACTGGGCATGTTTTCTCATTCTAGTGGTCAATTATCTGCATCAGTTAATCTATTATTGATGCAAACAAAAGCATGAATAACTAGGGCCAAAGGCTCACCCAGCTATCCAAACCACCCTACAAGAGTTAACACAATGGAAATGAACATAAAGAACAACAACCAAAGGAGGTAGAAGAGAGAAACACTTTTTTGATTCATCAAAATATCTTCATACATGCCCAGTTGTAAGTCCTTCTGGGTTGCGGCCAATCACAAATACATCCACATTCCAAGATCCAACTGTAAATTTGCACTTTTAGTTCTGCTCTCTCTAATCTGCTCTCTCAAAACTTTTTTCTTCTAAAAATTACTTAGCTCTAAGCCTAAACTCTCTATTTATACTTGCCAAAACAACTTACAGAACATTTTAGAACATTACATAAGAGAAAGGCCGACCCAAAAATGATATGTACTCATCCCAAGAAAAGATCTTAACATAAATGTCACGAATGAAATAAATCCCACAAGTTAGCTTGCAAAATCACATCCAAATACTGACACTCGACATACACTGGGTAACTCGGCACATGAAGAATCACTCGGCATCCAATGGGTAACTCAACACATGAAGAATCACTCGACATCCATTGGGTAACTCGACACATGAAGAATCACTCAACATCCACTGGGTAACTTAGCACATGAAGAATCACTCGACATCCACTGGGTAACTTGGCACATGAAGGAATGCTATAGTAACTGAACACATGAAGGAATTGCTACAGTAACTCGGCACATGAAAGAATTGCTACAATAACTCAGCACATGAAGAAAATAGAGTTACTAGGCACATGAAGAAAACTGGGTTACTAGGCAGATTAAGAAAACTAGGTTACTAGGCACATTAAGAAAACTAGGTTACTAGGTACATGAAGAAAAATGGGTTACTAGGCACATGGAGAAAACAAGATTGCTAGGCACATGAAGGAATTTCTAGGCACATGAAGAACTGCTAGGCACATGAAGGAATTTCTAGGCACATGAAGGACTTCTAGGCACATGAAGGATTTGCTAGGCACATGAAGGACTGCTAGGCACATGAAGGATTTGCTAGGCACATGAAGGAATTGCTAGGCACATGAAGGAACTACTAGGTGAACAAAATGAGTAGGATAACAAGGAAACCTAGGATGCTCCCGCATCAATTATGTTGGACTTTATTCTTTATCGATTTGATCAAATCTATCTATTTGGGTTTCTACATCTTCTCTATGATCATTTCAATTTTGATCCTGAGGGCGCACACATATCTATTACTTGATCCTTGTTCTCGTCCTAGAGTAGGATCTTTTCTTAGTTCTTGATTGGTCTCCCTTAGTCTTTGCTTAGTCTTTGAATTTCTTTGTACAATCTTGCTTAGTCTTTAATCTTTTCTTATCCCTTGCTCAGTCTACTCAGTTCTTGTGCAATTTGCTCAGTCCTTGCTCAGTCCTTGATTTGTCTTTTCTCAGACCCCTTTTCTTAGATACTTGTTCTATTAGAGGGAAATATCTTTGTGTGTTTCTTTACCATCATCATTCTTTAATGCAATGTGTTCGTAGACCGATCACACATTAGTCAAAGAGGGGAAAATATAATCACCAAAAAATGGTCATCTAGACTATGAGCCCCCTTTCAAACATTTTTGCATAATTTATCTATGGTTTATCTTTGATCAAATCCTCATTTTATGTTTTATTCGATTATAACTGATTTTTTGACCACTTTATTCTAAGTATTTTATTTAATTGAAAGAACTTTCTCCCTTTTAATTAAATAAAAATTCCCATTTCCCACTTATCCTAAAGGTGCACACATAAAGCACTATTCCTATTTTAAAAATAAAATAAAAGGCATTTTTTTCTACACATGAATGCACAACTTTCTATGTGAGATGAATCTCCTATTTAAAGAATAACTTTAATTCTCTTCTACACATCTTTTGCCTCTTAAAGTCAAATGTAGTGCCTCTCCCTTTTGATTTCTATAAGCCATCCCAATGGATGTAACCTTGATGGTCTTTCTTGGTAAGTGATCGTGATCGGGACCATGAGTGGTCTACACCCTTAGGGTGATTGGATTTATGTTACTATATTAGTTGCTTTGATTATGCTTATGGTTGATTTACAAGATTATGATGTGTTAGATGGTTCACTGAGCTTTATGCCATTGGTTACTAGGATCGATGTGGTATCATGATTACCTAGAGATATGTGTGGAGATCACACTATGTACTGTTGTCCTTCTACATTGGACTAGGTTCTTGTAGTAATGGTTAGTCATGTATATGACTGTGTTCACTTATGTTTTTTAAGTGCACTTATAATGTTGTTTAAACGACCATTATTAAATGCTTAAATAATTAGAAATGGATTGCCCATGTTGGATTCATTAGTTACGTGTTGCATATATTTACCTTGCTATACATTGATTTTAGTATCATAGATGTTAGACTACTATGTTGTTTAGTTGATCATATTTACATGATGATGCCATTTTGAGATGATGGTATGTTTTATGATGATATTTGGTTATCTAGTATTTGGACATATCCTCTAATTACATTTATATGTTGGATTTAATGCTATGGTTATTGTTAGATTGTTGTGACTGATTAGGAAAGTACTATACATACTTCATAATTAGTGGGATTTCAAAAATTTTTTTTGGGTACTATTCGCCATTCGTAGATTCGCCACTAAAGTTATGGCTAATTATGGCCGACATGTTATAACCCTAAAGAGGTTTAATACTTGTATAAAAGGGTTTAGGGTTGGGTATTTTCATTATGTTGTGATGCGAAATTGCTTCTTGCGGCACTATTGAGCTGTAAGGGATTATGGATTGTAATTAGGTTGTAATCACTGAATTGTAATAATGTTGGACTTGCTATTTGGTGGATGTAGCCCAGGGATTGGGTGAACCATGTTAAGTCTTGGTGCCTTGTGTTCATTTCTGTGTGATCTATTATTTTCTGTTATTGGTTATATTTGCATGTAGTTTTTTATTTCTGTCCGTGGTTTATCCTAACAAGTGGTATCAAAGCGAGGTTGTCTTTCAGTTATCCTCTGTAGGAAAGTCTCATGGTTAAGTGGGAGTCTCACGGTTGAGTGGGAGCGATTTTAGATGAGGGTAAGCTAAGGGTTGACAGGTTTAATGGGCAGAACTTCTAGTTATGGAAGATGCAAATGGAAGACTATCTATATCAGAAGGATTTATGGAAGCCGTTGTAAGGAAAAGCCAAGAATCAGGGAACTATGTTAGAGGCTAAATGGGATCTTTTTCACAGAAAGGCACTCAGAAGCATTCGGTTATGCTTGGCACCATCGGTGGTATTTAATATTACAAAAGAAAAGACGATAGAAGATTTGATGAAAACCCTAGCGACACTGTATGGAAAGCCCTCTACTTCAAACAAGGTATTTCTCATGAAGTGTTTATTTAATATGAAAATGGCAGAAGGTGGATCTGTTGCAAATCATTTAAATGAGTTTAATACTATTACTAGTCAGTTATCTTCTGTGGGTATAAATTTTGATGAAGAAATTAGGGCTCTCTTGATTTTGTGTTCTTTGCTTGAAAGCTGGAATGGCAGTGAGTAATTCTGTTCCTGGATCTAGTACCCTAAAATATGATGTGATCAGTGTTGTTTTGAGTGAGGAAACTCGTAGGAAATCCTCAGGTGGATGGACATCAGGAAGTGCTTTGAATGCACAAAGTAGAGGCAGAATGATTGAGAGAGGAAGTAACTCTAGAAATCATGGGAAATCAAGAGGAAAGTCAAAGGGGAGGAGGTCTCAATCAAGAGGACCAAACGATTGTTGAAACTGTGGGAAACCAGGGCACAAAAAGAAAGATTGTTGGAATCGAAAGAAAAATGAAGGAGATAAATTAGATGGAGACAAGGAGGAAAATGTGGTAAGTAACAAATCCAAAGAGGATGCTTTGCTTCTATCTTTAGAAAGTGTTGATGATTCATGGGTTTTAGATTCTGGTGCTTCATTTCATGCTACACCTCATAGAGGTTATTTCATTGATTATGTCCAAGGGGATTTTGGGCTTGTTTATTTGGGGGATAATGAACCCTGTCAAATTGTTGGAAAGGGAAAAGTTAAGATTAAGTTGCAGAATGGGAATCATTGGCTACTACATGAGGTAAGACATGTTCCAAGGCTGAGTAGGAATTTAATTTTAGCAGGGCAACTTGGTGATGAGGGTTGTGTAGTTACTTTTAATGATAAAAATTGGAAGGTTTCAAAAGGTTCTCTTGTCGTAGAAAAAGGTGTGAAAGTAGGCACCTTATATCTTTGTACAGGTCATATTTTTCCTTCTACTTTGATTGTTTCAGAGAAAAATGAATGTTCAGGAACAATTACTGTAGTTGAGCAAGGAGAACAAATAGCTGCTATAGATTTTGATACAGTGCTGTGGCACAACAGACTTGGGCACATGAGTGAGAAAGGTATGAAAGTACTTCATTCAAAGAAAGTTTTACCAGGTCTGAAATGTGTTAATATGGATTTCTGTGAAAGTTGTGTGTATGGAAAACAAAAGAGAGTGAGTTTTGTAAAGACTGGGAAGGAAAACAAAAAGGAGAAATTAGAGCTTGTGCATACAGATGTATGGGGACCAGCTCAGGTATCTTCCCTTGGTGGCTCTCATTATTATGTTACATTTATTGATGACACAACTAGAAAAGTATGGGTTTATTTCCTTAGATAGAAATCTGATGTATTTCAAACTTTTAAGAAATGGAAATGCTTGGTTGAAAATGAGACTGATAAGAAATTAAAATGTCTCAGATCTGATAATGGTGGTGAGTATTGCAGTCATGAATTTGAAGATTATTGCTCCACTAATGGTATTCATAGACAGAAAGCTGTTCCAAGGACTCCACAAAAAAATGGAGTGGCTGAACGCATGAACAAGACTATAATGGAGTGCGCAAGGAGCATGAGGTTGCATGTTGGGTTGCCCTTACACATGTGGGTGGAGGCTGTCAATACTACAATATATTTGATTAATAGAGGTCCCGATACTCCTTTGGTCTGTGATATTCTAGAGGAGGCGTAAGAAGGTGAGTTATTCTTTTCTCAAGACCTTCGGTTGTGAAGCTTTTGCTCATATAGACTCTAAAAATAGAACCAAGCTAGAAGAAAAATCAAAGAAATGTGTCTTTGTTGGATATGGCATTAATGAATTTGGTTATAGGCTTTGGGATTTTGAAAATCATAAAATTGTTAGAAGTCGAGATGTCATATTCAATGAGAAAGTGTTGTACAAAGATCTATTGCAGCAACATGAGAAGAAAGAAGATGATTATGTAGTGCTGGATGATACTCCAAAAGTTAATGTTCTAGCCATTCCTCATGATGTGCAACAACTGCAACAACAAATACCACACACACCAGTGAATGTTAGATAGTCAATGAGGCAAATTAGACCTCCACAAATATTTTCTCGCTCTTTGTATTCTATTTTACTTACTAATGTTGGTGAACCTGAAAGTTATGATGAAGCTGTGTAGGTGGATACTAAGATTCAGTGGGAGTCTGCAATGAAAGATGAAATTGACTCTTTGCTGAAGAATAAGACATGGGATTTGTGCGAATTGCCTGCAAGTAAAAAGGCTTTACAGAATAAGTGGGTTTACAGGTTGAAAGAAGAGGAAGGAGGTATGAAAAAATTTAAGGCCAGGTTAGTTGTAAAAGGATTTTCACAGAAAAAGGGAATTGACTTTGATGAGATATTTTCTCCTGTTGTTAAAATGACTTCTATCCGTATTGTTTTAAATCTTGTGGCTACTAAAGATTTGCATTTAGAGTAGCTGGATGTTAAAATAGCCTTCCTTCATGGTGATTTGGATGAAGAGCTCAACCACAGGGATTTGAGGTCAAAGGTAAGGAGAACTTAGTGTGCAAATTGAAGAAAAGTTTATATGGCTTGAAGCAAGCACCTCGGCAATGGTATCTAAAATTTGACAGGTTTATGCATGAGCATGGCTATAACAGGTGTCATTTAGATTATTGTGTTTATTTTAAGAGGTTGGATGATGATAGCTACATTATTTTATGTTTATATGTTGATGATATGCTTGTAGCTGGGTCTAACATGGATCATATTAAGGGGCTGAAATGCCAGTTAGCACATGCATTTGCTATGAAGGATTTGGGGGTAGCAAAAAAAATCCTTGGTATGAAAATTTGCAGAGATAGGAAAAATAGAACATTGATGCTATCTTAGGCTGATTATGTTGAGAAGGTGTTGTAACGTTTCTCTATGGAGAATGCTAAAGTTGTTAGCACACCTTTACCTAGTCATTTGAAATTGACTAAGGAGATGTGTCCTAAGACACAGGAAGAGGAGGATAAGATGTCCAAGGTACCCTATGCTTCAACTATAGGAAGCTTGATGTATGCTATGGTATGCACTGGGCTAGATATTGCCCATGCAGTGGGAGTCATTAGCAAGTATATGAGTCATCCAGGATTTGAGCATTGGAATGCTGTCAAGTGGATTCTCAGATATTTGAGAGGAACATCCAATAAGTGTTTACACTTTGGGGGCTCTACTACTGATTTATAGGGCTATGTTGAATCAAATTTGGTAGGGGATATTGATACCAGGCAGAGCACTATAGGTTATGTCTTTACTGTTGGTGGGGCAACTGTGAGCTGGGTTTCTAGGTTATAGAAGATTAATGCTCTATCCACTACAGAGGCAGAGTATGTTGCTGCTACAGAGGCAACCAAGGAGATGATATGGCTTCAGTTCTTCTTGGAAGAATTGGGACATCCTTAAAAGGATAATTATTTGTTCACAAATAGTCAGAGTGCCATTCATCTTGCTAAGAATTCAGCTCTGCATTCTAAGACCAAACACATACAGTTGCAGTACCATTTTATTCAGTCAGTTTTGGAGGATGGATAGTTAAAGATGGAGAAGATAAATACTAATGACAATCCAACAGATATGTTGACAAAAGTTGTAACACGAGAGAAGCTGAACTCCTCTTCAGCTTCGGTTGGTCTTTTAGACTAAAAGAACAACAGAGTCCAGGGTGGTTTGATCCAGTGGGAGCCCCATGTGGTAGTGGTATTGCTATAGGATCAGTCTCCAAGTGGGAGATTGTTGTTTACTATGGAGCCTGATTAGTCCCCAAGTGGGAGATTGTTAGATTGTGGTGACTGATCAGGAAAGTACTGTACATACTTCATAATTAGTGAGATTACGGATTGAGCTGTAAGGGATTATGGATTGTAATCGGGTTGTAATCACTGGATTGTAATAATATTGGACTTGTTGTTTGGTGGATATAGCCTAGAGATTGGGTGAATCACGTTAAATCTTGGTGCCTTGTGTTCATTTCTGTGTGATCTATTATTTTCTGTTATTGGTTATATTTGCATGTAGTTTTTTATTTCTTTCTGTGGTTTATCCTAACAGTTATTTACTTCATTCTTGCTTTGTGATGCTTTATGAAAAAGTGAGTAATGTAAATGGATTATTTTAGTATAATTAAATAAATGGTTAAATTAGGTTATATAATGCATTTATTGCTTCAACTATATTATTATATGCATTTGCACTTGAGTGGGTGGTTTAGTGTGCAAGATTTATATCCCTAACAATGGCACATAGAGTTAGTGATTTAGCTATTCATATTTACCAATATCATCCATGAATGGTCAACATATCTTATTTAAATGTTTAAATTAAACCTTCCAATAATTTGATAAATCAAAACTCATTTGCATTATGTGATTAGACATGTGAACGTGTCTATGCATTGAGAGGTTGGCATTGTTGCAAAATTATTAAGGATTATGTGATTTTAGTTTAAGGGATTTTTGAGCTTTATGTTTATTGATTTTAATTTCTGGCAGCTTTTTCATAGATGAATTCCAATTACTTGGAATAATCTTTTTTTTTTTGGGTTGATTCAGGGTTTAACTAGTTCTCTTGGTTATTCACCCTAATCGATTATTCACTCAAAAAATGAATAAGTATCCAAAAAGGAATTTATTTCCTCACTTCTCATTTTTGAATTAGAAAGTTTGAAAGTAGAACCCAAAATTATCCTCATGAGGAATTGTTGTTATGTTCATTGTGGGAGCTACAAGTGTGGGATCATCACAAGATCAGTCTTGTTGGATCCAACTTGGGGAGACCTTGGATTGTCGCAATTTTTGGCTACTGTGGAATTTTTGTTTTATGGTTAAGATTCTCATTTTACCCCTTTTGGCTATGAGGTAGGGCTCTCCCATTTTAATGTTTTAGCTCTATTTCTACTTCTATTTTTGGTAGCCATTTGTTAGGAGGCTGAAAACTAGTGTTTTGCTTTGTTTCTGTATGCTAGCTCTACCCCATTGGGCGGGTATGAGCATGTCCCCAATTTTTGGGATGAGGGTTTGGGGTTTCACACTTTTATGCTATTTTTTTTTTCATATGGTTTCTGAACCCAAATTTTATTTTATTTTTGTGGATTATTCATCCTTGGGGTGAATGGGTTTTATTTTCATTGATTTTTGTCAACATTGGGTTTTTTGAGTGTTTTGCCTCAATTTGCATGCCACCCAATTTTCTTAGGTTTTCTTGGCATGATGTTGGTTGTGGACCTAGATTATTTTTAGGGTGTCAATCAGACCCTTGTTGCACTTTTATGTTGCATTGGGATGTGTGCCACATCCTTACTCCTAACTTTGTGTTTGGTTGAGTGATTTTATACATGGCGCTATTGTTTCTTTTGGACCCTTGTTATTTGTTTTATGAACACTAAGATTCATGTAGAATCCATACTCCCAGATTGAGGTTGGTTGAGTGAGTTCATGATATTTGGTCTTGTTGTATCATTGGGATTTGTGTAGAATCCATACTCTTGGGTTGAGGCCGATTGAGTGAGATCATGATGTATAGTTCTATTATTCTTTGGTATTCATGTAGAATCTATCCTTCCAAGTCTATTTTTATTTGAGTGTTATTTAGCATTGTGTTCTCATCCAACGCTTGTATTATGATCTTCATGATGGTGGTGTGCCACACACAAGCATGTCCTCGTGCATTTTTTGGGTAACTTATGAGGCCCAATCTCTCGTTTGTATTTCAGTGGAGCTATGTTATTTTGCGTTTGAGTTGGGAATATGCATGTCTATGAGCACTCATCGTGAGATGAGAATGGGTATGTAGGGTAAGTTAGTGGAGAGGTTTCTCTCATAATTCGTGCGGTGACCCCGACAAGGTGTACATGTAGAAGTTTCTAATAAGTGATAACCTAATTAATTCATAGAAAGTTAACAAGAAATACATTGTTAGCCTCCCAAGGGTGTACCGAGGGGAACAATTGTAAATATAGTGTTGATCTCCTGAGGGTGGTGCCGAGGGGAATGGTCAATGATTCATAGTTCTTGCGATTTAGCTGGGGACACAACATGTCAGCCTCCCGAGGGAGTACTAAGGGGAGAAGTTTGTTAGCATGTTCACCAACTCTCCACTAGATTCCCTACATAATTGACCTATAGAATGTCTGACCAAGACCTGTAGTACTTGCATTGTCTAATGTTCTTGATTTTAGTCATCATTACTATCTGGTGTGTGTGATAGCCATGGATGTTTTCTTTATATGTGGTTATGGTTGGATCATTGTCTCCATCAGCATGGTGGGAGTGGACCTCGGAGGCATAGCTACCTATACCACTGCTGGGGACTGGTGTATAGAGATGGTCTTTTGTCCTTTTGTGACTGTTGCTAAATGTTTTCACTTGGTACTTTGGGTTTTGGAGAATGCTTTCTTGTAATTTATGCTTTCATTGGAATGCTTGGATATCATGTTCAGATGATGTTAGTTTATTTAACACATTCCCTTATTATGATGTTTAGCATATGGTAAGATGATTTTATTAGTTGGATTATCTATTACTTATTGGATTAGTATGTTAGATTTCTTGTTCTTATGATGTTATTATGCTTTAGTAGTAACGTCCTCATAAGACAACTTTGACTATCTAGTTGGCAGTTTAGGATGTTACACGCAGGGGATAGCTAGGGCCTTTGAGGTCTCATGATGCTATTATGGTTGGGAGGAATCATGCATGAGATTTGGTTGTGTTGGTGCCTTATTGTTTATGTTTTCCTTCATATGATGTTTGGTTTATGAACCATGCATGTACATTGTGATGTTGTTTTCTGCAGGTTCCTTCATATGTTGTTATGGATTAGATGGATAGTTTTATTCTACTCCTTGTTGCATGGTGTTGTGTATTTCTTGTGTTTGAGTGTCCAAGCCTCAAGTTGTGGATCCGGTACTCCTCGGTGTGGAGAAAATTATCTTTCCTATTTTTTTATCTTGTTCTTCTTATAGGCTATTGTGGGTCCTCGTGCAAGATTGTACTCTCTCATGTGAAAGTGTGAAGTTTTGCGTGGTATATAGCCATGGAAATTTTCTTTATATGTGGTTGTGGATGGATCATTATCTCCATCAACATGATAGGAGTGGACCTACAGGTTTCATGTGGTTGGGAGGCATAGCTACCTATACCACTACTAGGGACCGATGTATAGAGATGGTCTTTTGTCCTAGAGTGACCATTGTTGGATGTTTTCACTTGGTACTTCAAGTTCTAGAGTATGATTTCTTGAGATTTATGCTTTCATTGGAATGCTTGGATATCATGTTTAGATGATATTATTTTATTTGACACATTCCCTTATTATGATGTTTAACATATGATTAGATGATGTGATTTGCTTAGTTGGATTATTGATTTCTTATTAGATTAGCATGTTAGATTTCTTGTTCTTACAATGTTATTACACTTTAGTAGTGACATCCTCATAAGACAACTTCAACTATCTAGTTAGTAGTTTAGGATGTTATGTGTAGGGGTTGGCTAAGGCCTTTGAGGTCTCATGATTCTATTACGGTTAGGAGGAACCGTGCACAAGTTTTGGTTGTGTTGGTGCCTTATTGTTTATGTTTTCCTTCATATGATGTCTGGTTTATGAACTATGTATTTACATTGCAATGTTGCTTTCGACATGTTCCTTCATACATTGTTATGGATTAGATGGATATTTTTATTCTACTTCCTATTGCATGGTGTTGTGTATTTCTTGTGTTTGAGTGTCCAAGCCTCAACTTGTGGATCTAGTACTCCCCAGAGTGGAGAAAATTATCTTTCCTATTTTTTTCTCTTGTTCTTCTTGTATGTTGTTGTGGATACTCACGTGAGATTGTACTCTCTTACACAAGAGTTGTGAAGTTTCAAGTGGCGTATTTCAGTTCTTTGCAGGGCTCTTTGTACTTTTTCATGTGAACCTCAACACCAGTGCAATGCTTTTTGACTGTGGGTCCTAGCATTTCCTCATGTGAGATGGTGTTTCCTCATGTGGCTTGGTGTACTTTCTTGTGCAAAGAGGTACTTCCTTGCACAAGACTATCAATTGTAATTTCTCTCAGATGAAAAATAGGGGCATCTCTGTTATTTTTTGAAGAATGCAATTTGAGCTTTTGAGTACCCTTTAGGAATGCTAGTGTTGCCATGCTCTAATAGATCAAATATTTTAGGTTCTGTTGTCATCTTGGATTTTCATTGTCAATTTGAGTGTGTTAGTTGAGTTGTGGCATCTGGAGATTTGTTGGTTGATGGGATTGTTGGTAAAGTTTTCCATTGTGATCTTTGTGATCCCTGTATGATGATGTTATGTGCATTCATACTTGTAAAAAAAAACTTGGCTTGTATTGAATCCTTGTTCCAAGGATCTCTGTGCAGGGCATTACATCAAGAATTGATCTTGATTAGGTAATATTCTTGTGCACATGGATCACTCAAGATGCATTCTCCACCCTTGATTATTCATATCTTGGAATTTGATCTCAACTTTCCATTGTTCTTTAAAAGGAAGGTCTCTCCCATTCTTGCAGTGGTGAAGGAGTTGGAGCTATTGTCACACTGCCAGTTTGAAGCCTTGATACTTTGGAGTCTTATTATATTCTTGGTGTCTTGGAATACTTGGATCTTGCCATCATCTTTCATCTTGGACCTTATTCACTATGGCGAGGTTAGCATCTATCCATCTTGCATTTCAATTCATAGATTAGCTTGTTGTCTTCATTGCATTGCATTGCACTTTTACTTTCACCATAGCTAGGTCTTGTATCTCATTTAGCTTAGATCTTGCATTTAATTTGTGTTAGGATTAACCACTGACAGGATTAATAATTACATGCAAACATAAATAGTATTAAAAAAAAGGTGCACAAATTAGAACACAAGACACAAGGATTTAATGTGGTTCATCCAATCCTTGGGCTATGTCCGCCAACAATAGCTCTAATATTATTATTCTCTAGTGCCTACAATTAACAATACTTTACAACTCAATACCGCTGCAAGAAGTTACAATATCACCATACATTATGAAATCCCTAACCCTAAGCCATTTCATACAATCTTTTTCTACTTACAAAATCAGGGCTAGAATAAGTCATCCAATAGAAAAATAGTAGCCGGTCCACCTTTAACAATATAAGGTCATTTTTGGCTTCAGGGGCGTTGTCTCCAAAAACCACTTAAGGGGTGTTGTCCCTTGACCCCACCCTATATTGTAGTAGGGAGTGCACCTGGGGCTCTATCCCATGACCCCGTCTTGGGGGTGTTGCGCCCAAATCCTAGTAGAAATAATTTGGCATAGCTACCTATACCACTGTTGGAGACTAGTGTATAGAGATGGTCTTTTGTCCTTCTGCAACTGTTGCTGAATGTTTTCACTTAGTATTTTGGGTTCCAAAGTATGCTTTCTTTTAATTTATGCTTTCATTGGAATGCTTGGATATCATGTTTACATGATGTTAGTTTATTTAAAACATTCCCTTATTATGATGTTTAGCATATGATTAGATGATGTGATTTTCTCAGTTGGATTATCTATTACTTATTGGATTAGCATGTTAGGTTTTTTATTCTTATGATGTTATTATGCTTTAGTAGTGATGTCCTCATAAGAAAACTCTGACTATCTAGTTGGTAGTTTGGGATGTTACGTGTGGGGGATGGCTAGGGCCTTCGAGGTCTCATGATGCTATTATGGTTGGCAGGAACTGTGCATGAGATTTGGTTGTGTTGGTGCCTTATTGTTTATGTCTTCCTTCATATGATGTTTGGTTTATGAACCATGTATGTACATTGCGATGTTGCTTTCTACATGTTCCTTCATATGCTATTATGGATTAGATGGATAGTTTTATTCTACTCCCTATTGTATGGTGTTGTGTATATCTTGTGTTTGAGTGTCCAAGCCTCAACTTGTGGATCTAGTACTCCCCGATGTGGAGAAAATTATCTTTCCTATTTTTTCTCTTGTTCTTATTATATGTTGTTGTGGATCCTCATGCAAGATTGTACTCTCTCATACGAGAGTGTGAAGTTTTGTGTGGTATATTGCAGTTCTTCGCGAGGCTCTTTGTACTTCCTTGTGTAAACCTCAACACTAGTCCAATACTTTTTGATTGTGGGTCCCAACATTTCCTTGTGTGAGATGATGTTTCCTTGCATGGCTTGGTGTACTTTATCACACAAAGAGGTACTTCCTTGTGCGAGACTATTAGTTGTAATTTCTCTTGCGCAAAAAATAGGGGGCATCTCTACTATTTTTTGAAGAATGCAATTTGGACTTTTGAGTACCCTTTAGGAATGCTAGTGTTGTCATGCTTCAACAAATTGAAGACTTCAGGTTTTGTTGTCATCTTGGATTTTCGTCATCAGTTCAAGTGTGTCAGTTTTGTTGTGGTGTCTAGAGATTTGTTGGTTGATGGGATTATTGGTAAAGTCTTATGTTGTGATCTTTGTGATCCCTGTAGTATGTTGTCATGTGCATTCATACTTGTAACAAAAGAAAACTTGGCCTTTATTGAAGCCTTGTTCCAAGGATCTTCGGGTAGGGCATTACATCTGGTATCAGAGCCCATGTTTAAACATTATGATCTCTATGTATATGTTGCCCATATGGTTGATGTTGTGTTGTGTGACTGTGAGTGTCTTGGTGAGATCTCATGATTTTTGTTGCTTTGGTATCAATTGTGATGGACTTGCTTGTTAGGTAGATGCAACTAGAGCAGTGTGAGGAGAAGGGAGTGAGCCTTTCCTTGCTTTGTGGATGAAATCAATGTGCCTTGTTTGGTTGGTTACGTGTGTGAATGTTTTGATGGAACCACTGATTGGTGTCCATGTGTTGGTTTTGAGTGCCTCATTTTGTTTCTCCTTATGGAGTAAGGTGCATTATTTCCCTATTTTCTCCTATTTGTAAGTAAATAAATGAATCTTATTTTTGATTCTATGTTATGTCAATATAGTAATGAAATGGCTCCTTTCATTGAGAAATGGGTGTTTATTGTGAATCATTGCAAAAGAGTAGGTTTTGCATTAGATCCTTTGGGTTAATGACTTAAGTCCCCAATCTGATTGCTTCATAAGCTTATGGAAATTGTATTAAAAGTGATGGATATCTAAATGTTTCATTGCATGGAAAATAATTAAGGAAGTTATCATAGTGTGCATATGCATGAGGTTATTGATGGTATACTACTTGATGTGTGTGAGTTTGTTCCCTAACGTTGCTAGGACGATGTATTCATTAGTATTTTGTGGTGGCTTGTCCCTCTTGTGTGACTATTCTCAGTCATCACATGTAATGTGATTTGATTGATGCCTTATTTTATTTGGCTAGATGTACTTTCCTCATGTTGTTGGGCTAGCATTGGTTTTATGTATTCTCTTTCTTGGAATGGTCATCAAATTTTCTCTATCACTCTCTTTGTGGCTATTGTCACACTTGAATTATTGTTGAAATGAACTCTTTTGTGATTTACTATTGGAATTGACAATTTCCCATTTGGGCTTTTTGTTTTGGTTCATGGTAACTATTATGAATGTGATTTATTGCTACCCAGTTGTGTGTTGTGACTTTATCACATTCATTTCGAACCTCTAGCAGTACGTACAAGGGATAATATCATAGAGAACATACTATTGTGTTTGTTATGTATGTAAAGTTGTTAATGTAATTGGATGGTTTTAATGATGATTAATAGTAATGTTATTCTCAATTTTTTTTTGAAAAGAGATGTACTACTTGTATGGTAAGTGACTCTTGAACCCTTGCCTTGAAAACCTTTCAATTTCATTGTGCATTAATGTTTGTGTTATGTTTAACTAATGAAATTATGAAAGAGAAGTAATGATGGTTTCATTGTGTGAATTACCTTTCATTTCATGTCTTATGTCATTTTGGGCATGTGTGCTCTTGGGTTATTTTGGACATTTCATCTGTTGCTTGTCTTGGTAACCAAGATGGTTTGAGTTTGCCTTTGATGTTTTATCTTAAGTGGTGATTCAAACTCTTAGGTCTTAGGACTCTCTAAACTCCATCATATTGTAGGCCTTGTTGTGATCTTTCCTACACATTTTGGAATGATGTCAATTAGAGTCCAGACAAGAAAGTCATGGCCTTTGGAGGGAAGGCAATTTTTGTGCTTCTTTGGAGTCATCCTCTATTAGTGGGTGCTATTCCTCCCCTATCTAGGTGTGGCTTAGTTTACCTTTGAGGTTGACCCTAGTTGTGAGATTTAGTGTTGGTGTTTCCCCTTGTGCTTACCTCTCAGGAGTGGGCATGCTAACATGATTATGCCATTAACTTAGTGTTGGTTGAGTATGTTGATGGTTGGTGGAATTATGGGCTCCCTAACACATCTTGGGCTGATTTAGTGCAAAGGTTGAGAGCGACTCCCTCTCAGTCCTAATACTCTATAGTTCTTCTCCCTAAGCTTGTATCTTCAAGAGGATTATCTTAGTCAAGTTGCTCATTGACAAATGATTTGAGGATAGAGATTGAGTTTAGTTGTAGGTGGGGTGTGGTATTCCCAGCATGTTGTTGGAGGGATATGGTATCATTGGATGCATATTACCATCTTATGAGATACTACATAATTTTTTCCACTAATGAAATTCTTTGCAACCTTGTGGAAAGGTGATATCTTGTCTGTTTGAGTTATGTAAACCAAGCTCCCAGTGATAGTTACACTTATTGGAATATAGAGACTAAGTGCTCCTACACTTGGTAGTTAGTTGTGGAGAGTATCCTTTGGAGTGCACTTTTGCCAGTAAACTGTCATCCTCTATGTTCAAAGGGTAATTTTACATGGATTCAAGGATGCTGATGTGAGGTATGATAGTATTCTTGGGAATTTTGGGATGGTTACTCCCCATAATTCTAACTTTGGTTAGAAGTGTGTAGTGTTTTAACCCTATTTTGTGGTCCTGTGGTAGGTGCATGATTAGTTGGGCACCTGTTGATGAGGTAGAGTGGTTTTTCCCTTACCTTGTATTATTGACCTTATGGCTAGATGGGTTTTCCTAGCACGTAAGAAGTTCCTTGTTGGAGGAACTTGTGTTAGTGTGACACCTATTCTCTTGCGGTTAACCTATCTAGGGGTTGAAAAGATGGTTTGAGAATGTTGGAGTGATTTAGTTGGACTTATGAAGAAGTCGAGAGTCATTCCTATTGTTCGATTTTGGTTTTGTACTTGGTTTGTTTTGGTTTCTATTCTTGGATTGTAGGCTTCCAGGAGTAAGCCTAGTCTTTGGGAGTGATGATGTAGTGCCTCTCCCATTTGATTTCTATAAGTCATCCTGATGGAAGCAACCTGGATGATATTTCTTGGTGAGTGACCATGATTGGGATCATGAGTGGTCTACACCCTTGAGGTGATTGGATTTATGTTATTGTATTAGTTTCTTTGATTATGCTTATGGTTAATTTACGAGATTATGATGTGTTAGATGGTTCACTGAGGTTTGTGCTAGTGGTTACCAGGATCAATGTGGTAGTATGATGTTGTTCCATGATTACCCAGAGATGTGTGTAGAGATTGCACTATGTACTATTATCTTGCTACACTGGACTATGTTCCTATAGCAGTGGTTAGTCATGTATATGATTGTATTTTCTTATGTGTTTTAAGTACCTTTTTAATGTTGTTAAAAACAATCATTATTAAATGCTTAAATAATTATAAATGGATTTCCCATGTTGGATTCATTGGTTATGTGATGTAGATATTTACCTTGCTATACTTTGATTTCAGTATCATAGTTGTTAGACCACTATGTTGTTTAGTTGATCATATTTGCATGATGATGCCATTTTGAGATGACAATGTGTTTTATTATGATATCTGGTTATCTGGTATTTGGACATATCCTCTGATTACATTTATATGTTGGATTTAATGCTATGGTTAATTACTTCATTCTTGCTTTGTGCTGCTTTATGCAAAAGTGAGTGATGTAAATGAATTATTTTAGTATAATTAAATTTATGGTTAAATTAGGTTATTTAATACATTTATCATCATGGCTATATTATTATATGAAATTTCACTTGATTAGGTGGTTTAGTGCGAGGATTTATATCCTTGGTAGTGGCATATGGAGTTAGTGATTCAACTATTCATATTTACCAATGTAATCCTTGAATGGTCGACATATCTTATTTAAATGTTTAAATTAAACCTTCCAATGATTTGATAAATCCAAACTCATTTGCATTATGTGATTAGATGTGTGTACGTGTTTGTGCATTTAGAGGTTCACATTATCGCAAAATTGTTAAGGATTCAATGATTTTAGTTTAAGGGATTTTTAGTCTTTATTTTTATTGATTTTAATTTTTGGTAGTTTGCCATAGATGAATTCCAATTACTTGGAATAGCCTGTTGTCATTTGGGTTGATTTGGGGTTTAACTACACTAATACATTTGGTACCAAATTGCAATGGTAGTGTCGTTGCAGTTTTTCCGTCACAACCTTATCGTCGTCGCAATTGCGACAGTCTACCATCACAATTAAGATGACGACAAGGTTGTGATGGAAAAATTGCAATGGCACTACCGTTGCACTTTGGTACCAAATGTATTAGTGCTAGTTTTCCTAGTTATATACCCTAATCGATTATTCACTCAAAAAGTGAATAAGTATCCAAAAAGGAATTTAATTCCTCACTTCTCACTTTTGAATTAGAAAGTTTGAGAGTAAAACCCAAAATCCTCTTCATGAGGAATTACTATTCCATTCTTTGTGGGAGCTACAAGCATGGGATTATCACGAGATTGATCTTGTTGGATCCAACTCGAGGAGACCTTGGATTGTTGCAATTTTTGGCTACTTCTACGAGATTTTTTTTTAATGGTTTTGATTCCCATTTTGCCCCTTTTGGCTATGAGGTAGGGCTCTACCATTTTAATGTTTCAGCTTCATTTCTACTTCTATTTTTGGTACCCATTTGTTAGGGGACTAAGAACTAGTGTTCCCCTCCATTTCTGTATGCCAGCTCTACCCAATTGGGCGGGTATGAGCATTTCCTCGATTTTTAGGATGAGGGTTTGGGGTTTCACACTATTATGCTAGTATTTTTTGCATACAGTTTCTGAACCCAATTTTTATTGGATTTTTGTGGCTTATTCATCCTTCGGGTGAATGGGTTTTATTTTCATTGATTTTTGTCAACTTTGAGTTTTTGAGATTTTTGCCTCAATTTTTGTACCACCTAATTTTCTCAGGTTTTCTTGGCATGATGTTGGTTGTGGACATGGATTATATATAAAATGTTAGTTAGACCATTGTTGCACTTTTATATTTCATTGGGATGTGTGCCACATTCATACCGCCAACTTTGTGTTTGGTTGAGTGATTTTATACCTGGTGTTATTGTTTCTTTTGGACCCTTGTTATTTGTTTCATGGACACTAGAATTCATGTAGAATCCATACTCCCAAAGTGAGGCTAGTTGAGTGAGTTCATGATGTTTGGTCTTGTTGCATCATTAGGATTTGTGTAGAATCCATACTACTAGGTTGAGGCTAGTTGTGTGAGATCATGATGTATGGTTTTATTGTTCTTTGGCATTTGTATATAATCTATCCTCTCGAGTCTATTTTTGATTGAGTGTTATTTAGCATTTTGTTCTCATCCAACCCTTGTGTTATGATCTTTGTGATGGTGGTGCACCACACACAAGCACATGCACGTGCATTTTTCGGGTGACTTGTGAGGTTCGATCTCCTATTTGTATTTCGGTAGAGTTTATGTTCTTTTGGGGTTTGGTTGAGAATATGCATGCCTATAGGCACTCATCGTGATATGAGCATGGGTATGTAGGGTAAGTTAGTGGAGGGGCTTCTCTTGTAACTTGTGTGGTGACCTCAATGAGGTGTAAGTGTAGAAGTTTCTAATAAGGGATAACTTAATTAATTCATAGAAAATTAACAAGATAAGAAATACATTGTCAGCCTCCTAAGCGTGTACTGAGAGGAACAATTGTAAATATAGTGTCAGTTTCTTGAGGGTGGTATTGAGGGGAATGGTCAGTGACTCATAGTCCTTGTGGTTTAGCCAAGGAAACAACATGTAAACCTCTCGAGGGTGTACTGAGGGGAATGTTTTATTAGTATGTTCACCAAATATCCTCCAAAGTCCCTACATAGTTGACCATAGAGTGTATGACTAGGACTTGTAGTACTTGCATTGTCTTATGTTCTTGGTTTCAGTGATCATTACTCTCTGGTGCGTGTGGTAGCCATGGACATTTTCTTTATATGTGGTTGTGGTTAGATCATTATCTCCATCAGCATGATAGGACTGGACCTATAGGTTTCATGTGGTTGGAAGGTGTAGCTACCTATACCACTACTAGGGACTGATGTATAGAGATAGTCTTTTGTCCTAGAGTGACCATTGTTGGATGTTTTCACTTGGTACTTCAAGCTCCAGAGTATTCTTTCTTGTGTTTTATGCTTTCATTGGAATGCTTGGATATCATGTTTAGATGATGTTATTTTATTTGACACATTCCCTTATTATGATGTTTAACATATGATTAGATGATGTGATTTTCTTAGTTGGATTACTGATTTCTTATTAGATTAGCATGTTAGATTTCTTGTTCTTATGATGTTATTACACTTTAGTAGTGACATCCTCATAAGACAACTCCAACTATCTAGTTAGCAGTTTAGGATGTTACGTGTAGGGGATGGTTAGGGCCTTCAAGGTCTCATGATTCTATTATGGTTGGGAGGAACCATGCACAAGTTTTGGTTGTGTTGGTGCCTTATTGTTTATGTTTTCCTTCATATGATGTCTGGTTTATGAACTATGTATGTACATTGCGATGTTGCTTTCCACATGTTCCTTCATATGCTATTATGGATTAGATGGATATTTTTATTCTACTTCTTGTTGCATGGTGTTGTGTATTTCTTGTGTTCGAGTGTCCAAGCCTTGACTTGTGGATCTAGTACTCCCTAGTGTGGGGAAAATTATCTTTCCTATTTTTTTCTCTTGTTCTTCTTGTATGTTGTTGTGGATCCTCATGCGAGATTTTACTCTCTCATGTGAGAGTTGTGAAGTTTCACGCGGTGTATTTTAGTTCTTTGTAGGGCTCTTTGTACTTTGTCACATGAACCTCAACACCAATGCAATGCTTTTTGATTGTGGGTCCTAGCATTTCCTCATGTGAGATGGTGTTTCCTCATATGGCTTGGTGTGCTTTCTTGTGCAAAGAGGTACTTCCTCACACAAGAATGTCAGTTGTAATTTCTCTTGCAGAAAAAATAGGGGCATCTCTGCTATTTTTCAAAGAACAAAATTTGGACTTTTGAGTACCATTTAGGAATGCTAGTGTTTCCATGCTTTGATAGATCAAATATAACCATGTTATGTTGTCATCTTGGATTTTCATCATCGATTTGAGTGTGTCAGTTGGGTTGTGGCATCTAGAGATTCATTGGTTGATGGGATTATTGGTAAAGTCTTCCATTGCGATCTTTGTGATCCTTGTATGATGATGTCATGTGCATTCATACTTGTAAAAAAAACTTGGCTTGTATTGAATCCTTGTTCCAAGGATCTCTGGGTGGGGCATTACATCAAGAATTGATCTTGATTAGGTAAGATTCTTATGCACATGGATCACTCAAGATGCATTCTCCACCCTTGATTATGCATCTCTTGGCTTTTGATCTCAACTTTCCATTGTTCTTTAAAAGGAGGGTCTCTCCCATTCTTGCAATGGTGAAGGAGTTGGAGCTATTGTCACACCGCTAGTTTGAAGCCTTGGTACTTTGGAGTCTCATTGCATTCTTGGTGTCTTGGAATACTTGGAGCTTTCCATCATCTTTCATCTTGGAACTTATTCACTATGGCTAGGTTAGCATCTATCCATCTTGCATTTCAATTCATAGATTAGCTGCTTGTCTTCTTTGCATTGCATTGCACTTTTACTTTCACCATAGCTAGGTCTTGTATCTCATTTAGCTTAGATCATTTATTTCATTTGTGTTAGGATTAACCACTGACAGGAATAATAGTTACATGCAAATATAACCAATAGCAAAAAAAATAGTGTACAAATTAGAACACAAGACACAGGGATTTAATGTGGTTCACCCAATCCCTTGGCTATGTCCACCAACAATAGCTCCAATATTATTATTCTCTAGTGATTACAATTAACAATACTTTACAACTCAATACCGCTGCAAGAAGCTACAATATCTCCATACATTATGAAATCCCTAACCCTAAGCCATTCCATACAATCTTTTTTCGCTTACAAAATTAGGGTTAGAATAAGTCATCCAATAGAAAAATAGTAGCCAGTCCACCTTTAACAATATAACTTTATTTTTGGCTTCAAGGGCGTTGCCTCCAAAATTCCCCCTTAGGGGCGTTGTCCCTCGACCCCACCTTATATTACAATAGGGAACCCACCTAGGGCACTATCCCATGACCCCATCTTGACCCCTATAGAAATAATCTGGCAAGAAATTGTGTCAAGTAAGCCTCTACATCTGATTAGGCTCCACATTAGAAAAAAATGTATCTTTCATTTTATGGTGCACCTTGCAAGAGTTTATTAATTGGCTTTATTTGAGAGCCATTATCATATTGTTATTTGCATACTTCAGCCTTCCACATCATAAATAGGAAGCTATAGGTCGATTCTCGAGGATCTTATCATGGGTTTCCTTGAGAGTAATGTCCTATTGAAGTGTGCCCACATTGTTTTCACACACAATAGATACAATATGGTCCCTAGCACCATACACACAAAGTTTCATAGCCTTTTCATTATTCTTGATCCATTGAGTTTCCTGAAGATAATTCTCTGGTTGATATTTGTTTACTTTCACAAATGAACATATAGTCCATTTTCTTTCAATGTCATAATAACTTTGAACTTTCATGATATAAATTTGGATGCTCCTTCATGAAGATCCTTATATTTGATTACACTTGACATTATTAAGAATGGAATATGATTATTCTTTAAAAAGAATTATTATTTTCAGTAATTTGTATTATCAAATCTAATCGAATCTTCCTTATCAAGGTTGTGGTACCATTTTAAAGTAGAATATATTTATTTCAGATTAGAAAATGTATATATTGTCAATATTCTTAAACAATAATCTTACTAATTGTTTGTTTCTTTTCCAAATATTTCACAATATTAAAATGAGTTTGAAAAGAAGAATTTTGAATTCTATTATTCTATGAAAAAACTATATATGAATATATAAAGGTGATAAAACTCCAAGAGGTTTGCACTAATAGATTTAAGTGTGTTATATATGAATATAATCAAGTGTATGGGCCATGCTAATGAATAGATACATCCCCCATAGGTGAAGATGTGTTTGTGATGTAAGTCCATGTAGTTTTCTCTCTTAGTTCTTATCTTCTCCAGGACTTGCTTAGGATTTTCTTAGTCTACTAGGGCTCATTTAAGTACCCTAACCTCTAGAGTATCTCTATCCTACCCTCCAACTAGTCAATACCTAGGTACACTAAGGATTCTTGCTTCTTCATTCACCAAATGCCTTCACAAATTAATTGGCCATCTTCAATTCTTGATCCATCTTGTTCATTTCTATAATCACATGGAGTGAGGGGATCATATATGAGATGTTAGATTCTTCCTAGGTTTTTGAGAACAAATTTCACAAGTTATCCTCAAGTTCTTTGCATTTACACCAAAATTGCCAAAAATAGGTCTAATTGGATTAACCCTCCTACTTGGGTTTTTGGACTATAACTGCAGATTTATCTAAAGATGGTGGTAAAAAAATAATGGATTTGAGTACCATTTTGGAAAACCTAAAGGATTTTGTGGGTCTCAGATTCATAAGTCACTCGTACACCTGAAAGCAATTTTTGTGCCTACTTTTAAGGATTTTGCATCAAGAATGATAGTGCTAACTAGGGCCTAATCAAAATCACATCAAAAATTATTTTGAAAATTCTTCCTCTTTCCTATAGAATCATCATTTTCTCCTCTCCATTTTGCAACTCATGGTTTAAATTATCTTTCACATTCAAGCCTCCAAAAGCTTTTTGCAAATTTGTAATTACCTAACCAAGTGATTGTGACTTGCATAGGGCATCACATTTAAAATGCTTAACAAACTCTCTAGGGCCCCAAAATACATATAAAAAATGTACATAAGATCCACTTCCATTTCCCTTATGGTCATGATGAAATAGAGTGGGAACTAATGGAGGAGCCATTTTTGTAAAAACTGCCAAGATTGGCACAACACACAGTCTGTTTAGAAAATATTTTCAAAGCCTATACAAATGAACTTCTATGACCTAGTAATCTGAAACAAAAAAGATTGTACAAGCATGGAATACACTAGTCCAATGAAAAAACTCAAACTTCAATCCATTATTGTGATCGTGCAACTTGAAACATGCCAAAACAGTCAAAACTAGAGAAGAATTCGTAGTACTTAGTAAAAAAATTTCCTCTTACAATCTTCAACCCTTAGAATGGGTCATTTGGTGGTTTTTATAAGTCTACCAAGAATTTTCAAATAGTTATGGCATCCATCAACCTCAAACCATGACATATTCAATTCTTTCTCAAATGTAAGTTGCTGACAACTTTTGCATTTTTGCAATTGTTGAACCTCTATCACTTGGAACCTTCCAAGTAGGTCTAACATGGTCCATTTTTTATGCCTAGACATGATTTATCTTTTAGAGACTCAATGCACATGATTTTGACCATTTTTTCCTATTTGACAACATTGTTAGCATTGACATCTTGCTCATCTCTTGCTACAAATGACATGTAGAATCTCCAATCCATGCAAAGGAATGTAAAAATTGTTGGCAATATGGCTAGGTAGATGTATGAGTGTTGTCATTTATGGAAACATATATTTTTGGTATTTCATTACATAATTAGAGATAGAAAATTGTCCAAGTATTGGATAGTTTGCAACAGTACATAGGAAGATTTGATACATACAGATGATGAGTCTAACTTAGCACATGCATAGTTGAGGATCGATAGTTGATAGTGTCATGATGACATATGTTAGTGTGTAGATTTGTACAAATAGTATGACATAAGTTGCATAAGAATTACCAGTATAGGTAATCAATAGAGAAGAATAGAACATCTCATTAAATTGGATTGCATGGCTTAAGGAATTATTTTTTAATCACGATGGGCCGAAATCCTAGATGTTAACCCCAAAGTTATTTTATATTTATTCAAGTGTGTGAAAGCATCAAGGTTGACTAATCAAAGTTTTGATAATTTGTGAGGTATAAGTAAAGATCATATCTTGTGTAACTATTGTGTGATGTGGATGTGATACAAACTATTTTGAAGGAAGCTTAAGTAATATGCGCACCTTATGTGATGCAAAATATGATGTATGATCAGAGAAAGTACAAGATACAATAGTGAGACAAGTATTGTATGTATATCCATTCTTGTGAGGAAACTTATTTGTATATTGCATGTTAGGGCAGTGGGCTCTTCTTGCATATATTGTATTTGATCTACCAACTCCTAACAAGGTTGAAGAACCTCCTAACAGGATTGAGGCTTTTAGCAGGGCCTAGTCCTCTAACAAGGACTCGAGACACTATATGTATTTGATAGACTCATAACAAGGCCAATATCCTTAACATGATTCTTTTGTTTAGTGGATCATCTTGTGGGTATCATTTCCACCAGGATTTTCCATTGGCCAGGGTTTCCCTAGTTAACAAATAATGGTGTTATGAGTTCTCTATGTGTATGATTTTATTTACTATTCAACATTGTTCATTTACTTTCATATGCAAGTTATAAAGTAATTAACAATATTCAATTGTGGGCAAAAGTTTGTAGAATACTTATTCACCCCTCTCTCAGTATTATCTATTTCTAACAATTGGTATCAGAGCACAGTTCCACAGAAGAGGCTTAACAAATTGAGTAAGATCCCTATGAATATGGAATAGTTAAAAAGAAATATTGAAGAAGATCTTGAGAAAATTGATCTTCTTACAGAAGATAGAGATAATTGAAAGATAGGTACGAAGATACAAAAGTCTACATTGGTAAACTAAAAGATAAGATTGAGGATTTCAAATCTAGAAAGGAATCAAATGAATAGATTAGTGATAATGATGAAGTAGGAATGCTCAAGAAATAAAATGAGATCTTGAAACATGAGTTGAAAATTGTTGAACTTAAGTTAAGTCTTAAGAAAGATGACAATAAGAATGAACTAGATCTGAAAATTGAGAATGCAGATCTTAGATCCCAGTTGACTCAAGTAACGTCTGAATTGGACTTTATTAAGACAAAATATGTAGAATTAGCAAAGTATAATATCATTGTGAAAGGATAATTGGCACAAGCTAAACAACAGTTAGAGAAGCTTTAATGAACATATATTTTACTAGAGATCCTCTTATGATAAGATAGGTCCTGGATATCTTATTGAGAAATCAGCCAAGAAAACTAAAGTTAGAAAAGAACTAGATTGAGTTGTTGAAACCCCTAAGCCTAAAGAAACTGATCAAAATAAGATTAAATCAAGCATATCTATAGAAGTATCTAAAGAGGTTGAACTAGTTAAACATGATGAACCAAAGAAAGCAAAGAAAATTGAATCATCTAAAGAAGTTAGACATGAATTCAGAGGTAGATGTTTCATATGAAATAAAGTTGGTCATATGTGTATATGAGCAATGTTAGTATGCTAATAGAAACCAAATTTAAATAAAGCTTCTACAAACTAAACAAAATTCATAAACTTCAAGATAGACTAAGATGAACTCTCAATTGAGAATATGAGCCATTAATGGACTCTCTCAATTAGAAGCTCTCTTGTTGAGTGGCTTTGTCTAAATAGATAGGATGTATGCTCAAGCTTATGCTTCAAAAAGGGCTTCAAATGGAGTTGGACTTTGGATGTGAGTGTATGGTTTGGATGTAAAATGGCTTCTCAAAATGGCATTATGACTTTACTTCATGGATTGTGTTATTTTGCAAAGGGGAAGGATCCAATTTATAGGCAAGAGGCTTGAGGGTTTGAGGGATAAGATGCAAGGATGGGAAAAAGCTTATGGAGGGCTCAGATTGCATGAGAGGAGAGCACATGGATTGTGCTTCCTTATAGCCAATCAATGAGTGACACATGTCACATGGTGAGAGGATGGAGGAAAGGGGAAGGATGAGTCAACAAAGGAGGCTCAAGGGATAAAATCTTCATAAAGACCCTCATAATGACTTGTAAGAGCAATAAAAGGGCTTGTAAGAGTCATTTATGACCTAGTGGACTTCATAAAGTTTTATGGTTGAGATATTTTGAGGGTGATGAGAGAAATTTCGACTTGGACTTGATTAGGAAGGTTTTAAGCTTGCTTAGGCTTGTGCAAATGATTAGAGGATGGATTAGGATGGTTTAGGATTAGCTTAGGGATAGGCAAGTGGATGGCATTTAATGAGGGTGGGTGAAGGAGGAGATATTTGTTAACTTTGGCTTGGGTTAGTAAGTTTTAACCCATGTTTAGGGAATGTGACAAGGTTAGGAGGAGATTAGGATTAGGTTTAAAGACATCTTCTAGAAGAGTCTAGACTTTGGATGAGGATAAAGACTTTCTAGAATAGTCTAGAATTTCCTAGGATGAGGATAAAGACTTTTTAGAAGAGTCTAGAACTTCTTAGGATGAGGATAAATTAGATTTTTAGGAAATAAATAAAGTTTTATTTATTTCAAGGGTTTGGGTTGAGGAGATATTTATTAAAACTTTTGTAATAAACATGAGGATTAATATTTAATCTTAATTAAATATTTTGAGTTGGGATTAGGGGTAGGAAATGATGGGATTAGCCTTTAATCAAAATTAAAGAAGGATTAGAAGATTTTGGAAGAGGTTATTGGTTATAAGGAAATTGGCCAAGTTTTGGGAAAAAAATAAATTTTTAATTTATTTTAGAATTTGTGGTCAATTTATTAATTAAATAATTAATAAATAAGGAAATAATGTTTAAATAAGATTTAAACATTTTTGGGAGGGATTCCTTAATTAAATATTTTAAATTAAGATAAAAGGATTTAATGGCATGAAAATTAATTAAATAATTAAATAATTAATTAATTAATAAATGATGATGTCATCAAGATTTTTTCAGAAAATAAAAATGCTTTATTTTCTAAAGGTTTTTAGGTGTCTACAATATGAAGAGAGATTGCACAGGTAAGTCTTTTGAACCTATTACTAATTTCTATTGTTATAATTATTATTGTTATGGACATAAAGTTATAGATTGTAAGAAACCTAATTTTAATAGTAGTAAGGGAAATAGTAGAATGTTTAGGAATACTAACACTGCAAGTAATGAAAGACAAAATCTCAAAGAAGATTCAATGATGGAGAAATACCTAATGGTGGAAGGAAATAGATTGTATGTTACAAATGTAACAATCTTGGATATATTTCAAGGAACTGCAAAGCACTTGAAAGTTGGAATGGAACCAATAAGAGAAGGAATGCAGCTGTATGTCAATTATGTAATAACTTTGGAGACACAACAAGGTTTTGTAGAATGGACATAAATAACTTCAACATGAATCCTAATTATAGAAGGAGCAATAATATAAATCATATAAAAAATGATACCAGTCAGAAGAAAGCACTTAAAGAGCATGTTGATGGATTCAAAGAAGTATTTTTGAAATCCAATAATTCAATAATACAATTTTGGAAGAGCAATATTTTGATGCACCTGATGGCATATTAGTGTCAACAATTATTTGTGACTCATCCTATTTGAACTAAGCATTTCCAGTAGAGTCAGAGTGTCAGTTAATCAAAACTAATGTTAGAAAGTGAATTAGAAGTTGTGCAGTCAACATGATGTAGAAGACATAGTGAGGAAGCTATGGTTAATTGTGCAAACATTGTTGTGGTCATAGTAAGTCATATGGAAGAAAACAAGTTTATTGTTAATCGGTGAAAACTTTTGAAGATGAAGTAGATGCACATTTAATGCGTAGTTGAATTTGAAATGATATGAGAATTGAGAACAAGATTGTCAGTACTATTTGACCGTATAAAGAGTTTTGAGCAATTTGTGAGTAATTTGACAACAAATTAAAGCATGAAGTGAAGCATTTGAAGTGTGAAATTGTAGAAGCCCTAATATGTGATATTCAAGGTATTTTATGAAGCTTTCAATTTGAATTTTTAGTATAATCAATTATCTTTATGGAAAGCCCGTCAATATGTGATGTTAGTGAGAGACCAAGGTACAAGTTTAAGAAGCGCCCATTTGTTTCCCACATTGATGCTCACTTGGGAGCATTTTCTCAAATCCCACCTATTGTACTTCATGTAGAATATGTTAGAAGCTACATCTATTACAAATTTGAGAGTATTGGTGATGAAGATATTCACAAGGATTTAGGAGTTATGTGCAATGGGAACTTAATCCTAAAAATTGAGTAATCTAATAAAGTATATGGTTAAACATAGTTCGATAATCATGAGTGGAGTAGGATTATCCTAAGAAAAGTTAATGAAGAAATGTTTTGGGTAGGTGATGTACTTGTTATAATTGATAATGACCTAATTCATAAGGTATAATGTTTAAGCAATGAAGATTGTAATCTTGCAAATGATAGGAATGCCAAAAAGACTATTGAAACAAACTTAAAGACAAAGTTTGATGTAAGAAACATGTGAGTTGACCTAATTAGGGACATTGGAGTTAGAGTGCTAAACAATATTGGATACAAGATGAATCACAACTCTAGAGTAAATTCTATTCCAACATGATTTTTACATACAACCTATGTAATGGTAGTTGAGAAAAAGAAGGTAAACATGTGCAAGATTATTAGAGTGCAATTGTTGAATAACATTGTAAAGCTGAAGAAATCTAAGAATGCGGTTTTTAGATTTGAATCTATATTGACTCATCTATTTTTCCATACCTAAGGCCACAAAGGAAAGTGCACAATCAGAGACAACTAGTCCTATATATGTTGAGGTTAGTATTCCTATTGGTGATGAAGAAGAGGTTAAGGAAATCCAACAAATCAACTCACCTCCTCATATAGTTATTGGTATTGAATCCATGGAAGTGGATAGTACTCATATAACTATAGATGCTAAAGTGATCCCTTTTGCATAATATGGAACCAATATTGTTGGCAATATTACTACGTATTCCAGCTCAAATGAAAAGGATGATGAAGAAGAAAAGAGAAGCGCAGAAAAGAAAAGGATAAAGGAAGAGGCAAGAAAGAAATACGACAAAAGAAAAGAAGAAGAAAGAAGGAGAGAGCTAGAAATAAAAATAATTGAAGATGAGAAAAGTAAAGAGAAAGAGAAAAGAATAGAAGAAGAAAGAAATAAAGATGAGGAAGAAAGAATGAGAGACGAAGAGAAGGAGAAGAAGAGACAAGAGGAAGAGAAGAAGAACATTGAACTAAAAGTAGTTCCACTCACTCATTCTAGCAGCTACCCCAACAATAGCTACAACATTTACTATATTACCTATAGTATCTGAGGAGGATGATAATCATAAAAGTCTAATGAGCTCCTTGATCAAGCTACTTGAGAAGAATAAGTCTGTGAAGACTTTGGAAAGAACATTAGTAGAAGTTTTGGAAAGAATATAGAAGATAGTACAAACCACTGTCACATAACCAGATATTCAGAGAAAGGAAAAGGATTTGGCTAGATCATTTGATGTAGTGTTCACCACTCTATTTGACATTGCTTTAGTTCAGTCACAAACTAAGCATGATGCATCATTGTTTGACACAGTATGCACTAATGTCAGGAATGACTTGCAAACCTTGAATGTTTGCATAAAAGAGCTAAGAATGAGCTTAGATGAAGGATAATGTATATTATCATACAATTATTTGGCAGAATTTGATGTCCCAATCAAAGGAAGATTGAGTGAGCTTCAAACACTCGCAATCATATTACAACAACCTGATGCACGCATTGAAGACATTGAAGAGGAGATGGAATAAATTCTCAATGCTATTAGAGGCATTGAATTTGAAAAGGAGAAGGTTATAAAGAAATTCTCTGTCCGTAGAGAATATTTATCTCCTAAAGTTATCATTTTTCAAAGGCAATTGGAGGAGTGTCTTACAGCTAAGGTATCCTATGAAAAATTTGCCTATACTAACTTGAACATAGTTGAAGTGGCATCCTATGCACTTTGTCCACTCATCAGTATTTTAGATACAGGTAGAGAGAACTGGAAGAAGGATTTTGAGAAGCTAAAACTTAGTTTTGCAAACTGTATTTCAAGAATCTCAAACATGTCAATACTCTCCAATGCTTAGGATACTCCCCCTAAGGAACACCATCACCATTCATACTAACAATGTCCCCTTTTGGCATTGATGAAAGCATAGATGAAAAAAATCTAAGTTCAAAGAATACCAAATTGTACTTTGTTGTTTTTGTTGTTGTTCTCATCTTTTCAAATCCTCTTCATCAATCAAATCTAAAAACCTCTGGAACACTGATCTTTTTTGTATCTTCTTCATATTGTAAACAATTTTTCACAATAAATAACTAACCATACATATCTCCCCTATAGAGATATTCCTCTTTCATTCTTACATGAATCTTTCTAAATCTCCCAAATAAAGTAGAGATTTCTCTCCCATTCATACTATTATTATGCATTTTCTCTCCCATTCATATTGTTCTTATGCATTCTCTCCTCATTTAACTAGAAGGTGTTTTTCATGTACATATATCCCCCATTGACATCAATGAAAAAGGCCTCATTATGTCAATCTACTGCTCAAAATTACAACCAACTCGAATGTCCAAAGACACTATTCAATACCAGATACTAAGAGTCCTCAATGACTTAGCTCATCACAGATTCTCCCCCATACAAGAAGCATCAACATGTAGTCCAGTCTAAAAATAGTGCTCTATGCCACTGGACTAATGCACTCTCTACATCGTCTACTTAGAAGTAGGTAGGGGCATAATCCCAAGCATACCTCAAGTACTCAAATGTATCTTTAGGTAAGGGCTTCTTAAAGATATCTGCAATCTAATCCTTAGTATCACATACTCCAATCTAATCTCTTTTCCTGTTTCCTTCTCTCTCAAGACATGATACTTAATATATATGCTTAGTCTTATAATGCAATACATGATTCTTAGACATACTTACAGTACTTGTGTTATCACAGTATATAATAATAGGTTCTATAAACTCAACCCAATATCCTTCACCATCTCCATCGTCCACATAAATTAATTACATTTATTTTTTGTTGCTACATACTTTTCTTCAGCTACACTTTGTGAAATGCAATATTATTTCTTGCTTAGCCAAGAAACCAATCTTCCTCCAAGAAAAAATTCTCCACCACTGGTGTTTTTTCTGTTATCCATATGGCCTGCCCAATCGGCATCAGTATACGCACATAGAGTGAAGTCACTTAATCTATCATACCAAATTCCATAGTTAGATGTTCCTTTCAAATATCTAAATATCCTCTTTACTGCTGCATAATGATATTCTTTAGGATCATCTTGAAATCTAACTACAATCCCAATTGCATTTGCTATATCTATTCTGGTATAAGTCAGATATTGCAAGCCTCTAATCATGGATATGTATTTCTTCTACTCAATTGTAGGTGTCTCATCCTTGCTAGATAACTTGTGATGAGTTATCATAGGTGTACCAACAAGCTTACAACTTTCCAATCCAAATCTCTTCAAAAAGTCCTTCAAGTACTTAACTTGTGAAATGAAAATACCATCACTATTTTGCACAATCTACAAACCTAGGAAAAAATTCATTTCTCCTATCATACTCATCTCAAACTCATTTTTCATTTCTTCAAAAAAATTATCACTTGCTTCATTATTACCTCCAAATATTATATCATCAAAAAATATTACTATTTTCAACAAACCATTTTCAATTTCTCTCAAATAAAAATTACTATCTATCGTACCTTTAACAAATCCAAGCTTTGTCAAATACTTATCCAACCTTGCATATGAGGTTCTAGGTGATTGCTTCAGACCATATATAGCTCTCTTTAGTTTTTCATACCATATCTTTGTCTTTTGTCAGGAGGAAACCTACGTGCTACTCAATGTATACCTCTTCTTCAAGTTATCCATTCAAGAATGTTGATTTAATTTCCATCTGATAAACTTTGAACTTATTATTTGTTGCGTAAGCCAAGAACATTCTTATCACTTCTATTTTGGCTATAGAGGCATATGTCTCCTCAAAATCTATGCCTTCTTGCTACGAATATCCTTTGCATACAAGTCTAGCCTTGTTTCTCACAACTTCACCTTGTTCATTCATCTTATTTCTGAATACCCATTTGGTTCCTATCACATTCTTGTCTATAGACCAAGGAATTAACTCCCATGTTTCATTCTTCATAGTCTGATCTAGTTCTTCTTTTATTTCTTGAATCCAATGATCATCTGTACATGCTTCATCTACACTCTTAGGCTCAACTTGAGAAAGTAGACATAATTCCTCATTAACTTTATTTCTTGTCATCACACCTTTGCCTTTACTTCTAATTATCTTCTTTGGGGGGTGATTCTTTGTCATGTTCCTATTAGAGATAGGAGTTGTCATCTCAACTATTATCTCATCTCTTGGTTCAAACCTTTGTTCTCCTCTTTGCTCGCACATGATTCTGCAGATCATTGTTAGTCTCAAAGAAAACTTCAACATTCTTCCTAACAATTCCAAAATTATCTTCTTCTTCATCAGAATTATAATCTAGCATATTTTCCTTAGTTCCAAAATTTTCATCAATCTTTACATTTGCACACTCAACTATAGTCTTGGTTCTGTGATTAAAGCATTTGTATTCTTTACTTTTCAATGAAGAGCCAAGAAACATACCTTCATCACTTCTTGGATAAGACTTACCAATGTCATCATCTCTCTTAATATAACATTTTCTTCCAAATAATCTAAAATACTTAACTAATGGTGAATGACCAAGCCATAATTCATAAGGGGTATGGCTCATACCTTTTCTGATCTGTACTTTGTTCATAGTGTCCACTTTTGCATTGATTGCTCCTCTCTAAAATGTCTTGGATACATCATTTTCAAACAACATCACTCTTGTTGCCTCTAAAACATATCTATTCCTTCTTTCTGCAATTCCATTTTTCTCAGGAGTCTTGGGTGAAGATAACTTCCTTTTGATTCCATTCTCTTCACAAAATATGTTAAACTCTCTAGAGGTGAATTCTCCTCTTCTATCTAATCTCAAACACTTAATCTTAACACTAGATTCATTTTCAACTCTATTCTTAAATATCTTAACACCAAATTAATTCTCAACTTTATTCTTAAATATCATAAACTTCTCAAAAGCTTCAAATTTCTCTTTAAGAAATGCTACCCACATCATTCTAGTGAAATCATCAACAAAAATCATGAAATACCTTTCACCAATGAATCCTCTTGTTCTGGTAGGACCACTCAAATCTGTGTGAACAATTTCTAGCTTCTCTGTCGTAGTGAAATTCTTGTTGAGAAAAGATGCTTTCTTTTGCTTAGCCAAAATACATTCTTTGCAAACAATATTAGTAGGCTTTATTATCTTAGGCAAGACTCTAACTACAAAAATTCTACTAACTTTCACAACATTATCAAAGTTTATATGACAAAATCTCATATGCCATAACCAACTGTTATCAACTTTAGCAACCAAACATGTCATTTCAGTGGGATTCAACTGAAATACATTTCCTTTGGACCTAGTTCTAGTTCCAACCATCTTAATATCTTCATCCTTGATAGTGCAAGTCTTCTCTATGAATTGCAATTGATAACCTTTGTCCACCAATTGTCCAACACTCAATGAATTATGCTTCAATCCATCAACAAAATAAACATCGTTAGTTTTAGTTCTTCCATCTAAAGTAATGGATCCAATCCATGTAATATGGTAGGCTGCATTATTACCAACTCTAACAATACCTCCATCATAGTTCTTGGATTTAATGAACTTATTCATATCACCAATCATGTGATGTGAACATCCACTATGTTAGTACCCAATATGATCACAGTTTTAAAACTTCAAGTGTAGAGTTTGAACCACTTCAAACTTCTATTTGAAGTAGTTCAAAGTAGTTCAATGGTTCAGTTGACCTGTCCTGCAGGTTCAATAGAAACAAAGTTCAAAGTCTTAGTTCGAAATGCATATTGGTTAGTTCAGAAAGATTCAGAATTCAGTTTGGGAGCTTGGTAGTCTCAATATTATAGACAACTTCTGTGGTCTCCAAATGCAATAGTCAGCTTCATTCAATATTTTGAATTCAATTGATACAATGTGGCTTACTAATTGACAATATCAATTTCAAGTGTTCAACCCTAGAGTTCATATGCTGGGAATTCAAAAGGCATATAATCTGTATAGGTTATAGAGAAGGAACCTACGGATTGAGAATAGTTTCAAATTCATTTCCAAGGAGGAAGAATGATGTTCCATGGTCCAAAATGATGAAATGTATGTAAATGCAGCCTATGCTTGAGCTTGATGTAAGGGATGTATCAAACATGACATGGATGCACTAAAGTATTGGCTTAGTCAAGAAGTGTTATTGGAACCCACGGTCTCTCTTTCTCACAACAAAATATAGCAAGCCTGAGGAAACCACAAATGTAGCTATGATGGGATACCCAATGTCTTTTAAAACTTAGAACACTCGCGGGTGCCCCATGAAACATGAGTAACAATTAAAATGGGGTGGCAAAGATATTAATGACAAGTTCACAAGCAATTGGCAATATCCAAAGGCGTAGCACCATGATATAAGCTTCCTATGATTAGGAAGTGAATTGGATGGCAGGGGCACTTAGAATCAAGTCAAGAGATAAGTCACCTTGCAATAAAGTAGATGAAATGGAGGATGTCATAGGCTCAACAATAAAGCCATGTGTTAATTATGAAGAAGCCGCGGGCTGCACCAGTATTGGTAGAAGACTCACGATTTATGCTGCCGTCAAATTCACTCTCAGTTGGAGGAATGAATGATTGTCACTAGGGATAGGAATGAATCTAAACTTCAGGCACAAGGTCATCACGATCCTTGTGTAGTATCTAAAGTTGTGTTGGTGATTGAGACTGCGGTAGCTTTGGTTTTGGTTCATCAGTCAATATAGCAGTGAGCGCAATGTATCTCTCTCAAGTCTAGGAGTATGTGGAGTTCAACAGAGAGACACTTATTTGATAGGAGCTTGTCGTGGTAGTGTTAAGACAATCTTTCTCTGCGCCTCTATCATATCTAAGTGTTCTTGGAAGGCCATTACATGAAGGGAATGTTGCAATAACCATCCAAAGATGTAGCTTGGGTTGGGAAAAAGCTCTTCATTTTTTTATATAATATGCCTTCACATACTATGCCCTCTCCTGATTGATGGAAACAGACCCGCAAGCCAAATACATAAAGGCTCCAAGCACAAAAAGAAGACTGCTACGAAAACATGCATGTGTATCTTTGTGATACTGAAGCATTGGATATCTGTTCTTCGAAGTAAGCTAAGCCCACATCTAATTTCTGAAAATGCAATGGTAGAACTTGGAAGACTTCTTATTTATGTCATCGAGAGGAGGGTAGTGATTACTTTGGAATGCTAAAGCATGATAAAGACCAAATTTGAATGATGACTTGGTAAGATGAAGATAGGTACCCGTGAATGGAAATAGACAGTGAGGAGCAAACTATACTATATTGTTTTATTCGACATGATATTGGTCTTTAATACATTACCTTTCCTTAATAAAAGGATATGTAACATTATTTAAATAATTGGGGGCATATCAAAGGAATAATTTTGATAACTAAAAAGCGAACAGATCTTAAGAAGTCAAATAGACCACGAAAACAGAGAGAGGAGGGGAATGTAAATGAATTTGAAAGGTCGAATTTGCATCATGCCATTTTTCTCTCCGAAAATCATTGACAGGTGTAGAGTCAGGTGCCAATCATCTCCCAAAGATTACTTGATGCTTCTTGTGCAGTGTCATTAATCAAAGGTGACCAAATATTAAGGAATGTGGACAGACTATATAGATGTATCTCATGTTATGATTCTAGGAGAAGGCTATCGTTTATGGGAAGATTGGAAGATAAAGGAGAGTGCAATATCAATGGTCAACTTTTTACCAAGAATCAGTTATGAAGTGGAAGAGTTACGAAAACTGAACGGTCACTGACAATAGAGAAAGATAAATACATCTTGGCAAATGTAAAGCGGCGGTTCCATTTTTTTCTTCTGGCAGCTGCAGACTATGTGCTATGAGCAAGGGGAGATTTTTCAGTTCTGAGGGAAAAGAATGCAGACTTTGGAGCTGTAGCAAAATAGAGCTTTACTTGCTAAACTTTGCGTTAGTGATTAAAGAGGAATTTGATTTTGAAATGTAATGTAAGGGAGATGGTTTTCATTTTCTGATGCATGTGTAATAGGATCTGTGTAGTCTTTTACATCTTAAAGAGGGGAGGTTTGAAAGATATCTGCAAATTAGAACTTTGAGTCTATGTAGTTTTCTTTCCACTGATGGTTATGTTGCTGTAACTTTCAATTTTCTTTAAGATGTGCTATTTTTTGAACGCATTTGATATCATGATCTTCTGGAAGCTTTGATTCATCTTTTCTCAAGTGGATGGAAATTGTTCTTTGACTTTGTCCTTTGTAATGCAGTGTACAGTAGGTTAACTTTGTGTAATCTATTTTATTTTGTTTCCTTTCTTTTTAGTTCTTAGGTTTCGCGTCTATTCTGTGTTTACGGATAGATGCTTGTTATCCTTTCGTGCTTTCTGGTCAAAAGTACCTATAATTAATTCATTGTAAATCTTGCACGGGAAGCTATACCCGATAAAAATTCAGAGGAAGGTTATCAATCCCATGATAACTTATCCAACTGTTGGTGTTAGTTTGTCCTTTCACTTGGGCGTTCAGGGTCAGAATTGCATACATTTTCTCGAAGGATGATCTGTTCACTAACACACTATCGATTATCCAATCAGATTTCTTTTCAACTTGGGAAACTAGAGCCTTTTCTTCTCTAATTTCTCTATCAATATCATCTTCCTTAATACATACAAATCCTAGCTCATCATCACTCTCACTCTGAACTTTTTTATTAGATTCCTCTTCTTCATTAGCATGCAAGCAACTCCTAGGTCTCCTAGTATTAAACTTTCCCTTATACTTATTCTCTCTTTTAGGAAATTTAGATGCATAATGACAAAACTCATTACATGTCCAAGAAATTTTTTTTTTCCATACCTTCTAGCTCTGTAAGTAGATTAATACCTTCTTCTTTGAATCTAGTTCTATCATTGCATTTGCTTCTATTCTTTTGTATGCAACAAAATGATTTTGGATCTAGAAACTCAATGCTCTGTTCTCTGTACAAATGTGATAACTCACCAAGAAGCTCTATCTTCTGTGAGACAAAATTTACTCTATTTGACTTATGACTATCATTTCTCACCATTTATCTCCCAAAGTTGTTAAACTTTCTCTTAAAGGACTTGAGGCTCTGATACCAATTGTTACAATATATAGTCCACCAATATAACTGAGAGGGGGGGTGAATCAATTATACAACCAATATTACAATTATCAACCGTAATAAACTTTAACCATATGAGCAATATAATCAGAACCCACAACAAGATACTCATGCACAATTAACACCAAATATGTTAATTAGGGAAAGCCTTGATCAGAGGGAAAACCCCAATGGGAATGGTACCCACGAGATGATGTACGAATATAAATATTCCTTGTTAGAGGATGGACCTTGTTAGGAGTCTATAACAACATTCGATACATATTAGTCCCTATTAGGAGACTTTGAATTAGGAGATTCCAAACCTATTAGGAAGTGTAGAGGACATCTTGACCCATTGCCCAAACAACTTTAGGGGCAAGTCAATGAACCCACTATCCAAATGATCTTTGTAGTATTCATTATAGAATAATAGAAATGAATAGTACTTCTCCTTCCTCTTTCTCTATCATGTCAACTAGACTTCTGCTCCTTCAGATCTTGCAACCAAATCACATAATTTACATCCAATAATCCCTTGGGTTGCTTACTCAAATTCAATAAACACTCTACTCCTTTTCACACTTCCTTAATTACTTCGCATTCAATACAATGATTACTCCACATTACAACTTTTTCCAAACAAGGAAAACATCTTTCCTTTATACCATATCTTCAAAATTATTCCTTGATTTGGCCTTGCGGCTTTCCCAATTAATAATAATAAGCTAATTAAATAATTCTCAATTACAATAGCATTGTCGACTCACAGTCTATACAACTTTTGACACGTGTGACACTAGGGCTTGTGCATATACTGACATCATCATTTGAGTGTCATACATCACTGGCTCATCAACAGATTATATCTCTGCTAGAAGATATGATGCAAACATAAGTAATTGCTTCTCAAGTGTCATGTCTCTGAACTACTCTCAGTAAATTAGGTACAACTTTTGTACATCTTTGACTTAAATGCTACGCATTTAACCACATCATCAGGACATAGTGAAGAACATGTCCATGAACATGAATCATCGAATAATTAAACTATTGTTCGTACAACTAAGATCTTTGTTTGCTACTCTATCAGTCTTCACAGACTTACAGCTATGTTGACATCAATGACAAACACAATCATGAATGCAACATGTCAATACTCTCCAACGCTTAGGATACTCCCCCAAAGGAATACGATCAACATTCACGCTAAAAATTTCCTCCATCCTTAGTGCAGCCTTTGGATCATGTGCTTCTTCATTTGTTAGTGCATTTGAGATATTGTTGCTAGTCTTCTTATCTCCATTCAAACATTCAAAAGATATTTTCCCTTCTCCAAACCTGAAACAATTTCTTTTGACCCAACTTTGATTATCTATTTTACCTTGATTATAACCACCTCTCTGATAATTACATCTACCCTAGTATATCTTCTCTCCTCTCCATTTCAATTTTCCTTTGTTGTGATTTGTCTTGTTCGATTCAAATCTATCACATTCACCATAGGATCTATCTCTTCCTCTCTAGAACCTTCTATTGTAATGTGGATCCTAATCAACTTGGTTTATTTGTCACATTTTCCCTCTAGATTATTTCTATGGGGTTTGGGCGTAGCGCCATAGGTACACTCCATGTCACAGTATAGGGTGGGGTCAAGGGGTGACAACCCATTGCGATTTTTGGAGGCAGCACCCTCACAGCCAAAAATGACCCACTATGGTAAAAGGCGTCGGTTGCTATTTTTCTATTTGATGAATTATTCTAGCCATAATTTTGTAAGTGGAAAAATCTTGTATAAAATGGCTTAGGGTTAGGGATTCCAAAATGTATGATGATATTGTAGCATCTTGTTGTGGCATTGAGCTTTAAAGGATTGTAGATTGTAATCATTAGATAATAATAATATTGGAATTGATGTTGGTGGGTGTAGCCCAAGGATTGAGTGAACCATGTTAGATGCTTGTGTCTTGTGTTCTCAATTTATGCACTTTATTATTTTCTAATATTGGTAATATCTGCATGTAATTGTTATTTAGATGCCTGTGGTTAATCTTAACACCTTCCATGTCTACCTCTGTGTCTTTGTTTATGTCTTTTGGTCAACTTATCAACTTCCTTCAATATAAATTAATAAGCTTCTTTAATAGTATCCATCTTAACTAGACTTATTTCATCCTAAATAAAAGTCCTTAAACCATTCAAATAGCTAGGACCTCTTTCGACTTCATCATCTACATGTCCATATATAATCTTGAGTCTATAGAATTCCTTGATATACTATTTTATAGAACTATCTTTCTATTTCAAATTTTGCATTCTTCTTAATAAGTTAACATGAATTAGAGGGAGGAAATTGATCTTTCAACTTGCTAACCATCCAATTCCATACCTTGATTTACTCTTACCACTTGTTTTCCTATCAATCTACAGATGTCATGACTATAAAAAAAAAATCCTTTCATCTTAGTGCTTGCAATCTTCACCTTGTTGTCGATTGGTGTGTTTTCATAATTGAAATACTTCTCCATCTCTGAGATCCAACCCATCAATTCACTAGAGTTTAATTTACCACTACATTTAGGTGGATTGAGATGCAGTTTGAAACTAATTCTTGTCAAAGCCTTCAGGAATCTTTCATCCCCATCTTCAAATACTGGTGCAGGCGGTGATACTTAGTCTCCTCGCTTTCATCCTAAATAGGTCGTCCTCTCCTCTGTACTACCTCAACAACCTCAAGTCTAGCAAAGATATGTCTCAACATATCCATCAGAGCATGATTTGTCTCTCCCCTTACATGAACCATCTTCACAACCCTCTTTAAGTGTAGGATAGATCATAACTTTCCACCCTACAACCAAATCATGAACTGGGGCTTACAAAGAAAACTAAACTTTGATATCATCTCACATAGTCCAAGACACAAGAATACCAAAATGAGATGTCTAACCTTGCTACTAAATAATCATGAAAGCAATACACAAAATAGAGAGAGACACAAAGCTAGATCAATCGATTAAACTTGATAGATGCATCCAATATGTTAGGCTCTAAGGCCTTCTCAGTTACAACCAATGCATGATATAGAACAACAAAGATAAAAAATGATCCTTATACTTCCAACTAACACTCTACAAGATATCCTAACATGAAATTTTTCTTCTTATTTCCAAATTGAATGATCAAAGTTTTTTTCTTCTGCTACACTAGCAACCTAGCTATATACTCAATGCCCTTAAGAATAATTTTAGTTATTATATATCCAAATACAAGAAAATCAAGACAATCGACTAATCATTACAAAGAAATCACTAAACCTATAAACTTCCAAGATCCATTGAAGAAAGGTGTTGTCCTTTAGAGGAACCACCTTGAGATTCCAATTGATTTACTCCAATAGTTAAATTTTATGAATGCAACCAACAAACCACGTATTGGCAAAAAATGCTACCAATAAGCCTATCAAATACCAATAAGAACTTCAAACCACTAATGAAATAATGAATTGATAAACTAAAAAAAAATGGTAAATTGTGAACCAATAAGAACACAAGTAATTTATGAACAACAACTAATAATTGAGACAAAACCAATATCTTACAAGATTGATATGAACCTGAGATGCTCCTGCATCAGAGAATGCCTTTCCTTTATACCGTTCACAAATAACTAATTAGGTTGACTTGTTAAAGATTCCACAATGTATAAATTAATTACATAGGACCTCACTAAGGCATACTTTAATTCTTAAGTATTATTACAATTATTATATTAAGGTTCCCATGCATTACAATATAATTAACACATTTTTCAATGAAGATCGATATGTTACACCAACATAGCCAATTTTTAGGAAAATATATTTCATCTTTCTCTTTAGTGACTTCTTCAAAGTTATCTCTAAGGCTAGCTATCATGAACATAGAAACACAAAAATTTCTTCAACCATGATCCAAGCTCACCACCCTTAATTCCTTCTTGTTGGTAAGATCTAGCCAATTTACTAAATAAGGGTCTCTATCAATATTTCCTAGACATTTGTATGCTGCTAGTCTTCACCAAATAAATTGTAACTGAATTAATACTCATCATAAACATAAGAAAACATAGATGTGGCATCTATACACATCCGTGAACATAATCTGAAGGTTGCATAGCTTAACATGATTTGTGCTAACTTTTTTGTATCAATAAACCTTTGTCATATACAAGATCTTTGTTTGTCATGAACTCAAAAACATATGTTGAAATCAATGAAAAAACCTTCCATCAATACAACACATAAGCAACATATCCAAGTGTCAACCTAATTAAGGGTGCTTCCCTTAATACCACAAACACATAATTAAAATTTTAAAAAATAACAATTTGCAAGAACAAAATATGGGTTTCTTATTATTGTTGCAAATGTGGAATTACAAAATTTTGAAATATAATATACAAACCTACATGGGCGCCTTCCTTACAATAATTTGTAAGACAAAGCTGTAAACTATCACCTAGAGTTGTCCTAGAGAATCTATGAGCATTCCTTAGGTAGACAATTTTCCACCACTTGAGAAGTTTCTAGACATCAAACCCTGTCACATTGAGATTGACCAACCCTAAAATTACATGTAGAGTTGGCCCAAAACAATTATGACATTTTTTTGGAATTTTTTGTTTTTCCAACTTTGAAAGACCATAACTTCCAAACTGTTTAGTTGATTGGCTATTATGACCCCGTTCCATAATCCTCAGCTTTTGATCTACAATACTTTACTTGGGAAAGCTCTAGTTGGCCTCATTTTTTGAATCCATCTAGAGCCTCCAAGGCCTTTAAAACTGAGCCTTACACACTAAAATTTTGTAATAACTTCATGAATACTCATGATATGGAAGTGAACATCAATTGGTAGGCCGATATACCCAAGATGAACCTCCACCTCCAAAATTAGGATATTTTGAGTTCATATGACTAACTTACTAAGTAGAGAGTCTCCACAAACAACAATTTTGCACTAAGACAACCCTTATTCAAGAAACATGAAAGAAATATTTTTGGGTGATTTAAGATTTCTCTTATACCTAATATGTTCCTACATCAAGCACCTGGGATAATTTAAAAAGTGACCCCATCATGTCTTAGGTAATTAGAGAAAACCAAGATGGTCAACCTCCTCCATTACTAGCCACGATGAATATTCTATTGGCATCCCTTTCCATTTGATTAGATACTCTTCATATGTTTTTTTTTCCCTTGTACTTCTACCAACATGACTATCTAGTATCTCCTCAATATCCTTTATAGCTGAAGTAGTTGCTGGAATACTCCATTGTGCTTCTACAACTTCATCTCCTTCACCTCCTTTATGATACTTTTTCAAATATGAAATGTTAAATATTGGAAAAATAATTAGTTCAACAGGAAACTCTACTTCATAGGCATTTTTAGAATCATGTTTTTTCTGTATCTTGCATGGTTTGAACTTCTTCATTTTTAGATTGTTATATGTTCCTACTAGAAAATGCTCCTTCCTTAAATGAACCATGACTTCATCCCAATATGAAATTCCTTATAACTCCTTTTCTCATCTTCCTTAGCCTTGTAGTTTGTATTCATCCTTGTAATGTGATTCCTCGCTTCCTAATGGATGTTCATCAAATGTTCAAAAAATCCTCAACTTCAGCACTACTTATATCTCTTTATCCAAATTCCTTAATTCATAAGCATTTCTAGTATTGATCCTATATACAATTTGGAATGGTGATTTACTAGTACTCATTATTGTATGCAAATTATATATGTGGTAAAATTAGATCTCATCCCTTTACTTATCTCCAACCAAACATCTCAGCAAGTTTCCCAAACTCTTGTTTACAATCTCTATCTATCCACCAGTCTGTGGATGATGTGATAAAATGACTTCAAATTTGTCTTCAACTTCTTCCACAATGTATCCTATAAATACCAAAAAAACTTGGTATCTTGATTAGAAACTATACTCTTTTTTAGACCATGTAGTCTCACCACTTCGTTGAAAAAAAACTTTTCCACGTGAAAAAAAATACTAGTCTTCTTGTAGGGAACAAAATGTGCCATCTTTGAAAACCTATAATTCACCATAAACCAAGAACAAGATTCATTCTTACATCCTCCCACAACCTCTCTAGTACAAGTAATAGTTGATACAACCTTATATTCTGCTCCACTCCTTCTGTCAACTGACATACTGGACAACAATATACAAATTTTTTAACATCTTGCTACAACTATGGCCAATAATAATTCTCAGCAACCAAAGTAATGCTTTTATCTCTACCAAAATGCCCAACCAATCCTACACCATGCTTCTCCTTAGTAAAATTCTTGTGATATTCTCTCATAGAACTTCCTGGAATGCATAATTGACTTCCCTTGAACATCATACCATCCTGGATTATGAAATATAACCACTTCGTCCTGTCATATATGTTAGTTAACAAATTTTTCCTTTAGAATATGATAAAGGTAAAGACTCCAAATGTCCAAAATGAAAAAATAAAAATAAAAAATTGAATTATGTGAGTGCTCCTTAAATTTTGGTATGAAGGTATAGCTCTCTGTGTTTGATATGCAATGAATGAAATCAATGATATGTCTTTAACTTGAAGGCACAAAAGGTAAGAAACCATCTATCCATCAACATGGGATAGAGAAAAAATTCTAAAGATAGATAATAATAAATAAATAAAACTAAGAACTCAAAGATTGTCAACTTACTAATTATAATTAACAGATTGAAGGAAAGATCAAAATTTATTTCTAATTAAGTGATTATGAAATTCAAAGATTCTCTTTTACACATGAAAAGACTTTAGTAGACAAAATTTATTAGAAATAGTTGCATTAACACATTGTTCAATAGAAATCTAAATGGATACTTCCAAATTTAAAGATTTAAAATGTATTAATATGTCCTCTAATAAAGAATGATGGCTAGAAGACAACCATTTCCATGTACACAGAAAACTAAATCTAAAAATCCAAATTTTGTCCTTTCCCCTCCTGCAATTATTACAAATTGAAAATCAACCCCCCTTCTTGTAGCACAAAAGTCTCCTTGGAAATAAGTCAAACCTCCTCTACTAAAATTTTTATCCCATAAATAATTTTCTCATAACCTTTTTAGTTTCTATAACTAGTTCTTGATAAAAAGGAATAAAATAATCTCTTTAATTGTTGTTTTTTGAACAAGTTAAAAAAATTGTTTTTAACCATTTTTTTTGAGAAAATATTTAAACAATATACCATATATGCTGCTATGGTTATGAAAAATATATATAGGAATATTTAAGGCCAAAGACTAGGTGGGTCAGCCTCACATTTAAATAAACAACAATATTTGTTAACCACATTTTTGGGTTGTCAGATGTGCACAGAAATTGGTCCTATCATGTTGAACCATTGAACCTATTGGGACTATTGAACCACTATGAACCTGTGAACCTATCAAACCTGATTGAAACTTCAAATCAATTTGAACCATATTGAACCTACAAACTGGGATGAACCTGTTTGAACCTGCGAACTATTTGCACCAACTAAACCAGTTTGAACTAGTTCAAGGTGCTTCAAGGTCTATTCTTGAACTTACCAATATTCAATATAAAAATTAGGGATAAAATGTATGATTTCAAAATTTTAAATGGAGTTGTCATGTAAGGGGTAACAAAGTGTAACAGGTTCTGTGCAAGCTTTCCAAGCTTCACCAAATTCAAGATCCTCTAGATACAAATCCTTAAGTTCCTTGAAACCAACCACCTAAATTTGTATCTCTGTAATTAAAAGTTGTCTTTTTTTTAAGAGCATATAAAACTTTGTTACACTTCCCACTCCTGTATTTCAAAACAAATGTATAACTCTACAAAAATCAACCCATTTAAATACATTTGATTCAACTTTTCATGACTATTTAAATATTGCAAAGCTTGATGATCAATATACAAAACAAACTCCTTAGGAAGAAGATAGTATATTGACTTCTTCAACACCTAAACTTTAGCATAAAATTCCTAATCATAAATAGAAAACTTTCTTTTGGCATCATTCAACTTCTCGCTGAAATAAGCAATAAATCTACCTGCTTCGCTTAAAACAACTCCTATTGGAGGACCACTAGCATCACAATCTACTTGAAACACCTTATTAAAAAAATGGAAGTGCTAAAATAGTTTATTCTATAACTTTCTATTTCAAAAAATTGAAACTCTTATCTGCTCCTACAATCTACTTAATTTGTTTTCTATCTCCCCTTGTTGTTTCAATTGAGGGTCCATAAATACTACTACAACCTCTGATAGAATTTCTATCAAAATTAGCTAGCCCATGAAAATATCTTATCTCCATTGCACCCCTTCGAGTAGGCCATTCAAGGATAGCCTTCACTTTATTAGGGTCCATTTTTAGACCTATTGTTGAAACTACAAATGCTAGGTATACAAATTTCTTCTTCACAAAACTGCACTTCTTCATATTTATCAACAACTTTTTTTCCCTCAACTTTTGAAATGCCTTACGAATATGCATTATATTCTCCTCCAATGTGTTACTAAAGATAAAAATATCATCTAGGTAACCAATCATAAACCTACCCTTCAATTTCTTTAGTACCTCATTCATAAGATACATGAAAGTGTTTAGTGCATTGGTTAGTTGAAAAGGCATGACTAGCCACTCATACAATCATTCCCTTGTCTTGAAGGAAAACTTCCATTAACCTCCTCTTATTTAAATTTGATGGTACCCACTTTTCAAATCTATCTTTGTGAAATACACAGCTCCACTCAAATAATCCATAATATCATCCATTGATGTCAATGGAAATCTGTACTAGGTTTTGATCTTGTTGATAGCCCAAGAATTTGTACACATTTTTGATTCTCCATTTTTCTTAGGTGTTAATACTACTGGTACAACACATGGACTCAGAATATCTCAAATCAACCATTTTTGCAACAACTCAAGCACTTATTTTTTTAACTCTTCACTTTTTGGTGGTGTCATTTTGTGCACTTCCTTGTTTGGAAAACTGGGTCCTCATATCAAGTCCATCTGATGAATGATCTTCCTCACTAGTGGTAATTCATCAAGTACATTATTGGATACAATATCTTAAAACTCATCCAGAAAACATGCAACATCTATAGGAACCTCTTCTACTTCTTCTTTACCATCATCTGGGATTATAGAAAAACACATATGCTCATGCCCTATACCTTCTAGGAACTTCTTTCCATCAACAAAACATACTCTAGCAATATTGCATCCATTTTCATTTGTATCCTTCAATGGATTTAGCTTATATTTCACATCATCCTTTGTTAGAGTGTAGATATTTGCATGACCATCATGTACAACATGCTTGTCAAACTGCCATGGTCTACCCAGCAACATATGACATATGTCCCTAAGTGTGATATCACAAAGTACCTCATCATGGTAACTTCCAATCTTGAACTTTACCAGGCATTTTTCATTGACCATGACCTTATGGTCATCTTGCACCCAAGAAATATGGTATGAATGGTGTTTCTTCCTCTCAAACTTTAACTTTGTAACCATTTTTTATGACACCAATTTTTAAGTGCTTCCATCATCAATGATTACATCACAAAACTTATCTTAACACTTGTACCTTGTGTGAAATAGACTCCTCCCTTGATCAAGTTCATTCTCAACACTCAAGAGCACTCTTTTGTTAACTAGGACTTCTCATCTCTCAACATCTTCAGAATGTGATGATTTGACATCTTCGTCAACATGTGTAACTGTGACTTTTCCTCCAGTTCTCCTACCTGTCCTTCCTTGGTGTTGGGGACATTCAAATTCCCTATGCCTTTCTTCTCCACAGTGAAAATAGGTTCCACGAAAACCTTCTCTACCATATCCTTTCCCTCTTCATCTTTCTCTTTGATCTTTATTATTCTGATCATGAAAATAATTGGAGTTATTTTCCCTTTGGTTTTGACAGCTATTGTTGGCCACATATTTATTCTTCTAATTGTCATTTTGAATTTCATAAGATCATATTTCAGATCTTCCACCTTGACCTCTACAACTATTCTTATTATCAAACTTCCTATTCAAATTTTCCTCAAATCTTAGGGAAAAGTGACATCTCTTTAATATTGTTCATTTGGACTAGACTCAATTCCTCTTGAACGCTTGGCCTCAACCCATTAAGGTAACGAGAAACTTTCTCCTTGTTAGCTTTTGCATAGTTTGTTATGATGAAAACTTGGTAGAATTCTTGTGTATACTCTTGAACAGATCTTCCTACTTGCTTCAACCCTTGCATTTTCTTTAGCGAATCAAGCTCATAATCAATGGGAATGAATTCTTGCTTCAATTTGACTATCATTTGATCCCACCTTATCTGTCCCTCTTCTATTTTACTCCAATTGAATCTCCTACCGCCAAATCTTTGCATAACCCTTCAATTAGGCCTTCAAAAATTTGACCCTATTTGGATCTTCAATATCCTCATAATCATAGTATTCTTCTAATTCATTGATTTGATTGATTAATTCCTCTTAAGCTAAGATTTCCCAAAAATATAAAAACCTCAAACTTAGATCTTTTCCAATCTTGGAAATGGCCCCAAAAAGTCTTTCCCCTTTTGGGTCCATAACTTCATCTTCTCCTTCTTGATCAATTTTTCATTCTTCTCTTTTATCCTTGCTTTCATCTCTTATGGCAAGGTTCATCCCTCTTCACACTTGTTCTTGCAATGCTTGAAGTTGTCTTTGGACAACTCAAAAACCCTCAGGTATAACACCTCCAACTCTTCCACCATGCTCTCTTTGTGGAGGCATTTTCATAGTTTTTATGGAACCTTGGTCCAAATTGCCTCACAATTGGCAATATGTCCACATGCATAGCCCAAACCACGATCCAAGTGCAAATTGCCTCATTGTTGGAGATTTGTCTACACACTCAAAAAATCTTGCTCTAATACCACTTGATGAAGGGTGCTCCCCTTAATACCATAAACACATAACATAAATACTAAAAAAACTAAAAAAAATGTGAGAACAAAATATAGGCTTCTTATTATTGGCACAATTGTGGAATTATAGAATTTTGAAATATAAAATGCAAACCCACATGGTGCCTTCCTTACAATAATCTGTAAAATAGAGCTGCAAACTATAACCCAAAGTTGTCCTAGACAATCTACAAACATTCCTTATATAGGCAATTTTCCACCACCTAGGAAAGTTTCTAGACATCAAACCCTAACCCTTAAGACTAACCAACCCTCAAATTACATGTAGAGCCAATGCAAAATAATTGTGACATTTTTTTTGGAATTTTCAATTCACCCAACTTTGGAAGACCATAACTTGTAAATTGTTGAGTTGTTTAGATATTATGAATCCATTCCAGAATCCTCAACTTCTAATCCACAGGGTCTCATGTGCACAAGCTCCAATCAACCTCATTTTAGAGCTCATGCAAAGTCTCTATGGCCTTTAAAACTGAGCCTAAAGTTTTTGTACCAAAATTGCACGATGTGAAATAAGCTCCATAAAGAAAACACAAAATAACAAGGAAAAGAAATACAAAGATACGCCACAAGCATAAATTGGCAATCAAGAAACAAAAAAGCCAATCAATCACCAGACCGCCCGACAAAGGAAAGAAAAACAACAAGATTTTTCCCTTGGTTCTCTTCTTATGGGATCTAAGGGTAGTGTCAAAAGAAAGAGAGGGTTTCTTTGAATATTTTCCTTTGGTGGTAAGTCATCCTTGTTAAACCTTAGTCACCTCAGTATGGCAAGCCAACAAGTCCATGGATCTATCAAAACCAACAGTAATGAGGAAAACATACTATCCAAGGGAAGTGAAATCAACACCTATAGAAGAGAACATTTCTTACAACAATGGGGATGCCAATCCCCTTAGGGGAAGGAGGAGAAGAAGAGACATGATCAATAGTTGAGGCAACAAAGTTGCATTTAGAAAGGACAATAGTCATGCCTTCAGTTACATCACTTGAAGGAACAACAACAACATGCAAAGAGGAAGATCCCTTAGTGGAATCAAGAGGAGGCTCATCATTAAGGACCAATAGTGGATCATTGGCATGCCCATCCAAATTAGAAGAGCCCTTATGAAATGTGTAATGATGATTAGAAGCACCCTTCCACCATTAGAAAGTATTTTTTCAATTTATCTTTTTCTATCCACATTTAATTGCAACATGCCTAGTCTTGAAATACGTTATGTTGTGATGTGGAGCCTAATCAGACTCGAAGATTTATTTGGCATGGTCTCCTCCTAGATTATTTCTATGGGGGTTTGGGGGCAATATCCCCAAGATGGGGTCTATTGAAGTATAGGCTGGGGTCGAGGGGCAATGTCCTGACAGGGATTTTCGAGGGTAGTGCCCCTAAAGTCAAAATGACTCACTATTGTCAAAGGCGTTGGCTACTATTTTTCTATTGGATGACTTATTCTAACCCTAATTTTGTAAGCAGAAAAATATTGTATATAATGGCTTAGGGTTAGGGATTTCATAATGTATGATGAGATTGTAGCTTCTTGCGACAATATTGAGCTATAAGGGATTGTGGAATGTAATTACTGAATAATAATAATATTGGACTTGGAGTTGGTGGACATAGCCCAGGGATTGGGCAAACCATGTTAAATCCTTGTGTCTTGTATATTGGTTATATTTTCATGTAACTGTTATTTATGTCTGTGGTTAATCCTAACACTTTCTGCATTAAAAGGATATGCTCTCATAATCTAGAGGTTGGATCCAAGAACCCTTTGCAGACTTCAACTTAATCTCTATAGGTAAACCCTTGGAAACATCAATGTCAACAAGAATGCAAAAAAAGGTAGAGTGGGTAATATCAGAGGACTCCTCATTAACCATCAAAAAATCCCCATGTGCATCACCAACTTCTTCCAAGGCAGGATCCACCCAAAGATGAAGAGGGAGATTGGGAAGCCAGATCTAGATAGACATCTTGCAAAAGGATTCCAAAAAAGGGTTGGAATCCTCATTCCATGGCTTCATCATCAAAGGGAAACTATTCTCCCAAGTGAAAAATATCTACAAAGAATAGTCTATTTATCTGACACATTCTTGAACCCTGGGGAAAAAAATTCCCTAAGCTAAAGGGAAAATGTGAATTGAAATTGTAATAATAAGATCTAAATGATTGGTTATACATTGGTGAAGTTGAGGAAGGGAGGACCAAAAGCCTTGAAATCTACAAATAATAGCATGAGATGATAATTTAGAGGCCATGATATTGATCTCTTCCACAATCTTTGCTTCTAACTTGGTGGAAATAGAATGATAGACTGAGGAAGGAGAAACCTATGTCATGGCATGATCAAATGCAAGTCTCTCAATGTAGGAAGTACCATTAGAAGGGCCACTACTAGCCACAATATATTAGTTGCAGGGGTCCCAACCGTTGCATTATCAACAACATTATCCTACAAAAAGGGAACCCTAAGACAAGACCCTTTGGGAGGACAAAATCTCCCACCACTAAAGCAACAATAGCCATTGAGAATTTGCATACATTCTAAACATCACAGACCCTGCACCCTTAGACAAAGTAGGCACAACAAACAAGATTTTGTGTTGAGGAGGACATCACATAAGTAGTCGTAGAGCCCCACATAACAGCCCCAACCTTGACATAGACATTGGAAAATGAGCATAATGAAGTCGTTGAAGACCTCTAAATATCATAAGAAACCCAAAAAGAATTCCCATCCAAGGATAGAAGGCAAATCGGTAGCACCTCCATCAACAAGGATTGGAAAAACAATCAAACCTGGCGCAAACAAAACAGAAGGTGCAACATTACCCTACAAACAAGCATAATACACAGGGTTTGAAATGGAACAACGAGTGAGAGAATGGGCAATGATGGTCATCAAAAAATCAAGTAAATGTGATATGACAAATTGTTAATATAAAATGATCTAATGCATATGCATTGCTACCCTAATAGTTGTACACATAAGAACAATATTTGTGTACTAAGATAACAATATATGTATAAGTGTGCATTTTATTTTATTAAGTGGGCATATTATTTTTTAAGTGACACACATAATAGATAGCTATGATATTTTATTTGAGATAAAAAGTCATTTACTTCACTTTTTAATGAATTTACTTATGTGTTTTTACTTTAACAGTTATAAGTTCTCATGTGTTCAAGTATTGATATATTTCTATAATCATTAGGAATTTTTATATTTACATGTGGTTTTTTTAATTACAATATATAATCAAAATATGTAATAAGACTAGATAAAACATTCTTCAACTATTGGATTGTGCACAACTACTGGTCTCTCTCCCCTAAACTCAACACATCTTTTGGTGGATGAGAAATATAATTGATCCAACTGCCTTCTTGTCAAATTTATTCATCAAACTTTTATTTTTAGATTTGAATATTTAATCCTCAAATGTAGATATCGTGCAACATAATTAAAATCACTTTAAATCCCATTTTCCACCTTCACTATGTATCTCTACGATGGAGTCTTGATATAATCTCAATTTGGACACATCACCCAAATACAATATGATAATATACTCACAATTTAATTGATTAGTTGACCAAATATAATATGCTTATAAGTTGGTAAGATATTACTGCAAAAACTAGTAAGATGCCCTACTCGTATAAGAAGCAAAATGTTAAAAATGTGAATGTTAGTATAACATCCTTAATAGAAGATGTAGTCCTTGTTATGGCAAAATAATGATGGTGTTATTAAACAAAGATCATTTATGATTTATATATACTAGTATACACAAGAATATCTATAACAAACAGAGAGAGAGAGAGAGAGAGAGAGAGTGTGTGTGTGTGTGTGTGAGTTTCCATATTGAATAGAGAGAGAATATAGAAACATAGAAGAGGAGTGGCCATTAGAAATAGAAATAAATCTATGGAAGAGAGAAAAATAAAAATAGAGAGATTTAACCCAGATACCCTCCCCTAATGCTCAATCTAACTTCAAAAAAAAGTTTGCAAATGAATCCTTTGAAAGCGCAAAAGGAAGACTTAGGTTGATCAGTAAGCTAAGTATGTTCTAAAATATTGGCATGTGATTGAGACCCAACCTACTTTCATTATTTAGAAGCAATGTGAGTCATGCAAACTCAAATCACATGATCAAATTCATGGCAATAGTTGCTACGAATTCAATTCTTGAAGCTTTCATGACTCTAAGTTGACAACTAAGATGAGACTTCATACTTGTGAAAGGATTGGATTGTAAATGCTTGTTCAAAGGAGGATGAAGGAGTGCTGCTACCAAATAATTGTTTCCAATAGTCTTCCTGCATAAGTCAAATCCACAAACCTGAAAATTTAAGTTCAACATTAGTTGCAATAATATTAAGTCTCTCAATAAAGTGTTCATTGGACTTTGGTAAAATTTTCAAAGTAATGTCTATCATATCCTTGTTCTCCATTGTATAACCAATAGCCTCAAGTTGATCTCTAATGTTCTTAATCTTTAGATGTTCATGTAAGGACATGTGATCATCCACAATAATAAAGAGTATTTGATTCTTCGGAAAGAAAGATCTTTTGTTTGATGTCTCATGGAGATCCTTCAATGTAGTCTAGATCTATGCACCTTTCTTTCCTAATAGCACATGAGTTAGTTGCTCATCATTAATTAAAAGCTTCATGAACACAACAGATTCATGATTACACTCATCAAACTTCTCTTGAATAGCATTGACTGTAGTAGGATGAGTCTCAATACCCATAACAATCACCTCAAAGGTGTCATTACTTGAAGATCATCATTATTCTCTGCTTCAAGGTGTTGTAGTTATTTTTGTTGAATCATTGGCAAACTTCTAAGATAAGATTGGCAAGAGATGCCATGACACATTTTTGAGAAGAAAAAAAAACATGAATATCTGAAAAGGCACAAACTTTGAGGTAGATCGATGGAAGACCCAAGAAAAGATAACTAGAAGAGAAAAAACCCAGAAATAATCTAGTGTCGCGTTGAATCTGTTGGCTCAAAAATTGAGGCACAAAAAATGATGCACCCAAATAAATATGAGACCAACCCAGTTGAGCTTATGAAAAACCTCACAAGGGATTTGCAAACAAAAAAATATCAACTTGAAATGAAGGGTGAAACCCCTAATTGAAATGTGCAAATACCCTAGGCAAACATGAACAAGTCAAAACTTGAGGTAGAGAGAAATGAGTTGTTTGACGCAAAAAAATGACCAAGATGATGATTGAAATTTTTGTTACTAGAAGAATAAGGAGTTGTGTGTGCCATAAACATTGAAAAGACCCAATAAAATGTATCTTTGAGTAGAGGAGTAGCGAGAGAGAGAGAGAGAGAGAGAGAGGTGATTGTAGGGAAAAAAATCAAAGTTGCAAACAAGAAGATTTCATGCATGTAAGAAAATTGCTTCCAAAAAAATTTGCAATTTGTAGCTCTGCGATTTTAAGAAGCAATGATCATGAAAAAGCACTAGTCAACTTTAGAGAAAAATTTATGCAAATGAATCTTTGAACACACCTACGAAAAGACTGTCAAAAATCTTACAAATCAAAATTTTCAAGAAGAAATTAAAGATTTTCAAAATATAACTCTGGAAATTTCAATAATGAAATTATTAATTTTCAAGAAAAATAGGTATGATACCATGTTCTGGTAAAATAATGAATGTGTTATTGAACAAAGATCATAAATGATCTATATATAAAAGTATACACAAGAATGTTCCTATAAGAGAGAGAGAGAGAGAGAGAGAGAGAGAGAGAGAGAGAGAGAGTATGGAAACATAGAAAAGGAGTGGCCATTAGAAATAGAAATGAATCTACAAAAGATAGAAAAAAAAATAGAGAGATTTAAATCTAATAGTCCCAAGCCCATATACCTTTGATGTTGTTGTTGGCTGGAAAGTGTGAGCATAGGCTCACAAGGTATTGTTGCTAAAGTCGACAAAAAGCCCCGATTACAATATTAATGCAAATAGCATAGCACATGTGCTAGAGTAATTCTAGAAAATGATTGTTGACATATTATGATCTCTTACGGCTAGTAATGGAATAAATTATGCTATAGATTTTCATATCATACATAACATTTCCAAAAATAATGACATGTCCCCTTAATAAATTTCAACATGACTTGGACACAACAAGAATGAGGCTTGCATCTAGCTCCCTCTTCTATTAAAATTTTAGCACCATAGATAGCCCCTACATGTGGTATTGCATTCTCCACTGCTAGTCAAAGCAAGTGACACATCTTATCAATGTTGAGAGATTGAATCATTCACACAACCCCATTTGCCATGGAGTTGGAATGTTTGAGCTAGCAACAACCTCTAGATAATGGAGGGGATATGGGTAATCTCACTAAGATATAAGAATAAACTAAAAAATGGAATATGTTTTATGCATTTTGAGAGACCAACATTCATACAAATCTCATTTGATTAACACCAAGACTATTTGACCTCTAGAGTCATGTAACTTCTCTTTAAGAAATATCTAGGTAAAGAAGGAGGTTGAGACCATCATCTAGTAAAGGACAAAGTAATCAAATGCAAGTTATATGTTCACTCTTAAAAAAACTGCATTCAACATAAAAATTCTTATAATGATGTTAGTATAAGCATTTTTTCTTTGAATTATTTGCAAAATTGCTTATGCAATTTCTAAGACTTTTCCTCCAAAAATAATAGCATTATAGAAAATTCATTAAACAAAAATATAGCATGTTTCCAAAGCACTAGCTAACAAAGTAACTAGCTTATACTATGCTATTAAATTTTTGTTTAGGTTATGTTAGTCCCTAATTATAGTTGCCCCATTTTAACTTTGACAAGTTTGATTGGTTTGTAAAATCCATGTCCACAATCCTCAAACAAAGTATGCACAACTTTCTTCCATTAATGAGTTCAGTTTCAAAATCTCTTATTATTTTATGTCCTTGTATCTTTTTATGTTATGTATCTAAGCATTTTTATATTCAAAATTGTGAAACTACCTTGTACCTATGAACCACTATGAACTATTTTGAACCACTTTGAACCCAATTCAAAGAGGTTCAAACTGGTTTGACAAGGTTCAAGGGAGTTCAAAAATTGATGAAGGTGGGTCCACCCATGGAGCTACATATAAAGGCAGTATATTCTCTGTAATTCAAAGTGGCCAAAGATATATGCAAAGCATCTTGTACCACAAATAACTTCAAACTAAGTCCAATGAGGTTCAAGTGGGTTCATTGCAATTCTCTAAGGTTTCAAGTGTCCCTTGTGAACGGCCCGTAAACATGTTCTCTCTAGTACACAAGCACATAAGTATGTGATTTTGAACACACGTAAAGGTGTGAACCACAATGAACCTTTGTGAACCATTTTGAATTGAGGTTCATATAGGTTCAAGGTGGTTCAAAATGGTTCCCTAGTGTTGTGGAAAAATTTATGTATGATAGTCATTTAAAGTTGAGCACCCTAAAAAAGTATCATACTTCTCAAGAATGATACGAGAAAGGTGAGTTGGAAAGATTTCTAAAATCATGACTCAGTGAGGTAAGAGGAGTGATGTGACAAATATTAATAAACATATCATGAAAGCATCAAATCAAAATCCTTTCACTATAAAGGGGAGATACAATAATTAAGATGTAAGATTTCTTTTTCTCTGTCTATTTAAAAAGATTGTAATAGAAAATCATTAACAATTGCATTCCCAATGCAAGGTATGAAGGTAAAAGTTGTTGTGTACAAGGAATTTTTCTAAGTGTTTGCACTCTCAAAGTGAGTCCTGATAGACCTCTTTTTGTCTTTACTTTGAAATTTTTGTTGAAGTATAGAAATGATTCAATATGTTCAAAATAGGGGTTGAAACACCATGAAGTATGCATTTCATTTCTATAGGAATGTCACTAATTTAGCTTGTGAAGGGCCATTAATAAGTGACATAAGCCTGAAGGAGTTTGATTTAGAGAAATTCAAAAAAAGGATGACAAACCAATTGGAAGAACCCTTCACCTTAGAGATTCTAAAAAGTGGTTTAATGGAGGTCACCAGCGTTAACTCGGTTGTCTTGTGTCCAGAGTAAATCCAAGAATGTATAAATCGGTATATGATGTCATAACTCAAAGCGTTATAAAGAATAATGATGAAATCTTATTTCATGTTGATAAAGAAATCATTGTCTCTATGCTCAAAATACCTAAGCAGTCATGTTTCAAGTTTACTCTTGCCTAATCTATCATTAAATTGAATGAAAGCATCAACAAACATTGGAGCATTATTGTGAGGAATTAGTTGTTGAAATTTTAAAAACGAGGCTCTCGATTACCAAAAACCCTCACCAAAGATCATATGAAGCCCTATGTCCATGACTTAATGGTGTTGTTGCATAGAGTTAACAATCTGTGTAAGGCATGTTTACTTGTAAAATGGATGTACTTCTACATTTATCTTAGAAGGAAAGTAACATTTAGATTGGGGTGAAGTAATAGCGGATTCCATGAGGGAAAATCTTAAATTGGCTCAATTGAATAGAAAGGATTTCTTCATGTCTCCATACCTCATTATTTGTCTAGCATGTACTAAAAAGTTAACAAGGATCCCACAGAAACCTTGGATTAAGACTATCTCCATTTATGAGCATTATCTTATGTTACAAAGGAATAAGGCATTGGAGAATTATAGGCAAGTACATGATGTATTTATGGGAAGTTTATATTGAGGAGGCAAGGTTTTCAAACAAAAGGATGATAGAAGAAGCCCATAAATTGGTGTTGACTTATGGAAGTTTCTACATTTAGTACTCGCGCTTCACACACATCAAGGTCAAAGCTTCAAAGATGAGCCAATGAAATTGCCCAAATTACTCACCGGATTATTTTGTGTTAGCTAAGGTTTGCAGATAGCTCTCTATAGTAATAAAAAGGTTCCTCCTTGAAGAAAGGTGGGAAAGTGTTTTCCCTTTTAAATCCTTAGCTGATGCAATCAATGTGGGGAGTAACCTACATAATTTTAATTTGAACTAATATCATGAAAGATAGGAGTTTGAGAATAATGATTTTGCCAGACAAACCTTAGGGTTGACTTATCGATTTTTGTCTGTTCCTCACCTTGAGGATTTTTGGGAGGATTGCCTTGATGAAGTAGAGGTCATTAGGAGATATCATTGCAGGCTTTAGTTATTGCAGGTTATTACCCTGTGAATGAAAATGAATGTTAACTAGATATAGTAGATGATGGTTTAAACATCATTTAACCAAAATATGGGAAAACTATAGTTGACTAGACATGAGAAGAGGAGGATGATATACAACAGAGAACCCATGTTGTAATCAAATGTATTGAAAAGGGGTGGAACCAGAAAAATTCACAGATGGTTCAACAGGTCAGGCCTAAAAAAACCTCTCTGTCTTCTCCAATTTATACTTCTAATGTCTATGTTCACATTAATGATGTAGGTGAGGTGAAGTCTAAGGGTAAGAAATATACTTCTTGCAAAGATATTGTTGAGCCTATTACTATTCATTTTGTGACATGAGTAACTAGATCTAGAACAAAGTCCAAGAAGCACAATGAGATGACCAACGAGGGAACAATTTGTTCATTTCGACAAGGGAAAGGAATAGAACCCAGACTCTCCATCTATGGATGTTAGACAACAAAAATATGAATTGTTTGATTTTATTGACGGCCCTAAATGTCCTGTCCACCCCCACAAATCACTCTAAGGATAAAACTGTGTTTTTCATTGCACCACATTGGTTGACAACATCATTAAATAGATAACGTAATTTCATACCAATCTCCATACCTATAAAAAATATGGTGAGTATGTTAGCATGAATGATGATGATACTACATCGGGGGAGTATCCTAAGCATTGGAGAGTATTAATATGCGGCATTCATGATTGTGTTTGTCATTGATGTCAACATAGCAGTGTTTCTGTAAAGACTAGGAGAACAACAATCAAAGATCTTACTGGTACAGACAATAGTTTGATTGTATGGTAATGCACAGTTAAGAACATGTTCCAGACTATGTCCTGATGACGTGGTTAAGTGCACAGAGTCAAAGTCAATGGCGTACAACAATTGTACCTAATTTACTGAGAGCAGTGCAAAAACATAGTACTAAAAAAAAGTGTTCTGATGATTGATTGATATCTTTCATCTAAGATGTAATGAAGAAGTGCATAATCACACAGTGATAGAGGACAATTGTATGATGATGTTAGCGAGTGTGCAAGCCTTGGTATCGCACTTGTGAAGTTTTGTATAGACTATGTGCCGACAGTGCTATTGTAATTGTAATTTAATTAATTTGTCTTATTATAATTAATTGGGAAAGCCTCAAGGCCAATTCAAGGAATTATTATGAAGATATGGTATAAAGGAAAGTTGTTTTCTTTGATTGTAGTGTGTATCTTGGGTCAAAGTATCAAATATTGTGTGAAGTAATTGCGAAGTGCAAAAAGGAGCAAAATGCTTACTAAATGCAAGTAAGCAATCCAAGAGATTATTGGATGCACAATATGAGAACTGGTTACAAGCTCTGAGGAGCAAAAGTTCGATTGACAGAACAAAGATAAAGGAAGTACATTTCAGTTCTATTATTTTGCAAAGAATAATACAAAGATCATTTGGATAGTGGGTTCACTGGTCTTAACCTTAAAGTTGTTTGAGCAGTGGGTCTAGTTGTCTTCCACAACTCCTAACAGGGTTGGAATCTCCTAACAAGGATTTAAAGTCTCATAACAGGGACTTATATGTATTGAATGTTGTAACAGACTTCTAACAGGGTATATCCTCTAACAAGGAATAGTTATATTAGTAGAGTACCATCCCCACCAAGGTTTTCCCTCTGATCAAGGGTTTCCCTAGTTAACGTATCTGGTGTTTTTTATTAAGGAAAACAGGTTTTGAAAGGATCCTAAAACTCTTTACAAATCGTAAAATTTTCAATGAAACCCCAATTCAAACAAAACAACAACCCAAAGGTGAAACAGGTCACCAACCAAGACAAAGTGACCAGGGTGGCATCGCAAATAACACAGTACTCATCAGCCACACAAACAAGTTTTGAACGGCACCTGAAACCCCATCGTAAAAAGAGGAATAGACAATAAGTCCCTTACCATGTCAGAGTACAAAGAACAACACAGCAAAAGAGCCAGGAGAACCAAAAAAGGGACAACTACAACTCAAGTTTTCTCTTTCGGTCTCATCTTTTGAAAATGTAATACCATATCGAAAGGAATGGAGGGCTTGACCATTTTACCTTTTATTGTGGTCCATTCATCCTCCACCATACTAGTAGCCTTTTGCCACGCAAAGTCAGCAACACCACAACCAACCCCTAAAACCCCCGCAATCGGGGAACAGACCGCAACAGAAGAAGGGACAGTAACATCTAGAGACGGAGCCACATGAGGGGTAGTAGTCGAATTGCCAGAGAGAATTCGAAAGAGGGTGAACAGAAGAGGTCACCACCATAGGGATAGTTGTACTATCAAAAACAACAATCAAGTATGCCACCAAAGTGTCTTGAGAAGAGTCATTCCCCACAGAGGGGGCTTTCTGAATCGTGTAGTGATCATCTAAAACCCCCTTCCACCAAGAAGGAGACTTCTTTGGTCTATATTTTTCAAGGGAGCAACAAGTAGCAAGGTGGCCGGTCTTGTGGCATTTCTTGCATCAGAAGGGGAATCAAGAAGCTGGATCCAAGAACCAAGCAGAGAGTTCAACTAACTTATTTCAGGAGTCCCTTGGAGATGTCGATATCAACTAGGATGCGAGCATACATCATCCTAAACACATTGGAAGATGCAGTATCAACCAACAAAAAGTCCCCAAGGGCATCCCCCACTGCCTCCAGGACAATATCCACCCAAAGGTGAAGGGGAGATTCGGCAACCTGACCCACAGAGGAATCTTATTAAAAAATTCTGTCAACAGGTCAAAATCCTTATACCAAGGTTAGCCATTAGGGGAAACTTCTCCCCCCACGAGAAACCACAGCACAAGATGGCATTTCTATCTTTAGTAGTTTCAAATTTCACAATGAAAAAACCCCTTGCCACAAGGTATATCTGAGTTGTATCTGAAATGAAGGGCTCCCAAACACGGGTGATCCAAGCATGCAACTCCAACAGAGAGGGCCAAAAACTCTTAAAATAAAAGATAGCAACAGTGGAGGAGAAATCATCCACATAAGCAGAGACCTCATCAACAATATCGAGCTCTAAATCAATCATTATCGGATTACTAACAACAATTGGCATAGCATATCAGGTTAACATATCTAATGTTAATTGTGTATGAGTATCTTCTTGTGGTTTCAGTTTATATTACTTATATGGTTAAGTTTGTTTTAAGGTTGATGATTGTGATAATAGTTGTATAACTGATTCACCTCCCCGCCCTCGTTATATCAGTGGACTATATATTCTAACAGAGTAAATATACAACAAAGACCCCTAAGGGAAAAAAAAATGAAAACAACTACTAAGGTGATTGAAGATTCAAAGACTTGGCAATGGGTTACTAAAGTTGTTGTATACAAGTCAAAGGAGTTCAGGACTTGTCTATTGAGGACTTTGAAATCAAGGTTGTTGATTTAGGAGTTATGGGCAAGGAAGCAAATAATCACCAATTTGAGGAATCATCCAAATGAATGTTAACTCGTTTGTAGAAAGATAACAAAGACAAGGAATTAAAATAGATTAGCAGAGCCATGGTAGAGTACATCAATGCCTCCAATAACTTTGGGATGTTGTCTTTGGTTCAAGCCCCTCAGACATTTCATCCTACTTCTCCCGAAAGAAACAAGTTGAACCAAATTCAATGTGGCAAGGTATTGGTTGCAACTATGAATGATTGGGTTGACAAAGTAATGAAGGATGAAAGCAAGTTCATTCGAGAATCCATAGTACTCACCATGCAAGGTTAGTCAAGAGTGAATAAACTAATAATAAATATAATCATGTATTCAAAGAAATACAATAAAAATAATAAACTAATAATAAAGTCCATGTAATCAAAGAAACATAATAAAATATAATAACAAGAACAAATACAAAAATACAACTACCAACTAGCATTTTGTAAGCTAATGTATACTGTAAATAAACTCTTTAACAAAAACAAAAAATTATTGAGAAAGATTAATTCCCTGTCCGGACTAAAATTGATTAGGGTCAAGAGTTGGACTTTTCTCTCACCACAACCACAAACAAGAAGCTGAATACAACTACACTCACTCACGTAAACAACAAACAATTTTATCTATACATACGTATTTTTTTTACACACACACACTTGTTTACCATTTTTGTTGCCCCCTTTTCCCTCCCTTTTTATGTGTTCCATCTGGGGTCTGTGATCTGCACTTCTTTCGTTCTTTGAACCTCTTGCACCCTGATGATGGATCATGTAGTGTGATCTGAAATGTTGATGAGAAAAAAACTTAATCTTTCCCAAAAAGCAGATCAAATTTTCATAGATTATGAAATCTGATAGCTTTGGTCAGGGTGTTATCTAGAAATTATTCTTATATTGATATTCCTATTTCCCAATACCCAACTATAACACATCAGAATCCCCTTTACACTGAAAGAGATTGCTGCTTATTACTACTCTGTTTTCAACCGTCCCCAAAATGTCTTGGAAAACTTGGGGACTCCTAAGGGAACAAATTAGACTTTGACTCTCAAAGTAACATAGATTTGGCACAAATTTTGTTGATTCTTACATTTTAAGGTTCTATTATGTATAAGTACATGCTTCATCCATATTTTCATTTAAATATTTTAAAATTCTCTATACATTTTTATTTTTCCTATTGTTATATAGATGTCCCCATTTGCCGTCTCTCCGACCCCAAAAATCGGCAAAAAAATTTGCAGTCCTGGAAACCTGTCCCACTGTCCCCTGCCATCCTCGTAACTCGGGGGAACATAGGTTTCAGCATAGGAACTCTGGCCTTCTTTTATTATCAATAGAACACAGTGTCAACCTTCCACTCATTTCACTTCATATATGAACGGAATTTTGAGGGTCAAACATGCTAGCTGCATGAGATCCATTGCGGAAGTTGCATCTAGGATTTGTTAGTGTTGGTGCATTGAAACTTCCATACCGGAGTTACCAGATTCTATGGGCTTACAAGGGACAAGAACTTGGGAACAATCTGGAGTGTAGTCCATCTAATAAAATACTGATACTGAAAACTATTTTCAAGGTGTGTAGTTGTTGGTCATTCTACACAAGTTTTCTGAAAGTTGGGGGCAGTGTTTGTGCCTCACACTTTTGCAAAGAAGCAAAGATGGTTATTGCATCAAACCAGTGACAAACACATTTGAGCAAGTCAAGTATTGTGCGGTACCCAAGACTCAATGCTGAGGTATGCAAATTAATGTATACAGCCAGAAATTAAATATTAATATAATAAATCATTAATATAACAATGTAAAGAATTAACATAATCAATACCTAATATGAAATCAATAAATAATGAAGTTACTTTTTAATAATGCCCATTATCTACATGAGACGATTAACTGTCCTATCAAGTGGGGCAATGGTTATAGATTGTATGTTTTAGCAACATGCCACCTCACCCTTATCGTGAGTACCTAAAGAATGCTCAGACACTGGAAACTAAATAACATTGGAGATGCATATAAAAACAACATAAAACCATCAATGGAGCATGGAGTACAAGTACGACATCTAGTCAGGGAGATTTGGTGCAGTTACAATTTGTATCCACATGGTCAGCAGGGGAACAGGAAGAAAGAATACATCAGCACCAATTTTGTTCCATCAGCGTTCCACATCAATATAAGCATTGGACCTGTGTATGCAGTTAATTAAGGCATCGAACACCAGAAACGAATTCAGAACAGGAGAACAACAGTGGCATGCTAGAGTCTCTTCCATAATAGAGTCCGTTTGGTTCATGGAATTGTAGAAATCAAGATTTCTACAAATCTCAATTCAGCCTAATCAAGATTTTGCAAATCTTCATTCCTATTTTTGGGCTCTTACTTGAACCGTTTGTTTCACTCGGAAGATGAGTGGGAAGATATATTTTTATGTGTAAGCTTGGACTTGTAGTTAGACTACAAAAAATAGTCCCATCTAATCTTTTTACATTTCTCAAAAAGCATAACCAGGTTTTGATTTTCAATCCTAGTTGTTAGTGGGCAGTCTGATTACCTGGTTTTGAGACAATTAAAAGTCTGGTATTCTAATTCTATTTTGCCAATTTTAAATCAAATGCAATAAATTTCAAATCTGGATTATGAAAAAGCCAATTCCCATCATCTTCGATGAACCAAATGGGCCAGCATTTTGTCATCAGATGTCAGAAAGTCTAAACATGTATAGAGGTGGGCATACTCCAGGGAAGGCAACTTGTAAGCAACCAGAATTGGGACATTATATGCCATAAATACTATCATTATAGAAGGGTGTCACCAAATCATATCTCTGAACAGAGAATGCAACTGTGAATTGGCGTGTTGAAATGCCTGAAAATTTGTATCTTGTAATTGAATCATATTCAATACAAGTCATCAATGCTTCCACAAATTGCGGGCAGATAACATTTTCTTCAGCATCGAAGATTTGACCTCGCAAATAATAGTTAAGGAGAGATACAAATAGTTAATGGAAGGACACACACTAAGCGATAAAACCCAGTAGGGAAAACAGGCATTATCACATCACGTTAGAGCAGTTATATGAGACTCTAGCATGCCACACGAATTGTCACAAGTTTCAACACAGCAGGGAACAAACTTGGAAATACAGTAAAGAAGTAAAATGCATACCTCATATATGAAGGATTATGTCTTGGTTAAATCTATTTGGATTTTGTCTTATCAAGCTCTGGCCTTATCAACCACAGTTTGGTTGCAAGCAATAATTGCAGATATACCCCATAAGCAAAAGACTATTGCGGCAAAGGTTATAAATCCATGTTAGAGACAGCAACTATGTCACTGTTAAAGGGTCCATATCTGAGATGGTAATATTACGACTATAAGCAACATATCAATCATTGTTGCATATATCATAAAGATCAGATTAGATACAAAAATTATGATTGAGTTAGAAAAATAGATCTTTTGCAAATCTCAATTCCACATAAGCAATTACACTGACTAAGTTCATTAGTCATCATCTATAGCAGAAAATAAGGTTCTTACAGAAAAAGGTTCCTTGTGATTTGGGGTCACTAGACAATTGTCCCTATTTTCTCACATAGCCAAAAATGGGACAATACAATATTACAGCATTTCTGAATAATCTACAGCACAATTCATATCAGTCAGCTGCAATCACTAATTAAACGTAATAGTTCAATATATTTCCCAAAACAAACTGTTTGACAATAATCTTATATAGCTGAATTGACCAAGTAGTGAAATATTAGTATCAGTGCAGGGGTGGCATCTTACAACTTTCTAGAAGTAACATTATATGAGCCAGAGTTGTCAGCAAAGTCTATCCGACATGCTAGATACACCTATGTGAAAACTAATTCCCATCACCTTCCAAAATTTCACTCAATGTGTAAATATCTCACACTGCAACTTCCAAGTTTTTATCATCTTCAGTGCATGCATAAGGTGCCTGTGTTTCCGTCATGGATTTTTCTTCACCAGATGCATTCTGTCCCTGCAGTCTGATACGAGCAACAAGTTCCTCACTTAGTTTGATCTTCTCCACAAGGTTCTGAAAATAACTTCTGATCTCTTCATCTCTCCCTTCTCTGCCAAATTTCTCTGTTAATATATCATATGTTTCAACATTAGGGATCTGCCCACCATCCACCATCCCCTGAAAAAGCCTATTAGCTTCATCAAGCTTCCCTTCATTGCACAAGTAACCAAACAATTTGTTATAACTAGCAATTCCTGGCTTAAAGCCAGCATCTATCATTCTTCTGAAAACTATCAAGAATTCATCCAGGTTGCCAATTTTGACAAATCCATCAATCAGCATATCATAAGTTACTGAGTCTGGTTCACATCGTTGATCTAACATCTGCTGCAACAGCTTCTCCATCTCCATATTCATGCCTTGCTTGAAATATGCATCAAAAAGAGTATTGTATGCCACAGCAGCTGGAGAACATCCCTTATCGCCCATTGACCTGAAGCATGGAACTCGTTAGTGACACAGGGTTGCAAATTTTGTTTATAGCTTTATCCAGTCAACTGTTCCACTTATTTCATATGACATGAGATATAAAAGAATTACTATAATAACTGATACAGAAAGTTTCTATAAACACACACAGATATGTCTAACCTCGTCAATTTAGACATATCCTAATTATTGCTAAATGCTGAATTTTCAGTTGATTTTCAGTAAGCATGCAAAATTTATAACAAGTTGATACTATTTTTGAAAACATCAAACCATAACATATTAACCAAATCTGCTTTGCAACTTTTGGGGATTTATAATCTTGCTGCTTCTTTTTTAACACTACAAAGATTCAAAAAACAAATTTGATGAGTTTTATTCCTGGAATGTTATACGCCCGCCATGAATGCATTATTTATACAGAACGAAGTTTTGTGTGGAAGTAGATATAATCCATTAAGTCATTTTGGAAGCCTACAAAATTAAGTTCATGGCAAAAACACAGATGAATGGAACTCGCATGTTGATGGGCAAAGTATGAATTAGGCAGAGGGCACATTTGGGAAAGCCTATTATGCAAGTTGTGGCAATCAAGGCTACTGACAAAGAGTAGGTAAGGTTCTTAAATTTTAAAAGGTAAATATCTGTGATGAGACTGGTCAAGCATCTCAACATTGTACAGATATTTGAAGTATTTCCAGAAGCTTATTAGTGCAGCGGACTTCTGTCACAGCAGTGGAGTTTATCACAGAGAAATAGAACTTCTAGTTGGGAGCAGCAATCTGAAATCTGGAAGTCTGTGGAGGCGGCTTTCCATACATTTAGGGGGAGAGCTTTCCAGAAAGGTCTGCTTTGGAGCTTTCTGGAAGCTCATTGTAATTTTTGGCAACAAAATTGAAATTTCTTCTTAAAATTTCTGTCAGAGCCAATAGCATAACTGATAATCATCTTTTTAAATTTTTTAAAATATATATAAATTTATAAACTATAGATCAAACTTAAATGTTTGAAAAATAATCAAATGTGATTGGCTGAATTTGGATGAATTAATTGCTTCTGTGCATTAAATGAATACGATAGTATGATGTAGGGAAGAACTAAAAATAATTTAATCCTAAGCCAACTTCCTTCAAATAAAGACAAAGGCTGTATTCAAGGGGCAAATACCTTTAAGTGGGGGATCAGCATAGAACAAATGATAAGCTGTGATTATGGTTAAGGAGAAATGATCTACTATAAGCAGCAATATTGTAAATGGAGAATAGTGATTTAAAGAGGTGTGTGAAATATTGAAAAGTAGAAGGATAGAATAAGGAGATAATAAAATATATATTCAGATTTATCAAATCTAATAAATATTGTTAATGTATAGTTTAGTCGGATAATAATAATATTAGAGAATATGTTGATATAATGTATTATTAGTATTATTATTATTGCACATTAAATATATTTATGAATTATGACTTAATATCAAACATTGGAGAGATTGTCATTCTCTCAAACAGCTGACGATAATATCAAACACATATTATTATTAAACTAAGTTACCGATTTGGATGCAGACTCGGAAACGGATGCCGGAAGGGGATGCGGGAAGTGTGATTTTTTTTTTTGAGGGATGCAGATGCGTATGGATGCCTCTGTGTGTGTGTGTGTGTGTGTAATAGTGCTAGACATTATATATATATATAATTGTCTATTTGCTGTCCCTCAAAAAACACCCAACATTGATCACATAGGGCAATATATAAATGTCTATCTGCTGGGAGTTTATTGAGTGCTGACTGCTGTTACAAATTGTCTATCAGCTGGCCATACCAATCTGGGCAATGTTGGGAGTTTTGTGAGAACCATCAAGGTTGGAGTAGGACTTTACACATTCAAAGGCTCTTTATACATACCTGCTGGAGGGTCATACTGCCACAGAAGGAGCTGTCTATGTTAGGAACTGCTACAAGAGTTCCATATATGTCTGAAATACTCCATTAAGAGTGTCATACAAGTTGATTGAGGCCCTTACCAGGCCTGTAGCTGAGTTCTAGGCAGTGATTGAGACTGTGACAGAGTTCTGGGTAGTGATTTGGTCAGAAAACAGAAGTTAGCAGTCAATAAACGCACCCTGCCAGCATCCAACGTGCTTCCAAACGCATCCCGCATTCGTCCGCATCCAGTTCTGCATCCGGGGCTACAAAGCACGAATCGGTATCTTAGTTATTAAACAAATTAATTTAGTTAATCGGAAGCCACTTATTTATTGTCAGCAGCTATTAAGAGTTTTGGTGGGATGTGGAGCCATGTCCACGTAGGGACATGGCTCCACATGGACAAGACTCCACGTGAAGGCATGTCCACGGAGGGACGTGACTTCACATGGGGTCATGTCCACCCGTGTGCATGTTCCAACCAATCAAAAACATATAAATAACGTGCAGACCGAAAGGTTTTAAGATACAATGAACTAAAGTAACGAGGCTTGGACCTGGCTCTAACTTGACAAGGGTAATTCAATTCATGACCGGGTGTGGACTTGGTCATGACTCGGCAAAGACTTGGTGAGCCAAGGTATATTAATAGAAATGCCTTATAGAAATATAAAATATTTGATCACTTGGCAGGTCAAGGTCACGGGCCATTTTGACCTGGCAGGGGTGGCCCGACTCACCAACCTGGATGTCTTGCATGACTCGCGACAACTCACATTACTATGCAATGAACAAATACGATTTGGCAGTCTTCAAGTATATTGACTCCTTTCGAATAAGCAATTTCAGGTCAGTCAAAGGTTAACAAACTAAAGAAAGTAAGCGTGGCACCATGTGTGATCAGTGACAAAGATCACGTGAAGATAAAGACAGGATGGGAGTGTGGCACATCAAGTGCAGAAGCAGAGTGGTGGGCCTTAAATTTATGCTGTTACAAAGTGAGATAAGACATGTTAATTTTTGTGGCCTTTATGGAAAGATCAACAATAAATATGCAAATATGCAAATGTAAGCCAAGAGTGGCTACATATTTAATGGCAATATAATAATAATAATATGAAATATATTATTTTATTATATGATAATTCAACTAAGTGGGAAAGCTTAATTGGCCCCATTTGAAATGTCATGTCTCTTGGGTGGTGAATAAGGAACACACCAAAACATAATGTGCAAGTAATTATTCACCACTGTTGCACTATACCTCTTCTCTGCCCTAAAATATGAAAACTTAACATGGTATTAGAGCATGGTTCCTTGGTGGGGAGCTTAACCGCTTGAAGGTAGATCCATTCAGATTCATGGGCAAAAACGAACATTTTTTGGTTTCATAAATCCCCTGATCGTCTTCCTAAAAATATTCCTCGAGAGTCAACTTTCTCTGATTTATTAAGCATTTGGGTCGACGTAGAATCGATTTGGGCTTTAAAGGCTGGTGGTATAATTTTTGTTTTAAAATCGTTTTGGTTTGTTGGGACTGATCTGAGAATGGCTTCTATGGAGGGTCTTAGTTATTTGTTGTCTGCTAATAGCAGATTAGCAATTTTTGTATGGGGTTAGTTGAGGATTCTTTTCCAATTTTTGAAAATTTGTCAATGCTCTCAAATGGTTGAGGATCGCAGGGGCTCCTTGGTCAGTTTGTGTGACTTTGCAAGGGAGGACTGAGATTGTCTCTTCTTGAAATCAAATGCCATTCCATCCAACAACACTTTCATCTTGTGGTTGGCAATTCCATAGTGGCATGGTTGAGGCCCAACATTGTAGGGTTCATGAGAAATTTGCATTACTCTAGGTGTGGCAGCGATGTTCAATCCGTGGACCTCTTCATTGGTGTCAGACAAAAAAGGCAAGGAATTTGTATTAGAGAATGAAATGGGAATGTAGAAGATGCGCTAAAGTTCATGTAGAGGTGTATGACCTCTAGTGGAATGGAAAGGTTCATCAAGAATGCTCTACGTTGGCACATCAAGGACTCTGAGAAGCGTATTCTGGCCCCAAAAAAAACATCAAGAAGAAGAATATGCTCAATCCGATGACCTTCCACTAAGCGGTTCTTGTATTAAATTTCAAGGGTTTTTGCAATATGTGTCCAAGTTATTCATGTGTATGATTATCATGTCTTGGCATCGTTGGGCCCATTCCCACCGACCTTCGAGTGCACACTGGGACTGAAGATTGCATGTGACTACAATCAATAGCTATGTTGAGTGTTGAATTCATCTCCTTGTCCATCTTCAACAGCAAAGTGTTATTAAATCCTATATTGTCAGAATAAAAATAAAATAAGTGGTTCATCTTATTGATGATAATCGTCAGAAGTGTTTTTTCTTCTTGTATTTCTGCATATTATGTTTGAAGAACTTATTGGATGGCATTCTATATTGCCTCACAGTTTGAGGTTGTCATTTGAACACATGCATCTTATGATCGTGGTTGCATCGTTATCCATATAAATGGTTGTTGAAGGTTGTGATTGTGCTCATGCAATATATATCTTCAAAGCTCACACATTTTATATTTGGCAGAGTTGAATTCTTGAGCATTCATATTACAAGGAAATAAGTTTTACAAAACTTGCAAATCCCTGGAAGAAAAAGAGTGAAACTTCACGGGAAAGATATAGTTGTGATTGGCCAACACTTGCAAAATCAGGACATAGCAATAGCAGTGGGAGGTACATTGATCAAAAGTGGTGACCTGAACAATGGTGAAGATTGGAAAGTTCATTGCAAGCCTTCAGCATTATGCACAAATGAATGAACAAAAGTTGTGTAGAGGTGCACAGAGGAAGCTGCCAAATGTCAAAGGGAATCATTTCCAAGTGCATTCTAAACAGAGCAGAATATTTTTTTGTTTAAGGTTGAATGTCAATAGGGATATTACATTATATTCCTTTCTGAGTATGAGTTAAAGAATTAAAACTGGTTGTATAAACTGTTAATTCTGAGAGAAATCTGAACTAAGTGACATAAACAGAAAATTCTCATGGTTTGATAATGAATCATAACCCCTTGTGAAGTTATCCTTTAACTTTGGCTACATAACAGGAGGGGAACTTACAATGTACACATTGAGAGGGAGTCCTACCAAAAGTAGTTAAACCTAAACTTCAAAGGGAGCATATATGAAACTTGTAAACTCTTCACTAAGGGAGTAGATCACATTAAGTGTCCTGGACCCCAATTACTTCAATTTGGTTCGACTTAAAACAGTCATGGATAAATTGAGAACTTCGACACCACCTTAGAGATGCTCGAACTTAAGAGGGAGTTTATACATGGGCCTACTTTCACCTAGTTTTGCATTTTAAACTCCTCTTTTGGGGATTCATATGTATAAGCATTTCTTTTATATATATTTTTTTGGGCTATGTATTTAGCCAAGACTATATTTAGCCTAGGCTACATTATTGGTTGCATTTGTTATGATCATTGGCTATGTTATAGCAAAGACTAACCTCTTTTATATAGTTGAGTCTATAATTGAGATATTTGGATATTTTGCATGATCAATTCTTTGATATGTGAATATAGCATAAACTATATTGTTTGTATGCATATGTGGCTAAATTCATCTATGTGGTAATATTTTTTTATGATTTGTGGATAGTGGCAATCCATGGTTTGAGTCTTCTCGACTCAAGGATTAAGTACTTGGTGGACTTATTGTCCGGATACTAGTACTCAAAGCACTTGGTGAATATCATGTATTTGATATTCAAATACCAGCGCACGTGACATCATGGATTTGGTTTTGGATTTAGTACTTAGTGGACTTAATGTCCAAATACCAGTACAGGTGACATCATGGATTTGATGTCAGATTTAGTACTTGGTGGACTTAATGTTCAAATACTAGTATGGATGACATCATGGATTTGATGTCGGATTTAGTACTTGGTGGACTCCATGTCTGGATACCAGTATGGGTGACACTATGGATTTGATGTCAATTGAGTACATGGTGACATTATGGACTTGATCTCAAGAAGCCATTACTCGGAGCATTTAGTGAGTATTATGGACTTGATATTCGGCCAATGCACTTGATATCATGGATTTGATATCGGTTGAGTCAGTTAGACTCATAAGACTAATACTTAAGAGCATATGATGATGACTTTGAGATATTTTAAGATCTGTATGAGTTTTACATCATGAGATGATGTATGGGATATACAATAGATTTGAGATCTACTGCAGTTATGTTTTTGGTACCTCTAACAATTTGTGAAGATAGAGAAGTTGAGGCCTTTTATTGATTTATTGGTTAATCTTCTTCTCAAGTCCAAGAGGGAGTGTTAATGTTTGTGGCCTTTACGGAAAAGATCAACAATAAATATGCAAATATGTAAATGTAAGCCAAGAGTGGCTACATATTTAATGGCAATATAATAATAATATGAAATATATTATTTTATTATACGATAATTCAATTAAGTGGGAAAGCTTTATTGGCCCCATTTGAAGTGTCATGTCCTTTGGAAGACTCACCTCTTCATCTCATATATATTATATGTGTTGAGTGGTGAATAAGGAACATGCCAAAACATAATGTGCAAATAATTATTCACCATTGTTCCAGTATACCTCTTCTTTGCCCTAAAATCTGAAAACAAGACACGCAATAAGTATTCAAGGTTCAATACATCCAATATAATATATTGATTGACAATATTTAAATTGTGATATTGCTATCAGGATTTAATTGTGTGATAGCACAGTTAAATCCTAATAGCAATATCACAATTTGACTTGCTGTGGAAATTATCTCCTACTTATCAAGATTTAAATTTATCAAAAGGGCTTAACAACTCTCCTACAAAACTCAATTAAGTTGAATAAATCTGATCATAAAATTTAACATGGTATTGGAGCTGGTCTAAGAGATGATTCTGATCAGATTTATTTAATGCACTCAAATATTCTTAATTCCTTATCTATCAAAATGGTGAGTGGTATGAAGGTAGACTTGATAGTGACCTAAAATACGCATTGTGGAAATAACAAATGAAGTTAACTCTGAAAGAGAATGACTTGAAGCAATTTATTGAAAAATCTGACCAACCACCAAAGGGAAGTGATGAATTGAACAAATGGAAGAAGAGTAGAACCATGAAATTGATTGTGGACGTTGTTAAGGATCATCTACTTCTTATTTTTTCTGAATTAGACACAGCACATGAAACATTTTAAGCACTCCTAGAAATGTTTGAGATAAACAATAGCACTAGAATTCTAACTCTGAAAGACAATCTCTCCAACAGTAAGATGAACAAAGAAGGATCTGTCGCTTCATATTTCATGAGGATAACAAAACTAAGGAACCAAGTTTCTACGATTGGTCACATCTATGATAAGAAAGAATTAGCCATGATTGCTCTGAAGGGACTGCCACCATCATGGAAAACTTTTAGGCAAGGAGTATGCACTCATTCCAAGCTTCCTAAACTTGCTCGACTAAGGGCTGACTGCATACAAGAGGAGGGCATGTTAATGTCTCAAGATACTTATATTGGATGTGATGTTCATGCTCTCACAACCCAAGTTGATGAAAGGAAGAAACCTAAATTCAAAGGGAAAAGGAAACATATGGATTACTCTAAAATACAGTGTTTTAGATGTGACAACTATGGTCACTTAGCATCTCAATGCCCTGATAAACTGAAACATCAAGCATCCTTTCCCAAAGTCAATATTCTGGATATAGTTTCAAAGAGATGTCTATTGTAAAGGAACTTCAAAATATCCATAATATGTGTGAAATATTGGATTAAGAGAGAGTTCTCCATTTTCTTATCATCTTCATCAGACTGCAAAATAAATGTGAAACGCTTTCAAAGAGAACTTGGCATGGTTGTAATTTTTGAGATAGTCTCAAAATACCAAATTATTGTAATATATTGTTTATAAAACTAACTTTAAAATCATATTTATTTGTTTGTATCTTCAATACATACTATGAGAATTATGTGCCTTGATCTTTTCTCCTAAGAATGTTATAGCAGGAAGAGGGAGTTTGATACTTTTTCAAAGGCCATCTTGAAGCTCTAATTAATGATATTCGAATGGAGATCAAAAGTCTTTGTGAGTGACTAAGATTTTAATGGGCCTACCCCCCTGTGTACATCATGAGGAGGTGGCAAATTCCAAATGATCATCACTTGTATTTACTTAAGTTATTGAAAGGTGGCGATCTTACAATAACTTAATCTTCTATTATGATGGATATCTTACAAAGTCTATGCAAATCATGATAGATTATACTTTGCATGGTGGATGTTTGTATGGTAAGCACTATGAGAATGCGTATGCACATTACCTAGGGTGTCTAATGCAAGAGCATCCTAGGTGTAAGAGAAATCTTGCATCAACCAAAAATATTTCATTTCAGTTGTTTGAATAAGGGTTGTCTTGGTGCAAAGTTGCGGTCTGTGGAGACTTGCTACTTAATAAGTCAGTCGTATGAACTCGGAATGTCCTAATTTTAGAGGTGGATGCTCATCTTGGATATATTAGCCTACCGATTGGGGCTCAATGCCATATCATGGATGTATTGCTGATTTTTGGTGTGTAATTTTGGTATAAATAACTTTAGGCTCCCTGTTGAAAGTCTAAATGTGCTCGAATGAGGCTTAAAAACTCAATGGATTGGCGCTTGTGCTGATTAAAGCTTGTAGATTAGAAGTTGAGGATTCCAAAAAGTGGTTATAATAGCCAATCGAAGCAATGGTTCGAGAGTTATAGCATTCTGAAGTTGGGTAGACCAAAACTTCCAAAATAAATGTCAAAAATGTCTTTGGATGACTTTACATGTATTGTTAGGGTTTGTCGACCCTAGGTATTAAGTTTGAGTGTCTGGAACCGAGCAGCATAAAATTACCTATTTAAGAAAAGCCCAAACATTGTCTAAGACAACTCAAGGTGATAGTTCACAGTGTTGTCTTGCAGATTGCTGTAATGAAGTGTAATGTCCCCTTTTTCTGGGACATTATAATTTTGTGTGTTGGTTCGCTTCGCCTAGGTTTCAGGGGCGGAAAAGTTCTTTACAAGGTTCAGCTCAAGGTTGGCCTAGGCATTTCCAGTTTCAGACCCATCGGAGCAGTTTTGGCAGGTTGTCCGAATACTTACTATTTTTAGTAAGTAAACAGAGCTCAGTATTTTCGGTACCTCAGTGTTGGTTTGGAAGCGTCTCACCGAGAGCTTTCCAACAAGTTATTCATGTGATTATCTAAGTTCATTTAGCTATTTTAATGCTTGATGATTATATAGTTTCCTGACTAAGTGACTATTAAAGTCATTTAATTTGTCACTTTATTTTAAAAAGGTACTATGTTTACTTAAGTGACTAGAGGTCAAAAAAGTTGATTTATTCCACATTGCTTGAATGAGCGTGCATCTCATTGGGAAAAGCAATAAAGGTACAACAAGCTCCACATAAGAGGGTATGAAGAATAGAACATTCAAAACAAATATTAATTTGGGAGCTGGAAATAGTTGCTAGTTATTTCTTCTAGGACGCAAACACTTAAAAGAATCTTTGAAGGTTGGACACAAACCTAGCCTTCTTACAGGTTTATTTATATTTCCAATCTGACTGTTTTTTCTATGTATAAGATTGGATTACTTAGATTGTTGCATGTTATTGTACTGCTGTTATATAATATAATAATGCATTTTGGGGAATTGTTGTGTTAATTCCTGGTTTATGTATATACTTCTGAATATTGGAGGAATAAACAATCTTTTTGAATTTTCTTGCATGCAAATCTGCTGATTAAAAATTGATTTAAATTTTGGAATTTATATTGGATAAATGTTTACTGTTCGGATTTAAATCTGCAAGTATATATTTCGATTTTTGGTAAAATATCCAAAAAAGGATATTACATTGGTATCAGAGCCTGAGATCCTACCATCCTATGGAAGTTTATTGAGAAGAAGAATCCTTTGAAGTTACAAGTCTATTATACACAAGAGATTTATGAAAACAAATATACCAAAGTTCTGGTTGCTTTGATGTGACTGCTTTGAGGCTTTGAGGATGAAAACCCTCAAATCTGAAACACTAAGGAGCTAGACTTTACCCCATGCTTCCTTTAATTTGCAGTTGAATGGTTGTGAGCAGAAATCGGCAAGGAGTGAACTTCCAGTTAAACAGTAAAGTAAGTTTCATTGTTTGTTTTTCTTTGGAGTTCGAAATACAGCTGATTATCATAAGCAATTTTTCATGCTACCGCGTCCTGTAGCAACCCGACTGGTGATTGGTTGGATGAACTGGGCACCATTAGCAAGGAGAGTTCTAACGCAAAGGACCTTATACCCACTTCCAGCAGGGACAGCATAGATTACAGCATCTGGTCTTAGCACAGGAGCTTCAGTTACCATATTCCGGCAGTGGAAAAATATACGCATTAAGAAGGCGGGTATCACGTCTTGCCAAGGTCACCTTCTTTCAGTATAAACCATTTTGCCTTCCTACAGCAGTTGCACATTTCAGGGGTCACATTGGGAAACAAAGCATGGAGTGAACATATATATGCTGCTGTCACCAGTATTCATATAGAGTTTCTGGGTGGAAGTACTGACGCCAATGTTTATGCGTAAACTCTTTGGGCAGTCTTAGAAGGAAAGGATTTGAATACGTGAGTCATAACGTTGAAGAATCTACCCACGTCAGTGAGCAGACTTTGACTGGGTTTCTGCAGTGTATTTGACGCCGAGCCGGGAGCAAGTCCAGGTCCTGGACTCCACATGATAGTCTCTTGAACGTGGGACATGTTTGGATAACATGAGGAGAAGAGGCGACTGTGACAAATATTCCGCAGGCATTGTCAAGCTATTCATGCGCGAGTTGGAGTAAACCTAAGGCAACGCAGTCGTGTACACTCCAGGTGAAGGCAGCAGCAATACGTTAGGTCCTCATGACAGCAGAGATTTCTTACGCAAAGCATTGTTAATGATGCAGTCTGTGATCATAACGTCAGAGGGAGACTTGCCGTGAATGAGAATGGAAGGTTGGGTTGAGAAGGAGGTCTAACTGGGACGCCAGTTTTGGAAGAACTTTGCTAGTGTGATCACGGGTCTGTGATTATCCTTCACCATCTCCATTTATTTGTGCATTTCCCAACTGGGACTACCAACCACTCCAGGTAATCAACTAATATCCAATCACCATTATTCAGGAAGTCATGGAGCTAGAAGTGTAATGCAGGAGCATGTTTATTGGATATTGACACTGTTAACGTTCTTCTAATTCAATCATTGACTGTGATAGATTATTGTATTTTTTCCTCTGAATAAATGTTAAGTATGATGGATTAATGCACAGTCATGAATGGTAATTCTGGATTGATTCAGTGAGTTTACCATTGAGTTCAGTTTATACCATAAATGTGAAATGGATGAAAACATCTAGTGTATTTGGGTTGTTTGGCAAATTTACCAGAACAGTTCCAGAATCTTGTGTTGAAAGTTACTCAGACTAGTACAGTGATATCAGGACATTTTCAGGCTGCTTATGAACTGTTTGTTTTAATGTCAAATACTAAACATTCGGTATTTCTGAGGAAAATTTAAGTGCAGACCACTACAGTGGTATCAAGTCCACAACACTTCTGCTGGTGGTTTATTCTAAAACAGCACAATCAAATCCAAACAATCAGAATGGCGCATATGATTTATCTTCAGGAAAAAGTGACTGTGGTCTCTATCGTGAGGAGTCAGATGATCTGGTGAGTGCTACATGCGGGCATACATTCTGCAAAGGCTGTATAGAAAATACATTTCAACTACTGGACAGTCTTCATGCCCATCTTGCTCAGAACCTCTGACAATTGATTTGACTGGGAGAAAGAGCACAAACAAGGTCAAGGACTACAAAAGCTCAAGCATTCTGAATCGTATAAATCTTGATGATTTTCAAACCAGCACCAAGATAGAAGAAGCTCTGAGGGAAGAGATCGTGCTCCTGTTACAGAAGGATGCTGCTGCAAAGGCAATAGTCTTTAGCCAGTTCACTTCATTTTTGGACATTTTTCTATTTGAAGTGCCTCGTGGTGCAGCTGGAGGAGTCATAGAAAATTCAGTAACCACTTATTTAAGGATTGGGTTTCCTGACAAGTGTTTGACAAAATTACCTTAAGCACAAAATCAGTGTATTCCATTATAAACAGCAGAGAATTATTTCAGAGGTTGAGAAGGCTTCTTCACTCAGCCAGAACAGGAAGTTTTTTACAGGCATTGAATGAGTTAGTTAATCATGTCTACTTCAAGTACCCAGAAATAGTGGGACAAGAATATGGAGAAGCTTAAACAAAGTTTGAAAAGGTTGGATAAAAGTCAGAAAAGGGTGAATGATTTGATTTCAGACTCTGCAAAACTAGACAAAGTGGCATGATGTATGATTTCCATGATTAAGAGGACTACATCACAGAACAAAGAGAAAAAGGAATAAGAGGTCTCTATAATATCTAGAAGCATCTATGATGAATTTCCAGCAGTTAGTGACCATCATACAGCTGACCTTATGGAGAGCAAAAATCAGACCTTAGAAAACGAATCAGAAAATTCATTTGATGACAATGAATCCCAAGATCATGATGTGGATGGACACACAGTCACCTTGGAAGTGGAAGAGTGTGAAGATATTGTTATATCAGCAACTTCTACCTCGTCAGTTGAGCCATCCTATGAGGTGCATAGCAACAAAACCCTAGATATTGAGGAGTTCCTAGATGATAGCATACACAATGCTGCTTATCATATGGTGAGTGACATTGATTTAGCCTCATATCACAACGCAGATGACAAATTGGAAGATTTGTGTGGAATTGTTTCGTCACAAGGGGATCATCATTTAGCAAGCCAATTGAAGGTTAATGACAAGATGGTTGCCACAACCGTTAAGCATTTTGATGTTGCTCGTCAAATGTTGGCCACCTATGGTTGGAGTACTCCTTTGACAGATGAGCATGGTGATAGTGTTTTTTCCTTTGCAGAGATACATGCACTCCGAGAAGCGATTGGAATGATGAAACAAAATTACCTACAACTACTTGCAGATAGAGATTTTCTTCTCGAATGGGATTGCATTTGTTATGTTGCATTGCAGGGAAACGAGGAGAAGATTGATAAGCTCACTCATGCGCTTGATGTGACATTAGACTCGTTGCAAAGTGCCCAGTTGGCCCTTCAAGAGTCACACTTACAAATTGAGAAGCTTACAGAGGAGTTGAGTTTGGCATAGTCTCCACCAACTACACATATAGTACAGTTACATACAGAGGCAGTTGATAAGGATCTTATATCCACGGGTTGTAGTAGGGATGTGGTTACATCTATCACAGATATAGGTACAAAAGTTTCAGCTGGGATGAGTACTTTGGTTGAGAACAGTAGAGAACCACTAGTTGTATCGAGTTCTCCTAAGGTTACTGCCGTGATAGTTGATATAGGACAATTTACTGGTAGCTCTTGTGTCACAATGGTGGATTCTCCTAAGAGTTGTGTGGTAGTACATGACGCTACTCCGTCATCCAGACAGGGCATTCACAGAGTGTCATCCGGTTGGGAGTATAGCTCTCATGTTGATTTGTTTCCATCTCCTGGAAGCAAATCTGTCACTTCATTCCATGCAGCTGATTTTGGATACCGGCTTGTTGACTTTCAGAGTCAGAGGGATCAGTTGCTTGATTCAAGTGTTTTTAGTGATGAGCCATTAATAGAGGTTGGAGCATTTTACCACGAATACATAGTGAGAAGTGCTCATCATTTTTCTTTTAACCCACGCACAGAGAACTTGATGAGGCATCGATGTGGTTTAGTTCCAAAAATATACCATCCTTTGTAGGATGGGTATTCACCATCTTCGGAAGATGGGATTAGCGGCTGCAAGCATCCAACTTAGTTGTTTGTGGTGGATTATTTGCAGGGAAAGCTGTCAGTTATACATCATGTTGATATATATTCAACATGGTTTGCTACTTCTATGTCACAAAGTTTTCTTATGGGTACATGGTTACAAGATGACTATGGTGTCAATTGGCATGATGGTTTGGTTAGTTATCACATCCATGGGAGTTTAGCGGGAGTTGTAGAAAGATGTGTTATAGACGCTTCCAGGTATTTTTACCTCTATATGGCAAATGGATGTGGGGTTCGATTGTTTTGGTATCCAGGTGGCGACAAGTTTGACACGATGTATTGGTTGATCGAGGATCCAAGTGTTAATAGTATCTTACATCTAGTGGATTATGCTATGACTATGATCTGTGTGTTTCAGCCTTCCGACACATGAGAGATCCAGAGATCAAGATTACTTCATTTTCACCTGGGTGATATAGTGATTGAGTCAGATTGGTCGGATCTATCATTATAATCGATATAGATATTGCAGGGGTGGTACAATGGTACAATGGTGCAGATATTACAGGAGTTGGTTAGAGGTATCTCAGACAGTGCGCGAGTTCTCACTTGGGATCTGGGGGAGCATCCTTATGTATTGCCTTTCATCGAGGAGCTAGGAGGAGAGTTTGGATGTTATCATCTTGTGGTGGATATTGGCATATTGCCGAGCTCCCATTTTCACTTGATAGTAGAGACTCGCAAGGTCACTCATGGAGTGAGACATTCATTCTGATTGAGGGTATTGGCACACAGGGCAGCAACACATGGCAGTTGGTGTCCATTTATGGTGAGACTTGGAATCCTGGCATTCAGTTATTTGGCACATTGATTCCTCTTGTACTGTTTTGCCATTCGGGATTTGAGATGATGCATGCCGAGTTACATAGACTAAGGAGTAGAATCGCCTTCTCAAGGCGAGTATGGGATCCCAGCATTTGATTTCTACAGGTATGAGCGGATTGCTTGAGGGCAAGCAATCTTTGAGAAGGGAGGCTTTGTAATGTCCCCTTTTTCTAGGACATTATAATTCTATGTGCTGGCTCACTTCACCTAGGTTTCAGGGGCGGAAAGGTTCTTTACAAGGTTCAGCTCGAGGTTTGGCCTAGGCATTTCCAATTTTAGACCCATCGAAGCAATTTTGGTAGGTTGCGCGAATACTTACTAAATAGTAAGTAAACAGAGCTCAATATTTTTGGTACCTTAGTGTTGGTTTGGAAGCGTCTCATCGAGAGCTTTCCAACAAGCTATTGCATGTGATTCTCTGAGTTCATTTGGTCAGCTATTTTAATGCCTGATGATTATATGGTTTCCTAACTAAGTGACTATTAAAGTCATTTAATTTGTCACTTTATTTTAAAAAGGTACTATATTTACTTAAGTGACTAAAGGACAAAAAAGTTGTTTTATCCCACATTGCTTGAATGAGCGTGCATCTCATTGGAAAAAGTAATAAAGGTACAACAAGCTCCACATGAGAGGATATGAAGACTCGAACATTCAAAACAAATATTAATCTGGGAGCTGGAAACAGTTGCTGGTTATTTCTTCTAAGACGCAAACCTTTGAAGAATCTTTGAAGGTTGGACGCAAACCTAGCCTTACTACAAGTTTATTTATATTTCCAATCTGATTGTTATTTCTGTGTATAAGAATGGATTACTTGGATTGTTGCATGTTATTGTATTCTTGTTATACAATACAATAACACATTTTGGGGAATTGTTGTGTTAATTCCTAGTTTATGTATGTACTTCTGAATATTGGAGGAATAAACAATCCTTTTGAGTTTTATTGCATGCAAATCTGTTGATTAAAAATCGATTTAAATTTTGGAATTTATATTGGATATTGGTTTACTATTCGGATTTAAATCTGCAAGTATATATTTCGGTTTTTTGTAAAATATCCAGAAAGGGATATTACATGAAAGCACCCATGTAGGTTAGCATATTGTAATTCTGAACTTTGTAATTTTGCATTTACGGCGATAATAAGAAGCCCATATTTTGTTATTGTAAATCGTTGTTATTTCTTTGTTTCTATTGTGTGTTTATGGTATTAAAGGGAGCACCCTTCATCAAGTGGTTGTTGTCAGTAAAATTTATGGTGTAGCCGACGAGTAGAATAGTATCCGAACGGGCGCGTGACGCTTGAGTGACCCCTTCGAGAAGGTATATGTACACCGTCCGAAATGGACTTTGGATGATGGTTGTAATCATTGTATTCAGATTGTAAGTATTGAGTGCATATTGCATATATGAATAAAGTATCTGTCCTATGTTGTATCATGCTATACTACATGTGTTAATTATCCTTTTACCCTATATGGTAAACATTTGGCATTGTTGCCAGTCGAACCTGGAACAAAGTGTGATGGAGATTAATGCCTAATTTGCTTAACAAGAATAGAAATAAGATAAATGATAAGGATAAAATACGCACAACAAGAAGTTTTAATTTTAGCACAATAGGCGAAGCGCAGACAAAAGCTTTAGCAGATTGCCGACAGACTCCGAGGGAGTGAAGGGGCATAGATGGAGGGAGTGCACTCACCTAGTAGGCCAAGGAGTATCGAGGAATTGCTGGAAGAGATTCGACAGTGATTGAATTTGGTGGAAGAAAAAAGGGAGGAGTTCATACCTGTATACGCCAAAGGTAGAGCAGCTGAACGAAAGGGAAGCAACTCGCACGGCTTGAAGTGCTAAGGGAGCACGAGCGTGGAGTGAACACTTCGTTCTCGATACACCCGACGAAAGGATACAGGAAGAGAATCGAATAACTTTTCTTGAGGAAGATCTTTTCTCACCAAGTAACGCAGTTGTCAGAAGTAGGACGGTTGTCCGAAGCAGTGCGGTTGTGCAGAACAGCACAAGTGCTCAGAACAACACGGGTGCTTAGAACAGTGCAGGTACTCAAAGCAACGCGGGTACTTTGAACAACGCCGGTACTCTAAACAATGCAAGTACACAGCAAGTACCTCAGAATCAGAAGAAAGTAACAATGGTAGGACCAAAGGAGAAATTGCCAAAGTTTAATGGAGACGAGACGATAGATCCAATCAAACACAGCAAAACATGTGTAACAATATGGATGGCAAGCGATGTAACAGATGAAGATGATTGGGTCCGACAGTTTCCAACGACCCTACGAGGTGTGGCAATTGATTGGTGTTTAGATGTCGAACTTCAAAAACTGACTACATGGGCAGAGGTCAGAAAGGAGTTCATAGCAAAGTTCCAATTGCTACGAGATGATAATGAAATTGTAGCAGAAATATACAACACCAAGCAAAGAAAAAATGAAACAATCCGTGCCTATGCAAGACAGTTGGAGGAGTTAGTTGGGAAGATGGAGAGTTAACCAGCTGACGAATTGAAGAAAAGATGGTTTGTTGAGGGGCTACGGCCGACTCTGAAAAAGAAGAAGAAAATTGTACCACCGGCATCATATGCCGATGCTTATAATCATGCGATAGATCTGGAAAGCAAACAGAAGACAAGTAAGAAGAAAAAACATAAATCATCGAATTCAGACGATTCGTCATCTAAAAGCAACAGCAGTGACGAAGAATCGAACAAGAAAGTTCGAGCATTACAAAAAGATATGCTCAGAATGATGAAAGAATTTAAGAATTTGAAAAAGAATCCAGACACAGTGAATGGAGAACTGTGGTGCACAGACTGTAAAGAGTATGGCCATACAAAGGGCTCATGTCCAAAGAAACAATTCTGTGATATCTGCCAAGTTGCCGAACATCCCCTAAAGGAGTGCCCATTTAACATAAAATCAAAAGGACACTAGCAAGTGTTACTAATGCGGGAAGTGTCCACCGGAAATAACACAAACAACGATGAAACATCAAGAGGGTATCGCAACAATAATAGATGCGGAAAGGGTGGCAATAACAACAATAACAATGGAAGCTGGAGTCGAATACAATATGATGCAATTGGACGGCTGATGATACAATGTTGTGCATGTAGTCTCTGGGGCCACTTCGCTAGAGACTATACTATGAAGGAGACGCCACAGCTACTATGCAGATGGTGTGGTCCAGGGGACCACGAAAATTCAAAATGCCCAAAGCAAGGGGTAAATCTATTAAGCATTGAAACATGTAATGAAAAGGTACTGGCAGTCACACAAGAGCAAGCAAGGAAAGCAAAATACCTTGATGCAAAAGAAGAGGAGAGGTTACAAAAAGCACGAACAGAGCTGGAAAGGCAGATAAAAACAAGGAAATCACAAGTAAAAAATACTGCCAAAACTTCGAAAAGGAACTTAGCGGAACAAAACATGATAAGGTAGATAATGCAAACAGAAGTTTCGATTAAATTAAATGACGACCTCATGATGCCATAGTTGCAAACGGCTATTATGAATATGACACCGCTCCCGAGAGTGACGGAGGAAACAGGAAAGGACAGTAGTGGAATGACAGCAGCAGACCCAATGCTACTGGCACTTACGACAAGAAGGCATCCGGCAGTAGTGGAAATGGGCATTCTAGGCACTGTACTGATAGACACAATTGTGGACGGAGGGTTAGGCGTGAACGTGTTACCGGAAGACATATGGTAGTTAGGACAACCTACACTGTAGCCGCCTACATTCTAGTTACTCATGGCAAATCAGCATGGGATAGAACCATTGGGAACTTTAATGGCACAATTGGTAGCGATTGGGACGCAACCATTTTTACTAGATTTTGTGGTCATCCCACTGAAGAGAAGAAGGTACGATGCTATCCTTGGATAGGGGTGGTTGGTGCAAGCAAAGGTAAAACATGATTGGAAACGAAACACCCTATACATGGAACACAGAGGCAAAAGATTCATAATTGATTTGCATACACAAATGGTAGAGGAAGAGGCAATGTTGTCAGACTCAAAAGGTGAAGGCGAGAGTGATGACGAAAGAAAAAAGAGGATGGAACCAGATGAAGAAGGTGTGTTGAGATTAGGAGGGTTGACTGATGACCTAGATTTGGTAAATGGACTGCTACACTAGCAAGATGGAAGATTACGAGCTCTTCCCGAGCTGCAACATGTTGGGTGTCGAGGAAGGAAAAGAAGGCAATGAGTTTCCAAGAGAGTATAGTGAACTAAAGGAGGGAGAAGCGCAGGTGGATGAAACACTAGCTCATACGTTCAGTGAAGATAAATTGATGAGTATGAAGAGCCTACGATGAAAGCAATGAACTTGGGTGATGAGGAAAATCCGAAAAACATTCTTGTAGGAGATGATTAGAACCCAATTTTGAAGGCGGCAGCGTTCAAAATATTTATGGAGTACAAGGATGTCTTCGCGTGGACGTATAAAGACTTAAAAGGAGTGCCACCAGAGCTATGTGTCCACCAAATACAATTGATAGAAGGTGCAGTACCCGTACGAAAGCAGTCGTACCGAATGAATAAAAACTATGCAGCACAGGTCATGGAAGAAATCGATAGGATGTTGGAGGCAGGAATCATTTTTAGAGTACAGACGAGTGAGTGGGTATCAGCGATAGTGATATCTTTGAAAAAGGATACAACGCAGATAAGAATATGCATAGACTTCCGATGTCTAAACGCGGAAACAATTAAAGACTCATTCCTAATACCATTTATGGATAGCATCTTGGAGGAAGTAGCGAGGAATTAGATTTATTCATTCATGGATGGATTCTCGAGGTACAATCAAATATCCATCGCTGAGGAAGACAAATTAAAAATGATATTCATTGTGGAAGATGGAGTATATGTATATAACAAGATGTCATTCGGACTATGCAATGGCCCGACGACATTTCAAAGGATTATCCTACACATATTTGATAAAATGTCTATCGGAAGTTTTAAAGTGTTCCTAGATGACTAGTCAATTTTTAGCATAGACGATAAACACATAACGGCACATGGAGAGGTGCAGAAGAGCAAGATTGGCGTTGAACCCAAAGAAGTGTAGGTTCATGGTGCCACAGGGAAAGTTGCTCGAATACATAGTTTGTAAAGCAGGGTTGAAGACGGATCTAGACAAGATTCATGTAATCTTGGAGATGCCACCCTCAATGGATGTATCGGAAGTAAAGTCATTTTTTGGGCACATCGATTATTACCACTGATTTGTTAAAAACTTTGCGAAAAGTTCTCACCCGCTAGACAAACTCACCAACAAGGGTGAACCTTACAAATGGGAAGCCGAACAAAATGAAACTTTTGAGCGATTGAAAACAAGATTGGCCACGGCACCGATTCTAGCCTATCCGAATTGGGACAAAAAATTTCATGTCCATGTAGATGCATCGAATTATGCTATTGGAGCAACACTGGCACAGACAGGGAACCATCAATTGGACCATCCAGAGTATTTTGCAAGTAGATTGTTATCTAAGGCAGAGAAAAACTATAGTACGACGGGGTGAGAGGCATTAGGGATGGTGTATGCAGTGCAAAAGTTCAAACATTATTTGTTGGCGATGCCATTCGTATTCTACGTAGATAATCGGGCACTGCTATACTTGGTGAATAAGCTGATTATTTAAGGAAGAATAAGTCGATGGTTGCTATTACTACAGGAGTTCACATTTAAGATAGTGGTGCGGCCAGGGAAAAGTCATGTAAGTGCAGATCATTTGTTGAGAATAAAATCGGGGGAGCCACCAGAGGGAGTTAATGATGATTTTCCATATGCGTAGCTATTTCATGTTACAGTACTACCATCCTGGTACACATGTATCAGAGAATATCTATCGACAGGACAATTTCCGAGCGAGATGCCACCAAATGAGAGAAGAAAATTGGTGCTAAGGAGTCAGACGTTTCAATTAATCAACAGGCTATTATACAAAATGGGACCTAATCAGATTCTAAGGCGGTGCATCCTAGAGGAGGAAATTCCAAAGGTACTAAAGGAAGTGCATGGAAGATACTTCTGACAGGATTATGGTGGCTGATTGTACACAACAATGCCAGAGAGTGGGTTGTTGCATGCGACACATCTTAGCGAGTCGGAAAACCATTAAAGAGGGACTTCATGCCTCTGAATTCCTCAGACACATAAGATCTCTTTGAGAGATGGGGATTGGACTTTGTCAGACCTCTAAAGGTAAGCAAAACTAGAAGGTGCCGATACATTGTGGTGGCAACAGAGTACCTGACTAAGTGGGTGGAGGCACGTGCACTATCGGATAACTTGGCAGTAAGCACAGCGAGATTTATTTATGAGCAAATCATTACCAGGTATTCCATTGCAGTTGACAAGTGACCAGGGAGGACACTTTGTTAATCATGTCATCCGATTGCTCACTACTGAGTTTAAAATCTATCATTCATTGTCGAGCATGTACTATCTGAGAGCCAACGGACAAGTCGAAGCAACAAACAAGATCCTGGTCAGAGTGATTTATAAATCATGTGCAGTTGAAGGAGAAGATTGGGAAGAGAAGTTACCATCAGCCTTATAGGCATACCGTACTTTATATAAAGTAACTACTAGACATACTCTGTTCCAGTTGATGTACGGACAGGAGGCAGTGGTACCGACAGTATTCATGGTACCGAGTTTAAGGATAGCAATCGAGAACAAGTTGGGCAACATGGAAAGCTTAAAGGAGAGATTGTACAACTTGAACAAACTCGATGAGAGACGACTACAGGCACAGTGGGCCACTGAAGTTACACAAAACAGGCAGAAGGCATGGCATGATAAGCACTTAAAATTAAACAAGTTTCAATTGGGCCAGTTAGTGTTGAAGTATAATGGACGAAATGAAATCAAACTTGGCAAGTTCAAAGTTAGATGGGTCGGACCGTACAAGATACGAGAAGTTGACGATAATGAGGCAATCAAGTTATGGACGTTGGACAGGAAAGAAGTACCAGACACGATGAACGGGTCAAAGCTAAAAATATATCATAAAAGAAATGTTGCCCCGCCAACAAACAACTGAGAAAAAATGATTGTAAATACTGTATATATGTAAGATAAGTAAAGGTAGATAAAAGACAGTCGAACATAATTTTTGAGTGCCAGTGCGAAGTAATAAAGTAATAACAGATCGGAGTGTTAAAGGAGTACAAAACCAATAAATTTGGAACATAATTGTTAAATTAAACGGACTAGTCACCACCGTACAATGGTCAATAACAGAAATAGTGGAAAGATTGCACCGTACGGCATTGGGGAGCAAGTTAAGAACTTTGTACAACGTACAACTGGACAAATAACATTGTAATGTATGGCCCGTATGGAATCCCTACACAAATATTACAATCACCATACGGCTCATAAAAGAGACATCACTAAAGTACGTGGACCGTACAGCATACAGAGGTAGGAAGCAAAGGCAAAAAGGGCGAAGACCATACAATGTACAGCGACAAAGAAAGGCAAAGACCGTACAGTGTACAACGAAAAGGGGAGAGAGCAAAGAGACCATACGGTGGATGGTAGACAGTGACAGCGAAAGAAATAAAGCGCAAGAACTATATGGTGTGCGGTGTCAATATCAAAGCAAGAAGACCGTACGACAAATTGCTCCATACGACCGGCCTGGGCAATAGGGAAGCACATAAAATATCAATATGATCTCACTTTCGTATGAAATGGGAAAAGAAGAATAGGGAGCATACATCAGCAACTACAGAAGTACCCCAAAACAGGGAGCCACATCTTTAATTACCATACAACTAAGACAACCACAATAGGAGAATATAGTACGGACCTTGTACTAGTACATAAGGAGAGAGCAATATGGATTATAGCTTGCAAAAGAGAAAGATGATATGTTGAAAGAGAGCAGCCGTACCAAATAACCTTTCACAGACTGTACGGGAACATTCTAAGGGAGGAGCCATACTTTCCAGGGTGAGCAAGGCAGAAGCCGTTCACAGAGCTTTGAAGGAGGGTCGTACGGACGCTAAGGCAGGAGAGGAATTTTGTAACAAGTTTGTACAGCGAAGCAAATGACCTAACGGTTTGTGATCTATCCAGCAAAACAACAAAGAAGTGATAGTTATGCAATTAGCTAGCAAAAGGGCTTGGAAAAAGAAACTGGACGAAAACTCGACCATGAACAAGAATGTGAAGACATTGCCATCCAGAGTCCATGTAGCAAGAGGGACCAGTGCAGGTCCACGTAAGAAGAAAGTAAAGCAACCAAAATAGCCAGTTGCGATAGATATTCCTACAATGCAGAGTGTTACATTCGGAGGGTTAAATGGTGCAGAATGTCGGAAGTGGTGGCAGGAGACTCCAGACAACCACTAAGTGAAGGCTAGTATCTGGAAAGCACAGGTAGAATGGGTGGTACAAATGCCAGTATTTTGTATTAGGGACTACGAAGGGTTTCTTCGAATCATGATAAAAACATATGACAGGTTCTCTCGAACCAGTATGTTTGAATATCTTGGTTGCAACTTAGTAGTGTCATTCAAACCGACCGACTTCACACGGGTATTTGGGATACTAGGCCATGCTCAAAGCGGATGGAAAATAGAAAGTAAGCCTAAAAAAATGAGCTGGGAAGTGAAGCTGCAATTGATACAACTCGTTTGTGGGGACCTGTCGTACACAAAATAGGAGGTCCTTTCAAACACATCAAAGGGCAGAGGGTTGAAGAAATCCAATATACAAGATCACTGGCGTTGTTTGATGGACATCATGAAGAGTCACCTCACAGGTTCGAGCCGCACCTCAAATATTTCATTTCCACATGTAGCGATAATGAAAGGGATTTTGCACGGCAGGGTATATGACTAGATAGCACTGTAGGCCGAACGGATGTCGAAATTCATGACATTGCAGCACAAAACGGTAGAAACATTATGCCGCATTATGCCATCGGCCTGTTCCTCGAGGCAACAACGCAGATGATCCCCAATGATGCGCTAGAGGCCAAAACAAGATCACTCGTGCCTGGCGAACCACCGATTATGCAGTGGAGGCATTTGGATACACTTGGCACCAAAACCATCGGGCAAAAACGATCGAGGCCAAACGGTAGAAACACAGATAGTGGTAGAGAGGAGACTTCTTCAGAGGAGTGGGACCAATTAGGAAGAGGAAGAGGATGAGGAAGTAGAGGTGATTATGGCTACGCCATTGAGATTCCCACAGCCTGCACTTTCAGCTACGAGACATTTGGCTCCTATTGGCATACATGGCATTTTGGGTTTTGGTCAGTTCAGGCAACCGGTGGTGATGACCCTAGTTTCGGCTGCAACACAGCTTGCTATAAAGACACGAGCTCTTCCAAAGGTAGTAGCAGAGGCACATCCATCACCAACGGAGATAGCTACTCTGGAGGTAACGATGGAGCCAGCTCGTAAGACTTTACCAGTAAAGGCTAGAGACGAGACACTGGTACCTGATACTGAGATAAGGGTAATGGAGGTATCAGCAGGCGAGTAGTTGGGGGCATCAGGTGTTCGATTGGATGTAGTGGGTTCTGATGTAGTGGTTATAGTAGATAGGGCACTGCTAGCATCAACTGAGAGAGATAGATAGAGCCGAACCCAGAAGTTGAGTGCTTACCTGATTACGCAGTTCCATCAACCCCGACACCTCGAGTGACGTACCTACCAACACCCACGCAGGAAGTAGTCTTGGAGGAGAGCCCATTGCAGATACAGGAGGTTGGACAGACACAAGCAGAGGGATTACCGCATAGCGTTGTTGTGCGTATGGCGCAAGCAGTAGAGAGGGCTGTGGATGTGCAACAGGAACATCCAGTAGCACGGGAAGTAGGGATGAGAGAGGCATTCCTTGCTGATGTAGCAGGTCTAGCGACATGGGCTCGCTGGGTATTAGCTTTTGCAGAGACTCAAGCATTGGACTTAGTAATGAAGGAGCTAGAGGGAGTGATATCCTTTATGAAATTAGGATGCCCGACTGCCTTTACAATCTATTTTGAAGAGCGGGAATGGCCGAATTTGGAGACTGCAGAGATGCGGCTAGATTGGGCCACAACAAGAGATCTTGGTATGGAGAGCCGAGTAGAGGCTTTGACTCACGAGATAGTGAAGTTATACGAGGAGGCATATTACACTCTTCAGAGTAGCCAGGCAAATCAAGTAGTAGCTGAGAGGGCTCGGGAGGAGTCAGTTGCCAAGTTAGCCACGGAGAGGGCAACCTGGGAATCTGAAAGGGCAGCCCTGTTAGACAGACAGAGCCAGATACAGAAGTTGGAAACGGAAAAGGAACAAGTAGCAACAGAGACGAAGAAAGAGTTGGGAGAGATTGTAGGGATGATGCAATCAGCTTTAGAGCTTCAGATGGAGGCAGAAGTAGAACTGAAGGTTAAGAAAGAGCAAGTCTACAAGCTACGGACGGAGTTGAACGAGTTGAAGGCACGCACGGCCACTACACTAGGGATGCACCCCTCTGCTTAGTATTTATGCATCGATGTACTAGTGGGTTATTTTTTTTGAGTTTTGTTGTATTGTCATCTGGAGACGACTTTTCTTTTTGGGGGGATGATGTTGTTGATAAAATCTATAGTGTAGCCGACAGGTAGAATAGTATTCAAACGGGCGCATGACGCTTGAGTCACCCCTTCGAGAAGGTATATGTACACTGTCCGAAATGGACTTTGGATGATGATTGTAATCATTGTATTCAGATTGTAAGCATTGAGTGCATATTGCATATATGAATAAAGTATTTGTCCTGTGTTGTATTGTGCTATACTACATGTGTCAATTATCCTTTTACCCTGTACGGTAAACAGTAGTATCAGAGTTGGAGTTTCTGAGTATGTGGACAAATTGCCAACTATGAGTCAATTTGCACCGAGACTGTGGTTGGTCTGAGCACGTAGACAATTTGTCAATTGTTAGGCAGTTTGCACTACAGTTTCAACGGAGATGCGAAGATGCCTCCATGAAAAGAGCATGGTGGGAGAGTTGTAGGTGTTACACCTAGGGGTTTTAGAGCCCTCCAGAGGCAAATGCAAGCATTCAAGAACAAATGCACAAAGGAATGAATCTTGCAGTAGGCAGTGACGAAAATGAGGATGAAAAGGAAGAAGGAAACACTAATCAAGCAACAAAAGATGAAGTTTTAAACCTAGAGGAGGAAAAGATTTTCAAGGCCATTTCTAAGACTAGTAAAAGACCTAAGGTTGATGTTCCCACATTTTTGGGAAATCTTAACCCAAAGGAATTGATCAATTAGACCAATGAATTGGAAGAGAATACTTTGAATATGAAGATATTGAAGATCCGGATAGGGTTGAGTTTGCAAAGGCCAAACAGAAGGGTCATGCAAAGATTTGGTGACAGGAGATCCAATTGGAGTGAAAAGAGAGAGACAAAATCACCAGATGGGATTGAATGATAACTAAAATGAAGCAATAACTCATTCTCATGGATTACAAGTTTGATTTGCTGAAGAAGATGCAAGGGTTGAAGCAAGCAAGGAGATCTGTTCAAGAGCATACTGAGGAGTTCTATCGAGTTCTCATAAGAACTGAACATGCGAAAGCTGATAAGGAGAAAGTTGCCTGTTATCTTAATGAGTTAAGGTCAAGCATTTAGGAGGAGTTGAGCCTAGTTTGAATGACTAGTATTGAGGAGGCATACTAGTTTTCCCTAAGAGTAGAGGAGAAGTTGAGCAAAAAGTTTGATAAAAAAAATAATGGTAGAGGTTGTGATGGAAGATCTAGCGGATGATCTTATGGAGGCTGAAATGATAATCAGAAGAACAAGGATGAGGCTGGAAGTAGCAAACAAAACTAGAGGGGGAAACAATTCCAAATGTTTCCAAGATTAGAACAATAGAGATCAGAGAGGAAGAGGCCAAGGATCTGGAAGAGAAGGTTTCCATGGAAAATGTTTTCATAGCGGAGAAGGGCATAGAGCATTTGAATGTTCTCAGCACCAAGGAAGGACAAACCAAAGAACAGAAGGCTAGACCGGAGTTGTGCATGTTGACAAAGATGCCAAAACATCTCATTCTGAAGATGTTGAAAATGGAGAAGTCCTATTTAATCAAAGAGTCTTGCTAAGTAGTGATAATGAACCTGATCAAAGGAAGAGTTTGTTTCACACCAAATGCAAATGTGAAGATAAGTGATGTAATGATCATTGATGGTGTAAGCACTCATAATCTGGTGTCAAAAAAGATAGTCACAAAGTTGAAGCTAAAGAGGCAAAAACACTTGCATCCATTCCGTATTGCTTGAATGCAAGATGACCACAAGATCATGGTTAGTGAGCAATGCTCAGTAAAGTTCAAGATTAGAAGTTACCATGATAAGATGTTGTGTGATATCATACCTATGGACATATGTCATTAGTTGTTGGGTAGCTAGTGGCAATTTGGCAGGAATGGTGTACATGACAAGTGAGCAAATACCTACACTTTGACAAGGGATGGAGTGAAATTTAAGTTGAAGTCATTGAAAGACAAAAAAAAAGGTATGTAGTACTGCCGGAATATGTTCTGTTGATGGAAAGGAGTTTCTCCAAGGTACGAAGCATGAGCATATGCATTTTGTTGTAATCCCAAAATATGGTAAAGAAGTAGAAGAGGTACTAGCAGAAGTTGCAAATTTTTTGGAAGAGTTTCCTGATATTGTGTCAAATAATGTATTTGATGGATTACTCCTAGTGAGGAAGATCAGTCACCAAATGGATTTGATTCTAGGAGTTAGTTTGCCAAACAAGGGCAGCACACAGAATGAAACTAGCAGAAAGTGAAGAGTTGAATAGACAAGTGCATGAGTTGTTGCAGAAAGGGTTGATTCGAGAGAATTTGAGTCCATGTGTTGTACCAGCAATATTAGCACCAAAGAAGAATAAAGAATGGAGGATGTGCACAGATTCACGAGCTATCAACAAGATCACAATCAAGTACAGATTTCGAATGCCAAGGATGGATGATATTATGGATTGTTTGAGTGGAGCTGTGTATTTCACAAACATAGATCTGAAGAGTGGGTACCATTTGATTCGTATCGCAGAAGGATACGAATGGAAGACTGCCTTTAAGACAAGGGAAGGATTGTACAAGTGGTTAGTCATGTCTTTTGGGCTAAACCAATGTGCCGAGCACTTTCATGTGGCTCATGCATGAAGTACCTAAGGAGTTTTTTAGGTAAGCTTGTCATTATTTACCTAGATGATATTTTGATCTTTAGTAAGACATTGGAGAAGCATTTGATAAATATTTGAAAGGTTTGGTGAAGGACTTGGTGTACCTGGGATTTGTAGTCTCAACAAAAGGTCTAAAAATGGACTCGGAGGAAGTTAAAGCTAACCTTGAGTGGCTACTCCAAAGAGTGCTATAGAGGTAAGATCTTTTCACGCACTCACTAGTTTTTATAAAAACTTCATAAGAGGTTTTACTAATATTTGTAGACCCTTAACTGAAACAATGAGGGGGATAGGAAAGAATAAGTGGACTGTAGGAGTAGATAACAGTTCTAATCTGTTAAAACAAAAAGTTACAGAGCGGCCTATTTTAGCACTTTCTGATTTTAACAAGGTGTTTCAAGTAGATTGTGATGCTAGTGGTGTTGCAATAAGAGTTGTTTTGAGCCAAGAAGGTAGACCTGTTGCTTATTTCAGTGAGAAATTGAATTATGCAAAAAGAAAATATTATGTTTATGATCACGAATTTTATGCTATAGTTCAGACATTGAAGAATTGGAGACAATATCTTCTTCCTAAGGAGTTTATTTTGTATACTGATCATCAAGCTTTGCAATATTTGAATAGTTAAGGAAAATTAAATCGAAGGCATTTGAAGTGGGTTGAGTTTTTGCAGAACTATACATATGTTTTGAAACACAAGTGTGGGAAGTCTAGTAGAGTTGCAAATGCTCTTAGTAGACGACAACTTTTGCTAACAGAAATGCACATTGAGGTGGTTGGGTTCAAGGAGCTTAGTAATTTGTATCCAAAGGATCTTGATTTTGGTGAAGCATGGAAGGCTTGTATAGAACTTGTTATTCTTAACATGACGAAGTGGTTGGATTTCATAATCCAAGATGGTATTGTTGTGAAGTTTTCACACCATCGCCCCAAGATTTTTGGGGACCCCCTTTTTTCTAATCGCCTTGGCAAATTTTTGGATTGTCCAACAATTTTGATTTTTGAAAATTTTGAGCCTTGGACACCTTCAGGGCCAGTGGGGAGAAGGTTAAATTTATTTTCATCGGGTTTCAACTTGATTTTCTAGAGCCCCCAATTTCATCCTTGAGCCGAACAAATTTTAAAGAGCAACACTTGGTAGGATAAAATTGTAAATTTTGAACTTAGACATTTTTCTTTTGAAAATTTGGATGGATATAATTGTGTAAATTTGGATAATTTTCAAAAATGAAAATTTTGTTAAATTTGGTCTTTTGGAAAATCTTGATTATTTTTGGTGAAAAAGATTATTTTTTGTGATGGTGAAATAAAATTGCAAAAATCGATTTTTGGCTTTAGAAGGAATTTTATTTTATTTTTGTTAAAAAAATAAATAAATAAATTTATTGGCATAGCAAAATCGATTTGGGTAAGAAATTGCAAAAAATTGATTTTAATAGACTAAAATTGCCTTGAAAACTTTTTACCTTTAATGAAATTGGTAATTTAATATTGAAAAATGGCTTTTGGTTAGCCAAAATCCTATTTTAATGACATTAATTACTAAATCCTCATTAAATGGAAATATTTAACATCTCCAAGGCACCATTTAATTTCTTTTTGCAATTTAGAGCTAATTGGCAATTTTAAAAGTTAATTTTCATCATGGCAAAATTAATTTTGGTTAAGTATTTAATTGTGGGCCATAATTTTGCATTAATTATTTGTTTTTCTTTCTCCCAGGGTCCAAGAAGAAAGTTGTGTATAAGAGGAGGCCTCTCTCCCATTTCTTCCTCACTTCTCACTTCTCCTTCTCAAGGCGTTGCTGATTTTGCAAGAGCAGATCTGCACTTTTCTTGCTTGGCGAATTTTGTGGAGGGCGAAATTTGTGGGAGCCGAAATTTGTGGAGGCCGAATTTTGTGGAAGCCAAAATTTGTGGGAGATAAAATTCTGATTTTTGCGAGTGGCTGTGATTTTTGCCCTAGGTTGGGAAATTTTATTTGGAGGTGAATTGCATGATAAATTTCTAATTTGCAAAAGGATTTGAACTTCTTGAAAGTCATATCCTAGTTCCGAAAAGTCGCTGTAAGCTTACTGGTTAAGGTGAATTTTCATCATCTAGAGTTGCAAGGAGTGCTGACATCCATCTTTCGTTCTAGTCTAAGGATTGTTCCACTTGGTTCTTCTTACCTTTTGGTCTACCACTCTACCATCCTGTAATAAGGCAACGAGCATGAGGATGATAGTGCAAGTAAGAATCCCAAACGGGCGAACACTAAGAAAGACAAAGAGGATATGATGCCCAATACTTCCTTCTTCTCGAAAATGAAGAGAATAACCGACACCAATATCTATACAGTGGACATGATACGGATGAGGGACAGACTGAAAGAAGGACAATCCCCCTTGACAAAGAAGATGTCAACGAGACAAATTTTGGATCGAAGTTGGATGAGTTGGGAAAGGTTGCTATCAAGAAAAAGCATTTGGGCACCCCTTCCTCTCTCAATGCTTTTATTGGATTTGACAAAGAATATGAGAAGGATCACGAAAGGATACTACAAGCAGCAAGTGGCGTGGCAAAGTCAGCGAAACTCAGGGCAAAGCACACACCCTGTCCTCCTATGGGAGAAGTTAATGAAAGGCTAGCTAAGTTCATTGCCTTAGCTAAGAAAATGAAAGAAAAGGGAAGATTTATATTAGAAGATCATTTGATGTAAGCCCAAGTGGCAATTTCCCTTTCTTCTAGAATAGGACAAGTGTCTATTTCTGATTGGCCACCATTTTGGTGCCTTCTCATTGGTTGCCACTTTTTGCACTTTTTTCATTAGTCCATTGATGAGGTGGCAACTTCTCATTGGCCAATGGGGTGGCAACCCTAATTAGGGTTTTGAGGATCCAATTTGGATCGTTGATCTTGTTTTACTCTCCACCATCCGTTGTATTTCTGGCCCCTATAAAAGGCCATTTCCTCGCTTTTGTAAAATGGTCGGAGAAATTGTTGCAAAAATAATACCAAAATTGCTCTCTTTTTCATTGTTGCGATTTGCATGTTGATTAAGAACATTGGGTATTATTGCATGTTTTCTACTTCCACTTAGTTAGATTTTCTTTCAAGTTGTTAAAGTTGGTTGCATTTGAAGTTGTTTAAGTGAAGTTAAAGTAGATGAATAGTTGTATGGTAGCATTGGTAAATGTTTGATAGGGATCAATACTAGGCCACTAGCATCCTAGCAGCTAGTTGGGAAGCTTTGTGTCGTAAACTAGTTTATTTTTCCTTTGAATCATTGCACCTGTGGAAGTGAGGCCACTGGTCAACTCTCATTAGGTTCGATTCCCGTCCATTTGCTAACCTTCCATTCATAGGAGTAGGAGTAGAATAGTGAGTAGTTGGGTAGTCGAAGCTTAGAGAAGCAAGTTAGAGGAGTAAGTTAAGTATTAGAACACATCCATTCACCTTCCACAACCATCATTTTTCCATCAACTTCATCACTGGCAGACACATCCTCCATCACCACCACCATCAACATTATCTGCCTCCGCATATTTCACAAACCAAGTCGTCATCTCCATCATTCCACCAAAGTCCAAGTCATCCTCGAATGAATAGCGTAAGGCCGCCTACGTGATTACTAGCAAATCACATCGATAAAACTGAGCAAGTATCCAACGATGTAAGGAACATTGGAGCTATTGCTTATGTCTTCATGAGTAATAACTTTTCAAGAGAGGAGTTGCATGTTTGATATCCCATATTGAATATTCAAATCCTAATATGTTATGTAAGTGATACAAAACTCGCATCAATAGGTATGTTGTTCAAAGGGAGCCAGTTGTGCATTCCAAGAAGTTCAATGAGAGAGAATCTCATCAAGGAGAAGCATATTGGAGGATTGGCTGGACAATTTGGGAGAGATAAGACCATTGTTGAGGATTATTACTGGCCATAATTGCAGCAAGATGTGAAGAAGTTTGTGCAGAGTTACAAAGTATGTCAAATGGCAAAAGGAGTGAAGCAGAATACGAGGTTGTATCAACCATTGTCTGTACCAAAGAACCAAAGAAGCTAAGGGAGGATGTTAGCGTTGATTTCGTTCTTGGATTACCAAGGACTCAACGAGGGCATGATTCTATTTTTGTGGTGGTTGACAGGCTTTCAAAGATGACACATTTCATTCCCTGTAAAAAGACTAGTGATGTTGTCCATGTGTAGAGTTGTTTTTCAAAGAAGTGGTGAGACTACATGGTGTGCCAGAGAGTAAAGTTTTAGATCACGATACCAAAATTGTTAGGTATTTCTCGCATACATTGTGAAAGAAACTGAAGACAGATTTGAAGTTCAATTCAACACATCATCCATAGACTGATGGATAGACAAAACTTGTGAATCGCAGTTTGGGAAACTTTTTGAGATGTTTGGTTGGAGACAAACCAAAAGGTGGGATCTGATTTTACTACAAGCAAAATTTGCATATAATAATTCTGTCATCAGAAGTACCCATAAATCACCATTCTATATTGTATATAGGAGTAGTCCCAGAAATGCTTCTGAACTGAGGCAATTGGATAAAGGAGAGATATGTAGTGCTGAAAAATAATAGTTTGTTGAACATTTGAAGAACATCCATGAGGAGGTGAGGAAGCACATTATAAAGGTGAATAAATAGTACAAGAAATTTTATATTGGAGATGAAGTCATGGTTGATTAGAGAAAGGAGTATTTTCTAGTAGGTACATATAATAAGCTGAAAATGAAGAAGTTTGGACTATGCAAGATAGTGAAAGTAGCTTACTGAATTGAATATTTCACCAGGATTTAACATTTCAGATTTGACAAAGTATTATGAAGGAGATGACGGAGATGAAGTCGCAAAAGTGCAGTGGAGTATTCTAGTAGCTAGTTTGGCTACAAAGGAGATTGAGATACTAGGCAGTTGTGTTGGCAAAAGTACAAGGAATAAAACTTATGAAGAATACCTAGTCAAATCAAAAAAGAGGCCAGCAGAAGATTCATCGTGGCTAGAAAGGGAGGAGGTTAATCGTCTTGGTTTTTCTCTAAATACCTGAGATGTGAGAGGGTCTCTTCTCAAATTACCCAGGGTGTCTGATGCAGGAGCAGAGTAATGTGACTCACGCTGAGTCGCACGAGTCACGCAAGTCAGCGAGCTACCAATGCCTAACCAAGGCATTATGACTCGTGACTCACGAGCGGCGAATCAGGTGGCGTGACTCGCCTGACTCGGGCTGCTTGACTCAGCCGCGGCAACATAAAATCGGCAAGCTTAAAATATTAATTTTTTCATACTTTTTTAATTTTATTTTTCTTCTTACTCACTCTTATAACCCTAAAAGGACTTCCATAACACTCTATTGTGAGAAGAACAAAGAGAGAGAGAGGTAGAAGAGAAATAGAGTGTCCTTGTTTTGCAACTAGATGAAAGGAAGAGGAGAAACTTGCATTTGTGACATTGGAGCTTGAATTTAAATCATCAAAGAGTTTATAGGAGCTCTTCTCAACACTTCCCAAAGCATTTGAAAGAGGTAAGAGTTGATTTTTTAGATTTTGATGATTTTTTTCTCTATGCTTATGGGTTTTTTGGATGAATTTTTTTGTTTGTTTATGAGTTTTTTTAACTTTAGATCTTCATAAAATACAATGCTTAAATAGTAATATTTGGTCTAAAATGTCTTATTGCAACAACCTTTACATTTTTCCTTACTCATAATGGCTTCTAGAGGTTAAAAAACCCAAGCTCTCTAAAGGCAATAAAAAAGATGAGCGTTGGAAGTTCACCATAGACTTTTCGGTTAGAACTAGAACTCAAACGAAAATGCATATTTTGCAAAACCATTAATAGTAGGGGGATAAATAGATTGAAATACCATATTGTTGGCATACGTGTCATGATACTGAGCCTTGTAGAGCTGCAACTGTTGAGGCTCAACGTTTTTGTTATGTAGCCTTGGAAAATATGAACAAGAAAAGGAATTTAAATAAAAATTTGAAATGTTAGCTCAGATTGGTTCTAATTCCCTTCCACTCTCATTTGGAAATGTTTTTGAGTCAGTAGGTTGTGTTGGAGAAGGTTCTTCCCTTCCCCCCTATCGTCCTAGTGCTTCTGCTAGTCGTACTTTTTCTACCTCTATTCCTTGCACGGCTAGTGGTGCTACTGCTACGATTGCTGCCCCTTCTAGTAGTATTGGGCCTATTGGCTTTACCTTTCGTCCTAGAGTCGGAAAATCTAGGTTGGACAATTTTTTTATATCGCGTTCCACTCCTGGTGCACAACCCTCACTTGAGAGCTTGGGCTGGAATAGGGAGGTACATAAAGTTGGAATAAGAGCAATTTGCAAGTTTTGGTTTTTCTGCAACATTCCATTTATAACAGCCAAGTATTTCAATTTCATTTATATTTGATTGTTTTACATTTTCAGTTTTAAAATTTAAATTCAATTTTATACTTTTAAGTTCTAACTTGATGTTGAAAATTTGAAATATGCTAATTAAAATGTTTTTATAAATGTAATACGACTCCTTATTGGCAAGGGATGATTAATGTAATTTCCATCTATGGTGCGGGGTTCAAAGCCCCCATTGAAGATGAGTTGAGTGGCCCCCTCTTACTAGATATGGTTGAAGAGATGAAACTTGAGTTGGAGGACCATAAAAGAATTTGGAGCCAAAAGGGGTGTACCATTATGACGGATGGATGGACAAATAGGAGGAATAGGACCCTCCTAAATTTTCTTGTTTCTAGCGAAGGTAATTCATCATCCTCTACTTCTTGAAGTCTAAATTTAAAATTTAATGTATTATTGAATAATGAAAATTTTCTTTTATTGACTATTGATTCTTGATTCTTGAATGATAATTATTTTGTGTAATTTTCACTTTCAACATCCACCATGTTTTTGAAGTCTATAGATGCTTCCTCACATGTGAAAAATGCAAAATTCTTATGTGAGGCTATTGAGGAGGTCATAAGGGAGGTGGGGGAAGAGAATGTTGTCCAAGTGGTGACTAATAATGCAACTAATTATGTTGCTGCAAGTAAAAATTTAACTTCTAACTTTCTAAGTTCTATTTCTAAAAAATTGTTTTAGTTTTTCATTAAATTTTGAAAGTTAAAATTTTTTTAATACATCAAAAATGTTCATTGTTTACTAATTAATTTAAAATTGCTGCAAGAAAACTTTTGATGGAGAGACACCCAAAAATCTTTTGGACTCCATGTGCAGCCCATTGCATCGACCTCATGTTAGAGGATATTGGAAAGCTTGTATGGGTGAAATCGTGTGTTACCAAGGCCAAAAATCTTTGTAAGTTCATCTATAATCATGCCTTTGTCCTCAGCACTATGAGGCAATACACAAAGGGAAAGGAGTTGGCTCGTCCTGGTATCACAAGATTTGCCTCTAATTTTATCACACTAAAATCGTTGTTGAGTTCAAAGTTAGCTTTGAGGTGCATGTTTGTTGGTCCAAAATGGAGTTCCTCCTCCTTTGCCACTAGCCCTGCAAGGATAGATGCAACAAAATGCATTTATAATGATGACGGTTTTTGGGAGCCATGTTCGAAGATTGTGGAGGTAATTTAAATTTTAAAAGCTTAAGTCTTAAAATTTTATAAATTAATTTCTCATACATATTTTTGTTTTATTTTCATTGTGCAACTTTGCAAAGTTTCATTATTCACTAAATTGTTTCTTTGTTTAATTGTTTTGTAAATCACTGAGCCCCTTGTAGCCCTCCTACGAGTTGTTGCTGGCGAGAAGCCCTCTATGGGCTACATTTATGAGGGCATGGATAGGGTCAAGGAGGCTATTAAGGCCAAATATGTCTAAGTTGAGGAAAACTATGGCCCTATTTGGGACATAATTGATAGCAGATGGCAAAATCAGCTTCATAAGCCCATCCATACAGCAACCTATTACCTCGATCCGGCATACCGTTTCCGTGATGATTTCAAGGCAGATGAGGAGGTTCTTAGTGGCCTATACACTGTGATATCGAAGATGGCCACTAATGCCACAGATATATTGCTTGAGATGGATGTTTATAATAATGCATTAGATTTTTTCAAGTCAAATTTGCAAATAAGGTCGTACAAAATTGCAGCTAGGTAAAAATTGCAGCTTAAGCCTTATACAATCTAGTTTTTAAATTTCTAGCTTTAAACTTTAAGTTTAAACTTTAAAGTTCAAATTTTGAGATGAGACTAATATTTTTTCTTTTCTTTTTTTCAAAATTCAGATAGATGGTGGCAAATGTTTGGGCCTTCAACCAAAAACCTTTAGCAAATCACCATCCGCATTTTGAGCCAGCCGAGTAGCGCTTCTAGATGTGAGCACAACTGGAGCATGTTCAAGCACATCCACTCGAAGAGGCGTAACAAGTTGTCTGTGGAGAAAATGAATACGCTAGTCTTTGTGCATTACAACCTGCGCATTAGGACCAGGGAGATTTTGGATAGTGACACCTCTCCGATTACTCTAGAGGAGGTTGATTCAGAGTCTTAGTGAATCACTGAGGCTACTGATCCTATCTTTGATGATGATGACCTACAGTGGGTTGACCAAGCAGATAGAGAGGGTCAGGCTGAGGCTGTGGCTATGGCAACAGAGGACCAGAGAGCTCCAGTTGTTCCTAGTGGCACCTCACAGGCATTGACAAAGCCAGAGACTACAGTTGATCCTAGTGGCACCTCACAGGCATTGGCAGAGCCAGAGACTACAGTTGACCCTAGAGGCACCTTACAGGCTGATGTTATGGCTAATCAATCATCCAAGACCTACCTTAGACGCCTTACTAAGAGGCATTTTATAGATTCTACTGAGCCTGAGGTTGAGGTTGGGGATGTGGATGAGGATGATGATGAGATAAGGACTCCAACTAGGAGCCATAGCTATAGTCTTGTTTTAACTTTTTGTTTAACTTAATATATGATCAGAATTTGGAACATTTGATAATGACTATTGATTCATTGAATCTTGATGTGTTGGATTTCATAATACATAATACATATACATTTTGATGGGTTGCATGGATTTATCATTTTATATATGATTGTATGTTTTACTTTTATAATATTTCCCTCAACTACTATTTAAACTTTAATTACTATTAATATAGTGTTTAGCAATTTACCTTTGTAGTATTGTACAGTGTACTTATGTAATCAATGTATGTTTGACTTTTAACTTTAAGTATGTGCATTATGATCAAATTATCTTCTATTTAATGATGTTATTGTGTCTTTAAGCTTTATTCAATAATGGGTGCATGGAATGTTCTTTAAATCCTAAAAAATCTCAAAATTTCGAAATTTTTACACTTTACCAAGTCACCACCGAGTCATTTCCGAGTCCGAGCCGAGTCACGAGTCAAGTTACCCTTGCCAAGTCCGAGCCAAGTCCGAGTCACATTACTTTGTGCAAGAGCATCCTAGGTGTAAGAGCAATCTTGCATGAACCAAAAATATTTCATTTCAGTTGTTTGAATAAGAGTTGTCTTAATGTAGAGTTGCTATCTGTCTTGCTACTTAGTGAGTCAGTAATACGAGTTCGGAATGTCCTAATTTTAGAGGTTGAAGCTCAGTGCCATATCATGCATATTCATGGATTTATTGTAGATTTGTGGTGTGCAATTTCGGTATTAAAAACTTCAGGTGTGCAAGGAAAAGGGCTGAAAACTCAATGGATGGCCTGAATTAGTGTTATTTATATAACAAATCTATATGATAATGTGAATGTTCCATCATAACGATGATTGAGATAGAGAAATGATAAGGTGGCCCAAATATCCCCTATCCTAGGACTAATAGCAAAAAATATATCTCCTTGCCCTCGTGTGGTTCTTAACCATTCATATAAAGTGGTCTGTCCAAAGATTCTTGGCCTTTACTAATAAGAACATTAGTTATTCTACAATGGATTTCAAGGCTTTTATAAAATTCTTCATACTAAGGTCTATCATTTATTGCATTTGGAGGTACATCTACACATTTGCAGTGATTCTTTTGATCTTAACCGTAAATTCCTGAACACCACATAATTTCTTACTATTTTCGGGACAAGATTTGACACAAGACAAAACTTTGAACCTTAAAGCAGATTTCTCCCCTTAGTAATGTCATATTTTCCAGCTATTGGCATAGTTTGCAAATGTGGGACGATTTTATCAATCTTGCACCATTTCTTACTTCCCAAGCTTGAGTGTAAACCAAAGAATCTTCAACTTTGGTCCTTTTCCTTGGCTTGTGGAAATTAGCACTCAAGAGCGCACTTGAGGCTTGGTCCAAGATTTTAAAGTTTGATGAAATTCTTTGCATCATGTGAATCCACATCCATGTGTGTTCTTTTGGCTTGGCGAAGGATTTAACACTTTTTGACATATTACTTAAGTATCATGAACTAGGACTCTATGAAGAGCACACGAATATACTGAGGGGGGGGTGGGGTGGGGTGTGAATCAATATATTAACAATTATGCCAGATAAAACTTTTATCCAATCAATTAACTTCAAATGCTGAAATGAACAATTATGCACATAACACAAGATTTATTTGGAAACCCAATGCGAGAGAAAACCACGACAATAAATCTTTTATATAAACTTGTTCTTTTACAAATTAGTTTGTAGGCTCCAACCTACTAGAGTTTATGACCTCTGTTTATGAGCACCAACTCACTGGAAGCTCCGACTCCCACACTTCGTAGGCTCCAACCCACTAGAAGCACCAACCCCCACTTTGACTTCGTGAGCACCAACCCACTACACACAAACTTGTTTTCCACCTTGATAATGTTGCTTACTTCAATTGATGATGGACAATCAAATCTCTACTTCAAATCTCCACATCCTTTCTATAATTTGCATCTGTTTCTTCTATATCTACATATATGTCTCATAAATATATCTTTTATATCTGTCCCCAATCTGGATAAATACTTCTTTTTATCTCATCTATTCAACATATATTATATGTCAGATTTAAATCTGAATATATATATTTCTTTATTTTCACTCTTCTTCTTAATCCTCTTACATGTGCTTATATTCACACTTATCCTTGACTTATCTCAGATGTATCACTCTTAATGCTCCTTTCTTCAACCGCTACTTTTCTTTTCTGCTCTATTTCTTCTCTTTATATATTCTTCTTTCAACAATCTCCCGTCACTTCCTTTTATTATTTTCTTTCACTTCACACAATCTTTCTTTTTGAAGCATCCCTTATTTATATTCTAATATAAGAAGTGGCTTTTCATATTTTAAAGGTCATGTCTTTTCTTTCATTAGATATTTGCAAACTAAACTCACTCACTTTTAATTATATTTTATCAATGATCTCTTATTTAGAGAATGTTATGATATCGTCCAGAACACTTGTGTGCACTCCTTAATTTCTTCCTTCGCTGCTGTAGTAGTTTTATTTATTTTTCATAAATTCCTCTAGTCAAATCATAGACTCCCATAGAAATTATTTTCATCTTCAGTAAACATGTGAACTCCATGTTTTGCCGTCCATGTTTGCATGTAAACTCCATTATCTGCCACTCATATACTATTGGGCTTCTTCAATTTGATCGCACCCATTCTTTTTAATTTATTTTGTGTATTTAATTGCCTATAGTCTCTTTATCTTCATTGTTCGTATCTTAATCCAAATGTTGGAATACTGGTATTGTTATCGCCAATTTATTTGGACTTCAACTCTGCCATCATTTTTATGTATATTGAATTTTGTTTTAATCAGGCTTCATGATAGTTTCCCACTTTTACTTACCAATATTGCTGATGCATGGATATCTAAGATATGCATTTTTTTTGTGTTTAACCTGTGCGCAACTCTGACGTTACTGTCTTGTCCAAAATTTATTACACTTATATACAAAGTTGCATGGATACGGATACAGATACAGTATTGGGTACGGATACAGCCATTTTTAAGAACCCCAATATGGATATGGCTGGACACAACATTAATAAATAACACATATGCATATACTTAACATAGTTTTCCAAGTTATTGTAGGAGATTTTCATTACTTCAAAAGTAATATTGACACATAAGTGATACATAAATATTTATAAGTTAATTTAACACTTCACAATATGTAAAAATAGTAGAGTTGCATTAGAAGATAACCCAAAAACGGGTTGCTGAAATAGAAAAACATTTTATTTGTCTTTCTCATTCGGTGGAAGTTTTGTTTATACTATTTTTTTTAAAAATTGCTTTAATATAGTTTTTTTATATTTAAAGGGAAGATCTACATCAAATCTTCAAAAAAAACAAATCTCATAGTATTTGGTATGGCTTGAAAATCAAGTTTATCAAGTTTATTAGGCAGACATGGGCACAATATTCAACGTGTATCCGGGCAGTATTGGATACGGGGATGCGCGTGCCCAAGGAGGGACATAGGAGTGTCCAGCAGCTCTTCTTATATACTATGCTGCTGTCAATCTCCATCATTTCTGATCAATATGTGATGTGGCAATATAATTTGTCATTTTCTGAATGAATCCTTTGAAAACATACTTACACCTTATCATATATTAGGCTAGTCTTTTTGTTCTGTATATTAATAAAATTCTGACCTGTCATATGAATAAGACAAATTTTGTCTTATCTAATTTGTGTCCTTAATATTTTGTGGGCTAGCCTTCACATAACACAAATTCTTGTCTTATTCTTATGCTGTCTTTTTCTGTGAATGAAACAGTAAATTTTGTCTTTCATTAATGTATCTGCGTACAGTGATAAAATACTTTGTATTTGTTTGACTTTTATCATCATTCATTTGAATGCTCTACTGTATCTTTTCTGTCCAGTATATCTTTATATATTGGATCGGGTCTGTGATCTCTGAACACTTTTGTGGTGTGTAGTTATTACCAGTTCTTTCAACGCTGTCTGTATGTTCTACAACACAATCACTGTTCTATAAGCATCTGAAACTGTAAGTCTTCCCATATGTCTTCTACCATTTTTCTTTACCCAAGAACTATTGCTAAAAGCCATTTTCGATTCTGTGTATCTTCTAATGTCAAATTAATAAGCACAATATTCTTCAGATAAACATGTTGCTGAATCAATGCATATGTGGATATGTCAACTGACGAGATACTGGGAATTCTGCCCCCCACTGCATACTCAGCATGGTTTACACTGTTTTGATTACAAATTGGATCTGTAGCTTGAGTGGACATCTCAGTCTCTATTGTCTTGCAATTTCAATAAGCTCATCAGGCAATTATTTTCATAGTCTTCTAGCTTTCATTGCCACAATATTCTAATTAAACTTTCCATCTATTTTCTTATCCCTTTATTTACATCAGTAACAATATATTCAACAATCTTCTGAATGCCTTCGACATCAATGACAATATTTCCATCACTCTAAAGTGAGCATTGGCCATGGAAATGGATTTTTTGCAACTTGGGTATTTTCATACTTTTCCATTCTCCATTGATTGACACTAAACTATTTTCCACATTTTGATTTAATGCCTACCATTTTCAAATTTGGGCATACTTAGATAATAGGAGGATTTGCTTTGTTTTTTTTGCACACTAATGAACTTCTTGAAACCCAAGGATTACTACTCATGGGTGCAAATGAGCCCAGATAAGGATTTTTACACTTCAAAGGAAATCCTTGTATACTAACATTCTTCTATTAAAATTTATTTTTGTCAAGACCACCCGATTTTTTATCAACAACATCTTCCCACTTCAACACTGGATAGAATCTGCTATTCTCATTCTTGATCAATGTTGGTCAAGACAAACTCGAACCTCTAGGTTGTGTCATTCCTCCTCCCGCAAAACAAAATAAATATGCCTCTTTTCAATTCTCAGAGCCTCTTTTCAATTCTTCAAACTCACTGCAAATACACCTCTCTCAAGAGAAAAACTCTCCAAAAATTATCTACCACTCTTCAAAATTTCCATGCTACCTCTTAAGAACTTAATTTTTGAGACTTTAAAAATTATCAATGCCCCACAAATTCCGTTTCTCAGATATGAATTAGATAATAGGAGGGTTTGCTTTGTTTTTTTTGCACACTAATGAACTTCTTGAAACCCAAGGATTACTACTCATGGGCGCAAATGAGCCCAGATAAGGATTTTTACACTTCAAAGGAAATCCTTGTATACTAAAATTCTTCTATTAAATTTATTTTTGTCAAGACCACCCGATTTTTTATCACCAACATCTTCCCACTTCAACACTGAATAGAATCTGCTATTCTCATTCTTGATCAATGTTGGTCAAGACAAACTCGAACCTCTAGGTTGTGTCATTCCTCCTCCCGCAAAACAAAATAAATATGCCTCTTTTCAATTCTTCAAACTCACTGCAAATACACCTCTCTCAAGAGAAAAACTCTCCAAAAATTATCTACCACTCTTCAAAATTTCCACGCTACCTCTTAAGAACTTAATTCTTCAAAAGCATTACTCCTCTTGCTCTAGGCTCTCTAAATCTTCAATGTGAGAACGAATGAGAATTCATCTGTAATTTAGGAATGTGGTCCTCAACCTACTAAATTGGCAATGAGTAAGTTGTCATTCCAAGAGAATCTCTTACAAGAATTACCACTATCTCAAAGTTTCTATTATTCCGTCAGTCTCCTCAACATGTGCCATGTTCCTTCCATTTTCACAAAAGTTCCAGGCTTTGAACTTCATCAACAAGCTTCATTCATGGGTGTGCATTTGAAGAGGTTGGAATTTAAATATTCCAGCAGTTCAATTATTTTTAATGCTTTATTAATTATATATTGGGTGTAATTTCAAATAGTTAAAACTCTGTCCGAGTTTAATTTTACACTCGCACACTTCTCTATAATGTCTCAGGTTTCAGCAGCCTTGGAGAGTCCAAAAGACAGATTTTTTATCCTAGTTTGCAAAGGAGCACTGATTATCTACAAAGATGATATCTAATCGGTACACTATTTTGACACATACACTGATATGCTGAACCAAGAAGAACTGGAGAATCTGAAGCAGTTCACCAAAGACAAGGACATCAATATTAAGAAAGAAAATGCACAGATTAAAGAACAAAGGGAGAAATGTGAACTAAGTTGGGATGATGTAGCTAACATTCTTCCTGCAGTAGAACCACCAATTGATGCTTTTGAACTGAGACAAGACAGTGTAGCAACACTATAATTCATCCATGGGATCTATGATGGTGTCTGTTAGTTTGATACGCTCTCTATTATTTCTGATTCACTGTCTAGAAATGCCATCTGTATAGGCCAATGAACACGTCAAATTTTTAGTAATGTATAAGAAAGGCAGCTGGTATATTGAGTCATAGGAGAATGACTTTGTTTGGGTATATAAAACTGTTATGGTCCTTGCTATGTCTTTTTGATCCAAAAACTTTAATACAGTTCAGCAATTTGTTGTAGTCAGCTTTATTATCTATCTTAATACAATATAAATATTTAATTAAATTATAAATGTTTCTAACATTTCCTTGGTTTTCTATATTTAATTAAACCCACTTTTTGCAATTTCTTTCCTTTAAGTGCACCTTGTTGACATAGAATTTCAACACTTGATAAGCTCCCATCAGCCTACTAAATCGCCATAGGCAAATTCCATATCTAAACGAAAAAAATTTATTGTCTTTTGCAATTTGCACCCTTGATTTTCCACACTAGCATAGTTTAATTCATTTCTTTCCAACCCCACTTAGAACACTTTAGACATGGGCTTGTTTTCTGAACTTTATACTGTCATCATTTCAAATGCATTATAAAACCATATCTTTCAGACTTCATTGACCATAGCTTTTTATAACCTATCCCCCTTGGCATGAGCAAATGCATTATAAAACCATATCTTTCAGACTTCATTGACTATAGCTTTTTATAACCTATCCCCTTTGGCATGAGCATAGACATAGCAAAGATTTTCGATATTTGAAATACTTAGATCAGTCCCATGAAATACTTATATCCTTCCCATGAACACATATTAACGTTAGTCAAGGATTTCAAAATATTAACATTCTTGGTCTGAGTAACATTTGCATTAGAGCGCATACTAGCCTCTACTCTGGATTTCCAATTTTGAACCATATTCCTTAAGACTTGCGGATTTGCAATTTGAGCGCATGACAGAGCATTTAGTGGACTCTCAAACCTTATAAGGTTTCCTTACAAATTATCTACTCCAAGCAAGATTATTGTGCAAGAAGGAATAGTGCTGTGGAGCACATACCACACATTGTGGAGGATTTTTAATCTTTTTATCATTTCCATAAGTTGTGTAGCATTAGCTCTTATGGTCAAGGATTTTGTAACACACTTCAGAAATTCCTTTGTCTCTGGTTGCATTCTATAAAAGCACATAGATTTTGCATTTGAGGCGCAATTCTTGCCATCTGAGTTTGGGTATTGAAAGGCATACTATAATTGCAAAGGGTCTGAACCAAATTCTTTGACAAGAATGAGAACAAAACTTCCGGGTGTATAAGATTGTGCTAGTAGATTTCCCATATGTATACGTTACTGAATTCTTGATCTTAGCTGATAAGAGCATTGGATACTCTACACAAGATTTCAGCCTGGCTACAAAAAAAATCACACTAAGGCCTAGCATTTATTGCATTTGGAGATAGACTTTGCCATTTGCAGCACTTCTTTTGATTTTAACATCGAATTTCTGAATACTTCAAGAAATTTCTTAGTGTAGTGTTTTGGGCACAAGATTTGACACCTGGCAAAAACTTCAAACCTTGAAACAAATTCCTATCCTTAGTAATGCCATCTTATAAAACTATTGGGCATAGTTTCCACACGTGGACAATTATGGACATCTTGCATCATTTCTTCCTTCCTAAGCTTGAGCACAAGCCAAAGAGAATGAAGGGTACTCAACTTTGGTCCTTTACCTTAGCTTGTGGGAATCAGCACTAGAGAGTGCACTTAAGGCTTAGTGCAGGATTTTGATGTTTGATGAAACTCCTTGCAACATGTGAATCCACACCCATGTGTGTTCTTTTGGCTCGATAAGGATTTAACACTTTTGACAAATTACTTAGTATCATGTAATAGCACTCTAAAGCACACATTAGCCATGTAAACAGTTTCTTTAAGCTTTGTGAAGAACTCCTTGATCATAGAGAATCAACACTAGTAGATGTTCCCAGAGGTTAGGCAATGAGATTTTGTTACTTAGGTAATTTCACACTTTTCCATGCTTCTTTGATCAACACTTGACTATCTTCCACATTTCCATTGAATGTTTGCTCTTTTCAAATTTGGGCAAACTTAGGTTGCTGCATTTTGAAGCCTTGAAAATTCCCAACACCCCGTGAATGCCCTTTCTCAAATGTAAATTAGATACATAGGAGAAATTTTTTTTTTTTTTTTTTACATGTTCATGGAACTTTTTGATACCCCAGGATTACAGCTCATGGGCACTAATCAACCCCAAAAGAGGGTTTTTAGTTTTGAACACATTCCTTGTCTTGCTGGATTCCACACCCAAGGATATTAATGAGAGGGGGATTTTTTTCCATCGTACTTAGTCATTTTTTAATTTCCCCCTTCTTTGAGTCACACAATTATTACTTACACTTTGTTCAATCTCTACATGTTTCAAACTTGAGCATAAATTAGTTACTATGAGGAATTTTTTGATGACTTGGTCATTTTTTTATGTTCCTTGCTTCTTTCTCAATTAACATTGAGCCAATTTCACCACTTCTCCAATGCTTATACAATTAGTATAGTCTCTTTTTTATTACCATGAATTCTCTAGACTCAGTAGATTTTTATGCCTTCTTTCCTATAAATGCCCTCTTCCATTTTTTTATCACCTTTTCAAAGTTTCTCAATGCCCTTATGAACTACTTTTACAAATTGTCTTGTTCAATAAATACTTCTTCAAATTCCTTTTCTAGGAGATGCTTTTTCAAATTGCTTTTAAGTTTTAAGGTTGCTTTTTTTATTGTATTTCTAGATACCTATTTTCTTCTTTTGTTTGTATTACCTTCTCAAAATAAACTAACTACAAATAAAAAATTATTCAAATGTAAAATTTGGCAAACTAAAAAACCCACAAATATAGGAACTTGGACTAAAGACTTAAGATTTCACTAGTTTATTCTTCAAAGGTTTTTCAACTCCAACACTTGATTAGGAAAACGTTCAAAATAAAGCCCTAAAAGGCAAGAAGAAAGTCTTAGCCAAACTTATCACTTCTCACTTGAAACACAAAGATGTTTAGGAGACAAGCACTAGAACTACCAAGACCCAAAGCCAACAAGGCCAATGCAATGGGGTGATGTGTAAAGAGGTCAAAATAGGTATGTTTCTAGTTTTTTCATCCAGATGCCAACCTTGGCTTTCCCTAACCCATTAAAGTTAAGGATGGTCAGTCTCATAGATTAAATCTCTCCAAGAAGTGGCAAATATCTCTACTTCTTGAGAGAACTTTTGCAAAACAAGAAAACATAAGGTTTTCGCACAAGAAATTCAAGACGAGAAAACCTTAAATTTTTGCCAATAAGTTGGCCAATTCTTTGTGATAATTGCAAACTTCTCATGATAACTTAACTACTCTCAGGCGACACCAATAAACCTTCGACGCAACGACTTGCCCATTCATTGTTCATTTTATAATTTTGAGTGTTTGGAGGAGCGGAACGGGGTTTTGGTAAAGAAGAGGACTTGGAGTGATCACCTACATCATTTAGATGTGGTATTGGGTATCATAAAGGTTCAGTCACTTTGTGCAAAAGCTTCCAAGTGTGATTTTGAAATGACAAAGATGTTGCGACTTCGAAATATTATTGGTGCAAATGGTGCAAAAGTTCATCAAGAGAGGATATAGGCAATCCTAGGCTAGTCATCGCCTAAGATAGAAAGTATCAGAGTTGAGGGAATTTTTGGGGTTGTGCTCTTACTATAGAAGGTATGTTGGAGGTTTTTTGCAATTCTCTTCTCCATTGACAACTTGATTAAAAAGGTAACGTTACTAAAGTCTCAAGAGGCACAAGTGACTTTTGACAAACTCAAGAAGGTATGTTGGAGGTTTTTTGCAATTCTCTTCTCCATTGACAACTTGATTAAAAAGGTAACGTTACTAAAGTCTCAAGAGGCACAAGTGACTTTTGACAAACTCAAGAAGGCTATGAGTCCCTGTCAAATGTTTGCACTATCAAATTTAACACAGCCTTTCATTCTAGAGTGTGATGGATCAGGTCAAGGGATAAATGCAATGTTGATGCACAATTGGCACTTGATTGTGTTTGGGAGCAAAACATTGAGAGATACAAAGAGGTTGTACTCTACAAGTGATAAGGAGATGCTAGCAATTATGCATGTGTTGGCCACATTCAGATAGGACAAATCACAAAAGCCTTAAGTATTTTCTAAAGCAAAAAGAAATGAGTGGCAACAAGAGTGGGAAAGCAAGATTCAAGCTTACAACTTCAATTTGGAGTATGTAAAAGGTAAGAAAAATATTGTTGCTAACGCACTATCCAGACAACCAACCCTCAACAATCTCACCAAGATTTCAATCGACTGGAGATCTCAATTTTTGGCAAGTATTCAGTAATAGATGGTACAATTTATTATAAGAATAAGGTTTGTCTTGTACCAAATTAAAGGCCAAGATTCTTAGCGCATTACACGATGCACCATTAGTGTTACATCCAAGTTTCTATAAAATCTATAGGCAAATTCTAAAAGGTTTTCTTGGACAGAATTTAACAATAACATAGTTCGAGAGTGTCTAGTTTGCCAACAGAATAAATCAAAACGCATTCCCTACAGGCCTTCTACAACCACTTACAATATCTGAGTAAAAAACAAAAAGGATATTTATGGGCTTTGTCACAAGGCTTCCACGAGTTCAAGGGAGAGACTGCATCTTTGTAGGGGTGAACTAAATAACAAAGTACAAAGATTTATGTGCCATTGCCACAAATTATTTAATACATCAAGTGGCAGATTTATTTTTCAGAGGGGTGTTCAAGTTGCATAGTCTACCTAAGACCATTGTCAGTAAAAGGGGCGGCAAATTTATTAGTTTGCTTCAAAAGAAATTGTTTTTATTAGTAGGAAGAGAATTGCCTTAATGCACTAAATACCATCCACAACCGGATGAGCAAACCTAAATTGGATAGAGGGCTATCTTAGAAAGTATATTTCAAGGCAACAATGTGCTTGGGTTAGATGGTTTTACATGGGTGAGCATTGTTATAATACCACCTTTCAATCTGATTATTAGCATGTCGCCATTCAAAGCCTTGCCTTGCAAGGGTAATAATGTTGATTCTTTTGTAAACGTGGCATTTGATGACAACAAGGTTCCTTGTGCAAGAGAGACAATTCAATAATATCCATATATTCTCAGTACTTTGAAAGATAACATTCAAAATGCTTAGAATAAGCAAAAAATGTATGCAAACAAGCATAGAGCAATGAGGACATTTCAAGTTGAGGTTGACATTCTTGCACCTACAAATTTGTAATGCAGGGGCTCATTACCCCTCCAAAACCCCCACACACCTGAGTGATGACAAATCTAGGATAACCTATATCTTCTCTTTATGACCAATCTAGGATTTAATATTCTTGCGCCTACAATTTTGTAACAGAAAGGCTTCTCACCACTCCAAAACCCCCATGCACCCGGGTTAGAGAAATCCCTACATCATGAAGTTGGCATTCCCAATGGTCCCACCATTGGCTTCACACCACCATCTTGTTGTTGAGGACTTCTATGAGCAAAAATTGCAGCTGCAGCACTTGTGATAGAAAGGGGGTTTAATTTTGCTATGTTCAAGTATTTGGTATTATAATTTACTTGTTCTTATGCTATAATACATTATTCCATAACTAGCATTTCAAGTACTATAGTATACAAATGCATGAGATTTCCATACTCCATGATAAATTGGCTTGATAATTTTCTGGATTTGACAATCTAAACAATTTTTCCATCAACAATCTAAATCATAAATCTACTTTTCCTTTCTAGATTTAATAGTATACATTTAAGATTTTCTAACTTTTACAATGATGATTAAGAAATGTGTTATTTGTTGACCCTGTCCCTATGACATCCCCTTGCATGGATATCAACTTGTTCCTCTTTTCCCCATTATTTCTTCCTTTGATCCTTCCAAAGTTTTAGAATGGTATCTTATTATCCATAGGAATGTCTGCTTTCTGCAGTGTTTCCTGCATGTTAAAAGAACCAAGGTTTGTAATTGGTTGGAACAGTATGTGGCGAAAAAACACATCGGAGCCTGCGAGAATAAGACAGAAGTTAGCATGGAATGTCTGGAGTTCCCTCCCCAAGAGGAGGAAGGGGTATTAGAGGTTGATGAATCTCCCACCCCTTCAAATTTATGATAGGCACCATTATGCGACCTGTCCATGATAGTTTCGTTATCTTTTGGTCTTCCGAGTAGATACGATCTGTTCGGCAATTATCTTTTCTTCCAATGCTTGATTCGACAGTTGTAAGATATTATTAATTCAAATATATTTCCAAGTTGGCTATGGACTGTATGGCTTCTTTTTATGTTCTAACATTTACTAACCCCTTATGAGTAATTCTATTGTTTATACTAAGTTTTTCTTATTTACCATTAGTATTATGATAGGCTAATGGATGAGAATGGATAGAGATTCGTCAGCAACAAATCATAGAATGCTTTCTTGGGGAAAACTGAAGGACCATCACCCAACTCTATCCTATCAGTGCCCCTTGAGTTGGGTTGTACAGCACTGTTGATTATTTATTATATGGTTTTGGCCTCTTGCTTATCAAAAAAAAAAAAGGGTTATTTAGCAGAATCTAAAATTCAAAGATGCCAAAGAAAATTTAGCAAATCAATAAACAGTAGCACCAACAAACAAACTTTAAGAGCTTTTAATAATAATATCATATTTGTAAAACTTGCCAAGTTCTTGCAAAACAAAACTTGCCGAGTACTCACAAGCCAATTTACAAGTTATTTTCTTGTCGAAGAATTCACTAGAGTTCTTATCAAACTTGTGACAATTTTTGCTTTAAAATTGCCTAGTAAATGCAAATAATCATGATTTTTCTCTTCAAAACTCATTCAAATTCATATAATTTCATTTTTCTTGGTTGTGGTTAAAAAGACATGAGAAAATCTTCACTCTCTTTTCTTATTTTCTCTGAAAAATATTTTTTTGACCTTTCGCAGAAACAAAAACCCCTTCTATCATAGGCATTTTTTAACAGCAAACCTAAAAACTGATGCTAAAGGTGTGTTCTCTGCCTTCTTTGTCCTTTCAAAATATTCATTTCTATTTAGTTCTGGCTTCTCAAATTTATCTAGAGTTTTCAAGGACTTGCATATCGTTCCCCTATTCTTCTTAGACCTAGTTTGCATTAGTGCTCCTTAATTAATTGGTTAGCACTAATCTCTATAGAGCTATTTCTTTAGAATTGGGATCGAGAAGACTCCTCTCCTTGACTTCCCTCCCTCTATTAAACATATGTGTGTTGGTTATGTGATGAAATTTGGTTTTATAAAGTTTCATTCATAAATGATGGAAATTAGAGATATGCTCAACAAATTCAATTATATGCATGTTTTGAAAGAATATTTTGAACACTTATGTATTTTCAAATGTTCAATTTATTTGTTAAAGTGATTGCCGACCTTTCCCTTGTTTTCTAAAAGATTTGGGCCAGCCAAATCATTACCAAACCCTAGTTTTTTTAAACTAAGATTAAAATACTTCATTGCTGTCAGAAATTTAAAATCTGAAAAAGCAGAAGTTGACCTGAATTTTTATTGTTTGAACGTTGAGTGACCACTGAACCATTCTGCTCTAATCGAGATAAGCTTCAATCAGCTAACCTAAAAGTTCTATAATTTAAGGAACTTGAAGGTAAAGTCTAGGCAACAAATTTCTAGTATTTGGCGAGATTTTCTAGTGTTTTCGAGGATGATTAATCGAAACCTACCATAAACTGATTGACAAAATACAAAATTGCGCAAAGTTTTAAAAGCAAAAATCAAGCCAGCTGACCTGAAAAGCTTCTCAGCCTCCTGTAAATTTCCGTGTTCAATATACCAGTCCATCAAGTAAGCAACCGAAAGAGCATCACGGCTCAAATTCTTCTCCACAAGCATCCCGAAAAAATCGAGGGCATCGTTAATTCTATCAGCATTGCAGTAGCCTTCTATCACAGCATTACTCGACATTGCCGTCCGTTCAACCTTCTCGGGTACAAACTGAAAAACATCGAGGGCCTCTTGAACTCTCCCAGCAGCAATATAACCTCTAATTAAATCACAAAACACCGGCTCGCTAAAAATAGAGCCTCTCTTCCTCATTTCCATGTACAGCTCCGTGGCCTGATCCATTGCCCCGCCCTTCACAAAACCCTCAATCGTAGCCGCATATGTGGGTGGATCAGCCCCATAGCACTTTTCAAGCATTTCCATGAAAAGCCGCATGACTTCCTCGTATTTTCCGAGTCTAAAATGAGCAGCCATCAAGTGCTTAAAGGTCACGTTACTGGGTCTCATATTAGCGTCATAGATCATCTGCAACATACCAAAACACTTTTCCATGTCGAGCAGCTCAACGTAGCTGCCAAGTACAATGTTGTAGGTAACGACGTTGGGTATGACTTTCGATTGGCGCATGAATGCAAAGAGATTGAAGACATTCTCGTACCTTCCAGCGCGATGGCAATGGCCAAGGAGAGAGTTGTAGGTGAAAATCGTGGGGCGGATACGAGAGTACTGCGCCTGACGAGCAGCGACTAGAGCTTCGTCAAGTTTGCCAGAGCGGCTGAGCGATTGAAGACGGTTGTGGAGGCTGAGGCGATCCCCCACCAAGACATTGATGGGCTCAGGCAGGTTGGGGTCGTGAGGTTTCGGGGGACCATAGCGGTTACGCTGCAGAGCGCTCATGGGAGGGTCTACGCGGAGTGCGCGCTTTCTGGCGCGCCGCTCCGCTGCCGCGTCCAGCGCGGCCTGCGACATGTACACCTCGCGCATGCCCCGCCTGAATATCGTCCAGGGCTCTCCAGCCCTAGTTGGGGACGACGACGAGGCATTGTTAACCAGTACCGTAATTAGCCGTCTGTAAATCCCCATAGAGGTTGCTGCTCCAGCACCTGCGAGAGCTGGAACTTCAATACCGAAGAGGAATGTGGAACCCTCACAAAATTTTATACCGTGACTGGACGGGTTTTGTTGGTCCGTGAAGAACCTGATAAAACTTCTGGAAATAAATAGCGAACGGGCAGGAGTACCAATAGGTAAGGTCTAGTTGCTCCTCTTGAGTACCAATCGAAATATTCGAGAGATTTGGGCTAAAACCCTACTTAATATAGCCCGTGGCTAAACAGCCGAGGAAATGCATCAGATGTGACTTTTTGTTTGATTTATTAATTTATTTAAAGCTCACCGAACCTGTTTGTGTGATTTTTAAATTAATTAATAAATCAAACAAAATGTCACATCTGGTGCAAATATTCGGCCAGATAGACATCGCCCTTTATATAGGGGTCAATTTAGAGTTGATCCCAAAAAAAACAAAAAAACAAATCAAAAATATCACTATGTTTTCCTCAATCAAATGATATAGCAGGTAGTATATAATAGCACTTTTTAGAGTGCAATACATATGTCGAAGGGTGAATTGGGGGAGAAAATAGTCTCTTATTTTGCATATATTTGTGCAACTAATAAGACTATTGGTAGATTATTTAATAATGTTTCAATACCTTAAACTTTGTCAAAAATATAAAATTATAATCATAACAATGATAATAATTCTACATAATCTAATTTGTAAAAGAAAACTTAACCCTAATCATAACATAAACCTATCCTAAATCAAATAGTAGTAAAGACACTAACTATAGCACTAATCATATCCTAAATCTATACTAAGTTTAGCTCTAACTCTAAACAAAATCATAGCCCTAACATAGTAGTAACCATGGTGTAATCTCTTTACCCTAATCATAATTTCTTATAGTAAACTTTATTGACAATTCTCATCCTAAATGTAACTATAATCTAGTTGTAAATACGAGTCCTAGCATAAATATTAAACACTAATCCTAAACAAGATTTTATCAGGCAACCAAACACCATGGGTGACAAGCAAGAGCACAACCCACCAAGAGATAATAGGAATGAGGATCATGAAACAAGGAAATTTTTCAAAGCAATGGTTACATGACAAGAGCGAATGGCTCAGGTTTTGCAGGCACTCACCACCATGGTTGAGCACGTGAACTCGTAGGATAGGCAGAATTTGGAACAAGGGGATAACAAGAGTGCAATGGGATCACCTAGAACTCATAGAACTCTTTCCAGAATAGCAGACAGGCCCACACATCCTACTTTTGTTAAAAAGGAACCAGTATAAGAACTAACAGAGGAAGTTGAGGATGAGACATTTGTAGATATCCTTATGACTACAAATGATGAATGGGAATTATTGGCACCGCAGGTTCGGGAGAGGACAACCTTTGAACACTTTGTAAATAAGAGGAGAGAACATTACAAGTCACTCAGATAGGATAGGAGGCCTAGGGGTCAAAATAGTGAGCTGAAGAGGGCTACAGGCAAGCTTACTATACCTACATTTGATGGGAGTGGTAAGATGACAACTCAATCTTGGATTCATAAGCTTTACACATTCTTGGCATTGAGGCCAATAACAAAGATTGAAGCTATCAAATACACCACTTTGCATTTGGAAGGAGATGATTGGTGGTACCATTGTATGGTAACACTTCATCATAATCAAGTGATAGAGTACCAGGACTTCGTGGATAGGTTGGTTGAAAGATCTTACGAGAAAGATCTAGAGGTTTACTTATGGGAATTAGCATAGCTGGAACAAATAGGCAACTTGGAGTATTTCATTGGTGAATTTCAGTGGTTGGCAGTCATGGTGCTAAACATTTAGAGTGTAGATTTATAGTTCTTATCATTGAGGGCCTATTTGAACCGCTAAGAGGTTGGATAAAGGCATTTGATCCCATTTCTTTATAGGAAGCTATGAAAAAGGCAAGGACTATGGAACGTGTAGTCCCAACAAACAAATTTTAGTCCAAAGGAGCATCTTCTAGTGAGAATTAAAAACCATTTTATAAAAAACTAGAGAGGATTGATTTTTAAAATGATTCTAAAGATAAAACTCCAGTACCTTTTGACAGGGAAATATTAAATGATTTGAGGAAGAAAAAATTATATTTCTACTGTAAGGGACCTTATGATGCAAATCATGACTATCCTCTTAGACCAAAGGGCAATGCTAACAAAATCATGTGGGCATACTATGAGGAATCAGAATCAGATAATTTAGACCAACAGTCTAATATAGAGGAAATAGATGGTGAAAAAAAGGAAGACAGGGCTGAAAACTTGTTTAAAATGGAGTCCACGTATGGGGAAGGAGATAGGCAACTTAGGGAAGCTCGTCTCACTAGTATTAAGTAGGAAGGATCATTTCAAATAAGAGGATTACTTGTTAGACAACAAGCTATAACTTTGGTTGATACTGGTGCCACTCATAATTTCATTGATGCTAGGTTGGCAAAGAAGTGTGGCATACAAACAAAGGAGTTTGGGGGAATCAGAGTGAGGGTAGCTATTGGCTATGTCCTCAATTATGATCGTAAGATCACTGGACTCCCTTTGGAAGTTAACAATTATGCCTTTAAGGCAGATTTCTATGTTGTGCCTATGGAAGATATAGATATAGTCCTTGGGATAAGTTAGTTGTGCGATATTATTGAGTTCACTCTTAATCTCAAGGAGATGGAGATGAGGATTAAAGTGAATGGGAAGACACAGATTCTTAAGGCAATCAAGGATAGTGATTTCAGAATGGTCTCTTTTCGGAGGATGGCTAGATTGATTTGACATGATCAGGTAGAGTGGGCAACAGAGTGCATGTTGATACCATCATAGGAGGGATGGTAGAAAATTGAATATCCTCGTGATATTCAGGAGCTTAGAGTTAAACACTCTAAGGTGTTCAATGACATTTCACCAAGTAGACCAGCAGACAAGGGTATTGAGCATATCATTGAGTTAGAGGAGGGGGCTAAGCCCGTCATGATTACACCCTATAGGCATTCGAAGAGGTTGAAGGATGAAATTGAAAAACCATAAAGGAGTTACTTGCTATGGGCCACATTAGACCAAGTCTCCTTTCACTTCTTCAGTGGTGTTGGTGAAGAAGAAGGACGGGACATTAAGGATGTGCATTGATTATAGGGTGCTTAATAGGAAGACAATTAAAAATAGGTAACCCATTCCCAGGATCGATGAGTTGATAAATGAGCTTCATAAAGCTTGCTTCTTCTCAAAGATAGATTTGAGATCAAGTTATCACCAAATCAAAATTAGAGAGTAGGACATTGAGAAGACAATCTTTAGATGTCATTGTGGCCATTTTTTGAGTTTGTAGTTATGCCATTTGGGCTAACTAACACACCTACTACTTTTCAGGCAACAATGAATAGAGTTTTCCATCCTCAGTTAAGGAAATTTGTAATTGTCTTCTTCGATGATATCTTGGTGTACATAGATCTTGGGAGGAGCACTTGGTTCACCTTGACACGGTGTTGGATATATTGGGCAGAGAGTCCTTGTATGCAAAGGAGTTGAAATGTGATGTGGGTATGATAGAGTTGTTGTATTTGGGTCACATCATCAGTGTAGAAGGATACGCATGGATCTTGAAAAAATTTGTGACATTGTGGAGTGGCCTTCACTAGTGAACCTTACATAGTTAAGGGGCTTTATGGGATTATGTGGTTTCTATAGGAGGTTTGTGGATGGATATTCTAGGCATGCATCACCGTTGATAGATGTGATGAGAAAGGGAGCTTTCTTGTGGACTCCTAGGGCACAAGAGTGTTTTGAGAAATCTAAGGAGTTGATGACTTCCTGTCCAGTATTAGTGTTACCAAATTTCAGTAAACCTTTTGAGCTACACTTTGATGCTTCCGGAGATGGCACCGGAGTGGTGCTTATGTAGGAGAAGCACCCTATTGCTTATGAGAGCAGGAAATTAAGAGGGCCAGAGTGGAGCTTCAACATATATGATAAGGAGATGTTAGCCATTATGCATACTTTGGATAAGTTTAGGCAATATTTGGTAGGTAGCAAATTTCGTATCAAAACTGACCATAATAGCCTAAAACACTTTTTGGAGCAGTTAGATCTTAATGATAGGTAGCAGAAATGGGTGAGCAAGTTACAATCTTATGACTTTGATATTACATATTTTAAGGGGAGACAGAATGTAGTTGTTGATGCTTTATCATGTAGGCCCCATTTGAGCTTATTGACAGATATATCGGAGGATTGGAAACACTTGATCCTTCCAGAGTATGCAAAGGATGCGTGGACAGTCGGATTCATAGATGGAACTATTAAGGACAACAGATACACCATTGTGAATGAGCTCATCATTTACAAAGGGCGAATATTTTTTGTTCCAGACTCAATAGTGAGAAAGATGGTTCTAAAATCTTTTCATGATTCACTTATGGCAAGACATCCTGATTTCTACAAGACATACTAGTAGATTAGAGAGTACTTCTCATGGAAAGGGCTCAAAGCAAAGGTACTTCAATATGTTAGGGAGTGTCTCACTTGCCAACAAAACAAGCAGGAACACTCTTATCCATCCAGTTTACTTCAGCCACTTCTAATTCCTGATAGGAAGTGGGAGTGTTTATCTATGGACTTCATTACAAGACTGCTTAGAGCCCAAGACAGGGACTGCATATATGTGGTTGTGGATCACCTTACAAAATTTGTACACTTCTTTCCAATCACTACTAAACAAGTGGCAGATTTGTTCTCCAAGGAGATATTTAGATTACATGGCTTACCTTGGAGCATTGTGAGTGACAGAGACAACAGGTTTATGAGTCACTTTTGGCAGGAGCTATTCAGGCTGTGTACGACAGAGCTCACTCTGAGTACTAGCTACCACCCTTAGATAGATGGTCAGATGGAGATAGTGAATAAATGGGTGGAGGGATATCTCAAAAATTATATAGTAGGGCAACAGAAGGTATGGGTAAAGTGGATTTATCTCTATGAGTATTGCTACAATACCACTTATCACATGTCTATTCAGATGTCTCCCTTTATGGCCTTGAATGGGTATGAGGCACCCAATTTTATGGATTTGCTTTTGAGTGACAGTAGAGTGCCTAGTGCAAGTGATTTGTTATAGGAGAGTCAAGACATTGTTAAGACTCTCAAGGATAATATAACCAAGGCACATAATCAACAGAAGCAGTATGTAGACCAGAAGAGGATAGAGCAGACTTTTGAGGTTGGAGATATGGTGTATCTTATGTTGCAACCTTACCATCAATCCACTCTCAAGAAGAATGGTGCCAAAAAACTTAAGCCATAATACTATGGTCCATTTAGGATTATCAAGAAAGTGGGAGAGGTGGCTTATGAGTTAGATTTGCTAGCAAAGGGCAAGGTACACAACGTTTTTCATGTGTCACATGTCAAGAAGGTGCGAGGACATCATATTGTTCCTTCTACAGTGCTTCCACCCTTGGATGATGAGGTAAAATTGGTATTGGTGCCAGAGGTCATCATTGATTTCAAGGAAAGAAACTTGAGGCAACATACTATAAGGGAGTATTTGGTGAAATGGAAGGACCTACCAGTAGAGGATGCAACATGGGAGAATGAGGAGATTTTGCAGCATCCAGATTTGAACTTGCTTGAGGACAAGCAATTTTAGGGAGGGCAGACTATAATGTCCCCATCTTTTTAGCAACTCAATGGAGTTCTTAGCCTTTACATTCTTCGAAAGCTAAGTGAAGAAATAAGGAGAAATTGATTAAATTAATTTCTTATGAAGTCATTAAAAACAATTAAAATTAAATGGTGACTTTATATTTAATTAATTTAATTTTCTAGAAGCACAATTAATTATTGTATTGCAAGGGAGAAGCTTCTAGAGAGTGCATTTTCTAGAAATACAATTAATTATTGTATTGGAAAGGGGGAAGCTTCTAGAGAATACAATTAAATAATACTTTATTTCCTTATAGAAGGGTGAAGGAAAAGAATAAACAAAAGTGAGAGCTTCATTGTTAATCATCTGATTATTGTGAATTACATTTGATATACACTTGGGAGAAGAAACTAAGGTTTCTGATTTCAGTCAGCCATTGGAGAACATCAACTCTTCAGTGTTGCAACCATTTGAGGTGGTGAAATATCCACTGAATTTGGTATTCAGGAGAGCTTCAATTTAGGAGTTCTATTTGTGCTTAAATTAGAGAATACATTTATTGTTGGTTGCTATAGTACGTAATAACGATGTCACACTAAAATACTTATGCTTAATTCATCTCCATTCTTGGGCATCACTATTATCAAGTTCCTCTTGCAACTATTAGTAGTTAGCATTGTAATTTTTAGGCATATGATTTTGTTGTGATAATTCAGAATTAGATTTTGGCATTACTATAGTCATTCTTGTAAGCTCATTTGTCTTGGCAAACTCATAGCAACATTGTACATGAGAATGAATTCAATAAAGGAGATACATGTTGCATACCATTTGCTTGATGAAATGTCCATCTAATGGCATATATGATTAGCATAATAGTTGTATGTCAATTGTTTGTTAAAATGTTTGTAAAAATGTTGGTTGGTTGTAGGTATGCATTCCATATCTAGTTTCCATGTATATGCATTGAAAGTACCAAAAGAGTTGCACTTGCATATTAGTTCATTCTAAGAGGCATTGTAATATCATTTGCAAATTTCTTAGCATTAAAGGCAGCATACAAGTGGTTGACAATATTCCTTGAGCTAAAATCAGTTAGTTTGGGCAAGGAATATTACAACAGGTTCATCGATGGTGAGCAAAGTGCTTTTGATGGATTTTGGATGATTAGAGTCTAACTTTTGCATACGATGAGATCTTCTACAAATTGGAATTTTTTTTATTGAAGATAAGTTTGAGATTTATTATAGCCTATGAGTCCATGAATATTCTATGATTTTTTTATCAAGAATAAAATAGAGATCAGTTGCAGATTACACGCATCACTCAATTTTCAATTTCTTATTTTTTCTATGGTGTTGTTTGCTAAACAACGAATAAATTAACTACAATTTCTAAATTTAAAGGACCTAAGTTTCATGTTGGTGTTTTGAAACTTCCCAATTTCAAATTACCCCAATGAGAATGAGATACATCTAGGGGTAGCTACTTCCCATTTTCAACATACCCTTTTAGACACCGGGCCAACTATAAAGCTAGACCCTTCTTCTACTTCAGGCTCTGCAAAACCTAAGCGGGTGTACCTCAAATTCACTTATATGGTACTAGAGCTAAAACATACACTTGAATCTTGACAAAGCAAATAAAAACCCTAAATCTTCTAACACTTATGCAAAGATCTCAGACATGGAATAGCTAATAACATGGCCAAAAAAATTGCTAAGTGAGGGCATCCTTTTTAGTTCTTCAACATTTAAAAGGGAAAATATTTGATTAATGATGTTAGTTTCAGAAAAACCCTAAATATGTAGTAAGAACAAGTTGATCCTGTAGCTGATTAGTGCCTTATCTATTGGGCAATTCCACAAATCACACGCATACATCTATGATACCAATAACATATTCCATACATCAAGATATAAGATCTGTCTTATCACCTTCTGAATAAGATATCAATGTTCATAAAGACCTCATTCTCATGAAATATCCCTCTCAAAATAACTAGCAACCCTATAAAATACATCAAGCATTTACTTGGCCCTTTGTTCCAACAGCAAAATATATCAGACATACAAGCTTAAGGGGATGTAAATAGATCTTAGTTCTTTGTTCCTAAACCACATAAGATTGTAGATTATAGAGATAGGAGATGAGAATCATAATGAAACTAAGAGATTCCTACTCATTTGTATTCATTTCTTTGAAACTATGCATTTAGATGCATGTAAGCAATTCATAAAACAAGTAAGTAGATCAAAACTAGCTAAATTATCTTAAGTATTGCTGCTCATACAAGAGAAATCTATTGAAGAATCTGGTATCACAGTGATGAAAACACATCAATACTGGAAACCTGGTCTCACAAATCTGAGAACACTCAAGAGTGGAACACTATGGTATCACAGCAATGAGTAATTTTCTCCAAAACTGGAACCAACCCTAATAATGGATGAGAAAAAGAAAGGTATAGAAGAAGAATGGAATCCTAGATCTAATTTAGAAGTGACATGTGTCCACTTGAATCTCCATTCTTTGTTTTTGTAAAACCTCTCTTATCTTTCTACCCATGAAATCTGATTTGGTTTTCATCTTTGTTTTGTAACAAACCCAAAATATCTCTCCCTCAATGATGCAAACCCTCGTGTTACTAAGATATCTAAAATGCATCATAAAATGTTGATGATACCTTGATTCAACTGATATGGAGGTGACAAAACTCACCCATAACTGCATTTTTATTGCCTTTTACATTCACCTAGCTCACCATTTCACTAGAAATCATATCTAGATTTGCCCCAATTGAATGAAAATGAAAACTGGGCACTTGAGACAAATCCTCGCATAACTAGAACCAGTGACCTTCTGCACAAAAACAAACTCCAGAAATGAAAAGATCATTCTCTCCCAATTTTGGCAATATATAATACTACTATATGGTCTCACTAGAAACTCCTAGAATCTTAATTTGAAAATTGGGCTCCTATTATGGCTTCAGACTGCACTTTATTTTAAATTTTAAATACAAAAATTTAAAATTTCCCAAAGTTTGGACTATAGGTTTAAAATCAAATTTATTTAAACCTTTGCTGCACGTGATTTTCTGGAGGAGATAATAAAATAATGATTTTTTGAATTTTGAAAAATTTGACTAGAATTTCCATCTAGGTCAAACATGTTTGACCAACCCTACCACATGTCATGCTCTGATTCATTAGATTCCTATACAGTCACCTGACACACGCCAGCTGGGCATCATATGTCACTTTTTTATTGGTTACCTATTACACCATGTCATCAGTCGCTATGTCTCGTGATGAGTCAACATTGTGCCATGTCATTGTGACATGGCGACCACATGACACATGTCATTTTTTGCCACCTTAGCACCTTGGGAAGCATGCCAGTCTGGAAACCTCTGCCACTTGTCAATTTCTAATTGGTCCATCTTAGTCAATCTGGCGCCAAATCACTGCCACATGTCACCTCTGATTGGTGTCTGTTTTGCCATGTGGCAACTGCATCAGCTGGTCACCATGTTGCTATATTATCCTCCTTGCATATTTCCTTGGCGACATGGTGACAAGGCAACAACCGTCTGATCTACCATGTGTCACCATCCTGTGTCTTAGATCTTGGATTGCCACATCACTGCTTGATTCGTCATTTTGTCGCCACGTATCAGCTAGTAGTTGGTCCACGAATTTCACATTGCTGCCACTTGTCAATTTGTAATTCGTCAAAAATCCATGTCATTTTCTTGATTTGCCTGTTCATTCTAAATTTATCTAAGATAGCCCTCTAGCTTGGCCATGGGCCCCATTTACAACCAATGTCCTTCTTGTCAAAAACTCAAGTATTTAAGACACTCCATGATATGGCATTTGGATATAAAAACACATTAAAAACCCTCCACAGAACGCATGCGGGATTAACATTAAAAACATTTTCTTTGACTAGACTCATGGGTGAATCCTGCGACTTTACTTTTTCTTCCATGACATTTGTGACTATGATAGCATCTCATTTTACATATGGAGCTCTTTATGTGGTAATTTTTGTTCTTTTTAAACAGAGCTTTAAGTTTAATGTTGTGTGGAGCTCCTCCATTCTGTAGACATCTCCTCATAATGCTGGTTGTCTCCCCTGCCGTCCTTCCAACCGCAGAGTGCTCTATTTCTCAAGGTCAATGCGTGGGAGTTTTCTCTTGCGTAGAGGTGTTCTTCGTTTATGTGAACACATTTGTTTCTTTGACATTTTCTCAGCTTTAAAAATTGTAGCTCCCGCAAATCCCCTCCATTTTATGACATTCCACACCTTTTGTAGATGGATGGGGCAAAGTGGGAGGTGAACTTGCCTTACTAAACTATGCTCCTTCTTGGTGGCACCTTCCCTTCCACATACTTTGCTTTAAACACTTTTAAAATAGTTCTTGTGTATACACCAAATTTGGTTTTCTTTTCCCCACAACTTCAAGCTGCTACACATGACTCACTCTAAAACATTCACCTATTTATAGGGGCCATCAGACATGGAGGAAGGAATCGATAGGAAAAAGACAAAGGAAAAAGTGATTCACATCAAAGCGGTGAATGTGGTGTTCACTATGTAGTGGTAGGAATTTGTCAGCGCCAAGTTAGATGATTTATGGGGACCAAGGTACTACATGGGAGATAAGACTCCTTTGACCTCCTATTATCCTAACAAGCCTCATGCATATCAAGAATTCTAAGATATAATTCAATGTGATATATTGCATAGTATATGACATGTTATTGAAAATATTATGGAGCCATTTCCGTGAGTAGCATAAGGAAACATGAGTCATAAGTTGTAAAGAATTGGTGAAATCCCAAAAATCACCAATTATTCAATCTGTCACGGCTTGCACAAGAGGAATACCCTCACCATTACATTTGAAACCAATCTTATCACTTGAAAGGATTCCCATGGTAGTGTTATAATTCTTTAGAATAATTGAGAGGAGGGGGGGTGAATCAGTTATTCAAGGTGTAAATGCCCTAATAATACTTTTTCACAAATTACAGTGAATCCATAAACTTTTCATCCATCCAAGCTTAAATCAATCATCCTAGCAAGTTACAAAAAATCAACATTCAGCAATAAAACATGCAAGATCAACTCATGACATAGTGATTTACGTGAAAACCCAATTTGGGAAAAACCACCAGTAACATGCTACTTAGTTCTCACTCTTCTAAAGTGATGCCCTGTTAAAAGCCTGCCTTGTTAAAGGTTTACAACACACTGTTAAATGTGACCTTGTTAGAGGATTTCACCATACTGTTAGGAATGGTCACCCTGTTAAAGGATTTACAACATGGTTATTAAACCAACCTAAGTCCATAGGGTTTAAACTATCTGTTACAATTGCTCGAGAGTAACAATAATGGCTTTTTGATCTGATACAACTTACAACATATTTTGCAGATTTCAGATCACTCTTCAGTTCAGTCCTTTTGCTTGGCTTTAATCACTTTAGCTCTGACAGCTTGTCATCTCAAACTTTGTCTCCTTGAGTCTTCTTACTCATCATACCAATGCAACCATATCTGTTGTCATCTGATGAAGCAGAGTAATTGTACTCTCTTACTTCTTAGCACCTCCTTCAGCACTTTATGCTTTCACGCTTGACCTCCTCTCTTCTACTTCGTGACCTTGTTACTCCTTAAATAGAAATATGGATTGCCTTTGCTACTTGATTCCCCCTCTCCAAATTTAGGGTTTCAAATGGATTAGGTAGGATACAATGTATCTATCCCATATCTTGCTCTTATCTAGAAACTTCGTCTAGAGTCCAGTTGTATTCTCCAAAAATGTTCTACATGGTGTTCTGTGCCACCAGCTCATCACTCTTATCTTCTATTTAATTCAAAAAATTCTAGATAACAACCTTGTCGGCTTAGATCTGACAAATCTTCAATTTTTGAAATAATGCAGCAACTCAGCACTATTGGTTTACTAATGCTCGGCATCTCTGTGTTACTCAACACTTGTATTTGCTCGGCACCTGATCTTCGCTCGGTACTTTTTTGTTGCTCGGCACTTGAAGATTACTCAGTACTTACTGAAGTTGAACTTGCTCGGCTTCAACTAGGAATTTGTTTGGCACTTACTAGCTTGCTCAACTCCCTCTCTAATAGACTTAGTTAGGCTTTACAAATGACTTAGCTAAAACCTTACATCTTTGATGTGTTTTAGTGTGCCCATTCTCTGTGTCTTAGAGCATGTCATCAATACATTATTCCATCAATAGCTTAGTTGATCCTTGTACTTCATTACAACATCATAACTTCAACCTTTCTCTAGGTGTTCTAGTTACATCTTATTGATTGCCTCCTCCTTGTTAATCAACCAATTGATACTATTTGGATCACTAAAGCAATTGTCATTCCTGCAAGTAACAAGTTTGACATCAATGACAAAACAATGATTGAGAACATTCTTTACCAGTTCCATTACTTTTTATGTACGATCATTTCCAACAATCTCCCTCATGATCTTTTCAATCATTTCCAATAGGCAGGATGGATAACAATTAAATCAGTCAATTCAATTTGTGTTAACCTTGATGCCTCATGTTACCAAAATAAAACTCTCAACAAATTATAAGGCACTGCTCAAATAATTGCTCAGACATTTACAATTTTGTGGGGAGTGCATATAATTGATAATCAACCAAAATAATTAATCATTGTCCTGATACTCTAAACCCATAACTTTGGTGTTGGAATGCACTTTGGGACGCTTTCCATATAATGTACCCATGATAAAGATTTGAGCGACACTTCTCATTGGGGAACCATAGCAAGATTTAATCCTCTATAGTTGCGGGTTGCAAAATCTCACTAAAATGTTCAATTACCTCATTTATTACTTCCTCTCTCTCAGCTTTGAAAGGTGTGCAACCAATTAGAGAAATAATGATTATAACCAATGCAACATCCTTTAAAACCTTCATACCCTGCTTTATTGACCCGACGGGATTAGTTGGGCCCTAAAGTGGGTCTAACTAAAAAAAAAAATGTTTTCAAACACTTGAACTATCAAACTGATCCATTAGTCATTGAATTCTAATTTGTAACAAATTTGACTAGTAGAAACGATTTTTAAAACTCATTTTTAACTCTTTTTGCTGATTGCCAATTTCATGCCAAAGGGTCCTCTGATCGGCTTTTAAAAGCTGACAAAATACCTAATCAAGCTCTGAAATCAAACATACTTATTCTTTGTTCCCCATTCTTGCACCCTGTTAGATCTCATCTCATGACAAATTCTTAGTCAAAAGATATTGACTATCGAAGTTGCCTTCTCAAAATTGCCTACAAGCAAACATGTCAGAAAACCATAAATTGTGTTTGGATTTGGCTTTAAAAATAGGGTAGACTGACACTTGGGGGCACAAAAACTAGGGCATTAGTTCACTTCCATGAGGAGGATATAAATTTGTGATTCGGGCTCATGATGAATAACCAGAAAAATTTGGCAAGCAATCAAAGTGGGCTACTTGAATTTGCATAACTAGAAACATTGACAGAAAAGTGATTTTTGCAAATAGAATGGACCTAGGAAAGTGTGCAGACAGATTTGTCCAGATTTGAAAATTGGCACACTTAAAGTATTTTTAGAGGAGAACACAACGGTACAATCCATTTGATCTCACCTATCACAAATTTATAGTTATAACATCTCGAGTAGGGGTACCGACCAATCTGCATTTTATGACACGAGTAAAAATTTCTAAATTGCATTTGGAATCATGTTCAAAAACTTACATAAAAATTCATCACAAGCTCAAAATTAAAACATAAAAAAGTCTCTAACCTCTAGAATACAATGCAAAAGGAATTTTCTAATTTTGGTCAACTGGGTCAAAGTTATAACAAGTCAAACATGGCCTCCTAGAATTTTGAAAACTTTGCACCGGCATGAAAACAATAAATGACCAACTTTTAGGGATTCAAACCTAGTCAAAACATATCAAAATGACTTGAAATCTGAAAGACAGGTTCTTTGGTATGGATACTACACACTCCCAAAGTGGTCAGTTATAAAACAATACTGGGTACGAGATATTCAAATACAAACAAGGCCATATTTTGTTGTTTGACACTTAGGCAAAAATGTAGAATTGAACATTGCTCAAAACGAAACTTCACATAATGACTCAGAATGGAAATTCATCTTCATGGGATGAGTGGATATATTGAATGCAAGGTGTTAGAAACATTAAACACCACTTAGGCCTTGAACAGATAGCCAGGTACACATGCATCAAAAAGTGCTTATAGGGCTTATTTTTCGCTTCAATTTTGAGTCCCAACATTTCACACATGGAAACTTAAGATACAATTGCTTTTGATTGAAAAATATTTATGGGACATTGTTAATGGAACTATTCAGAAACCCCAAGATGCAGATGAAATGACAAAGTGGATAGTTAAAGATCATAGGGCTTCTGCATTGATTGGACTTGGTCTATCATATGCATATTTGCACCATATTGATCTTTCAAAGATTTCAAAAGATATATAGGATGGTCTTAACGTCCTGTTTGGTTCACAAAATTCTAGTACAAAAATGTCCATAAAACAAAAGTTTTTTAGGTTGAAGATGATAAGATTGTTCAACATATAAGTACTTTTCATTCACTTATTAATCAACTTGTAGGTGTGAACTCTAAAGTTGATGATGACGATGCCAAAGCAATCCTATTTAGTAGCATGCCTTCAAGCTTTGATCATTTTTTTTTCACTTTGAACATAATGAATCCTAGCCAAGAAACTATAATTTCTCCTTTAACTGATAAAGGAAGAAGAGCTCATAAGAGTCATAATTTTACTGAGGAATGTGCTTTATTTGCTAGAAAGAAATATAGTGTTCCTAGTAGAAGAGAACTTAAATGCTTTTATTAACAATAAAATATACATGCAGAGATGAATTATTTTTAGCGGGCCAAAGATCTTATCGATGGGAAGTTGAAGAAAAATACAGTCTTTGCTGCAATTGAAGGTGAGGCACACTTTTGTGATTTTGTAATACATATAAATAATGATGATTTTGATAGTCCATCTAAAATTGGTACAAGATTTTTGCATTAAAGAATAACAAAGAAATAATAGGAGGTTGGAGGCAATAGAGGCTAGAGGACTTTTATCATCTCAAGCTAGCTTCTCACTTAGAGATGATTATTGCATGAAAAGCAACTATTTTTGTCTCTAGAGAGAAGAGGGGGATTGTTAGCATGATTGTCCTTCCAATGAGAGAGGAGGAAAGATATCTCATACACAGTCATATTAGTGAGTATTGTTCCCATTGCACTGAAGGAGACATTAGACATTCTCCAAGGAGATGTGGAATTTTGGAGGAACTATGACTCATTGTGCAATGGAGGTGTGAATACTCATATTATGAGGACAACTTTAGGATTTGCAATATGTGTATCACCTATTTTAGTAGAGTAAAATGAACACTAATCTATAAAAAGCATTCTCAATACTAAAAACAAGTAAACACATAAGATAGGACCACAAAAGACAAAATTGAGGAAAGTAGACCAAAGATGGTAACCTCCTCAAGTGCTTCTCATGATGACAAAGCTATGTCCCTGATGGATAGCAAATGTATGCTCACGATGTGCTCAAGCTCCAAGTGGACGAGTGATAATCAAATATGGGTGTGGATGAATGATTCAACAATGAAGGTATGGAGGGGTTTCAGCATTATAATAGTATTTTGGTAGTTTTTAGGCTCTCAAAATAGCATTGTAAGTTTACTTCAAAAGTGGATTATGTTTGTGAAGGGAGAGGCTTCTATTTATAGGCCAAGGGGTAGAGGGATGGACGGTCAAGATGCAAGGATGGCAAGATGGTGAGGGAGGGCTAGAATGCACTCAAAGGGGAGCACATGGATTGTGCTTGTTTGAAGCCAATTAGGAGGTGACACATGTCATAGGGTGATTGGATGTGAGAGGGTAGGATATGGGTTGGTCAAAGGAGTAATGAGGGAGGTTGAGCCATAAATGAGGATGGTTGGGTCATAAATAGAGATGGTTGGGGGGGAAATGAGATTGTTGACTTTGGCTTGGGTCTTAAATGTTGGAGGGTGATGGAAGAATGAGATTGTTGATTTTGGCTTGGGTTAGCAAGTCTTAACCCATGTTTATAATTGTGCACATGATTAGAAGAGGATTAGGCTTGGATTAGAGGGGGGATTAGGGGGTAAGTGGCTTAGATTTGATGGGATGGGTTAGTTAAGTGGCTAAGTGAGGTTAGTATGTGTGAATGGGTTGGATTAGGGGTTAGGATAGGGTTTAGGGAGGCTCTTAGGATTTTAGATATTTTATTAAATGATTTATTTAATAAAATAAGGATATAGAATTAAATTGAATAGATTTGAGGATTTATTCGATTTAATAGAGGAATAGGGATTTAATTGATAAATTGATTTTGGGTGATCTTTATCAATTGGACTACAGTTAATTAAATTAACTAATTAACTAGGGGATGACAATAGATCAATTAAATATTAAATAATTAATTAATGATGCCTTAGAAGATGACTAAATAGGATTACTTAAGTGATGTATTCAGATTTAGGTGTAGACAATATGAAGTTGCAGACAGGAAATCTAGTTCAATAAGTGAAGATTGGTGAAAGCATTTCATCAAAGTTTCCAATGGAAGAATAATGGTGAAGCAGCTTCATCAAAGTTTCCAAAGCATTGGGTTAAAACATTTACAACTTTCACTTTTGTTGGATTGATGTAATAAGGGGGGAATGTTGGACTTATTACATTAATTAGGTTAGTTTCTATGTTTAGATTAAATAAATAAATAGGTTAGCTATTTAGTTGGTGGGAAGTTATTTTGGTAAGTAGTTTTTGTAAGGGAAAATAAGGCTATATAAAGTTGTTTAAATATCAATGTGAATTATTCTTTATGTATCCAATGAAAATTTGAATCAATAAAATCAACCATTTTATGTTTTAGAACTTTTATGGATGATAGTATTTCAATCCACAGCTATGGGAAGTTGTACACCTTAGATATTGAGAGCTAACTTATTTTTTTCTTAGATTTGGTACACCTTCAACTAAATAGAAAAAATAGAAAAAAGATAAATTAAAATGAAGTACATTAAAATTACTGTAAACATTTTAATTTGTATATAAACATATAAATAAATTATTTATATTTTACCATGTTTATCAAATAGTTTAAATACATTATTTAAGTAAAAATTTAAATAAAATAAATATTTGTAATAAATATAATTAACTAAAGTGAATTTCAAATATAATAAATATATAGTGAATTTCCAATATAATAAATATATTAATAAAATCTAATGAAAAATGAAACTAAGAATGGAGGGAAAATTACCTCAAATGAAAGATATATAATATTAACATTTTATTAGTACATAACCACAATAATAAAACAACCTGAAAAAAGAGGGGATGACTCCACAGCATGATGGTAATGTCACGAGCCTCGATAGTATGAGGTCTATGTTTCGAATTTCAACAATACGATCATTTCTTATGATTTTTCGATGGTGTTGATGCTCGTGAGTTCCCTCTGCCTATGATGCTAGTTGGTGTGCAGTTACTCATCTGCGTGCTACCCATTGTTCATTCTATGTGATCGGGTTGTGTCCTTGATGATGATGAGTGGTGGACCCGTTGAAGTGCAGCCACGGGATTCTCCATCCTGCAAATCCTACATGTCATTTAAATACAGTCTTAACCATCAACGATGGTAGGCAAGGGAGATATAAGGTGTTTGCAGTGATAAGGAGTTAATAGAAGATACAAGGAGATTAGAGTGATAAGGGAGTTTTTTGGGAGATATAAGGAGATATAAGACTGTGTGGTTGATGGTCTAGAATGGGGTCTAATTTGGTGTGAATTTAGAGCGAAATAGGCTTCTATATATTGTTTGCACAATGGATAATCCAAAAATGGAAATTTAATGTTCTACCAAGGGGGTGGGGCCCCCCAGATGTGATCCCAATGGTTCAATCAATAAAAATAAAAAATATTACCGATAAAAAAATAGGAAAAAAGCATAGCTTAAAAGTCAAATATGAGTGAAAATAAATCCAACTGATGAATTGAGAGCTAACGTCTTTTTCTTAGAATAGGTGTGCCTTCGACCTAAATAGAAATAGGATAAATAGAAATAATATAAATAAATATAAGTAAGCGTTTGTTTAGTTAGATGTCTTTAATGAAGTGTTTGGTTTTTTTTAAGACTCATTTGGGGGATCAAATGATCATCTCCAATTTCTCTCCTATGGGGAGAACATATTTTATTCTGTGGTAGAAGTAGTCCTTGGAGGATTACCATGAGTTCTCTATCTTTCTTTCTTCTTATTTTTTACTTGTGCATGTCATTGCATCTTATCTCTTTTTCGAAGGATAGTTTTTTGCACTGGATTTTCTATCCTTCTTTGTTTACGATAGAGTTTATTGTATATGGTCACCTCACCAAGCCAATAGTTAGGACTCATTTGTCATCATGTCCTCCTAAGATATTCTTAATGAGGGATGTTAAAATATATATGTATTTACACTTGGGCTTATTAAGCCTACTTAGTTATCCATGCTTACTTGGAACTTGTTCACCAAGTTGTCAATATTTAGGAGACTATTGTAGGGGTGTCGATTCCATTTTAACACCTCATCCTAGGTTTCTATGAGGCATCTTACCATAACTTATAAGTTTTGGCTTCAACTTCTAATTCAACCCAATCACTCACATCTATATGTACACTTCTTATTTCATCTTATGATATGTCAAATTTGGCCTAATATTACATGCTTCTTATTATCTCTTTAGATCTTGTTGGCTTCAACAATAAGCATAGATGAATAATTAGGCTTAATAAGACTAAGTGTAATTAAATAAACAAATATGCTAACAACCCCCCTTAAACATGACTTAGCAGGACAAGTTAAAGAAATGGATCTTGGCTACTAGTCTGCTAAGTAACCCATGTATAATGAAATCCCTCATAAAAGGAAAAAGATATAAAACCTAGAGCGAAAAAAACTTTTTGTCAAATAAAGAGGATTAGAAAGGTCATACCTTTTGAAAAAGATAGAAGAAATTTTAAGAATGTACAAATTATAAACTAAGCTAATGATGCACTTGTTTTTTCTATAATTGTCGAATCCTAAAAATATGTGGATCAAGATATGGTGACCGAGTAAAAACATGATGATACTCAACTAGTATACACAAAGTTGATCAAACTCTATGAAATCGATAACAAATATAAGACTTTCATTGAGGGGTACTTGGATCTCAAATTGGTCCACTAAATCAATCCCCCATATGAGAAATAAAAAAGGAAGTGAGTTTTATGCCTTCCAAATAGGATCCTATGTCATTGAATTACACATTACCATATTAGTTCATGCATTACATTATAGTCCCCCCTTAATGCTTAAGATAAATAAGAAGAAATTTTTGTGTCACTTCATATGTGTGTACAACCACATTTGTAATTTCATTGTAGTTTTTTTTTAACCTCCCTCATCCCTTATGTGCAAACCCCCACTAGAGAAATGCATGGGTTTTGACATTTTTTAAAATTATAGGGATTTGAATTTGACGAATAAAATTATGCCCCTTGTTGATTTCAAACCAATACAAGGTAGGTTTTTCAAGACAACGAGGAAAGCTTTTTAAACTATCGATGTGAAAACCTTCATGAATAGTGTTACCAAATGCATAAAGCATCCTAGGTGTAAGGGCAATCTTGCATCACCAAAAACTATTATCTAGTTTGACAATAAGAGTTACCTTAGTGTACAATTAGTACTTTTGGAAACTTATTATTTTTAGTAAAATTTTATTGGAGCTCAAAATATGCTAATTTATTCTTTCAAGATTCACTTTGGTTGTATCATCCTACCAATAAAGCTTCATTGAAAGAACAAGTTTGCTATTGAAGATATTGTAAATTTATGGTTCTAGAAGAAGGGTAAAAAACTTTGCACTCAATTGTAAAGGATTTAGAGGCTCCAAAAATAGGATCAAACCTCTAGTGACCAACACTTCATAGTTCACCAAATTGTAGAGCATTATGTGTCATTTCTAAAATGGGGATACATAGTATCCCATCAAGTCAATGGGTGAAGGGTCATGGTCTCTAAAAGTTACATTACATAAAATAGAAAAATAAAAATTCAAGCGATGCTTCATGTGAGTTCTAAAAATTTTCTTGGGCCTATTACAATGTAAGAAAATGTGAATATAATGATAACTTAGAGATATTTAGGCTTGAAGTTTAAGGTGAAAATTTCAAGGACCTTCATGGGAAGTTGTAAATTTCCTATTTGATGAAGGTTTGTATATTATCTAAAGAAATTATGAGGATGTATTGTTACAACCTAGAGTTGTCATTGCACCAAAAGATCGACTTGTTAATGCCTGATACAACCACTAGACTTATAGAACACAAGAGGTGGTTAAGCCATGTCACAAATCCTGAAGGAGAAGGTTGGTAGTTAGTCCAAAAATTCTCCCTTAGTGTTACCCAAGGGGATTTGAACCTGTGACCAAGCTTTGATACCACTTATTACAAGCTAGAGTTGCCGTTGCACCAAAAGATGGACTTGTTAATGCACAATACAATCACTAGACATATAGAACATAGGAGGTGGTTAAGCCATCTTAGGAATCTCTAAGGGGGAGGCTAGAGGTTAGTCCAACATGTATATGATGGCTCTTGATTGAAAAATATTGTAATGAAAATGCCTATGCAGTTGGCATGTCATAGTTTCAAATATTTTAATTCTATTTTATTGGAGATGATAGAAATTAAGTTTCTTGTTCTTTCAATATTATATTATTTCTCTATTCTATTTTGTGTGTTTCCATTAATAAAGGAGGTACCCTTCATCATTATTGTAGGTGGTTGAGATGGAGGAACCACATATGTACAATTTCTACATAGAGGATGCTCATAACTATTACTTAAATGGTTAACTAGTGGCCAACTAAGGTAGATGCGAGTAGGGAGTCCATGTGCATCATAGGGTATACCACTACCTAATCTAAAGGAGCACAACCATTATTCATACCCCAGGGAAAGACATTCAAAATCCTTTAAAAAAATGAGATCCTATCTCAAAAAAATGTGTATTTTTGGAACTAAAAATGTGGAACAATTGTTATGTTGTCACTAATGACAAACCCTACTAGTAAGACATTTACTAACTATGTAGAGTGCCATATCATTTGATTAATAAAGAAGATTTGAAAATAAGAGATCATGAGATCACCTAGTGAAAGGTTGAAGTTGAGATGTGAAGGTGAAATGGAATTACAATGGGCACTTGATAAGTCGGTACTTGAAAAGGCAATGTGTTCTTTATTCGTTACAAGAATAAAGGAAGAAAGATTAGTTGAGAAGGAAAAGAGTTGTGAAGCAACTAAGTATCTGAAGCAAAAGATTAAGGAACTTAAGCATTAACAATCAAAACAAGGTTGGTTGAGTATTAGTATTAGCCAAGTGACAGAGAATTATGTGTGACAATAATGACTAAGTTGCACAATGTGAACCGAGCAAGATAGTTTAGTGATGATTGAGTGATCTAGTGATGACCAAGAAACATGATGTACTTATGACCGAGTGTTAGGAAACTAACAATTTGAGAAAGAATTAAGATTTGTAGCTGACACAGTTGAATTCTTGAAATAATCAAAACATGTTGACGATAAGGATTAATGAGTTGGACTATTTAATGTGTGGAAAGGTTTAGTTGAGTAATCAAAGGCTAAGATTTGAAGAGATATTTGTAGAACTTTCAAGAAGGAATAAGAAGAACAAATGATGGCCATATTCACTGAATCTATTGAATCTAATCACAACCCTATGATCTATGGTTATGTTTAAGCGACAAAGGATCAAAGCTACCTATTTAAGGAGGCATATTTGGACTAGAATTTGCAAAGACAAGTGGAGAACAGACTTGCAAAGAAGGAGTGTGAAGTTTGTGACGTGGGAGATTGCTTGAAGAGTTACCAAGTAGATCTGAGATATTAAAAGAGATGGATTCCAATCAATGAATGAGTATTGAGTTGAATGGAGATCTAATTTTAAAAAGTGATTTGTTTGTTATCAAATCAAACCCAGTTGTTACTTTCTAATCATTGTGGTAGTAGTAAATCCTTTGATTAAGGTTGACCTAATAGTCATTTCCTTTAGACATTTTAAGGGAATATTCTAAAGTCCTTTAACAAGGCCACTCCTAATAGGGTGATTTAAATCCTTTAACGAGGTCACACCTAATAGTATGTTTTGTTGTCTTTAACAGGGTTGGCTCCTAACAAAGCTCACTTCAAAAGATTGAAAGTGGTAGCATGTTACTTTGTGCTTTTTCCCAAATTGGGTTTCCACATTAAATATTGGTGTCAAAAATTTGTGTGGATGTTTGTTATGTGTTTACGTTACTTGGTGTTTTAAGTTTGAAGTTTATTGTTAACTGTGATATTATTATACTAGTCGACACTTATTGAACATAGAGATAAAATGGAATGATTAAGTTGAATGGTGATGAATAGTTTTATTTGATATGTTACTCATGAGTTTAATTGATTTTTCTAGAGTTGTTAAAAGTTAATTTTATATATCTAGACCTAGGGGTAACTAATATTCCCCTGCCTCTCAGTTATTGTAAACATTCTAACAATTGGTATCAGAGCATTGTTGCTTGTGAGAAAGCTTGAAGGACTTAAACGCTAAAGATCAAGATGTATATGAGAGAGGTACCAAAGTTGAGCAAGCTTCTCTACATGGCAAAGGTTGATGAAGTTGCATTTGTCTGGCATAGGAGATTATGTACTTTACTATTTGGACAATGAGTACATTGAGGTTCCTAGATCTATGAGTATTGAGAAAATGAAAGAGAAAGAGAAGCATAACCAAATTATTATTGAACTTGCATCCTCCTTGAGCTATTCTAAATTTTAAGAAGTGAGAGATTATGAAAATTCAAAGCAAGTATGGGAAAAGTTGGCATTAATCCATGGAGGAGACACAAATGTGCTAAGATCCAAGGAAGAAAGCTTAAGAGGAAAGTTTGATGACATGAAGATGAAAGAAGGTGAGAATGTGGCACAATATGTTTGAAGAATCAAAGAAGTGGTGAATGTAATAAGGAGTGTTGGTGATATCATATTTGAGAAAATAGTGATCAACAAGGTATTTAGAACTATACTTTCTATCTATGCTATTAGAGTTTATGCAATGCAAGAACTTAGATGTACACCTGGTAATGATCTTACATTGGATAGTGTAGTTGGTAGACTCACAACTTTTGAGTTGGCAAATTTTGATAGTTACACACCTACTAATGTTGAAAGTGCTTTCAAATCAAAACTAACTCTTGATGAATTTAGGCGAAAGAAGAAAAACAAGCATGTCAACAATGATAGTAAATCAAATGATGAACTTGATGGACTCAAGGGATTACTAGGTAGAAGGCTACCAAGAGGAAAGGGAAAATACAATGGTAAACTCCCTATCATTTGTTTTACATGTAACAAGGTTGACCATACTGCAACAAAGTGTCCTAAAAAAGAAGATAAGGATGAAAGGGAGGATAGTTAAATACTAAGGAAAGAGAGACAACATAGATAATCGAGAAAATAGAGACTACAAGAGAAAAGGTGAGAAATCCTATTACATTATCGAAGAAACTACTAATAATGACACTGATGAGAATGAAGAAGAAGTTATCCATGCTGCTATGAAAGATTAATTGCATGAGAAAACTAATTTAATATCACATATAAGCAAGAATGATAGATGGACAATTGATAGTAGATGTTCACATCATATGTCTGGTGATACAAGTAAGTTTGTTAAGATGGTACATTATAGTAGTAGCGTCAAGTTTGGAAATGACACACCGTGTATGTGAAAGATAAAGGATCAATTATATTGAATGATAAGATCAAGTGTGATAATGCATATTGGGTTGAAGGTTTGAAATATAACTTGTTGAGTGTGGCATGATTGATCAGTTGAAGCTATAGAGTTGAGTTTCAGAATAGGAAAGCAAATATCTACGATGTTGCAGGTGAACTAATTGGAAGTGAAGAACAAACAGAGGTAATTAGTTCTATCTAGACTTATTTGATGAAACATGTTTTTTTGTACAATTTGAAGATTTTTGGCTATGGCATAGGAGATTGTGTCATGTGAGTTTCGATAATCTTGTTGAGATTAGTAAAAAGAAGAGAGTAAGAGAATCGATTGCTAAAGTTGGGTAAACCTAATAAGGTGATGTGAAAAAATTGTCAATTGGGAAAAATGAAAAAGTCTAGTTTCAAGAGAAAAGTTTACTCTTCTGATGATGTTTTGAAATTTGTTCTATTAGAAACAGGGAATACTAACAAAGGGGTGAGTCAATATTCTACTAACTTTACCCCAAAATTGGATATTATTAATTGCATTATAACTTGCACATGAAAGAAAACTAATGATATTGAGTAGTAAACATAAAAACATAATAAGAGAATGCATAACATAATATTTTGTTAACTAGGGAAACCCTGGCCAAGGGAAAAACCTGATGGAGATGGTACCCACAAAATGATCCACTAATTTGGTTAAAGATATTGACCCTGTTAGGTTCCTATTACATGCATAGAGTATCTTGGTCCTTACTAGAGGACTTGTCTTTGTTAGTAGCCTCAACCATGTTAGGAGTTGCTTCAACCCCATTAGGAGTTGGTACATATACATATACAAAAATGTTGTACAAGTTGAGCCCACAACCCAAACATGTAACTTACAATGTAATTCCTTGATACAAAAAGATAGATACAAAAACCTCTTTGCTTATTGTTGATATCTTCAATATCTAATATAGTACTTGTTGCTCTTCACAAAAATTGATATCCTCTAATTATACATCAGAATTTGAATCACATAAAATTCACATGGTCTTCCTTAGAAGAACACTTAGCTTTACATATTGTAATCTTCTTATATACCTTTACAATTTACAAAATATTGTCTAGTCAACCTTCAAGATTTCATACACTCAAAAAAATTAAAAATTAACTCTTACCCTCTTACGGTTAACATCTAGGATGTCATCCCCAATTAGTCAAGTAATTATTTTATAAACAAAATCATTCCTTAACTCCCAATTACCCATTTTGTGTTATGCTATGTTCATGTCTATATACTGCCACAATTAGTAAAATTGTTATATCTTCTTCCATACTAACCGTATTGTCTCACACACTTGAAAACATCATCCTAACATCTTTTCCTATCCATACCTAACTATGCATGTGCCCATAATTACTTATTCAACTGCACATACCAAAATTGTATCTACTCTGCTAGATAACTTAACTGATACTTGGACAATTTTTTAAGTCTAACTACTGAGTCTTCATCTGTACATTGTACCTTCTTTATACAAGGTATATGTTGCCATAAATGAAAACTCCAACTTATCTACTTAGCCAAATTTCCAACAAGTTCATACTGATTTATGTGGTCCTATTGGAGTGAAAAGCTACTACAAAGATAAGTACTTTATCTTGTTTGTTGATGACTACTCTAGGATGGTGACTATGATGTTTCTTAAAGAAAAATATGATGATTTCAAAAGTTTTGAGTGGTATTTAGATAGATTCAAGAAAGAAATAGGCAAGATCTTGAAATTCTTAAGGGGAGGAGAATTTGTATATGAAGAATTTAATATATTTTGCAATGATAGAGGTATCATAAGGCAGATGTCTGGACTTAAAACTATACCATAGAATGGTATAGCTGAAATAAGGAACATACCTATCATGGATTATGCAAGAACACTAATGATGGAAAAGAATGTCTCACAAAAATTCTAGAGAGAACATATAAGTATTGTTGTTTATACCTTGAATAAAGTACAAGTCAAGAAAGGTACTGGTAGAAATCATTTTGAACTTTGGTATGGTCATGTGCCTAATGTGAATTACTTCAAAATTTTTGGAAGCAAATGTTATATTATGAAAGATACTTGAAAAGGTAAACTTGATGCAAGAAGTGATGAAGGAATGTTCCTAGGACATCCCACCAAGAGTAAAGCTTACAAGTGTTTAAATTCTAACAACAATAAGATTGTGAAAAGTGCAAATGTTAGAGTTAATGAATTTGTAAAAAATAATGAAGTTGAATGCAAGAAAGAACCTAAAGATTACATAAATTTTGTATATGTCTATGAAGAAGAACTTAATACCATGCCTAAAATTGAGAGACCAACTAAAGAAATACAAATTGAGGACAGTACTAAGTCTCAATAAAGGAGTGTTGTCAAGCAATAACAACCTACCAAGTGTTAGAATGTTGAAGCCAAGAAACAAGCAGTGATTGCCGACCATCAGATGGATGAACATGTGATACAAAAAGAGGAATATGAAGAGATTGGACATGCTAAACCATTTGAACAGCCATAAGAAGTAAGAAGACCTAAACCTATGCTAGAAAAGTATGCAAGAAGACATCATATACCAGATCAAGTCATTGGAGATAAAGATTTAGGAGTTATGACAAGAAACAAATTAAAGAATGATAAATGTTTATTGTGTGAGTTTGAACCCATAACAATTAAGGATGCACTTGAGAATGAAGATTGGATAAGAGTTATGAATGAGGAAATTGATTAGATTGAAAAGAACAAGACATGGACACTAGTACCAAGATGAATAAACAAGAATGTGATTGGAACAAAGTGGGTATTTAGAAACAAGCTAAATGAGAAAGATAAAGTCACAAGGAATAAGGCAAGACTAGTTTGTAAGGGGTATGCACAAGAAGAAGAAATTGACTATGGAGAGACTTTTTCTCTAGTTGCAAGGTTGGAAGGAGTAAGAACTCTTCTTGTATGTGTTTCTTATAAAGGTTTTAAAGTTTATCAAATGGATGTGAAGTCTACACATCTGAATGGGATACTACAAGAATAAGTCTACATTAAACAACCTAAAAGTTTTGTTGAGCCTAGAAAGAGAGATATGGTATGTAAGTTACACAAAGATTTTTATGGTTTGAAGTAAGTCACTAGAGTGTGGTATGAAAGGTTACATAATTATTTGGCAAATATTGGTTTTGCAAGAACTAATGATAATGACAATTTGTACTTGAAAAGTGAACTAGAGAACAAGGTATTGCTAGCTGAAATTTTTATTGAGGATATCATATTTGGAGGAAAATATTTATTGTGTAAAACATTTGCAAATGAAATGAAGAAAGAGTTTGATATGTCAATGTTTGGGGAGATTAGATTCTTTGTTGGTTTACAAGTCTATCAGAAGAAAGGTGGAATATACATTACTCAATCAAAGTCTATCAAGGAGATACTAAAAAAATTTGGTATGAAAGTTTCAAGACTATTTGGAATACCTATGGCCACTGGACATAAACTTTCAAAGAATGATGATTTTGCAAAGGTAAATCAGACATTGTATAGATCAATGATTGGAAAATTGCAGTATGTTATTCACAACATACCTGACATTGCATTAGCAGTTGGAATAGTTGCAAGATTTTTTGCTAATCCTAAGGAGAATCACATGATGGAATTGAAAAGGATAATGCGATATCTGAATGGGACAAAAGACTATGGCATATGGTACAAGAAGAATGACAAGTTTGTGTTGAAGGTATATACATAAGCAAGTTGGGATAGAAATGTGGATGACACAAAAAGCTATAGTGGAGGCACTTTCTTTCTAGGAAAGAGGCTAGTTTTATGGACAAGCAAGAAGCTAAATTGTATTTCACAATCTACATCAGAAGTTGAGTATGTTGTTACAGCAGTGAATTTTTCAAATATTGTTTGGATTAAACAATTGTTAAAGGTGTGAAGGAGTATATTATTGAACCTGTGGTGATCTTTTGTGACAATACAAGAGTGAAATACATTTCAAAGAATCATGTGATGCATACAAAGATAAAGAATATTGAGATAAAGTATCATTACTTGGGAGAATTTGTGTAAGATAAAGAAGTAAGGCTTGCATATGTGAACATAAAGGAGAAAATAGCTAACATATTTACTAAGGTACTACCTAAAGAAGCACATGAGTACTTAAGAGGCAAGTTAGGGGTCATTCCCCTATCTAAAACAAACTAAGAAGAGATGTAACATTGCATCAAATGTTATTATCTTAATATCGTACATATTGATGTAGGAGAACACACTTTAGGATCTAACTAAAGGATGGAGTGATACAAAGTAGCGAGTAGAGTTTGTTACTCATGATAGAAGAAGAAACACTATAGATCATTAAAAAATGATATTTTCATAAAACATAGATGTTTGACAATGAACTTGATATGGTGATTGAAATGTCTTTGGCATTATTGTCAAGGAGGGACAAAAAGCTATATGTAAAGAGGGATATGTATGACATTTATCATTCCTATTCATAAGAGGGAGAGAAGTTATACATTGATTAATATGTTGACGTGTTGTCATCGTGATGAAACCAAAGTATGTGTTGAACTAATAGAGGGAGCATACTAAGATTACATTGGGTGAGAATTAGAATGAAACTAAGAAAGAAAGAACACAAACACATAGGGAGATAAGTAGTAAAACAATTGAGGTGTTGGTTACTTCTTTGATTGCATAGTAACTTAGAAGATATTAATTTTGAACGTGTTGCCATCAATGCCAAAGAGGGAGTTTTTTGGAACTACAAATGTGGAACAATTGTTATGTTATCATTGATGCCAAACCTCACTAGTAAAATATTTACTAATAGTGTAAAGGACCATAACATTTGATTGATAAAGACTATTTGAAAAGAAGAGATCATGAGGTAACTTAGTGAAAGGTTGAAGTTGAGATGTGAAGGTGTGATGGAATTACAATAGGAACTTGATAAGTTAGTAATTGACAAGGTAACATGTTGTTTATTAATTATAATAAGCAAGGAAGAAAGATCACTTGAGAAGTAAAAGAGGTGTGAAGAAACCAAGTATCTGAAGTAGAAGATCAAGTAACTTAAGCATTGCCGAACAAAACAAGGTTGGTCAAGTATTAGTATTAGCCAAGTGATAGAGAATGTTGAGTAAAAATAACAACCAAGTTATACCATGTAAACTGAGCAAGACAGTTTAATGATGGCCATGTGATCCAATGATGACCAAGCAACAAGATGTAGTTATGACTGAGAGTTAGCAAACTAACAATTTGTGAAAAAAATAATATTTATGGCTAACAAAATTGAATTCTTGAATTAATCAAAACATGTTGACAATAAGGATTGATGAGATGGATTGTTTAATGCATGGAAAGGATTAATTAAGCAATCATGGGCTAAGATTTGAAGATGCACTTCTAGAACTTTCAAGAAGGAAGAAGAAGAACAAAAGATGGCTAGATTTATTGTTAGTTTAAATCTAATTATAACCCTGAGATATATAGTTATGTTTAAGAAAAAAAGATCAAAGCTAACTATTTAAGGAGGCATATGAGATGTTTTTGAGAGTTGTTGCACTAGAACTTGCAAAGAAGAAGTGAGATGTTTATGATGTGGGAGATTGCTTGAAGAGTTTCCAAATAGATATAAGCTGTTGAGAGAGATGACATTTAGTCAATGAACCAATATTGAGCTAAATGGAGATCTAAATGTGCAAAGTGAGTTGTATGTTATCAAATCAAACCTAGATGTTACTTTCTAATCATTATGGCACTAGTGAATCCTTTGAATAAGCTTGACCTAATAGTCATTTCTAAATGCTTTAACAAGGTGAAATTCTAAGGGAATGTTCTAAAGTTCTCTTGTAAGGTCACTCCTAATAGGATGATTGTTGAAAACAAGATCGTTTGATGTATGGAATCTGGAACAATCATCATATTATCAATGATGTCAAACTTGCTACTTGTTGGAGAGACAATTTATTTTTGGTCCAAATCCTATCATTTGTTTATTAATGAAGAGGATTTGATGAGATGTGATAAAAAAAAAGTACCTAGAGGAAAGGTTTGAGTTATTCGGTGTATAAAAGAAGCACTAAGATCAAGTAAGACATGGATGATATGATGAATTATTTATCTACTTAAAGTTGAAGTTGATGGATACACTAGCTAAGTCTAGAAGAACAAGGAATACAAATTGAGTCTATTAAGCTTGACCGAGTGATTAGTAGTAGCCGAGCAATGTGAGTTCAAGCCTAGCAGAAAATTAGTTAGTGCCAAGCAAACTAAAGATTTAGTGTATGCCAAGTAAAATTCAGTATGTGTCGAGTGATAGTGAACTCTAGTATGTGCCAAGAATCAAAGGTTAGTTGTTGTCGAGTGACAATATTATGAATTTGACCAAATATTCGTTGAATTTGAGCTAACAAATTTGATTTCTTGGATTGTGTGAAGCATGTGGAAGATAAGCTTGATGAGCCAGAGGCACAAAATTCAAGATAAACCATTTTGAGGTGAATTTAAAGAGGATTATAGAAGTTTCTAAAGGGAACAAAAATGGAAAAGGGGGAGGATTTGATGAATCTGACCTAACCCTAAAATTGACAATTGTAGTTGATTGATAAAAGACCTAAATTCTCTTTATAAGGGGATACAAAGATTGAAGCAATAGTTGGCATGTGCAAGAACCCAAGGAAGACAAGGAGTCTAGGGTGTTGCTTCATATAGTGGTCAAATGTAAGAGTTTGCAATTGGTATGCAAAGCAAGAAGGCTTAAGAGAATGAATGCTTGAAGGGTGATCAAGTTATCAAAGATGAAGTGTATGAATCCAAGAAGAAAGGAGGATTGAAATAGAAATTTGTAATATGCAAGTGAGTTGTGATTTATTTTCATATCAAGTCCTGTTGTTAATTTTTAATCATTGTATCAGTTTAGGATAAATCCTTTGGATTAAGGTTGACCTAACATTCATTTGTAAATCTTTTAATCGAGTGATATTCTAATGGAATATCCTAAAGTCCTCTAACAAGGCTCACTCCTATTAGGGTGATTGAAATCCTTTAACTAGGTCACATTTAACAGTGTGTATTGTAACCCTTAATAGGGTTGGACTTTCACAAGGCATCACTTCAGAAGAGTGAGAATTAGTAGCATGCTACTGGAAATTTTTCTCAAATTGGATTTCCATGTAAAATCCACGTGTCAAAATGTGTGAATGATTTTGTGGTGTTTAATGTTTCCATTTCTGCAAAATTATTTTGTGTAGTGCCTCTTCCATTTGACTTTTGTAAGTTATCTTGATGGATGCAACCTTGTTGATCTTTCATTGTGATGGATCGTGAGTGGGACCATGAGTGGTCTACACCAGGTGATTAGATTTATGTTATTGTATCAATTGCTTTGATTATGCTTATGGGTGATTTATGAATTCATAATGTGATTTATGGTTCATTGAGGTTTGTGCCAGTGGTTACCAGGATCAATGTGGTATCATGATGTTGTTCTATGGTTACCTTGAGATGTGTGCAAAGATTGCATTGTGTACTATTACCATGCTACACTAGACTAAGTTCCTGTAGCAGTGGTTAGTGATGTATATGACTGTATTCACTTATGTGTTTAAGTGCCTTTTCATGTTGTATAAACTACCATTATTAAATGCTTAAATAATTAGAAATTAATTGTACATGTTGGATTCATTGGTTTTGTGTTACCTTGTTATGTTTTGATCCAAGAGATATTTGTTACTCATGTTATGTTTTACATTTGAGATGACCTAAGGGTTGGATGTTATGCTTTGATTTCAGTATCATAAATGTTAGGCTACTATGTTTTTTAGTTGATCATATTGCATGATGATGCCATTTTGAGATGACAATATGTTTTATGATGATATATGGTTATCCAGTATTTGGACATATCTTTGATTATGTTATGTGGTGGATTTTTTTGTACTAACTTCCTTCACGTGCACAAGTCTTCATGTGCTTCTAGTAAAGCACATCGAACAAAAGTCACTTCCTATTCATAGTATCCCTTCATCATACTTAGAGAATTTTTCACTCCAAACTTCATATTAGCTTCAACCATCTTAAAGAAGACTATATGCTTCCATAAATGACAACCCTAATACTTTATATTAGCTAAATTTCCAATAGTTCCTTCTTGCATATGTTCCTCATGATGCTTATTCAACATGATATTTCTCATCAAAATAGATTCTCCAACTTTAGGTGAAGTCAAATCAACATTGGATGTTTCCTCTTTTTGATCTTCCTATACTACCAAGTTTTTCTACTAGGACATTCAAAAGACTAGTGCCCCTCTTTACCACATCTGGAACAAGTACCTTTGAAAACAAATTTATTATCAGAAATTACTTTCTTACTCTTCTCTACTTTTATAAAATATTTACCTTGCTTCCATCCTAACTTGTCTTCTACCTTCAATGCATATTGCTAAGCATCTTCAACTAAACCAAGTTTTGACATACTCAACTCATCCTAAATATTAAATTTCAAATCACTAACCTACATTACAACCTTTTTCTTAGAAGATTCACGATCTCCAAAACTGATATGCACCTTGTAAGTTTTTTTAGTATATTCTTTCATATTCATATCTTTCTATCTCAAATTCTGCAATTTATTAAACAATTCGAGTTCATATAATCTTTAGGATTTGATTTAGCCTTCAATTTAGAAACCATAGGTTTTCATCTACTAATATTTACATTTATCATTATCCTCCCTATCTATTTGTAAATATTACCAGCACAAGGAAACATGACCTTTCAATTTATTCCATGTTAACCTAACCCTTTATGGATCACTAGTAGAATTGGCCTCTTTTTTCCATGAAAATTGGTCAAAATTTCTACCCAAATTGGTTGAATAATCCACAAATGATCTTATCAATATTTTTCCCATCAAATTTTTGATAAATCTTAGTCGAGGTCAAACTTTCCATGTAAGTCTTGCTCAATATTGGCATCTACATTTGGCCATTGTGGTCATCAAAATTTAACCATTATTGGTTGAAAAGTGTGGATCATCTGACCAAGTTGCCAAACCCATGATGATATCCTAGTATGTCATTTGTTCAAACTTTTGACAAAGGTGGTTAAGAGTTCGACCAACCTTGGTTAAGGTTTCTAAATCAACATTCACATTTGTGGTCATTGAAACTTCAAGAATTTTTTGTTGGAAGTCCTAGCCCATCCAACTAGGATGCCAAATCCATGATGGTGCCCTTGTTGATGAGTTGGTGAAAATTTTGATGAACATTGGTTGAAAGTTCAACTAGCCTTGGTTAGGTTTCAACTAGGGTTGGTCAAATTTTTTATGAATATAGAATGTTAAAAAAAATAACAGATGAAGATAAATATCAAGACTAATCACCAAAGACTTCCTAATCGATGATTAGTCTGAATATTTATCTTTAGGTGTTACTTTGCATTCTAAATACCCAATCTGTGAGAAGCCAATCCATGTATCCTTACAACTTGGACTCTACAATATGTAAAGAAGAGTTGCAATGGTGAGAATTCACCATGGAAAGCTCAAGGTTAATGAAGCTCCCATTAGGCCAAACCCAAGCTTGTAAATAGCTACCCAACTTAGAAGAAGATGCAATAGAAAAGTGGCTATATAAATATAGGCAAGAGGACATCAAACACTATGATTTAATTGCATAGGAGTTGAATTATTCAATCAAAGGAGAGCTCAAGGATTTAACAATGCGAGGAAGAAAGTCAAAATTGAATATAAGAATATTAAAGTTGAAATCATTTTTTATCCTAGGATCCCATCACCCCAAGGCTTTAAAAAACTAAGAGACTTGTCAATAAGTACATGGAATGAGATTGAGATCCCATAAAGTCTGTGTCAGATGTATTTTTTGCAAAATTTGGACCTACACAACAGTTCAATTTCATAAGAAAATGGGGTTTCATATATTGTTGGTGTAATTAAGGCATTTTAACACCTGGGTACTAATTACACTTTATTTAAGCTTACTTAGAAACCACAAAGGATCTTGTAGGAGCATTTCCACTTTAGGTAGTGTTATCATGTTATCACATTCCACTTTAAGTGTTGAGTCCACCTTTAGTTCACTTATCACTTTATCACACTCCACATATGTTGCACAAACTTATTACACATTGGAGGATGATCCACCCTTGGTGGACATGTGTCTCTTGATTATCATGTAATGAAACATAAAAACTTGTCATTGTCTCATTCATTCCTTTGTATTCACCTTGGCTATGTAATCAAGTGGTCTTCTATGTAATATTCATCCATGTAATTCAAGATAATTTCAATTGAGTCAATCCAATCTATTGTATTACATTATCAATGAGAATAAAATTTATTCTTGTCATATTCATTCTCTCTTGATATTTTTCTTTACATTTTCTCTAGATCTTGGGTAGCTACCTTCATAGCCAAATCCTACATGTAGAAAACATATTTTCAATTAAAAAACATAATGCAATCCTCACCAAACTAGAAAGGCTTAGCTAGAAAGTCAATTCAGGTTTGACACGACCTTGAAATTATGTTTCACAAATTCTCTTTTATTTTGGTTGTATTTTTTAAAAAAGTGGCCTCTATTATTATTGAAGCATAGAATCACATCATGGGGAACTTTTGTAGTACTATAATTTAACTTAAAAAACATTAATTTGTTCCTTATCTCGACTATAAACACAACATCAAAATCAAGATCTAGATACAACAAGGTGGTAAAGAGCCTAAAAAATTTACATAATCTTTGATATAAGTCCAATATTAAAAAACTCAACATTAGATTTCAAAATATTTACCAGAAATTTTCCAAAATAAGGCATAGCAGTAGGGTTAATAAAGACCTTTTGTGAGCAACATAAATAGGAATAATAAAAAGAGCTATAGATTATAACGAAACTGTCCCCATTTACAACATTATTAAGTGTAATATACTCATTTACATTTTCCTCACTTACAACATTAATAAGTGTAATATACTCATTTATAACCACACTACTTAGAGTTACAGTAACTCCATTTACTAGAGATGTCCATTAACCCTCAAATGTTTTCAAGAGTCTAGATGATTTTACCTATGTTATTGACTCTTACAATGCATAGACCATTCACATATTTTTGACTGATTTTGGATTAGCATACACAACCTTTTTTAAACACCTCAATTTCATGCCTTCTATAAGTCAATAACATGTACCAAATTTATATTAGTGATTGTAAGATCACTATTTATATTTTGATAGAAATATCACTAGTTGCATGACGTCATGTGCTGAATTCCATTTATTATCATCTCTCCTAAAATTTGTCTTTTCATATGTTTTTTTATGGCAAATTCTTACTAACATTTTCCTCTGCCTATATTTTCTTCGATATCACCAAAGCATTTTTCATGTAGGAACCAAAGTGATAAAGATGGTTTCAAGCAAGCACATTGAAACACATGATGTGAACTATAGATTCGTTTGGGTTCAACTAAATAGTTCTCAAACTTTGAGCATACAAAGATAGATGAAATATTTCTTGAGTCTCACAATTATGTTGGATCTGTCTTTAGGATATTTGGGATAAACTCTCTAATTTATTATTTCTATTTACAAATTATCTATAACTTGGATCTTAGAGTTTTTTCCTTTGGCATTCACATCTTGGTTTCTTGGTTTTGGGATGTAATGTCATTGCAGTGGTATTTGACATTTTCAAGAGAAAAAATTGTACATTTAATGATCTTCTATATTCCTAGTTATTGCACCCATCATAGAATATATATTATCTCTTGTTAATCTTGGGTTGTGTGAAGGTAGTAGATTTGAGTGCTCACATTTTTTGCTACCAGAATCAATATCTTCTGACTAGCCTTTGTCATCCAACATCTTTAGAAGCAAGATGAAATAGATCGAATACAAAGTTATATATTCAGTGGGAATTTGCATAGTCTAAAGTCAACTACTAAATTTAGTTCACAAGTTTCCTCAACTAACTTTGATTATATGGGGCTAATCATTTGGTTTTCCATCTCTATTTTTTATAGCCTTCATATCAAGGAGTATTGATTTACCCCTACAAAATTATGACAACAAAATAAAAGTTTTTAAAATGAGGGGAGGGGATAATGGAATGCTGATATAGGATATGAGAGAAATACGACTATAACTTGGTTCTATTTTCACTTCATTAATGATATATAAATATGTGTGGAAAGATTATAATTTTAGTGGATGCAAAAAAAATTCTAACTAAGCATGCATGGAAACCTCAACTACTTAAGCTTATAAAGATGTTGTTATATGCAAGAGCATCTCATTCAATTTGACATATAGGTAGGGAACAATACATGTGTATGTATGCTTAATTCAATTTAACTAAGATATTGTACATACACTTAATTCAGTCTAATTCTGATGACATATAAGATATGATGATCTTTTCATGCAGGCCAAGTATTCGAGATAGAATCTATAATGTGAAGGCATGTTCAAGGAGAAAATAATTGTTCATTAGTCACACCAGACCTAGTTTGGCAGTTATGTTAATTAAAATTTGTGATTGGCAATTAATTGAATAGGTTATATGGTAGTCACATAATTTTTATTTGTTTCCAACCACCTTGGTCATCATCTAATTCTCTAGAAATTATTGGTCGTTTTAGAAACATTAATGTTCTTGCAATATTGGTTGCAAGCTAACCAACCTTGTTGAGAGGCATTTCACTAACAATCTAATGAAATAATTTCCATATTCTTTTATATGTATATAGAGCCAAAGATGCTTAGTAAGACCTAAATCCTTTTTTCATTCCATCCATTGAGCATGTCAAAAAGGCCGTGGACAATGCAAAGTATGTTGGACCATTTTTTGAATGAAATCTAGACAAGGGTCTCGAGCACTAGTGATAATCAAACATTGATTGAGTATTTGGGAGCTCTGTAGAAGGGATTCTAGAGTTGAGAAAAGATTATATGATTTACAGGGGCTTAAAAAGCAAAGTTCATAGTGGAACAACTGTATTACTTTCATTGGTTACGACTAAATGTTTCTAGATTGTGGATCAATTCCATAGTGAAGATTGATTTGATTAACAGATTAGAATGCTACTAATTGTCAAACTTTTTTGTATATTTGTCAATTCAAAGAAGCTTAGCTTAAAGCTAAATCCATATTTCATTCCATTAATTGAGGATGTTGAATAGGTCAAGTACAATACATAGTATGTTGGATGAATATTAAGAAAAAGATCTCAGATAGTAGTAACAATCAAACATTGATTGAGCATTGGGGAGCTCTATGGAAGGGCTTTTAGAGTTAGGAGAGGATTATATGATCTATAGTGGATTAAAAACCCAAGCTTGCAATGGATATTAATTAGAAGAGTCGTATTACATTCATTGGTTGCTACTATATGTTTCTAGATTATGGACTCATCTCATTGTGAAGATTAATTTGATAGATAGTTGTGAATGCAAGCTTTAGGCATTACTAGATATTTCTAGATTACAAGAGGAATAACCATGAGGCGAGGCTCACAAAAAATGGAGCCAAGTTTATTTCTTTAGAGAAAAGTATGGATTGAAATTTTGAGGGAGTGTAGTTGACTTCAAGGGTTTGATCTTGCATACACCATGGTTTAAAATTGAACATGCTCATGCCTACAAGTTGGCAAGAACTAGAGATGGATGTTCTAGCACTTAAAATGAAACATTAGTAGTAGTACTACATTTTTTGTTATAGCCACTATGGTTAATGTAGATGTGCCTACATCCCTCTATTAAACCCCTTTTCTTGATGGTTCTTGCCAATTCACATATTCTCCTCATTCTTCTCTTTAATTCAAATGTCCTTAGATGGGTATTGGGGGCAATTGTATGTGGCTCCCTTTGACATTCTCATGTTTTTTCATTCTTGTATAATTGGGCTTCACTTGGGACATAAAACTAAATGAATTTATAGGAGTGATTATGGGTTGCGATCCTCTAAAAGGAAGGAGGTTTATTTTCAAATTTTCTGAATAATTTCTTAGAAATCAAATGCTTCTATAAAGCAACTGAGCAACTATTTAAATACTTAAACTATGTTAATAATTTTAATGAAATGGCCAAACTCTGGCAAGTCATTATTGGATGATGGGAACTTAAATTACATGGATGAATATTACATAGAAGACCACTTGATTATATAGCAAAGGTGAACACAAAGGAGTGATAGAGACAATGACAAGTGTTTATGTCTCATTATATGATAATCAAGAGTAATATGTCCATAAATCATGATGAAGGTAGAACTTTTTGTCAAGTATCACCTTTGCATATTTTTTTGTAGATATGTATCCAAAATGTAAAAGAAATAATAAGGTGCACGGTGTTGGTATAATGCTTCAAAGAGACATTGTCCCATGGAATTGAATGGCCATAATCTTTGTATGAAATAAATGTAAAAGAATAAAAATTTAAACAAAAAAAATTGAAATTTATAAAGCCAAACATTCTACCTATGTCCTCCCTACTCATGTCAAAATGAGAGCTTTGGAATAGTGCATGGAAATTCATCCAAGTGGAATGGAGGGATATTTCTATGACAAAATATTGTTGGAAATCTTCGTAGACAAAGAATCTAAATTTTTTGATAGAATCTTGCAATCAGATGTCTTGTCAAGGAATGATATGATTGTAAAATGAGTACAAGATGAATTTCACAAAGAATATTTTATATCCACATTTTATCTAAACATACCATCAAAATAGCTACTAAACTAATCTACCCAAATCTAAAACTCTATCAAATTCATTGGTGTTTGCATCATGCATATGATTTTCTAATAAAACTAGTTTAGTGTAGCATAAGTGTGAATAGAGTATTTCAATCTCCCTTTAAATACAATTTTATATTTGTACTTAAATGTATTTATAGTAAAATTTAGATAAAATAACTCAAGCATCACCACTAAGGACAAATTAATTGTTCAAGATTAAACATAGAGTACCCCTATATACAAGCCTTGTTAATGTTTCCATATACTAATTCATTTCTATACAAAATAGAATATGATTTTAATGTTAGTTTTTTTAGAAGCAAAGGGAGTTTCGAAAAATGAAATAGACTAATAAGATCTCAAATAGTTCATGCCAAAGTAAATGATGATAGTATATGTCTAAATTAGATACAGCTAAACAAGGTGAATTAGGGAAGAAGTTGATCAAAGATAATTTGAAAGTAGAATATGATTTTAATGTTAGTTTTCTAAAAGCAAAGGGAGTTCTAGAATATGAAATAGACTAATAATATCGCAAATAGTGCATGAAGAAGTGCTCATATTTGACACGTTCAAGAAGAGAATACTTACACAAAATGAAGCCGAATCATGCACGACAAGTTGATTATTGGCCCTTCTAGTTTGTTATTGGATAGTTGCCTGATAATGACACATTCAAAATGGACTTATGAGCAAAGACCTAGAACAAATGAAATTGATTAAATAAATGAAGGTATGTTAGTTTGAGCTTCACTTGGTTTTGAGAATACTTTAATAATCTCTACTTATCAAGGCCAACCATGTGAAGGTGGAAGCTCATTTGGCCTCACCCCCTCCCCCTAACATCAATATAAATTCCCCATTAACATCTAATTACATCATTCATTTGTTCATCCATTTAAGAACTATAACATTCAATCAATATAATCACATGACATTCATTAATATGATATAAAATTTATTAATACTAAACACTAATCAAGAATTAATTAACACAACAATATTCATTAACATGACATAAAATTCAATATTAATACGCAACATTCATAGATAATTACTTAAAACAACATTCTTTCATTATCCAACAAAGTTTATCAAACAAGGTAAATATCAATAAGCATTTTTAAAAAAATCATTTCTTTTTAATATTTTTCTTAGATTTCTTAAGGAAAAGGCTAATAGGAGCATCAATATCTTCCTCATTATCCTCCTCTTATGGTTGTAATATCAAATTATGATGCTCACTCCTACTTTAAGGAGCACAAGGTTGCTCCACTAACAGGAAGGTGTTGCAATAACAAGTAAATGGGTTAAATTCGCATACTTTTTTTGACTATTACAAGTATTGTTAGAATATATAGTCCAGTGATATAACTAAGAGGTGGGGGGGGGGCGAGGGAGTGTGAATAAGTTATACAACTTTTATCACAATTATCAACCTTCATAATTCTTAACGTATGATCAACATGAACATAAATTATGTCAATAAACTCATACACAATAACACTAGATATGTTAACTAGGGAAACCCTTGATCAGAGGGAAAACCCCAGTGGTGATGGTACCCACAAGATGATATACTAATATAAATGTTACTTGTTAGGGGATGGATCCTGTTAGGAGTCTTACAACATTTAGTACATATGAGTCCCTATCAAGAGATTTTTTTAATCCCTGTTATGAGATTCCAACTCTGTTAGGAGTTGCGCCAACCCTGTTAGGAGTTGTGGAAGATAGTTGGACCCATTTCCAAAATAACTTCAAGGTTAAGACCAATAAACTCACTGTCCAAATGATCTCTCTATTATTCCTTGCAGAATAATAGATGTGAAATGTATTTCCTTCCCCTATCTCTATCCTGTCAACTAGAACTTTTCTCCTGATCTTATAACTAGATCACCAATCTAGCATCCAATAATCCCTTGGATCACTTACACACATTCAATCAACACTCTTCTCCTTTTCACACTTCATAATTCAATAGATGATATACACTACAAAAAAGAAAAACATCTTTCCTTTATACCATATCTTCATAATAATTCCTTGAGTCAGCCTTAAGGCTTTCCCAATTAATTAAAATAAGATAATTAATTAATTAAAATTATCATATCATTGTCAACTAATAGTCTAGTACAAAACTTCACACATGTGACTTCAGGGCTTATGCACTCGCTGACATTACCACTTGACTATCTTTTGTCACTCGTTGACTACACAACTCTTCATTACATTTGAGATATAAGATAGCAATCAAATATTAAAATGATGTTCCTTAATGCTCTATTTTTTAACTACCTTTAGTAAATTAGGTACAATTTTCATACATCTTTGACTTAGACTTTGTACACTCAACCACATTATCAGTGTTGATCTTAGATTGGTTTTGATAATTCAATGTCAACACACATAAGTCATTTATTAAGTTCATGTTGAACTTGAAATATATGTCGAGTATAGTATGTATATATAGACTATGCCAAGTTTTACTAAGTGCTGAGTCACTCATGTGCCAAGCAAACAATACATGCTGAGTGATTTAAGTTCCAAGCAAACAATAGATGCCAAGAAATTTAGGTGTCGAGTCAGAGACAAAATTTCAATATGTGTTGAGCATCGGTAGCCTTAAGTGTCGAGTAGCATAGTTTTGACATAGTTGTTTGAGATTGCACAAACCATTTTTCAGCTGACCTAAAGATAGAATACAATCTTTTGAAGATAAGGACAAATCTATATGCAAATTTCCTATGTAATTACATGCAACCAATCAAAAAAAAGGGAAGGATTAAGTGACAAAAAGGATGAATCTTAGCTATATATTCATACCTAAACCTAAGTCTTCTAGTCTTCTTAAGGAGGATGAAACCCTAAACTTTGTTAAGAGTGTGTGTGTGTAAGGAATTGAAAGAAGAGAACTACAAAGTTTGCATGGAGACTTAGAAGGTGTAAGAGAGCAAATTGCAGAATCAGTTTAAGAAGAATAAAGGATAGAGGATACAACATTGACATATCAGATCAGAGAGGATCAAGAAGGACACAGTGTAGATTTGATCTTTAATTAGGCTACTAGAGCTAATCACAAGATCTATGCTGAAACATCCTAACAGGTGATTTTGGTTAAATCTCCTAGGTGGAGTAGTCCTAACAGACCATTGTAAATCCTTTAATAAGCTGACATTCCAAGTGGATGTTCTAGAGTCCTTTAGCTAGGTACAGGATACAACATTGACATATCAGATCAGAGAGGATCAAGAAGGACACAGTGTAGATTTGATCTTTAATCAGGCTACTAGAGCTAATCACAAGATCTATGCTGAAACATCCTAACAGGTGATTTTGGTTAAATCTCCTAGGTGGAGTAGTCCTAACAGACCATTGTAAATCCTTTAATAAGCTGACATTCCAAGTGGATGTTCTAGAGTCCTTTAGCTAGGTACACTTCTAATAGAGTGTTGAAATCCTTTAACAAGGTGGGACTTAACAGTCCTTGTAAGTCTTTAATAGTGCATATCATGTCTCATAGTCAACTCATTGTAGCCTTAATTAGTGACACTTTATTGCTGCAATAGTGAAGAATTATGTGTGTCATCCCCACCCTAGTTTTACCTTCTCATTTGGAGGGTTTTTGGGTAATCATATCAGGTGTCAAAAGTGTCATTACTTATATGTTTACATGTTTTAGATGTTTATGCTTTGCATGTCATTTCAAGTTTATCTATCGAATGCATGAGATGGATGAGAGATGAAAAGTTTTATGGGTTCATGTTTTAACTACTGATTCACCCCCCCTCAGTAGCTCACCTTTCCTACTTGTATTTTCATCAATTGATATCAAAGATAAGTTCTCAGAAGAAGCTTTGCAACTTAAAGGAAAGATCTTGAAATGGAAGTCTACAAGTTGGGAAAGACCATTGAGAACTAGGAGATTAAGATACATCTCATACTACATCAATTGAATGAAGCCAGAGATGCTTTGAAGAGTTCCTTGAAGAGAAGGAAAGAGATTGCTATAGCAAAAAATGACACACAATACAAAGAGATTGACACCACAAAGCTATTTGCAAAAGGCAATTCTAGTGACTTCAATGTAGCTATTATAGATCTAATGGAAAAGAATAGAGCACAAGCTAAAGAGATCAAAAATCTTAAGTTGGAGCAAGAATCACAAGTTATACTATTGTGTGAGGTGACTGAATAAAAGAAGAAAGCTATAGAAGACAAGGCCATGATTGAAGAAGACAAAGAATTTTGGCAAACAGATTGGAAGAAAAATCAATAGAGCTATCTCGGATCTCAAACATGCAATTGGATACCTTAAGCCAAACGATGAATGCTCATCATGAGTTGAATAACAAGGAGATTGAAATAACCACTTTGAAGCTACATAATGAATAGCTGCATAATGACCTAAAAAGAGAAAAAGAATTTGTTGAAAGTTTCAACAAGCCAAATGAAGCCATCAAGTACTTTGAGCAACTAGTAAAATCCCCTAGATCCAATAGAGATACATCAAGATTGGGCTACACAAGCACTGAAGAAGGAGAATCATCCAAAGCTATCGAGGAAAGGAATAATAAAAGTAAGAACTCTAAAACTACTTGTCATCATTATGGTAAGAAAGGACATACAACTAATTTTTGTAGGAGCAAGAATGCAAATTAGAATGCTAAACCTAAGAACATGACTAATTGTCACAAGTGCAACAAACAAGGTCATCAGGCACATGAATGCAAAACCAAAACTATGCATGGATCAAAATTTGAAGGACACTGCTACAATTGTCAGAAGTATGGACATAGAGCCTTTGAATGTAGATCCAAGTCCACATGGTCATCAAGCAAGCCTACAAAGGTAAGAAACTATGAAAACTCCTACAACTAGGATTACAATACAAGTTATAGCTATCACTATTATTATGAATATGGTCATATACCTAAGAACTATATTAGGACTCACTTCAGTGGTAACTATAAGAGATGGTTGAGTCAAACCACATGTTTTAGCTGTCGCAAGATTGGTCACATTAGCAAGCATTGTCCAACTTGGTCCAAGGCACCAAGTTGTGAATTTGATAAAGGTAAAGGCAAGGAAAATGTTGAACACATCAGGAATGAAATGAACAAGACATGGAAGAAGAAAGATGCTGACAGTACATCAAATGGAGAAGGGATCACTTCATCCAATGGGTCAAGTGGTCACACTTCATCAAACTAAGCAAATAAGAGGTATGTGGGACTGATACTTAAAGTGTTGCATTATACATCAGTTCTAAAAGAAATTAGCACCAAAATGATTCCTTAGCATGAATTAAGATGCAAGAATTCATGGAAAATTCAAGGTTAAAATCTTCAAGTTTCATGTTGTTTCCGAGTATGAAGAGTCTTCTATGTATGCCCAGTGAAAAACTAGTTAATTCCAAGCTACTAAGTTAGTTGGAGCCGAGTCAATAGTAGCGGCCAAGTGAGTAGAAATGTCTATAGAAGCTGAGTGGAACAGTAATTGTGTTGATGCCAAGTTTTATAGCTATACATGACCAAGCAATAAATGTGATGTTCTGAAGGGTATAAGGTTGATTTTCTCCTTTTTTTTGTCATTATGAATTCTAAGAGAGAACAAGCAGAGTGAAGAAGTGATTCAAAAACTATTTTGAAGCACTTGCAAGGATTCCAACAATGATTAAGCAACAGTTCATCGAATCTTAAAGGTATTCTTCATAAGTCGAGTTTCACAACTTTAAATTTGTTAAACCCTAGTTTGTTAGAATGGCTTCTAGTTCAAAAACTATGAAAGAGAAAGAGGTGTTTGATGTTCAATTAGTTAGCAATGAAGTTAAGGAACTAGATTTCAAAGCTATTCCAGAAGTTGCCTATAAACAAGACCCAACAGGAGCATTATCCATGATCTCGCCTAAAGTAATAATGGTTCAAGAAGTGAGAAAATACTACAACTGCAAAGTAGGAGCTATAGGTGACATGGAAATAAGACATGCATATGATAAATTGTGTGAAAATGGATTCCTAAAGGAAGAATTCAAAATTGTAGAGATAAAGGGTTTGACCTGTGCCCTAGATTTTCCCACGGTTTTTAAAATTGAATAGATCAAATAGTTCTAAGTAGAATTCATGATGGATGTCTATGGTTAGAAGGTGGACCTATAAAGATTTCAAAAAGAATTATCCATAGGGTAATAGGTTTTCCAACCCTAGATTGGACAAAGACCATACGTAGTGTCTCCAAAGAGGCAATAGAGAAAAACATAGGTGCTAAATGGAACAAGTGTGGCATGACCATAGATACCATTATAGATCCTTTGCTTGATTTTGTTGTTAGAGTTATTTCCCACAAGTTCTACCAATCACGCAGGTAAATAGTATGCCCTACATAGTAGTGGATGTTGGATACACAATTGTAAAGAAAGATCATACCTATGATCTTGTAGAACTTCAATTGTAATAGATAAATGAAAATCTAGGTGCCATTAGAAAGACAAAAAGTGCACAATTTAAGTTTGGATCAATCCTTGTGTGCATATTTTTCTATGTACAGAATTAGTTCCCATCTTTTGGCAAAATTGGGTGGAAGACAAATAGGTTTGTGGCTATCCAAATCAATGAGTATATTGAGAAAATGGGAGAGAACTTTGAGTCAATTATGACAAGCTATTTTGAAGACTTTAAGAAGTCTATGAAGCAAAGATTGATGATACCTATTTCCATAGTAGAAAAACACTATAATGATATATGTTTTGTTGTTGACATTGATTACACATACATTCAGGCTGTAGTACCTAGGGTTAGATGGCTAAGACCTCTAGGCTATGAAATCAATGTTGATGAAGCCTCAGCTACCATTACTACACTCCTATCAGAGGAGATTGATAAAGGTACTAAAATATTTGGCAATTATGATGTAATGAATTCTAAGGTTGAAATGGAGCTAAAGACAACTTCCACATTAAAAAAGAAGGAAGAACTAGTAAGGAAACTCAAGGCTCAATTTGGTGATGAAGAAGAAGAAGATGATGAAGAAAATGAAGAGGAAGAAGAGGTACAAGTGCAAGAACCTCTAGCTTTAACCCAAGGCATGGGTGAGGATCAAGAAGAAGAAGGTGCTGAGGAGGAAGAGGAAATCAAAGAGGCACCAACCCAATCAACACCAAAGAAGAGGAAGGCCAAGGCTCAACCTGTGACTAAACCAAAGGCAAAGAAAATTGTCAACCCTAGCCCAGCAAAGCCTACAACTCCTACCACTAGGGCCAGCACAAGAGCAACCACACAAAAGGCTAAGGAGAAAACTAAGTAGGAAAAACAAGGAGGCAAAGAGCAGAAGAAATGGAGAAGGAAATATATTGCTTAGCCTAATTCAAATGAAGAAAAGAAAGAATCAAATGAGATTAGTCAATACAAAGTGGTAAGCCATACACCACTTTCTGATCTTGAAAACTTGTGTGATAATGTCAAGAATAATGTAGATTTATTTGCTTTGAAAAATTTAGATTTTGATAAATTGAGTAGAGATGAAAAGAATCTAGTGGAAGAGGCATTGCATACTATGATGTCCAAATTTAAGAACACTCTACTTTAGTTTTCTAACAATATACCCAAAAGTCTATATGATATTGTTGAGGAAAAGTGGCATTACTATTTAAATCTTGAGAAACAAATTAGAGAATCAACATTAGCTTGAGTGATGCCAGAGCTAACAAAAGCATAGATTGCTAAGATAGTGAAGAGATATGAAGCTAGGTTTACACCTAAATATAGACCTTTAGCATTTTACAAAGAAATATTGATGATGTGGTTTAGAAATCAACCCAAATATGGAAATTAATCTATGGGTTAACCACTATGAAGCAAGGAGAGGTTGACCCCTCTAAAGAGAAATAGGATGATAAGAGTGAGGATGAGCAAGATAGGAAGGATGATGACAAAGATGACGATGATATGCAGGAAGATGAGAGGATAGACAATACTATTGGTGGAGAACCTAAAAGACAAGATGATGACATTACAATAGTTGATGATCAACAAAAGGAACAGAGTGTGTAGGTCACACAAGTGTTGAGTATCAGCCCCTCACATGACACAGTCAAGTCAATAGAGACAATTGTTGTTAAGGGTGTTTTTGATGCTTCACCTCAAAACATCAATCTTTTAATTGCAGATGACTTGAAGAGGATATTGGATTAGTCTACACTCCATGCAAAGTTATGAGAATACCCAATATTGGTCAATGTAGATGAGCTCCAAAAGGCAGTAACTGATATCACAAGGGACAAGGTGAATACACAAGAACCACCTTCTACCATCCCTTCAGTTACCCATGTGCAACCTTTGATGCAAGCACCGGTAGATACATCTACTAGGGTTGACACACTTGTAAAAGTTGACACTATTGAGAAGAAGCAGATTGAAACAGAAGAGAAAGATATTTCAAGACAGATAGATGCATCTGAACCTAAAGCACAAGATCAAGGTGCAAATCAAACCATTATAATTAATCAAGGAAAACCTAAAGAAAGAAAGGACACACCAAAGGAGAAGAAGCAAGAATCCATACAAGCATTGGTCACATTACCAACATCTAGCTCTCCTACAAAAGTCCTTCAAGAGCCAAGCACTAGAGCTGCACCACTATAGATTTCAGTACCAGGCTCCAGTTCATCCAAGGTTGCAAAGGTAATTCACTATGGAGATGTAACTCCAGATGAAGAAATAGTGATACCTAAATATGACTATGCAACCATTACCTTGGAATAAATAGGCTTAATGCAACAAGCCTTAGAAAAGAAGAAAAATCAAGAAATACTTAGAAAGGAGTATAAACAAAGGCAAGCATTGTAGGAAATAAAAGATATTTTTCTAGATGCTTTCAGTTTGCCTACACTTGAAGAGTCAAAACCACTACTAGAACAACTATCAGATATTATGGAATAGGTGAGTAGTGAAGACCAAGATACAAATGCTAAACTTATGGAATGGTCTGAAAGAAAATTTTAAGGAAAAGTCAATGAGAAGATATCTGGTGATATAGCACTAGCACAAGTTTAATTGACTACAACAACTGAGAAAGTGAAAAAGGTACTTGAGAACATATTCTCATTGTACACAAAACTATGTGATACAACACTCTTCACACAAAGTTTTAGGTATGCAACTACCTCAAAAATCTACTCAAAGTGAGAAGCATTTTCACTCATTGCTTTAATCACAAAGTCAACTAGCTAATATAAGAGCTAAGTTGCTTAACATTCAAGCCTCCCTAACCCCTCATATGGAGATACTCCATAAAGAACTAGCATTTGCAGAAACTTTTTTGAAGAAAGATCCTGATCATTCCACTTCATATGGACTAGTTCACCTTGCAACAAAGATCGCCATCCAAATAAAGTCACTAGATGTTGCATGTGACAATTGGGATGCTGCTCTGAAAATTGTTAGAGTAATTATTTGTTTGCACTTATTAATTAAGTCACTTTGATTTAATTAATTAAGTTGCCTATTACTCTAGTTTGCTTAAGCTATCTTGTTGCCTATTCTTCTTTCATAGCTGTGCTAGGTTAGCTTCCTCCCAAGCTTCGCTTAAGGGGGGGTGTTAGAGTAATTATTTGTTTGCACTTATTAATTAAATCACTTTGATTTAATTAATTAAGTTTCCTATTACTCTAGTTTGCTTAAGCTATCTTATTAGAGTAATTATTTGTTTGCACTTATTAATTAAATCACTTTGATTTAATTAATTAAGTTGCCTATTACTCTAGTTTTCTTAAGCTATCTATTAATCCATGATAGTTTTGTGTACAATGAGAATATGTTCTCAAGTACCTTTTTTTGATCATTGTTGATATTCATTGTAAGCATCTTTATGCAATGCACTGAGATAAAGTGTCACTCTTGCGTTTCGGGATCCTTTTCATCATTGTGATTCGTTGTACTCGCACTATTTTTATAAAGTTCCATGGGGGGGGATAGTTGTTTGCTGCTTATAGGCCCTCTTTCTCTGTTTTCTCATGCAGTGTCGATGACACGTGCCTTTATTGGTGTTTGTACCTCACTCTCGATGTGTTTGGCTCCTGTGTTGTAGGAGATTTTAGGCCCATCTTTTCAGCTGCCTGTCACCTCACCTGCCTTAAGGGGAGGTTGTATTGTTGTTCTATGCTTCTTTGGTTGATGGTTTGTGCCTTCTATTTCCATGGAGGTTCCTTTGGTTGATGGTTCGTGCCTTCTATTTCCATGGAGGTTCTACAGATCAACATTTTGACAGAGTTTTGCGGTTCTTCATGCTTCAATGATTCTCTTCTGATCTCTTTGTTCCTTCTTCTGGAACATTATTTGCTATCTCTTTTTGGAGTAGGGTTTTCCCATGTGGTTTTCTCTATTTCTCCTCTTTATAGAGATTTTTTTGTGATTGGGTACCTGATTAGGCCTTGTTGCCGAGACCCAATTCTTCTTTCATAGCTGTGCTAGGTTAGCTTCCTCCCAAGCTTCGCTTAAGGGGGGGTGTTAGAGTAATTATTTGTTTGCACTTATTAATTAAATCAATTTGATTTAATTAATTAAGTTTCCTATTACTCTAGTTTTCTTAAGCTATCTTGTAGGTGCATATAATTAATATTTTATTAATTATATTGTGCAACCTAGCTTTTTTAAGATTTAGTTTCCCTTTTCAAGTTTCGTGATTCCTTTATAAGGATTCACCTCTTTGTATTTTATTGATTCACTTATTGGATTATATGAGATATTTCTCTTTCCATGTCCATAAGATGGATCTGGCTTTTTGGCCTCCATGATTTTTTCTTGCTTCTGTTCTTTGCTTCATCCATGTGATAGGGTTATGCATGCAGGTGTTCTTGGGAGATTAGTTTTTTCACCTAATCTAACAAAAATCATAATGGATGTCCACAAGAACTTTTTGGACAATACACCATCTCTGCATAGACCCTTTGACATTAGTGTCAAAAAGGAGGAGATAATATAAAAAGAGGGAGATAATATACAAAAGGGGAGATTTAAGAAAAATACATGTAAGGGAGATAGAAGAAAGTGACAGAAAACCAAAAGAGAGAAAAAGGGGAGACATACAAAAAGGGGGAGCAAACAGAGAAGAGTAGAAATAGAGCATATCAGATAAAGAGTATCAACATATTTGAAGAAAAAGAGTATTGGCAAGAGATAGAATTACTTAGAATGGAGAACATATATATATTTTGGTTAATACAAGCACATTAACTCATGGGGAGTTATAAATTTTGAGGTATATAGTTTGTTACAGAATTTTAAAAATTTTGATGTTTTGTATATGCCAAGTTGTGAATATATTATACTCGAGAAGAATAGATTTGTTATGTATAGTTAAGTGTTTTTTGACACTCATGTCAAAGGGGGAGATTGTTAATCTTAGATTAGTTTTGACAATTGAGTGTCAATACATTTAAGTCATTTATTAAGTTCATGTTGAACTTGTAATATATGCTGAGTATAGTATAAATATAGATTATGCTGAGTTGCATTGAGTGCCGAGTCACTCATGTGCCGAGTTACTTAAGTGCCGAGCAGACAATATATGCCGAGTGATTCAAGTGCCAAGAAAATAGTAGATGCCAAGTAGTTCAAGTGCAAAGTCAGAGAAAATTTAGTATGTGCCAAGCATCAATAACCTTAAGTGCCAAGTAACACAGATTTGACATAGTTGTTTAAGATTGCAGAAACAACTATGTAAACTATTTTTTAGCCGACCTAAAGATAGAATATGATCTTTTGAAGATAAGGATGAATCTATATTTGGATTTCCTATGTAATTACATGTAGCCAATCATAAAAAAGGGAAGGATTAAGCAAAAAAAGGGATGAATCTTAACCATAGATTTATACCTAATCCTAAGTCTTATAGTCTTCTTAAGGAGGATGAAACCCTAAACTTCATTAGGGCTATGTGTGTAAGGAATTGAAAGAAGAGAACAATGAAGTTTGCATGAAGACTTAGAAGGTGTAAGAGATAAAATTGCAAAATTAGTTTGAGAAGAACAAAGGATAGAGGATACATCATTGACATATTAGATTAGAGAGGATCAAGAAGGACACAATTCAGATTTGATCTTTAATCAGGCTACTAGAGCTAATCACAAGATCTATGCTAAAACATCCTAACAAGTGATTTTGGTTAAATCTCCTAGGTGGAGTAGTCCTAACAGACTGTTGTAAATCCTTTAACAGGGTGACATTCCAAGTGGATGTTCTAAAGTCCTTTAGCTAGGCACACTTCTAATAGAGTTTTGAAATCCTCTAACAAGGTGGGACTTAACAGTCCTTGTAAGCCTTTAATAGGGTAGGCCTTTCATAGGGAAGATCGTGTCTTATGGTCAACTCATTGTAACCTTAATTGGTGACACTTTATTGCTACAGTAGTAAAGAATTATGTGTGCCATCCCCACCCCAATTTTATCTTCTCATTTGGAGGGTTTCTGGCTAATCATATCAAGTGTCAAAGGTGGGATTGCTTATGTGTTTACATGTTTTAGATGTTTATGATTTGCATGTCATTTCAAGTTTATCTATTGAATGCATGAGATGGATGAGAGGTGAAAAGTTTTATGGGTTCATGTTTTAAATGTTGATTCACCCCCCCTCTCAGTAATTCACCTTTCCTACTTGTAATTCCATCAATCAGGACATAGTCTAGAATATTTTCTCAACTACACATCACCAAACAATCAAATTGTTGTTCGTACCAATAAGATCTATGACTTTTGTTCATCCAATGTTTACAGAAACACTTCTATGTTGACATCAATGAAAAACACAATCATGAATGCAACATGCCAATGTTCTCTAATGCTTAGGATACTCCCCCAATGTGGTATCATTAAAATTCATGCTAACAATATCCCCCTTTGGCATTGATGGCAACATAGGTGAAAAAAATCTAAGTTCCAAGAATACCAAACACTGCTTTGCTCTTGCTATTGCTCCTCATCTTCTTTAGGATTGACAATAGTTTTTCACATTAAACAACTCACAATACCTTCTAGTTTCATATCTCTCCCATAGAGATATTTCTTCTTCTCACTTACATGAATCTTTCTAAATCTCCCTTAAGAGATATCTTGCCCTCATTCGTACTTATGAGTTCTTCTCCCCCATTGCTTAGGAGATGTTTTTTAGGCAACTTCTCCCCCATTGACATCAATGTCAAAGACCTCAAACAAATACATTATTAAATATACTTCTTCAAACTCTTCAATCATCTCAAGTGTCCAAAGACATTTTACAATACCAAATACCAAGAGTCCTTAATGAATTAGCACATCTCAGATAGTCCCCCATACAAGAAGCATCAACATATAATCTAGTCTAACAATAGTGCTATATACCACTAGACTGATGCACTTTCAACATCATCTACTCCAAAGTAGGTAGAGGCATAACCCCTAGCATACCTCTTAGGTACTCAAATGTATTTTTAGGAAAAGGCTCTGTAAAGATATTTGCAATCTGATCTTTGATACTCACATACTCCAATTTGATCTCCTTTCCAACTTCCTTTTCTCTCAACACATGATAAATAATAGATATATCCTTAGTTTTAGAATGAAATATAGGATTCTTAGACATACTCATTGTACTTGTGTTATTACAGTAAATGATAATAGGTTCTTCAAGCTCTATCTTGATATCCTTCAACATTTGCTTCATCCATATATTTTGATTATAGTTATTTGCTATTGCAACATACTCTACCTAAGCTATACTCTAAGAAATAAAATATTTTTTCTTTCTTAGCCAAGAAACTAATATTCCTCGAAGAAAGAATTCTCCACCACTAGTGCTCTTTTTATCATCCATATTGCCTACCAAATCTGCATTAGTATATGCACATAGAGTGAAATCACTTGATCTATCATACCAAATTCCATAATTAGATGTTCCCTTCAAATATCTTAATATTCTCTTTATTGCTACATAATGATACTCCTTGGGATTAGCTTGAAATCTTGCTACAATCCCAACTACATTTGCTATATGTGGTCTAGTGTGAGTCAAATATTGCAAACCTCAAATCATGGATATGCACTTCTTCCACTTAACTGTAGGTATCTCATCTTTGCTAGATAACTTGTGACCAATTATCATAGGTGTACCAATACGTCTATAAATTTCTAATCCAAACCTCTTTAACAACTCTTCTAGATACTCAACTTGTGAAATTAAAATACCATCACTATTCTGCACAATCTACAATCCTAGGAAAACTTTATTTCTCCTATCATGCCCATTTCAAACTCATTCTTCATCTCATCAGAAAACTTATCACTAGCTTCATCATTACCTCCAAATATGATGCCATTAACAAATATTACTATTATCAGCAAATCATTCTTTAATTCTTTCAAATACAAATTACTATATGTCATACCTTTAGCAAATTCAAGCTTTGCCAAATGCTTGTCCAACCTTGCATACAAGGTTCTAGGTGCTTGTTGCACACCACATAGAGCTCTCTTCAATCTGCATACCATATCCTTTTATTTTTTTAGAGGAAATCCTTTAGGCCATTCAATATATACTTCTTCTAATTCTCCATTTAGGAAGGCTGATTTGACATCCATCTAATATACTCTGAACTTCTTATTTGTTGCATATTCTAAGAACATGCTTATTGCCTCCATTATTGCTACAAGTGCATATGTCTCCTCATAATATATTCCTTCTTGCTGTGAATACCCTTTGCAAACAAGTTTGGCCTTGTTTCTCACAACTTCTCCTTGTTCATTCATCTTTTTTCTAAATACCCATTTGGTTCTTATCACATTATTGTCTTTAGGTCTAGGAACTAACTCCCATGTATCATTCTTCACAATTTGATCCAATTCTTCTTTCATTTCTTGAATTCAATGATCATCATTACATGTTTCATTTGCGCTCTTAGGATCAACTTGAGAAATTAGACATAAATCCTCATGCACTTTGTTCCTTGTCATCACACCTTTGTCTATGCTTCCAATTATCTGCTTTGGTGGGTGATTCTTTGTCATATTTTTGTTCAATGTAGGAGTTTCTACCTTAACTCTTATCTCTTTTCTTGGTCTTGAACTTTGTTCTCCTCTTTCCTCAATGATTTGCACATCATTTTGCAAATCATTTTTAGTCCCAAATAGAACTTTGGAATTCTATCTAACAATTCTAGAATCATCTTCTTCTTCATCTGAATTATAATCTATCATCTTTTCTTTAGTTCCAAACTTTTCATCAATTCTTACATTTGTGCATTTAACTATTGTCTTGGTTCTATAGTTGAAACATCTACATGTCTTTCTTTTCAATGAATATACAAGAAACATACCTTCATCACTTCTAGGATCAAACTTACCAATATTATCATTCCTCTTTATGTAACATTTACTTCTGAATATTCTGAAATACTTAACTAATGGTGAATGACCAAACCATAGTTCATAAGGTGTCTTGGTCATACCTTTTCTGATCTGTACTTTGTTAAAAGTATATACTACAATATTTTTTGGAATAATTTAGAATAAATGAGATGGGGAGGGGAGGGGGGTGAATCAGTTATCCAAGGTCCAAAAACTCCCAATGAAACTTAACAATGCTTAACAATGCTCATGTATATAACTTCTTCTTATAAGCCTTGCATGCATCCATTAAATCATTTCATATCATAAACTTGTATATTACTATCCTAGGTCAAAACCACTTTGCAGAAATGTAAACATGAAACACAACATAATTATTCACATATATAACACTAGGATTTTACATGGAAACCCAATTTGGGATAAACCGTCAGTAACATGCTACTAATTCTCACTCTTTTGAAGTGATGCCCTGTGAAAGGCCAACCTTGTTAAAGGTTACAATACACACTATTAAATGTGACCTAGTTAAAGGATTTCAATCACCCTATTAGGAGTGAGCCTTGTTAGAGAAATTTAGGCCATTCCATTAGAATGCCACTCGGTTAAAGGATTTACAAATGATTATTAGGTCAACCTTAATCTAAAGGATTTTACCTAAATTGATATAATTATTAGAGAGTAATAGTAAGAATTGATCTGATAACAAAATACAACTCACTTTGTAGATTGTAGATCTTTGTTTAGTCCTCCATTATGCTTGGCTTCATTCACTTTAGCTCTAATAGCTTGTTCACCATTCAAGCATTCATCATCTTAAGTTTGTCTACTTTACATGCCAATTGCAGTCTCTTTCCTTAGGCTACCATATGAAACAACACCCTAGACTTCTTGTCTTCCTTAGGTTCTCGCATATGCCAACAATTTCATATGGCCTTGCATTCCCTTATAAAGAGAATTTAGATGTTTTTCTACTCAACCACAATCGTCATTCTAGGATTAGGTAGGATTCATTGAATCTAACCATCTTTCTATTTTTAACTTCCTCTAGAAACTTCCTTCACAATTGTCCTTGAATTCAACTCAAAATAGTTTGTCTTGAATTTTTTGCCATCAGCTCATCAATCTTATCTTCCACATGGTTCACATAATTCAAGAAATCAAACTTGTCATCTTAGATTGATTGAATTCATGATCAAACTCATAATGTTGTTACTTGATATTAATTTGCTTCTGATGCTCGACACATACTGCGTTACTTGACATCCTTTATCAAATCACTCGACATGAACCAAAGTTTGCTGATGCTTGGCACCATTTAAACTTCACTTGATAGCCACTAAGTTTCACGTAGCTTGACATTGTCTATCATTCACTTGGCATACACTGAAAACCAACTTTACTCAACTCTAACTAGTTTTCTTCTTGGCTTAAACTAACATTTCTCAACACCTACTGTGTAGTTTGTTAAACTTAGTAGACTCAACTCATTTCACTTTTTCTCTTGAACTTAATCAGTGTATCCATCCTTTGCAACCTTAAGTAGATAATCAATCCATTATGTTATCATTGTCTTAACTGATCTTTATACTTCTTTTTCATATCATAACTCAACCTTTCCTCTAGGTGCTCTTGTTACCTCATTTGATCAAATCCTCTTCATCAATCAAATAAATGATAGTACTTAGATCAAATAAGTAATTGTCTCTGCAACTAGTAGAAGGTTTTACATCAATGACAAAATAATGATTGAAATGCATTCTCTTACTTGTATCATTCTTTGATCAATAATCTCCCTCTCTTGAATTGATGGCAAACCATTACCAACAACAATACAAAAAATAAATTAGCTCCTTATATTGAAATCTCTCCCTCTTTCAACAACTTCAATCTTCTATAAAGGTTACAAAACTTTGTTCTCTTGCAGGGCTTCTCCCTCTGACTTTCTCTTAATTACTCCCTCTATCTGATATTCAGGTTAATCTATCTTTTCTATTCTTTGCCTTCATCTCCCCTTCTTGGTATTACTATATTCTCACTCCATTACCCTTTCTTTGTTGGTAGTACACTTTCTCCCTCTTTGACAACAATGCCAAAGACTTGTCATCTCATCTATGCAGATGTAGAATAATTTTAGGTTCTCTCTCTGTCACCTTACTTGTGACTGATTATATTTTTCAGCTCTTGATTACTTTAGGAAATTCCTGAAGTACAATCCACTACATCAATTTGTATCATGTGTCTTCTATTGTATTTGATATAGGGCACATCTCTGGTCTCTTTAGATAGCTTTGTATAGGGGTATCACCCCTAGTTTACCTCTTAGATACTCATGAGTATTCTTAGGTAAAGCTTTTGTGAGTATATCAGCAATATATTCTTTTGTATTCATATATTCCTCTTTACTTCTTTGTCTTGAACCATCTCTCTCAAGTAATGATACTTGATAGCTATGTGTTTTGTCTTTGTGCGCATCACAAGGTTCTTGGATATATTTATTGCACTCGTGTTATCATAGTACAATACAATAGGTTTTGTGATCTCCTCCTTCATTCCTTTGAGTAGTTGTTTGATCCATACAATGTTTGTACAGTTTACTATAGAAACAACATACTCAACTTCAACAATAGATTGAGATGTACAATTTTTCTTTTTACTAGTCCAAGTAACTAGCTTCTTTCTTAAGAAAAATGCTCCACCACTTGTGCTTTTTCTATCATCAATATTTCTAGCCCAATCAACATCTGTATAGGCTCTCAATTCAAGTTTCTCATTTTCTTGTAGTATAGACCAAAATCCTTTGTTCCTTTTAGATATTTCATTATTCTTTTAACAACCATCAAATTATTCTCCTTAGGATTTGTAGAAAATCTTGCAACAATCCCAACAACCAATGTAATGTCAGGTCTACTATGAACTACATATTGTAATTTTCCAATCATAGGCCTATACAAAGTTTGGTTCACCTTAGTTGAATCATCATTCTTGGATAGCTTATGTGTAGTCACCATAGGTGTACTGATAGGCTTTGAATCTTAATCCAAATGTTTTCAATATTTCCTTCACATACTTAGACTGAGTAATGTAAATACCATATTGCATTTGATAAACTTGCAAGCCAACAAACAATTTAATTTCTCCGAACATAAAAATTTCAAATTCTTGTTTCATTTAATCAACAAATGCCTTACAAAGTGCATTTTGTACTCCAAATATGATATCATCAATAAAAACTTTAGCTAGTAAAATACCTTCACCATCTTAAGTCTTCAAGTATAAATTGTTGTTATCGTCAGTTCTTTCAAAACCAATTTTTACTAGACAAGTATGGAGTCTTTCATACCATGCTCTAGGTGCTTGCTTTAATCCATATAAAGCTTCGTGCAATCTACATACCATGTTCTGGTTGTTAGTATTAACAAATCCTTCAGGCTATTCAATATAAACTTCTTCCTCTAATATACCATTTAGAAAAGTAGGCTTCACATCCATTTGGTAAACCTTTAAACCTTTGTATGTAGAATAAGCAAGCAAAGTTCTTACTCATTCCAACCTTGCAATAGGGAAAATGTTTCTCCATTGTCTATCCCTTCTTCTTGAGCATACCCTTTGCAAACTAGCCTTGCCTTGTTTCATATTACTTCACTATTTTCATCTAACGTGTTTCTGAACACTCACTTGGTACCAATAACATTCTTGTTTTCTAGTCTAGGTACAAGTGACCAAGTTTTGTTCTTCTCTATTTGCTCAATTTCTTCTTCTATGGATTTACTCTAGTCATCATTCTCTAATGCATCCCTAACTATATTAGGTTCATGCATGCTCAGTAGACATGTATCATTTCTCAACTTATTTCTTGTCATTGGTCTAGCTTCTTTATCTCTAATAATCTGTGTGACAGGGCAATGTCTTTTGACATATTTTGACAATCTTGGTTCTGCTCTATTTCCTTCAATGGGTTTTTCAACTTCAAAATCACTGCGTGCTTCTCTATCAGGTAATTGAACACCTCTTTCATGTGTATTGATCTCATTGTCAAAATGTACCTTAGATTCTTTTTGCAACTCGGCTCCTGAATGCAGCTTGACATTCATTGTTTATGACTTGGTAGTCACTAAGACTTCTTGTTCTTGATTTGCAACTTGGTTCACAACAACATCCTCAATCATGTCATCATAGAAGTATACAAAATATTTGTAATCTTTAGATTCTTTTGTAGGTTCTACTTCATGTACTTCTGTGTATTCATCAAATTTTACATTTGCACTTTCCACAACTTTGTTAGTGTTAGAATTTAAACACTTATAAGCTTTACTCCTTGTGGAATAACCTAGGAATATACCTTCTTCACTTTTAGCATCAAATTTTCCATTCCTATTGTCCTTAAGAATATAACATTTGCTACCAAATATCTTAAAATATTTTACATTGGGTGAGTATCCATACCATAATTCAAAAGGTGTTGAATGAGTACCTTTCTTGGCTTGCACATGGTTCAGGGTATAGATAGTTGTACTTACAATCTCTCTCCAATATTTCAAAGTAACATTTTTCTCCATCACTAATGTTCTAGCACAATTCATCATAGATCTGTTTCTCCTTTCAACAATTCCATTTTGTGGAGGGGTTCTTGGTCTAGAAGTCTGTCTTTTGATTCCTCAAACTTCTTAAACTCATTTGATGTAAATTATCGACCTCTATCAAATCTCAAACATTTCAAGCTTTTTCCATTTTTTTCCCACTCTAGCCAAGTACCACTTAAGCATTTGAAATGCATTAAATTTTTGCTTAAAAAACATAATAGCCATCATCTTATAATAGTCATCAACAAATAAGATAATGTACTTGTCACCCTTATAATTTTGCACATTGATCGGTCCACATAAATTAGTAAGAACTAACTCAAGTATACCTTTTGAAGTATAAGTTGTACTCTTAAAACTTGACTTAAGTCATCTTTCCTAACTAACATTGTTTACATATAACATTTTTAGGTTTCTTTAGTTTTGGTAAACCTTTTACTTTCTTCATCTTATTGATACTAACCAAATTATCAAAGTTAACATGACACCATCTTTTATGCCACAACCATACATCATCAAACTATACCACTAGACAAGTAGCATCATTCATATCAAGATCGAAATATTACCTATAGTCTGATCACCATCCCCAATTAGTTCTCCATTAGCATCATAAATCTTGGCTTTTCTATTTCCAAATTCAACCTTATAACCAATACTATTCAATTTTGAAACACTCAGAAAATTGTAATTCAAACCTTCTACATAATAAGCATTATCATAAATGATCTTATTTATCAACTTGATTGATCCTCTTCCTTTGATAAGATAGGGTGCATCGTTCCCAAGTCTAACACTATTTCCATTATAATGTACAAGGGAATTGAACTTACTTTTATCTCCTATCATGTGATTGGAACATCCACTGTCAACGATCCATTTGTCACTCTTATTCACATAAGATATAAGTGTAGTTGCCTCATCTTCATTAGATTCATCTTTCATTGCAATATAGACAACTTCATCCTCATGATCATTAGATTCTTCATTTGATTCTTCTTTAGCAATGTAGTAAGACTTCTTTCCTTTGTCTTTATAATCTTTGTTGTTCTCATCTCTTTTGCTTCTGTACCTATCTCCACCTTTGTTGTTCTTCTTCTCTAGGCATCTAGCAACAATGTGACCAACTTCACTACAGTTAAAACATATTATGGGCATCTTACCTTTGTATTTCCCTTTGCCTCTGTAAGATTTCCTAGCCAACTGTGCTTCAAGCTGATCAAGATCTTCCTCCTTTATGTCACTATCATTGGAAATAAGTTTCACCTTTTTCTTCTTCTTTTCACCAAATTCTTTCAGTGATACCTTAGCTTGAAAAGCTGATACAATATTCTTAGCTTTGAAATTATCAAAGTTAGAGAGTTCAAAAGTAGTAAGCCTACCTACTAGACCTTCAATAGTTAGATTATTGCTAGACACACATCTCAACTCTTGTATAGTAGAAACTCTAATAGCATAAATGGGTAGCAATGTGCCAAATACTTTACTTACTACAATACCATCATTAATAATACTAGTAGATCCTCTTATGGCATTGAAAACTTCTTTTATTCTAGAAAAATACTGAGAAATATTTTCACCTTCCTTCGTTCTCATATCCTCAAACTTACCTCTGAGACTTTCAGCTTTGGCTCTCAAAACATTTTTGTCTCCTCCATAGATGGTGTTACAAGCATCCCACATCTTCTTTTTAGAGTCACAACCTTTGATGTCATCATACTTTGAGTAATTTAGGGTAGATGCAATTTCTAACATTCCCTGATTGTGTTTTTCTTCTTTTTCATATCTTCAGTAGTGAGAGCTCTAGGAGGGTCAACATGTTCAACAACAATGGTATTATGTGCATGATCTCCAAGTCCTCCTAAGTGTAGCTTAATCAAAATTTTCCATGTAGGAATTTTTCTTAGTTAAGCTTGGATACCTCTCTCTTAGGCATCTTGATCTTTGACTTATAGTACCTTGAAACTATCTCTCACAAGAAACCTTTTCTCTAATACCAATTGTTGGAATAATTTAGAATAACCAATATCATCATTCCTCTTTATGTAACATTTACTTCCGAATATTCTGAAATACTTAACTAATGGTGAATGACCAAACCATAGTTCATAAGGTGTCTTGGTCATACCTTTTCTAATCTATACTCTGTTAAAAGTATATGCTACAATATTTTTTGGAATAATTTAGAATAAATGAGATGGGGAGGGGAGGGGGGGTGAATCAGTTATCCAAGGTCCAAAAACTCCCAATGAAATCTAACAATGCTTAACAATACTCATGCATATAACTTCTTCTTATAAACCTTGCATGCATCCATTAGATCATTTCAAATCATAAACTTGCAGATTACTATCCTAGGTCAAAACCATTTTGCAAAAATGTAAACATGAAAGACAATAGAATCATTCACACATATGCCACTAGGATTTTATGTGGAAACCCAATTTGGGAAAAACCACCAATAACATGCTACTAATTCTCACTCTTTTGAAGTGATGCCTTGTGAAAGGCCAACCCTATTAAAGGTTACAATACACATTGTTAAAGGTGACCTATTTAAAGGATTTCAATAACCCTATTAGAAGTGAGCCTTGTTAGAGGACATTAGGCCATTCGATTAGAATTCCACCTGGTTAAAGGATTTACAAATGACTATTAGGTCAACCTTAATCCAAATATTTTACCTAAATTGATACAATTATTAGAGAGTAACCGTTAGGCTTGATTTGATAACAAAATACAACTCACCTTGTAGATTATAGATCTCTATTTAGTCCTCCATTCTTCTTGGCTTCATTCACTTCAACTCTGATAGCTTGTTCACCCTTCAAGCATTCATCCTCTTAAGTGTTTCTTCTTTGCATGCTAATTGTAGTCTCATTCCTTAGGCCATCATATGAAACAACACCCTAGACTTCTTGTCTTACTTTGGTTCTCCCATATTCCAATAGTTTCATCTAGCCATGCATTCCCTTATAAAGAGAATTTAGATATTTTGTCACTCAACCATAATTGTCCATTCTAGGATTAGACAGGATTCATTGAATCTAACCATCTTTATATTGTGATAATGCTATCAAGATTTAGCTATGTGATTTTGAGTCGAACTCATTGACCAATGTTTCATGAATAGTGATTCAACATGAATCCATCTCTCATGAGAATAAATGGAAAACTTAGCACTCATTGGATCTAGATGATGCTCACAAGGGTGAAGCACCGAGACTTCTCGGGAGGTCACCCATCCCAGTACTACTCCAGCCTGAGTGCACTTAACTAAGAAGTTTCCTCCATGGTTAAACTCAAATCTTGCAACCCCATTTTCAAAACCTTCACCAAGTGTTGTGCCTTATGAACCATTCATTAGAAAGCCCATTAAGCTCATCAATTGATAAGTAGGAGATAATTTCCACAGCAAGTCAAATTGTGTTATTGCTATCAGGATTTAATTGTGTGATTTTGAGTCAAACTCATTAACCCATGTTTCATGAATAGTGATTCAACACGAATCCATCTTTCATGAGAATAAATGGAACACTTAGCACTCATTGGATCTAGATGATGCTCACAGGGGTGAAGCATCGAGACTTCTTGGGAGGTCACCCATCCCAGTACTACTCTAGCCTGAGCACGCTTAACTACAAAGTTTCCTCCATGGTTAAACCCAAAGCTTGAAACCCCATTTGAAAAACCTTCACAAAGTGTTGTGCCTTATGAACCATTCATTAGAAATCCCCTTAAGCTCATCAATTGATAAGTGGGAGATAATTTCCATAGCAAGCCAAATTGTGATATTGCTATCGAGATTTAACTGTGTGATTTTGAGTCAAACTCATTGACCCATGTTTCATGAATAGTGATTCAACATGAACCCATATCTCATGAGAATAAATGGAACACTTAGCACTCATTGGATCTAGATGATGCTCACAGGGGTGAAGCACTAGGACTTCTCGGAAGGTCACCCATCCCAGTACTACTCTAGCCTGAGCGTGCTTAATTACAAAGTTTCCTCCATAGTTAAACCCAAAGCTTGCAACCCCATTTGTAAAAACTTCACCAAGTGTTGTTACTTATGAACCATTCATTAGAAAGTCCCTTAAGCTCATCAATTGATAAGTAGGAGATAATTTCCATAGCAAGTCAAATTGTGATATTGCTATCAGGATTTAACTATGTGATTTTGAGTGAAACTCATTGACCCATGTTTCATGAATAGTGATTCAACATGAATCCATCTCTCATGAGAATAAATGGAACACTTAGCACTCATTGGATCTAGATGATGCTCATAGGGGTGAAGCACTGGGACTTCCTAGGAGGTCACCCATCCCAGCACTACTCTAGCCTAAGTGCGCTTAACTACAGAGTTTGCTCCATGGTTGAACCCAAAGCTTGAAACTCCATTTGAAAAAAATTCACCAAGTGTTGTGCCTTATGAACCATTCATTAGAAAGCCCCTTAAGCTCATCAATTGATAAGTAGGAGATAATTTTTGCAGCAAGTCAAATTGTGATATTGCTATCAGGATTTAACTTTGTGATTTTGAGTCAAACTTATTGACCCATGTTTCATGAATAGTGATTCAACATGAATCCATCTCTCATGAGAATAAATGGAACACTTAGAACTCATTGGATCTAGATGATGCTCATAGGGGTGAAGCACTGGGACTTCCTAGGAGGTCACCCATCCCAGTACTACTCGAGCCTGAGCGCGCTTAACTACAAAGTTTCCTCCATGGTTAAACCTAAAGCTTGCAAAACCATTTGCAAAACCTTCACCAAGTGTTGTGCCTTATGAACCATTCATTAGAAAGCCCCTTAAGCTCATCAATTGATAAGTGGGAGATAATATCCACAACAAGTCAAATTGTGATATTGCTATCAGGATTTAAATGTGTGATTTTGAGTGAAACTCATTGAACCATGTTTCATGAATAGTGATTCAACATAAATAAATCTCTCATGAGAATAAATGGAACACTTATCACTCATTAGATCTAGATGATGCTCATAAGGGTGAAGCATCGGGACTTCCCAGGAGGTCACCCATCCTAGGACTTCTCTAGCCTGAGCGCACTTAATTATAGAGTTTCCTCCATTGTTAAACCCAAAGCTTGCAATCCCATTTGGAAAAACTTCACCAAGTGTTGTGTCTTATGAACCATTCATTAGAAATCTCCTTAAGCTCATCAATTGATAAGTAGGAGATGATTTCCACAGTAAGTCAAATTGTGATATTGCTATCAGGATTTAACTGTGATTTTGAGTCAAACTCATTGACCCATGTTTCATGAATAGTGATTCAAAATGAATCCATCTCTCATGAGAATAAATGGAACACTTAGCACTCATTGGATCTAGATGATTCTCATAGGGTTGAAGCACCAGGACTTCGTGGGAGGTCACCCATCCTAGAACTACTCTAGCCTGAGCACACTTAACGACGAAGTTTTCTCCATGGTTAAACCCAAAGCTTGTAACCCCATTTGCAAAACCTTCACCAAGTGTTGTGCCTTATGAACCAGTCATTAGAAATCTCCTTAAGCTCATCAATTGATAAGTAGGAGATAATTTCCATAGCAAGTCAAATTGTGATATTGCTATCAAGATTTAACTATGTGATTTTGAGTCAAACTTATTGACCCATGTTTCATGAATAGTGATTCAATATGAATCCATCTCTCATGAGAATAAATGGAACACTTAGCACTCATTGGATCTAGATGATGCTCACAGGAGTGAAGCACTGGGAATTTTGGGAGGTCACCCATCCCAATACTACTCAAGCCTGAGCGTGCTTAACTACAGAGTTTCCTCCATGGTTAAACCCAAAGCTTGCAACCCCATTTGCAAAACCTTCACCAAGTGTTGTGCCTTATGAGCCATTCATTAGAAAGCCCCTTAAGGTCATCAATTGATAAGTGGGAGATAATATCTATAGCAAGTCAAATTGTGATATTGCTATCAGGATTTAATTGTGTGATTTTGAGTCAAACTCATTGACCCATGTTTCATGAATAGTGATTCAACATGAATCCATCTCTCATGAAAATAAATGGAACACTTAGCACTCATTGGATATAGATGATGCTCATAGGGGTGAAAACCCAGGACTTCCCACGAGGTCACCCATCCCAGTACTCCTCTAGCCTGAGCATGCTTAACTACAGAGTTTCCTCCATGGCTAAACCCAAAGCTTGCAACCCCATTTGCAAAACCTTCACCATGTGTTGTGCCTTATGAACCATTTATTAGAAATCCCCTTAAGCTCATCAATTGATAAGTAGGAGATAATATCTATAGCAAGTCAAATTGTAATATTGCTATCAGGATTTAACTGTGTGATTTTGAGTCAAACTCATTGACCCATGTTTCATGAATAGTGATTCAACAACAAGTCAAATTGTGATATTGCTATCAGGATTTAACTGTGTGATTTTGAGTCAAACTCATTGAACCATGCTTCATGAATATTTATTCAACATGAATCCATCTCTCATGAGAATAAATGGAACACTTAGCACTCATTAGATCTAGATGATGCTCATAGGGGTGAAGCATTGGGACTTCCTGAGAGGTCACCTATCCCAGTACTACTTTAGCTTGAGTGCTCTTAACTACAGAGTTTCCTCCATGGTTAAATCCAAAGATTCCAATCCCATTTGCAAAACCTTCACCAAGTTTTGTGCCTTATGAACCATTCATTAGAAAGCCCATTAAGCTCATCAATTGATAAGTAGGGGATAATTTCCACAACAAGTCAAATTGTGATATTGCTATCAGGATTTAACTGTGTGATTTTGAGTCAAACTCATTGATCCATGTTTCATGAATAGTGATTCAACATGAATCCATCTCTCATGAGAATAAATGGAACACTTAGCACTCATTGGATCTAGATGATGCTCACAAGGGTGAAGCATCGGGACTTCGCGGGAGGTCACTCATCCCAGTACTACTCCAGCCTGAGCACACTTAACTATAGAGTTTCCTACATGGTCAAATCCAAATCTTGCAACCCCATTTGCAAAAACTTCACCAAGTGTTGTGCCTTATGAACCATTCATTAGAAAGCCCCTTAAGCTCATCGATTGATAAGTGGGAGATAATTTCCATAGCAAGTCAAATTGTGATATTGCTATCAAGATTTAACTGTGTGATTTTGAGTCAAACTCATTGACCCATGTTTCATGAATAGTGACTAAACATGAATCCATCTCTCATGAGAATAAATGGAACACTTAGCACTCATTGGATCTAGATGATGCTCACAGGGGTGAAGCACCAAGACTTTCTGGGAGGTCACCCATCCTAGTACTACTTTAGCCTAAGTGCACTTAACTATGAAGTTTCCTCCATGGTTAAACCCAAAGCTTGCAACCCAATTTGCAAAACCTTCACCAAGTGTTGTGCCTTATGAACCATTCATTAGAAAGCCCCTTAAGCTCATCAATTGATAAGTGGGAGATAATTTCCATAGCAAGTCAAATTGTGATATTGCTATCAGGATTTAACTATGTGATTTTGAGTCAAACTCATTGACACATGTTTCATGAATAGTGATTCAACATGAATCCATCTCTCATGAGAATAAATGGAACACTTAGCACTCATTGGATCTAGATGATGCTCACAGGGGTGACGCACCAAGACTTTCTGGGAGGTCACCCATCCTAGTACTACTCTAACTTGAGTGCGCTTAACTACAAAGTTTCCTCCATGGTTAAACCCAAATCTTGCAACCCAATTTGCAAAACCTTCAACAAGTGTTGTGCCTTATGAACCATTCATTAGAAAGTCCCTTAAGCTCATCAATTGATAAGTAGGAGATAACTTCCACAGCAAGTCAAATTGTGATATTGCTATTAAGATTTAATTGTGTGATTTTGAGTCAAACTCATTGACCCATGTTTCATGAATAATGATTCAACATGAATCCATCTCTCATGAGAATAAATGGAATACTTAGCACTCATTGGATCTAGCAATATCACAATTTGACTTGCTGTGGAAATTATCTCCTACTTATCAATTGATGAGCTCAAGGGGCTTTCTAATGAATAGTCCATAAGGCACAAAACTTGGTGAAGGTTTTGCAAATGGGGTTGCAAGCTTTGGGTTTAACCATGGAGGAAACTTTGTAGTTAAGCACGCTCAGGCTGGAGTACTACTGGGATGGGTGACCTCCCAGGAAGTCCCGGTGCTTCATCCCTGTGAGTATCATCTAGATCCAATGAGTGCTAAGTGTTCCATTTATTCTCATGAGAGATGGATTCATATTGAATCACTATTCATGAAACATGTTTCAATGATTTTGACTCAAAATCACACAGTTAAATCTTGAAAGTAATATCACAATTTGACTTGCTGTGGAAATTATCTCCTACTTATCAATTGATGAGCTTAAGGGGCTTTCTAATGAATGCTTCATAAGGAACAAAAATTGGTTAAATTTTTGCAAATGGGGTTGCAAGCTTTGGGTTTAACCATGGAGGAAACTCCATAGTTAAGCGTGCTCAGGCTAGAGTAGTACTAGGATGGGTGATCTCCCGAGAAGTCTCGGTGCTTCACCCCTATGAGCATCATCTAGATCCAATGAGTGCTAAGTGTTCCATTTATTATCATGAGAGATGGATTCATTTTGAATCACTATTCATGAAACATGGGTCAATGAGTTTGACTCAAAATCACATAGTTAAATCTTGATAGCAATATCACAATTTGACTTGCTGTGGAAATTATCTCCTGCTTATCATCTTTCTATTTTTAACTTCCTCTAGAAACTTCCTTCACAATCCTCCTTCAATTTGAATCAAAATGGTTTGTCTTGAATTTTGTGCCACCAACTCATCAAGCTTATCTTCCACACAATTCACATAATTCATGAAATCAAACTTGTCATCTCAGATTGATCGAATTCACAATCAAACTCATAATGTTGTCACTTGGCATTAACTTGCTTTTGATGCTCGACATGTACTGCATTACTCAATATCCTCTATCAAATTACTCGGCACAAACTAAAGTTTGTTGATGCTCGATACCAACTAAACTTCACTTAGTATCCGCTAAGTTTCATTTAGGTCGACACTATCTACCATTCACTCAACATACACTAAAAATCAACTTTACTCTGCTCCAACTAGTTTTCTGCTTGGCTTAAACTAACATTGCTTGACACCTACTCTATAGTTTGCTAAAATTAGTAGACTCAACTCATTTCACTTGTTCTTCTAAAATTAATCAATGTATCCATCCTTTGTAATCTTAAGTAGATAATTAATCCACTATGTTATTACTATCTCCATTGATCTTTAAATTTCGTTTTCATATCAAAACTCAACCTTTCCTCTAGGTGCTCTTGGTACCTCATTTGATCAAATGATAAATGATAGTACTTAGATAAACTAAGAAATTGTATCTGTAGCTAGTAGCAGGTTTGACATCAGTGACAAAATAATGATTGAAACATATTCTCTTACTTTTATCAAATTTTGATCAATAGTATTAACTGCTTCTCTCCAAAATTTCTTAGAAACATCATTCTCAAAGAACATCACTCTTGCTACTCCTGCTATTGATTTATTTCTCCTTTCAACAGTCCCATTCTGCTTAGGTGTTCTAGGTGAAGATAGTTATCTTTTGATTCCATTCTCTTCACAAAACATGTTAAAATCTCTAGAGGTAAACTCTTCTCCTCTATCTGATCCCAAATACTTTATCTTAACACTAGATTCATTCTCAACTCTATTATTAAATATCTTAAACTTCTCAATAGCTTCAAACTTTTTTTTTATTAATGCTATCACATCATTCTAGTGAAATCATCAACAAAAATCATAAAATACCCTTTACAATAGAATCCTCTAGTTCTTGAAGGACCACTCAGATCTGTGTGAACAATCTCCAATTTCACTATAGTAGAGAAATTATTTCTAGGAAAAAATACTTTCTTCTGCTTAGCCAAAATATATTCTTTGCAGACAACATTAGTAGGCTTAATTGTCTTAGGCAGATCACATACTGCAAACATACTATTAACTTTTACAATATTATCAAAGTTTATATGAAAAAATGTTCTATGCCATAACCAACTATTATCAACTTTTGCTACCAAACATGTCATTTTAGTAGGATTCAACTAAAATACATTACGTCTAGATCTAGTTCTAGTTCCAATCAGCTTACCATCTTTTTCTTAATAATGCAAGTCTTCTATGTGAATTGCAACTGATATCCATTGTCTACCAATTGTCCAACACTCAAAAAGTTATGCTTCAAACCATCAACAAAATAAATATAATCAGTGTTAGTTTTACCATAAGGAGTAATGGATCTAATCCATGTTATATGATAAGCTGCATTGTTATCAATTCTAACAATACCTCCATCATGATTTTTGATCTTAACAAACTACTTCATATTACCAATCATTTGATGTGAACATCCAATATCAATTATCTAATTAGATTTATTTTCAACTTGGGTAAATAGAGCTCTTTCTTCTCTAATTTCTCTATCAAGATAATCTTCCTTGATTAACACAAATCCTAATTCATCATCACTTTCACTTTGACCTTTCTCATTAATTCTTCATCTTCATTAGTATACAAACAATCTCTATCTCTTCTAGGCTTGAACTTCCCTTTATAATTTCTCTATCTTTTAAAATGTTTAGATGTATAGTGACCAAATTCATTACATGTCCAACATTTAAATATTTTCTTACCATCTTTTTCTCTTCTCACAAGAAGGGCTACACCTTCCTCAATCTTTCTGTCCTCATTAGATTTGCTACCACTAGAAAAATCTCCTCTAGTGTTTGTGCTTCTTAATAGATTAGGTCGAATGTTTAGAGCACTAAAAGCTATCTCAACTCTGGCTATTTCTGCAAACTATCTCAATTCTGCTTCTACAAAATCTAACCTTCCAAGCAATGTCTCTTTTGTGAAATCTTTGGTGCAAGGTATAATTAGCTGAATCATTTGAGCTACTTGTTTGAATGGTGGTGTCGAACTTTTCAAGATCTTCCACATAATTTCATCATCTTTCTTAGTTCCACCAAGTGACCAAATGCCTACAACAATTTTTGACATTCTACCAATATAACTTCTTACAGATAAATCTTCCATCATATTAGTATCTTGACATGCACATATCCAATTTTGTAATCTCCTTCTTTTTTAATGTTTATCACCTTCAAAATTATCTTCTAATGCTTTCCAAATTTCATAAGATGTTTGAAGTGTCTTTATCTAATTGTACTCATTCTCATGAAGAGCTGATAAAAGTTCTTCTTTGGCTCTCATGTTATACATGAACAAGTCTTTTTTTGCTTCACTGCATTCCTCAAGCTTTTCTTCATCCATAATCATCTTCTTTTTTATTGTCAAAAGCCAATATCTCGAACCTATACATAATAGATGAGTCTTCATCTTCTCCTTCCAACTATCATAGTTGGCTCCATCAAATCTAGGACTATTCTTTCTGAATAGATTTGCCATTGGTCTCCCGAAGCTGTTAAGCTTTCTCTTCAAGGACCTAAAGCTCTAATACAAATTGTTATAATATATAGTCCACTAATATAATTGAGAGGGTGTGGGGTGAATCAATTATACAACTATTATCACAATTATCAACTTTAATAATTCTTAACTATGTGATCAACATAAACATAAACCATAGCAATAAACTCATACACAATAACACCAGATATGTTAACTAGGAAAACCCTTGATTAGAGAAAAAACCCTGATAGGGATGGTACCCACAAGATGATGTATTGATATAAATGTTCCTTGTTAGAGGACAAACCTTGTTAGAATTCTATTACAACATTCATTACATATGAGTCCTTGTTAGAAGACTATGAATCCTTATTAGGAGATTCCACCATGTTAGGTGTTGTGCCAACCATGTTAGGAGTTGTGAAAGACAACTGGATGTAAGTAAACTTGCAAAAAAAATATAAATGTTTCCACATAATTCATAATAGATCTAAAACAAATATGTAATTAAAATCCACATGCTAGAGAATAGAAAACATCCAGATATACCCTAGGAAACCCTTATTGAGGCATCCATCACCATGTATTATTCAACAAAACACCATTGCAATACAACCATGAAAGCCTTCAAAACCAGGGTAAACTTTAAGAAAGCCACCTCCAAAAAGAGATATAAAATATTGGCTAATCTTTCACTATTTTGAAAAAACAAAATTATTTCTATTGGTGAATCTCTCAATTTTTTATTTTAAATATGATTAATAATGGCGATTATTTTTGAATCATAATTTTTTTGTATAAAATATTGTAGTAAAAGTACAGAGTTGTGTCACCTTTTAGGCTGACTTATCAGAATGACTGAACATGAGAATTTCTATCCAAAAATCATTTTTTCTCAAACATATGATCTAGATAAATTAATTCTAGCTAAGTTATATATGGTCTCACACTTTTCCAATTGGAAATGTCTATTAAATGCATGTTTTATACTAGTTTGTATCCAATTACTAAAGAAATAAAATTATTTCAAAAAATTGGCATTTCAATAACTCTTACTATTTATTATTATTATTTTTAGTAAAATACAAACACCATTCTATAGATATCAAAGTTAAGAATATTTTCATATAGACTTTAGAGTGTTTTAATTAGATATAGTATATTGTAATTTAAAAAATCTACAACGACATATTTTAACACTCGAATAGACGTCAATTTTGAGAGACAAAAAATATTAAATCATATCCAAAAAATTTTAAAATTATATGACACTATAGAGGAGAGAGTCCTCTTTTAGAATGTATAATTTTTCTTCTTGTTAAAATAGTTTTGTTTTGAAAAATGTGGCGTGAGTTGAAATTTGAATAACTGTAAAAGAGAAAATATAGGTCTAAAATCAATTTTTATTTTTGATTGTTCTAGCTATATGTGTTATCTATAACATAGCCCGAGTTCAAATGAAAATGAGTTTATTTCCATATAGTTTTGTGGTGGGAACTAAACCCCTAATTTTTATCATTTTTCAACAACTAAAAAATTGTCTATAAAAATTAGGAAAATATATTATTTCTTATTCCAAATAATTATTAAACATTATAATCTTAAACTTCAACCATTTCTACACATTTCATTAGTTTACTTCATTTTCAAATTCTAAATAATACTACCAGTTTTATGTCATTGAAGATGAACAATTATACTTTTGTTAGCCTTTTCCTTTACAAAAGGGTGACACAGGTTTGTGCTTTTACCCATTGACGAATCTCAATAATAATAGGAAGCTCATTAATCACCATAGAATATTACAAATCTAAATTGAACATTTTTTTTACCTCATGGAATATTATGAGGATTATTACATATACTTTAAATCAATAGTGAAACCTAAATATTGGTGATATATCCCTAAAGAAACTAATAATTATTTGTCACTTCAATTTAATTTCTCCAATAATATATTATATTTAGGTGACTCAAATCTAATCATCTAACGAATATTGTGGCAAATATTTGAGTTTAATTTTTTCAACAAAATAAATTATTGAGCGATTTTAAATATTCTAGAGCTAAATTTTATAAAATAATGACGATTTAAGTTGTATCAAATCTTAAATTATTAGCCAAATTACTAGCCAAAAAATTCTAAAATTAGCCAATTTGCGAATATTAGCCACTAAAAAATACCTTGTTCAAAACCATAGTCATAATGAAGCAATGCTTGTGAACAAGCATGAATCCACACATCTTGTGCCATGCTTCCAACCTTCACAAATGCTCCATTGGCTAACCTGTTAAGCCTTTTTCCACTCGACTCTTTCCTTTTGTCTTGTATCTACAACTACTCTTGTGGATGCTTATATAGTAGCAAGTCCCACGAAACCACCAAGCGGTATTACATAAACCATGTGCTACCGAATCCATTGACCCCATATTTAATATTGAGCATTTAATTATTTTCTCCAATATTAAATAATTACATCAAATATTATCTCAATGTTATAATACAACTCATCAAGTATATCCCATGGGAATCTCTCCATGTTGCATGTCCATCTAGGTGCAACATTACATAATAAAATAAAATAAAATAATATAAAAATATTACACAATGTGTGCAACACCCATTATCTCAATAATCTCCCACTTATTGTATACATTGCGTAGGGTCAATCCGTAGTCACATAAATGAACAAGGGAACAATCCCTCCTAGTACATCCACCATCATAGATCAAAGTAAACCAAGTGCTCCATCCTAGTACCCACAAAAAAATCAAAGTATCCATCTTCTCAAATATGAATGAAGCCACCTCCTATTATGCCACTGCCACCAATCATACATAGAAGCCATCCAAACTCAAAGAGAAAGCCACCCAACCTATAACATTACAAGATCATAAAATCTTGTAGCAACTGAAATATCAAGCACAAAAACTTGATCCAAAGGTAATCACATGTATTCATAGTTTCCAAATATCGATAGCTAAAAATAACACCCACAACAAGTGCTGACCCATCCAACTATCCATACCTCCAAAGGTATACCAAGTGAATCTCATATCATCAACATATCCAATATGAAACCTACAATTACAAGCCTCAAGAGCAATACCTACCACATATATACCAAGAAGCTCCCACTACAAAAGATAATGTCAAATCTATAACTAATCCACTCACAACATCTCAAAGAAGTGAATCCATGTAGTATCAAGGACATCCACAACACATAAATTGATAACCTTCAAGAATAACTTGTTGGAAACACATGAGACACTAGGATTTAACGTAGAAATTCAATATGGGAAAAACCACCAATGTAACTAGTTACTAATTTTCACTCTTCTAAAGTGAGCCTTGTTGGGAGCCAACCTGGTTAAAGGTTAGAAAACACATTCTTAGGTGTGATCTTGTTAGAGGATTTAGTCACCCTATTAGGAGTGGCCTTGCAAGAGGTCTTTAGAAAAATTCAATGAAACTGTCACCTTGTTAGAGGATTTACAACTAGCTATTAAACCAACTCTGTTAAGAGATTTTGGAATCACTACTACAATGGTAAGAAAGTAACAATAAAATGACCTGAATGAGATGCAATTGAATTGTTGATTATAGATCTTTGTTCTGCTTTAGTCACACTTGTCTTCTTAATCAATCAATACATTTACATACTTGCCCATACTTTAGAATCTCAACTTGACCTTATATTTGTATTGATTAGATTACCAAGTCGGCTCAATTACAAATTACAATGACCAGTAAACATTACTATAGTCAACTGAAATCAATACTTGAAATAATTAGATTTCATATCCCTAAATCAACAAAATCCTTCATTGGCAGACCTTTCTCGGTAAACATTGATCCTGAAATGATTTCCTATGTTAACCAAGAGAAGCTTGGTTAACACTGTGAACTTGCAAAATCCTTTGGTAACTGAGTGAACTTGGTGACCACTGACTCTGACCAACTTTCCTTTGTTAACCATGAGAACTTGGTTAACACTACTTTCTGCCATAATTTTCTTCAACACTTAAGTGAGCTCGGTAGACATTGCCTTCGTAGAGTAATCTCTAGGAATGCTTGGTAGATAAGGAAAATTGCTTTGCTGACCAAGTGAGCTTAGTAAGCATAGACTGACAACTGATATGACATTTGTGTAACATCAAAGACAACACACAATTAGACAATTGTATCCAACAATCTCCCTCTTTGGTATTAATGGAAACATAACATATCATAGCACAATGAAATTTAAAAACAAGACTTTCTCTAACAAAAAGTTTCTCTCTCTTAGATTTTATACCACAAACTTCTCTAATGTAGTAATCTCTGTTAGGATAAAGCACAGACAAAAATAAAAACTACATGCAAATATAACCAATAACAGAAAATAATAGAACACACAGAAATGAACACAAGGCACCAAGATTTAACGTGGTTCACCCAATCCCTGGGCTACGTCCACCAAACAACAAGTCTGATCTTATTACAATCCAGTGATTACAACCTGATTACAATCTATAATCCCTTACAGCTCAATACCGCCGCAAGAACCAATTTCACATCACACCATAATGAAAAATACCCAACCCTAAGCCCTTTTATACAAGTATTAAATTGCTTTAGGGTTATAACATGTCGGCCATATGTTGGCCATAATATGTTGGCTACCATGTTGGCCACGGTCCAAAAAAATTTTTCGGGGCGATGCCTCAAATCCCACTATTTATGAAGTATGTACAGTACTTTCCTGATCAGTCACCACAGTCTAACAATCTCCCACTTGGGGACTGATCAGACTCCACACTAAAAAACAATCTCCCACTTGGAGACTGATCCTGTAGCAATACAACTACCACATGGGGCTCCCACTGGATCAAACCACCCTGGACTCTGCTGTTCTTTTATTCATGTTCAGTCTAAAAGACCAACCGAAGCTAAAGAGGAGTTCAACTTCTCCCTTGTTACAACCTTTGTCAACATATTTTCTAGATTTTCATTGGTATGTATCTTCTTTAGCTTTAACTATCCATCCTCCAAAGCTGACCGAATGAAATGGTACCGCAACTGTATGTGTTTGATCTTAGAATGCAGAGTTGAATTCTTAGCAAGATGAATGGCACTTTGACTATTTGTAAACAAATAATTATCCTTCTGAGGATGTCCCAATTATTCCAAGAAGAACTGAAGCCATATCATCTCCTTGGCTTCCTTTGTAGCAACAACATACTCTGCCTCTATAGTGGATAAAGCATTAATCTTCTGTAACCTAGAAACCTAGCTCACGGCTGCCCCACCAACAGTAAAGACATAACCTGTAGTACTCTGCCTGGTATCAATATCCCCTGCCAAATCCGAGTCAACATAGCCCTATAAATCAGTAGTAGAGCCCCCAAAGTGTAAACACTTATTGGATGTCCCTCTCAAATATTTGAGAATCCACTTGACAGCATTCCAATGCTCAAATCCTGGATGACTCATATACCTGCTAATTACTCCCACTGCATGTGCAATATCTGGCCTAGTGCATACCATAGCATACATCAAAATTCCTACAGCTGAAGCATAGGGTACCTTGGACATCTTATCCTCCTCTACCTGTTTCTTGGGACACATCTCCTTAGTCAATTTCAAATGACTAGGTAAAGGTGTGTAGACAGATTTAGCATTCTCCATACAGAAACGTTGCAACACCTTCTCAACATAATCAACCTGAGATAGCGTCAAGGTTCTGTTCTTCCTATCTCTGCAAATCTTCATACCAAGGATTTGTTTTGCTGCCCCCAAATCCTTCATAGAAAATGCATGTGCTAATTGGCATTTTAGCCCCTTAATATGATCCATGTTAGACCCAGCTATAAGCATATCATCAACATATAGACATAAAATAATGTAGCTATCATCATCCAACCTCTTAAAATAAACACAATAATTTGAATGACACTTGTTATATCCATGCTCATGCATAAAACTATCAAATTTTAGATACCATTGCTGAGGTGCTTGCTTCAAGCCATATAAACTTTTCTTCAATTTGCACACTAAGTTCTCCTTACCTTTGACCTCAAAACCCTGTGGCTGAGCCATATATATTTCTTCATCCAAATCACCATAAAGAAAGGTTGTTTTAACATCCATCTGCTCTAAATGTGAATCTTCAGTAGCCACAAGACTTAAAATAGTACGAATAGAAGTCATTTTAACAACAAGATAAAATATCTCATCAAAATCAATTCCCTTTTTTTGTGCAAATCCTTTTACAACTAACCTGGCCTTAAATCTTTTCTTACCTCCTTCCTCTTCTTTCAACCTGTAAACCCACTTATTCTGTAAAGCTTTTTTACCCGCAGGAAACTTGCACAAATCCCATGTCTTATTTTTCAGCAAAGAGTCCATTTCATCTTTCATTGTAGACTCCCACTGAATCTTAGTATCCACCTGCACAGCTTCATCATAACTTTCAGGTTCACCAGCATCAGTAAGTAAAATAGAATACAAAGAGGGAGAAAACCTTTGTGGAGGTCTAATTTGCCTTGTTGACCATCTAACATTTACTGGTGTGTGTGGTATTTGTTGTTGTAGTTGTTGCATATCATGAGGAATGGCTGGAACATCAGCTTTTGGAGTATCATCCAACACTACATAATCATCTTCTTTCTTCTCATGTTGCTGCAACAGATCTTTGTACAACACTTTCTCATTGAATATGACATCCCGACTTCTAACAATTTTAAGATTTTCAAAATTCCAAAGCCTATAACCAAATTCATTAATGCCATATCCAACAAAGACACATTTCTTTGATTTAGCTTCTAACTTGGTTCTATTTTTAGAGTCTATATGAGCAAAAGCTTCACAACCGAAGGTCTTGAGAAAAGAATAACTCACCTTCTTACTAGTCCATGCTTCCTCTGGAATACCAGAACTCAAAGGAGGAGAGGGACCTCTATTAATCAAATAAACTACAGTATTGATAGCCTCCACCCACATGTGTAAGGGCAACCCAACATGCAACCTCATGCTCCTTGTGCGCTCCATTATAGTCCTGTTCATGCGTTTAGCCACTCCATTTTCCTGTGGAGTCCTTGGAACAGTTTTCTGTCTACGAATACCATTAGTGGAGCAATAATCTTCAAATTCATGACTGCAATACTCACCACCATTATCAGATCTGAGACATTTTAATTTCTTACCAGTCTCATTTTCAACCAAGAATTTTCATTTCTTAAAAGTTTGAAATACATCAGATTTCTGTCTAAGGAAATAAACCCATACTTTTCTAGTTGCATCATCAATAAATGTAACATAATAATGAGAGCCACCAAGGGAAGATATATGAGCCGGTCCCCATACATCTGTATGCACAAGCTCTAATTTCTCCTTTTTGTTTTCCTTCCCTGTCTTTACAAAACTCACTCTCTTTTGTTTTCCATACACACAACTTTCACAGAAATCCATATTCACACATTTTACATCTGGTAAAAATTTCTTTGAATGAAGTACTTTCATACCTTTCTTACTCATGTGCCCAAGTCTATTGTGCCACAGTGCTATATCAGAATCTACAGCAGCTATTTGTTCTCCCTACTCAACTGCAACAATTGTTCCTAAACATTCATTTTTCTCTGAAACAATCAAAGTAGAAGGAACAATATGACCTATACAAAGATATAAGGTGCCTACTTTCACACCTTTTTCTACTATAAGGGAACCTTTTGAAACCTTCCAATTTTTATCATTAAAAGTAACTACACAACCCTCATCACCGAGTTGCCCTGCTGAAATTAAATTCTTACTTAGTTTTGGAACATGTCTTACCTCATTTAGTAGCCAATGATTCCCATTCTGCAACTTAATCTTAATTTTTCCCTTTCCAACAATTTGACAGGGTTCATTATCCCCCAAATAAACAAGCCCAAAATCCCCTTGGACATAATCAATGAAATAACCTCTATGAGGTGTAGCATGAAATGAAGCACCAGAATCTAAAACCCATGAATCATCAACACTCTCTAAAGATAGAAGCAAAACATCCTCTTCGGATTTGTTACTTAGCACATTTGCCTCCTTGTCTCCATCTGATTTATCTCCTTCATTTTTCTTTCGATTCCAACAATCTTTCTTTTTGTGCCCTGGTTTCCCACAGTACCAGCAATCATTTGGTCCTCTCGATTGAGACCTCTTCCCCTTTGACTTTCCTCTTGATTTCCCACGATTTCTAGAGTTACTTCCTCTTTCAATCGTTCTGCCCCTGCTTTGTGCATTTAAAGCACTTCCTAATGTAGATCCACCTGAGGATTTCCTACAAGTTTCCTCACTTAAAATAACACCGATCACATCATCATATTTTAGGGTGCTAGATCCAGGAATAGAATTACTCACAGCCATTACCAAGCCATTCCAACTTTCAGGTAAAGAACACAAAATCAAGAGAGCCCTAATTTCTTCATCAAAATTGATACCCACAGAAGATAATTGACTAGTAATAGTATTAAACTCATTTAAATGATCTACAACAGATCCACCTTCTGCCATTTTCATATTAAATAAACGCTTCATGAGAAATACCTTGCTTGAAGCGGAGAGCTTTTCATACAGTGTTGCTAGGATTTTCATCAAATCTTTTGTCATCTTTTCTTTTGTAATATTAAATGCCACCGATGGTGCCAAGCATAATCGAATGCTTCCAAGTGCCTTTCTGTCCAAGAGATCCTAGTTAGCCTCTGACATAGTTCCCTGATTCTTGGCTTTGCCTTCCAAAAACTTCCATAAATCCTTCTGATATAGATAGTCTTCCATTTTCATCTTCCATAATTGGAAGTTCTGCCCATTAAACTTGTCAACCCTCAGCTTACCCTCATCTGCCATCACTCCCACTCAACCGTTAGACTCCCACTTAACTGTGAGACTTTCTTGCAAAGGATAACTGAAAGACAACCTCGCTCTGATACCACTTGTTAGGATAAAGCACATACATAAATAAAAACTACATGCAAATATAACCAATAACAGAAAATAATAGAACACATAGAAATGAACACAAGGCACCAAGATTTAACGTGGTTCACCCAATCCCTGGGCTACATCCACCAAACAACAAGTCTGATCTTATTACAATCCAGTGATTACAACCTGATTACAATCCATAATCCCTTACAGCTCAATACCACTGCAAGAACCAATTTTGCATCACAACATAATGAAAAATACCCAACCCTAAGCCCTTTTATACAAGTATTAAACCGCTTTAGGTTTATAACATGTCGGCCATATGTTGGCCATAATATGTCGGCTACCATGTCAGCCACGACCCAAAAATTTTTTTCGGGGCAATGCCCCGAACCTCACTATTTATGAAGTATGTACAATACTTTCCTGATCAGTCACCACAATCTAACAATCTCCCACTTGGGGATTGATTAGGCTCCACACTAAACAACAATCTCCCTCTGTAAAGGAATTACATAGCTTCTTCTCCAATTTTTTTTTAGAAAGATATGACAGTAAACTCTCCCTCTTTGACAACACATGCCAAAGACAACACATACCAAATGAGTATCAATGTACCTTGAGTACTAATTCATATGCAATTTTCCATTGACTATGATGCATCAACTGATAGATCTTCAACTTGGTTCCTATTGATGCATCACTAAAACTTTATTTAGTGAGCTTCAGATCAGGGAATGACCCCTAGCTTACCTCTTAGATACAAGAATGCATCCTTAGGTAATGGCTTGATAAATATGTCTACAATCTGTTCTTTTGTATGGACATATTCCAATTTAATTTCCTTTTCCTACACCAATTGTCTAACAAAGTGATATTTTATAGCAATATGCTTAGTCTTGGAATGCATCACAGGATTCTTTGATATGTTGATTGCACTTGTATTATCACAAAACATGAGAACTGTTTCTTTGATTTCAACCTTCATGCCTTCCAACAGCTATTTAAATCAACCAATATTAGAATAATTCACTGCTACTGCAACATATTTTGCTTCTACTGTGGATTGAGATGTGCAATTTTGCTTTTTACTTGTCCAAGATACCAACCTTTTTCCAAGAAAGAATGCTCCATCAATTGTCCTCTTTTTGTCATCAATATTTCCTACCCAATCAACATCAGTAAATACATTTAAGTCCAAATTTCCTCCAAGTTTATACCATAACCCATAATCTTCAGTACCTTTCAAGTATCTCAAGATTCTTTTGATTGTCATCATATGATTTTCTCTGGGTTTTGCCAAGAATCTTGCCACTATACCAACTGCAAGAGTAATATCAGGCCTTGTATGAACTACATACTATAATTTTCTAATCATTGATCTATATAAGGTTTGATCTACCTCTTTTGAGTTATCATCTTTGGTAAGCTTTAATCCAGTACACATGGGGGTTCCAACTAGTTTTGAATCTTCCATACCAAACTTCTTGAGTATCTCCTTGATATACTTAGACTGAGTGATGTAGATACTGTAGACACCTAAAAACTTTTAGAAAATAAAGTATTTTTATTTTCTGAAAAAGTCCTGATGACATCATCATTTATTAATTAATTTTTATGCCATTAAATCCCTTTATCTTAATTAAAAAAATTTAATTAAGGAATCCCTCCCAAAAATGTTTAAATCTTATTTAAACATTATTTCCTTATTTATTAATTATTTAATTAATAAATTGACCAAAAAATCCTAAAATAAATAAAAAAATTATTTTTTGCCCAAAACTTGGCCAATTTCCTTATGACCAATAACCTATTCCAAAATCTTCTAATCCTTCTTTAATTTCGATTAAAGGCTAATCTCATCATTTCCTACCCCTAACCCCAACTCAAAATATTTAATTAAAATTAAATATTAATCCTCATGTTTATTAAAAAAGTTTTAATAAATATCTCCTCAACCCAAACCCTTGAAATAAATAAAACTTTATTTATTTCCTAAAAATCTAATTTATCCTCATCCTAAGAAGTTCTAGACTCTTCTAGAAAGTCTTCATCCTCATCCTGGGAAATTCTAGACTATTCTAGAAAGTCTTTATCCTCATCCAAAATCTAGACTCTTCTAGAAGATGTCTTTAAACCTAATCCTAATCCCCTCCTAACCTTGTCACATTCCCTAAACATGGGTTAAAACTTACTAACCCAAGCCAAAGTTAACAAATATCTCCTCCTTCACCCACCCTCATTAAATGCCATCCACTTGCCTATCCCTAAGCTAATTCTAAACCATCCTAATCCATCCTCTAATCATTTGCACAAGCCTAAACAAGCTTAAAACCTTCCTAATCAAGTCCAAGTCGAAATTGCTCTCATCACCCTCAAAATATCTCAACCATAAAACTTTATGAAGTCCACTAGGTCATAAATGACTCTTACAAGCCCTTTTATTGCTCTTACAAGTCATTATGAGGGTCTTTATGAAGATTTTATCCCTTGAGCCTCCTTTGTTGACTCATCCTTCCCCTTTCCTCCATCCTCTCACCATGTGACATGTGTCACTCCTTGATTGGCTATAAGGAAGCACAATCCATGTGCTCTCCTCTCATGCAATCTGAGCCCTCCATAAGCTTTTTCCCATCCTTGCATCTTAGCCCTCAAACCCTCAAGCCTCTTGCCTATAAATTGGATCCTTCCCCTTTGTAAAATAACACAATCCATGAAGTAAATTTATAATGCTATTTTGAGAGCCAAATCCATTCTAAAGCGATCTATCCACACCAAAAATCCACAATCATCCATTGAAGCCTTTGGAAGCATATTGAGCATACATCCTATCCATTTAGATAAAGCTACTCAACAAGAGAGCTTCTTATTGAGAGAGTCCATTAATGGCTCATATTCTCAATTGAGAGCTCATCTTAGTCTATCTTGAAGTTTATGAATTTTGTTTAGTTTGTAGAAGCTTTATTTAAATTTGGTTTCTATTAGCATACTAACATTGCTCATATACAGATACCATTCTTGCTCTACTATATTTGTAATACAACAAAGAACTTAATCTCACCAAACATAAACATTTCAAATTCTTTGTTCATTTGTTCTAAAAATTCTTTGCATTGATCATCATTCCCTATAAATAAAGTATCATCCACAAATATTTCTACTAAAACAATCTTGTTATCTGATCCTTCCTTAATGTACAAGTTACTATTATCATTAGTTCTTTGGAAACCAATCTATACAAGGTAGTTGTGCAACCTTTCATATCATGCTCTAGGGGCTTGCTTTAGACCAAACAATGCTTTGTGTAATTTGTAAACCATGTCCCTTTTGTCTAGATCAACAAAACCTTTTGGTTGTTTAATGTAGACTTCTTCATCAAGAATACCATTGAGAAATGCAGATTTGACATCTATCTAATATACTTTAAATCCTTTATGTGCTGCACATGCAAGTAAGGTCTTGACACCTTCCAATCTTGCAATAGGAGCAAAATTCTCACCATAATCAATCTCTTCTTCTTGAGAATATCCTTTACACACCAACCTAACTTTATTTCTTGATACCTTACCATCTTCATTCAACTTATTCCTAAATACCCATTTTGTTCCAATCACATTTTTATCTTTAGGCCTAGGTACAAGAGTCTAGGTTTTCTTCTTTTTTATTTGCTCTATCTCTTAATTGATAGCCTCAATCCAACATTCATTTTCCAATGCATCTTTGACATTTCTAGGTTCAAAATTAGCAAGTAAATATGTATCTTTTAGCTTACTTCTTGTCATAGTACCTTTTGATTTATCTCCAATAATTTGATTTGGTGCATGATGCCTCTTGACATACTTGGCCAATACAAGTTCCTTACCTTTTGAATGAATTGCGTTGTCATCCTCTTGAACTTCAACTTCAGGTTCTGGTTGCTCAGACTCGATAGGCATTGGCTCGGTAGCTTCAAAATGTGACTTGGGTCCTTGTGACTCAGTTTGAACTTCTTGCAACTTGGTGACCAAGGAAGACTCAAGAGTAGAAGTCTCCTTATTGACAGATGTATCTAGCAATGTATCAGGTTCAATGTAAACAAATCTCTCGTAATCCTCTAGTTCTTTTTTGCTTTCTTCTTCAGTTCTTTCTGTAAACTCATCAATTCTCACATGTGCACTTTCTATGATTTTATGAGTAGGAAAATTCAAACATTTGTATGCCTTACTCTTGCAAGAATATCCTAAAAATATACCTTCATCACCTTTCACATCAAATTTTCCTTTTCTAGATTCTTTCAAGATATAACATATACTTTCAAATACTTTCAGTTAACTTACATTGGGTTTATAGCCATATCATAATTCATAGGGTGTTTTATATGAGTCCTTCTTCAACTGTACTTAGTTTAAGGTATGAACTGCAGTGCTGGTAGCTTCCTTCCAACATTTGATAGCAATGTTGTTTTCAATCATTAGAGTCTTTGCATAATCCATGATAGATCCATTCCTCCTTTTAGCTATTCCATTCCCTATCTTTTGATTCCTCTTTCAATGCAAAAGTTATTGAATTCATTAGAAATGAATTCACCACTTCTATCTTATCTTAAGCATTTCGATCTTTTCCCTATTTTCTTCTCTACTCTTACCAAATACCATTTGAATTTCTCAAATACTTCTGACTTCTCTCTTAGATACATAACAATCATCATTCTAGAGTAGTCATGAATAAAAAGAATAAATAATTTTTTCTCACTATAGCTTTCTATTCCAATAGGTCCACACAAATTAGTATGCACAATTTCCAAGATATCTTCAGACTAATAGTTTTTTCTTTTAAAACTAGTCTTTCTCATTTTGCCAATTTGATAATTCTTGCATAGACCAACATCAGGTTTCTTCAAACTAGGAATGCCTCTTACTTTCCTAAATTTGCTTATTTTCATCATGTTATCAAAATTTACATGACATAACCTTCTGTGCCATAACCAACTTTCTTCAACTTGAGCAATAAAACATGAGCACTCACCAAGATCAAGATAAAACAGGTTACCTTTTGTTTGTTTGCCTGATCAAATCAATTTTCCTTTGTCATCCAGTAGTCTTGCCTTACCATGCATGAATTCCACCTTGAATCCAATGTTGATTAGCTATGCCACACTTAGTAGATTATGTTTTAGTCCTTTAACTAAATAGGCATTATCACATACAAGTTCTTTGGTTAATGCGATTCTAGCTCTCCCTTTTATAAAACAAGGTTCATTGTTTCCAAACCTTACACTACCACCATCATAGTCCTCAAAGTGTTCAAACTTTTTTTTGTCACCAGTCATATGATATGAACATCTACTATCTATGATCCATGTATCATTTTTGCTCACATGAGAGATAAGTGCCATCTTATCTCCTTCATCATCATCAGATTCATCTTTCACAGTAATATGAACTATTTCATCTTCACTATTATCATAATCTTGAGCCATAAAACACGTCTTCTTACTTTTGTCCTTGAATGATTTGAAATCATTCTTGCCATTGCACTTGTGACCTTTCTTCTCATCCTTGCTTTCTTTGTTTGGGCACCTGGCAACAATATGACCAATTTCTTCACATGAAAAATAGATTAGGGGAACTTCACCTTGGTATTTTCCTCTGCCTCTAGAATATTTTCTTGCAAGTAAAGCTTCAACAACTTCAAGATCACTGTAAAAAATTTCCTCTAATTCTTCTTCATTTTTTGACTAAGTGTCCTTTATTTTCTTGCCTTTTTCATTAAGTGAAAGCTTAACCTCAAATGTAAATTCAATATTCTTGGAAGCTAGAACATAATTGTCAAATTTATCTAGCTCAAAGGCTATCAATCTTCCTACTAAGGTATCCAAAGTTATCTTATAATTTGTCTCACACCTTCTTTCTTGAATAGTAGATACTCTAATTTTATAAATAGGGAGCAATGTTTTGAGAAATTTACTTACAACAATTTCTTCCTTGATCTCTCCTCTAGAAGCTATGATTGCACTAACACTTGCTTTGATCCTTTCAACATATTTGGCAATGTTTTCATCTTCTCGCATTCTCATTTGATCAAATTGTCCTCTAAGGCTTTATGCTTTGGCTCTCTTGACATTGTCATCACCACCATAGATGTCCTTTAGCTTGTTCCATATAGCAAAGGCAGTTTTGCAGTCCTTGATATCATCAAATTCTTCATAGCTTAGAGCAGATGCAATATCTATTATCATGGTGTTATGATTCTTTTTCTTAGCAATGTCACCAACAGATAATGTACTAGTGACAATTGTGTATTCTTCATCAAGGTATTTCAATCCTGAATCACCAATGGAAGCTAGATGAAGTCTCATGAGTCCCTGCTATGAAAATTTATCTCTGTTAAGCCTTGGAATTTCTCTCTTGTAAGACATCCTGATATTTAGCTTAGGTCCTTGAAACCTTTTCTGCAAGCACCAAAAGCTCTAATACCAATTGTTGGAAATATAGATGGAGTGACTAAGAGGAGGGGGGGGGGGGGGCATGAATCATTTACCACACAAATATTTCAGATCCCTTTGATGTTAACAATAAAACTAATTTCTACTGTAATTTAGTAAACACATAGAAAATATTGTAACTTGGTAAAAGTAGTGTGATTTATTTATTACCAATCTTAAACATTCATAATGATTAACTTGAAAGTATAAAAGAAATAACATGAACACATGAGACAATAGGATTTAATGTGGAAACCAAATATGAGAAAAACCACCAATGTAACTAGTTACTGATTTTCACTCTTCTGAAGTGAGCCCTGTTAGGAGCCAACCTGGTTAAAGGTTACAAAACACACTATTATGTGTGACCTTGTTAGAGGATTTAATCACCCTGTTAGGAGTGGCCTTGCAAGAGGTCTTTAGAATAATTCAATGGAACTATCACCTTGTTAGAGGATTTATATGTGGCTATTAAACCAACTCTATTAAGAGATTTTGAAATCACTACTACAATGGTAAGAAAGTAACAATGAAATAACCTGAATGAGATGCAACTAAATTGCTGATTACATATCTCTATTCCGCTTCACGCTAGATCCTTCCTGATTGAATATTGCTTTGCTACTCCACAAGGACATTTGACCATCCTTCAAGTTCGCTCACACTTGCCTTCTCAATCAATCAATACACTTACATACTTGCCCATACTTTAGAATCTCAACTTGACCTTATATTTGTATCGATCAGATTATTAAGTTGGCTCAATTACAAATTACAATGACCAATAAAGATTACTCAATACTAAGAAACTAAACCAAGATCAATGTCAAAGTTCTAGCCATGGCCTCAGGAACATAAACATGACAACATGATCTAACCATCTCAACCAAAGAGATAACATGCTCCATATGAACATAATATAACATGTCAAAACTCTAAACACATATCAAGAGCATACCATGACATAACATCAAAACCATACTCACACCAAGGATAACATTCTAAATAAAAGCATAAACCACACCATTACCAAGAACTCAATGAGTCCTCAAGATACAACCATCTCCACACACCATGAAGAAAAACCATCTCCATATACCATGAAGAAAAATATCCACACACCATGAAGATTACCAAGTGCCCCATACAAATGTCAAAGGCACTTCTGCAGTAACAAGATCTAAGATGAACCTCCAACATCTATAAACACTCAATAAATATATCAATACCAAAAAAATCCCACTCAACTGTGGTACCAAATCACCCATGGCATCATAAAATCCATCTTCTACATGAATATCCTCTAGGTATACACACACAACCAAAGTGTTAGTACCAAGTGAAACCAAGATCTCCAAACCAAGAAGATACAAACCAAACCAAGAACTAATCTTGCAGTAACACCTCATCACTATCACAACCTCCCACTAAATTGTGCATTAAATCTATCCATGACATCATGATAAAAAACTATCCTCTAACCATGAGAACCAACCAAGGCATCAAACCATCAAAGAACTTAGAGTGCACATCATGAGCTCCTCAAACAAAAACAAATACCCATGATCCTCAATCAAGAAGATACATCACCATAACCAAGTTAGGAATCCAAACCAGTGAACATCAATCATGTACCTATATATCCAATCATGTCATGCCAAAATCTTTGACACCAAGATCACATCCATGAACTAAGAAGGGTAAAAATACAAAGCTGTGTCAACTTTCAGACTGACTTATCATAATGACTAAATTTGAGTAATTCGATACAAAAATATATTTTTATTCAAACATATGATCTAGATAAATTCATTCTAGCTAAGTTATATATGGTCTCACACTTTTCCAATTGGTAATCTCTATTAAATGCATGTTTTATACTAGTTTGTATCCAATTACTAAAGAAATATAATTATTTCAAAAAATTGACGTTTTAATAAATCTTACTATTTTTTATGATATATTTTTTAATAACTTATAAACACCATTTTATAGAGCTCAAAGTAAATAATATTCTCATATAGAGTTTATAGTGTTTCAATTAGATATACTATATTGTAATTAAAAAATTCTAGAAGCATGTATTTAACACTTGAAAAGATCTCAATTTTGAGAAAGAAAAAAATACTAAATCATATCAATTTTTTTTGAAAATTATACTACATTTTAGAGGAGAGAGTCATCTTCTAGAAAGTATAATTTTTACTCTAGGAAAAATAGATTTGTTTTGAAAATTGTGGTGGGAGATGAAAACTATTGATTTTAGGTGAGTTGAAATTTGAATCATTATAAAAGAGAAAACACAAGTCTAAAACGAAATTTTATTTCTGAATGTTCTAGATATATATTTTATCTATAACATAGTCTAAGATCAAAGCAAAATAAGTTTATTTCTATATAGTTTTGTGGTGGGAACTAGAGCCCTAATTTTTAGCATTTTTTGGCAACTAAAAAATTATCTATAAAAAATTTGAAAATATATATATTCTTGTTCCAAATAATTGTTAAAAATTATAATCCTAAACTTGATCAATTTCTACACATTTCAATAGTTTACTTCATTTACAAATTCTAAATAATAATACCAGTTTTATATCATTGAAGGTGAATAGTTATACCTTTGTTAGCCTTTTTCTTTACAAAAGGGTGACATAGGTTTGTGCTTTTACCCAACAACTAACTCTTAATGTGTCCAACTTGACGGCATAAAATAGCCAACCACTGATCTGATTTCTAGGATTTAGGACTATTATAGAGAATGCTAACCAATTACATAAAGTTAATTTTAAGGCTTTAATAAAGCAAAATTAACATAATTGTAAATAAGAAAAAACAAAATGAGATGATAGAAAGAGAGATAGAGACACAACACATTTGATTTCGGAGTTCATTTGGGAAGGACTACGTCTCCGGGTCCAGCTCCAATAGGGGGATCGATCCGATTAACTCCAATAAATCAATACAAATGATTTGTGAAAATTCCCTTCAAGCACATGCAACAAAATTCCTCTATGTGCAGGAAAAATCACTAAGTCTCCACATAGAAAAACTCTCTCTCACCATTTGCATAATTTCTCCCTTAATTTTCATTCCTTCAAAAGGCCCCTAACCCCTCTTTTTATACAAAATATTTGCCTAAAATAGGGCAAAAATCAAAAAAATCTAATAATAGGCCTTCACAATAGTCCACCTTCGAAATCAGGCCTTAGTCATTTTAGAAATTTGTCATTATCCTCTTTTGGAGGGTTAATTTTCAACAAATCCGCTTAATTGGGCAAGAGGAATTGGCATTAGTCTAAACTTAAATAAAATCCACGCATATTACATGCAAAGCTACTCACATGTCATGATGGCAATAGAGCCTTTTGTCACAAAGGAGGTCGACGGTTCCAACCCCCACACCGACCTTTGGCTTTAACTCAAATGAACACTATTCAAACCATAAATAGAATATTTGATAACTAACTTTCCAAAGCTGCTGGCGGTGTAACAGCCATCGGCCGGATTTTAGGGGCCAATGGTCACGAGTTCAAAACCCGGCACCGGTAATAATAATTTTTTTAATTTTAATTTTATTATTTTTAATTAATTAATTAATTTATTTTTCCACCTCATCATCTCGAACTTCAATCGGGCATATCTTTTGCATACGAGCTCCATTTTTGATGAAACGAATGCTGCTGGAAAGCTCTCGACAAGATCTTCAATTTGAAACCCATTGTTGACCACTTTTGAGATGATTATTTTTTCACCTTTTGATGACCTTTGTACTTGGTTTGACCAAACTTTGACTGGCTATAACTTTTGCGTACAAACTCCTTTTTCATTCGTTTGAATTGCGTTGGATCCAAAATTTTGAGAACTTTAAACTAGCATTGATTATTGGAGTTTTGGAGATACTTCAATTTTTGATGAAAATATCCCCCAGATCAAGCCTCCCCACTAAGAAGCTTTTGGACCACCGAAAGTTTGGATTACTTGGAAAGTAGGTGAGGGTATTTCTCCCTCACTTTACCAATCTCCATCCATCTTGCCTTGCTTGGATGCATCCCCTTCAATCCCACTCAGAGGTATTCAACTGGTCCTCTTCGTGAAGTTCTTACATTCTTGTCAAGGATGGCATCTTCTGGAAATTTTGTCATATACTCTGGTGAAAGATCATCAACTGATGGAACTTGAACACTGATGTCTTCATCCAAGATCATTGGAGGCTCATACAACTTCAGATTCTCAACATTGACAACTGAGTAAATTTGCATGTATGGAGGAATATTAAGGTGAAAGGCATTAGTACCAATCTTTTCCAAGATTTCAAAAGGACCATACGTGATAGGCTTGAGTTTCCTTCCTTCACCTTGCATTCTTTCCTTACTGATATGTAACCAAACTCTATCACCAACTTGGAACTGATGATTGATGCGATGCTTATCATGTCGAGCCTTATATTTTTCTTACCTCTGCTCCAACTATGCTTCTACTGCCTGGTGGATTGCTTGGACCTTTTGGATGAACTTCAAAGCCCTTTCTGCATCATGGCGTCCACCTACAACATCATCCTTCCCAAAATAAAAATCCATTGATGTCTTAGGCAAGTAACCAAAGCAAGTCTCAAAAGGATACCTCTTTGTAGAAGAGTGTGCTGAATGGTTGTACGCGTGTTGCACATAATGAAGACTTTCATCCCACAACTTAGGATGCTTGCTGCAGTAACCTCTAAGCAAATGAACAACTGTCCTATTCACTACCGTTGTCTGTCCGTTGATCTGTGGATGGAAGGCTATACTCTTCTTCAACTTGGTATCCATGAGTCCCCCCACAAAGATGACCAAAATTCCCCTAAGAATCAAGAATTTCAATCTGATACAATAGAAGTGGGTAACCCAAAATGAACCCATACATTTTGAAAGTATAAATGAGCAGTCAGCTCAACAGTGACCTGCTTTTTACAAGGCATTAAAATACACATTTTACTGAACCGATCAACTACTACATACAAATAATCATGACCCTTCCTAGACATAGGTAAAACCCCCACAAAGTCCATAGACACACTTTCCCATGGACAGGATGGTATAGGTAATGGTGTATACAAACCCAATTTCCTAGTACTTGGTTTGCTGGTTGCACACATTACACATCCTTTAATATACCTAGTGACAGTTTCCTACATACGAGGCCAGTAACAATATTTTTGCGATTGAGCTAATGTCTTGCTTACCCCGAAATGCCCTGCAATCAAGGAGGTGTGTGCTTCACGGATTACATGTGCTTGTTCATCTTTAGGAATGCATAGTTTGCTCAAGTGGTACAACAAATTATCCTGAACATAGTAATCTTTCTCTTCCACATGTTTACCTTGGATTAAAGCTGCATAGATATCCTTAAAGTACTCATCATTAGCATATTGTTCCTGAAAACTTTCATGAACCATAGAACTATTCTGAAGGATTATCAAAGCATTCTTAACAGGAGGCCTAGAGAGCATATCTGCTACTTTTTTATGGGAACCCTTTTTATACATAATTATCAAATGAAACTATTGTAGAAAACCCATCCACCTAAAATGCCTACTCTGTTGCAACTTAGATTGTGAGTGCAAATATTGTAGCGGCTGGTGATCAGTGTGGATTATAGTTTCCTTTCTGATTAAGTAGTGCTTCCATTTTTTAACACTCTGAACTAAAGCATAAAGTTCCTTATCATAAGTAGGATAATTACTTACTGCTCCTAAAAAAGTTTCAGAGTGGTAGTAGACTGGTTTACCTCATTGCATGAGTACAACTCCCATGGCAAACCTGCTTGCATCTGTCTCAATCTCAAATGGTTGATGTAAATCTGGTAAAGCCAAAACTAGTGCAGTGCTCAACCTTTCCTTCAAAGTGTCAAAAGCCTTCTGTTGTGGACCTCCCCACTGAAAAGTTGCCTTGGTATTGGTCAATGCATGCAATGGTGATGCAATATAAGAGAAGTTTGCAATGAACTTTCTCCAGTACTGAATTGCACCTAAAAAGCTCCTGACTTCTGTAATTGTACTTGGCTTAGGCCATTTTACAATACATTCGACCTTCACTAGGTCTACTTTCAATTGACCATTTCCTATGACATAGCCTAAGTACACTAAGGATGTCCTTGCAAATTTGCATTTTGACATCTTTACATAGAGTTTTTCTTTTCTCAATACATCAAGTACTTTCTTTACATGAATTACATGATCCTCCCAAGAATTACTAAATACAAGAATATCATCTAGATGGACAATGACAAAATCATCAATAAAAGGATGAAAGTCATCATTCATGACTCTCATGAATGTAGCTGGTGCATTACAAAGCCCAAATGGCATAACCAACCACTCATAAAGTCCCTATTTTGTCTTAAAAGCAGTTTTCCAAATATCATTTTCTGCTATTCTTATCTGATGATATCCACTACGTAAGTCTAGCTTAGTGAAATAAATTGCATGTTTCAAATGATCAAGTAAATCATCAATTCTGGGAAGAGGGTACTTGTTGTTTATCGTTATCTTATTCAAAGCCCTATAGTTGATGCACATTCTCCAAGTCCCATCTTTCTTTGGAACCAACACAATAGGAGAACCACAAGGAGAAGTACTAGGATAAATCCTTTCTCAACCAGATCTTGAACTTGCTTCTTGATTTCTTCATTCTGCAAGACTGATAAGCAGTACATGTCGATATTAGGAAGTGGCGCTTCTGGCTGTAACTAAATTTCATGCTGTATCTCTCTTTTGGGAGGCAATCCCTTTGGTTCCTGAAACAAGTCATCATAGGTAGAAACAACTTTGACCATTTCATCTTTATGTTTTGTATCACATCTCTTAAATGCCTCAGATGTTTCATCTTCTTTGGATTTTATAATCATCAACACAAAATTCTTACTAGAGTTGACTAACCTTTTCATTTGACTAGCATTAACCAGTGCTAGATTAGTCTTAACCTTATGTGCCCGTGCATTACAAAGCCCAAATGGCATAACCAACCACTCATAAAGTCCCTATTTTGTCTTAAAAGCAGTTTTCCAAATATAATTTTCTGCTATTCTTATTTGATGATATCCGCTACGTAAGTCTAGCTTAGTGAAATAAATTGCATGTTTCAACAGATCAAGTAAATCATCAATTCTGGGAAGAGGGTACTTGTTGTTTATCGTTATCTTGTTCAAAGCCCTATAGTCGATGCACATTCTCCAAGTCCCATCTTTCTTTGGAACCAACACAATAGGAGAACCACAAGGAGAAGTACTAGGATGAATAAATCCTTTCTCAACCAGCTCTTGAACTTGCTTCTTGATTTCTTCATTCTACAAGACTGATAAGTAGTACATGTTGATATTAGGAAGTGGCGCTTCTAGCTGCAACTGAATTTCATGTTGTATCTCTCTTTTGGGAGGCAATTCCTTTGGTTCCTGAAACAAGTCATCATAGGCAAAAACAAATTTGACCATTTCATCTTTATGTTTTGGATCACATCCCTTAAATGCCTTAGATGTTTCATCTTCTTTGGATTTTATAATCATCAACACAAAATTATTACTAGAGTTGACTAACCTTTTCATTTGACCAGCATTAACCAGTGCTAGATTAGTCTTAACCTTATGTGCCCGTACAATGTATTCAATTTAATCTTTAAACAGATGATACTTATTTTCCCCCCTATAGAAGATAGCTTGTCGATCATATAGGGACTCCCAAGTACAAGACCACAAATATCTAGAGGGACTACATTAGCTTCTACCTCATCTACAAAGTTTGCAGTGATAGAAAATCTTAACTTACATTACTTGGTTACTTGTAATTGCACATCATTGCACACCCATCCAAGAGGATATGGCTTTGGATGAGGTGTTGTAGTCAGATTAAGCTTCTTAACAATTTCCTCAGATATCAAATTAGCTTGAGAACCCGTATCAAATAATGTATCAACCTTATTTTGCTTGATGACAACTTGAATGTGAAACAATTCATTCCTTTCCTTATCATTCTTAGGAGAAGAATCTTCACTTGTACTTGCACTTATGCTAGAAGAACTGGTAGTTGATAAAAGAGAAATACCTTTTCCTTTACCTTGGATCCTGGTAGCAACAATCTTTGTTTCATCTCCGGAGTTAGATCCAAGATCTTGTTGAGCTATAGTAGCAGTCTTTTGTTTTCCTTTATTTCCACCAAATCGCTTTGGCCTCTTTTCAGGATGCAACTTCCAGCACTTAGAATCATCATGCCCTTCTTTCTTGCAAGTGAGCATGTGGGTTTCTCACTCTCTTTCTTTATCGTAGCTGTCTTTTTACCCTTCCCTTTGCCTTTGGAATTTTCCTCAGACTTAGATGACTTTTTGTTAGACTTATCAATGAAGGTACCCTTACCTCTTGACTCTAAATGTGTTGCCTAGACACATACTTCATCCAAATTACAAGGATTCAAGACAAGAATAGAGTGCCTTAGGTAAGAATGAAGACCACCTATATACTTGAGTAAAGTGTCCTAGGTATATAATGGGACATTTAATGAAATAACCCTTTTACAAAACTCATGGGTGTACTCTTGGACAGTTTGACCTTTCCCTTGCCTAAAATGTTGCCAACTCATCATTAATTGCTGCATATGGCCTAGGGGGTAGAATTGCTTCTTTAAAGCACTAGCAAATTCTGACCAAGACATATTTAACTTACCATGTTTTGAAGTTTCATGCTGGGTCCTACTCTCCCACCAAGTTAGAAATACACCGCCTAACCAAAGAGTGGCTAACTGAATTCTATCAACATCATCTACAAGGTTTTGGACTCTACAAATCTAGTCATCTAATTTCTCAACATTTAACTCCCCACAATATTTTGGCAAGTCAAACTTTACATCCAACTTAATTCGAGGCTTATGTCCGCCTTTAAAAATATTAGAAGACTCAGAATGTGTAGAAGAGGGAGAAGAGGGAAGAGATGGAGAAGAGGGAGAAGAAGGAGGAGATGGAGGCTCATGATCAAGATCATGATCAACGCCTTTCTTTTTCCCTTTGTCATCACAAGCTGCACGCCTTCACATCTTCTCTTCTCTTTCTTGCAACAAAACTTCTACCATTGTTTGCAAACTCTAGAGAGTCTTCTGGACATTTTGATCTTCTAAACCTTGTCCACCACCTTTATCTTCCATCTGAAATGGTGGATTAGCTCTTCATTTTTTGATCTCAGGATTATATTCTTCAAGATCACCTTTGCCTTGATTCAACCTGGATCTTGTTAACATTCAAATCTGCAATACTAGTCCAACAAAGCTCTGATACCAAATTTGATCTGATTTCTAGGATCTAGGAATATTACAGAAAATGCTAACCAATTACATAAAGTTAATTTTAAGGCTTTAATAAAGCAAAATTAACGTAATTGTAAATAAGAAAACACAAAATGAGATGATATACAGAGAGATAGAGACACAACACATTTGATTTCGGAGTTCATCCGAGAAGGACTACATCTCTGGGTCCAGCTCCAATAGGGGGACTGATCCGATTAACTCCAATAAATCAATACAAATGATTTGTGACAATTCCCTTCAAGCACACACAAAAAAATTCCTCTATGTGCAGGAAAAATCACTAAGTCTCCACATAGACAAACTCTCTCTCACCATTTGCATAGTTTCTCCCTTAATTTTCATGCCTTCAAAAGGCCCCTAACCCCTCTTTTTATACAAAATATTTGCCTAAAATAGGGAAAAAACCAAAAAAATCTAATAATAGGTCTTCACAATAGTCCACCTTCGAAATAAGGCCTTAGTCATTTTAGAAATTTGTCATTATCCTCTTTTGGAGGGTTAGTTTTCAACAAATCCCCTTAATTGGGCAAGAGGAATCGACATTAGTCTAAACTTAAATAAAATCCATGCATGTTACATGCAAAGCTACTCACGTGGCGTGATGGCAATGAAGCCTTTTGTCACAAAGGAGGTCAGTAGTTCCAACCCCTGCACCGACCTTTGGCTTTAACTCAAATGAGCACCGTTCAAACCATAAATAGAATATTTGATAACTAACTTTCCAAAGTCGTCGACGGTGTAATGGCCACCGGCCGAATTTTATAGGCCGGTGGTCACAGGTTCAAAACCCGGCACCGCTACTAATAATTTTTTATTTATTTTATTTTTATTATTTTTAATTTATTAATTTATTTATTTTTCCACCTCATCATCTTGAACTTCAATCGGGCATATCTTTTGCATACGAGCTCTATTTTTGATGAAATGAATGTCGCTGGAAAGATCTCGACAAGATCTTCAATTTGAAACCCATCTTGACCACTTTCGAGATGATTATTTTTCACCTTTTGATGACCTCTATACTTGGTTTGACCAAACTTTGACTGGCTATAACTTTTGCGTACAAACTCCTTTTTCATCTGTTTGAATTGCATTGGATCTAGAATTCTGAGAACTTTAAACTGGCATTGATTATTGGAGTTTTGGAGATACTTCAATTTTTGATGAAAATATCCCTCAAATCAACCACAATCCTCCACCATGACTGTACTTGGTAACAACATCTCATCCCTTCTATATGAAGTCAAATAAGAAAATCACGTGACTTAGGGCATAAAAAATCCAAATCCAAGCCACCAATTTGAATATGCATCAATAATGAAAGATCAATGGACAAAGACAACCCCATAACCAAGCCATAAATGCAACTTGTAAGTATAAACTGCTTACAATACTACACAACTTGTAGACCCAACAATTCATCATACATATCCAAATCAAACATTGATAACCACATCATCATGAGACTAATATAAAATATAAACTGAGTATACAATGACATCAAATCCAAATTTCCAAAATATACAATGTCATAAACTCATAATATTACCACAATCAATAGATATCATGAACTGTTAAGATCAATATATCACAAAATAAATCATGCCAAAATTGCACCAAATTTGAACCAATATATAGAGCTCTCCAAGAGCTTTCCATTAATATTTGAAGTCCAAAATCTGACTCTGTATGTCCAAGTTATGCCCTAATCTGTGCTCAAAATAAATAATATTTGTTTTTTAGGCTCTTAAGACCTGACAAAATTTCAAAATCACAAAATTAAACCTACATCAAGTTGTAGTTCTTTGAATCAACTTTCCAATGCCTATAAGAAGTCCAAACTCTGATATCCTGAGAGAAAGTTATGACTTTTTTATTAAGACAGTTGTTTTGCCATTTTCATTGTGATATTTTATTTTATTTTTGTGACAAAATTTCTGATGGGATTAAATTTGATGGCTATCAAAGGCTAAAATTAAAAAAATCTTTCATTTCCTCTCAACATGGCCAAACTGGGGCGTATTATATATCAAAATTTATGGAAACATTGATCCGGATCCAATGGTGAGGTTTGTTTTTATCCAGGAGGTCATTTCTGCAAGCTCCCTCCTAAAATCCTCATTTAATGAAACATCCAAAAAACCCTTTTGACCAAAAATTTCACATGCCCAAAATTTTCAAACATTCCATTATAAAAAAAAACCCAAAACCCTTAGATTTGCAATAAACAACTCATATATCTTTCCCTTTCTGTTATCCTCTCATGCATTCTCATGGATTCAATCTAGGGTTACAACAAAAAAACCATAGCTCTGATACCACTTGTAAGGAAACTTGCAACAAAGAATATAACCATTTCCACATAACTCATAATAGATTTGAAACAAATATCTAATTAAAATCCACATGCAAGAAAATAGACAACATACCCACAAAAATATGACACAAATATACCCTAGGAAACCCTCATTGATGGAAAAACTCAACCTCCAAAAGCATCCATCACCATGTACTATTTAGCAAAACACCATTGCAATACAACCATGGAAGCCTTCAAAACCATATCCATGACCAAGTAATCTCATGTGAACAAGCATGAATCCATAGATCCCATGCCATGCTTCCTACCTTCACAAATGCTCTCTTGGTTGACTTGTCAAGCCTTTTCTCACTTGACTCTTGCCTTTTGTCTTGTATCTACAACTACTCTTGTGGTTACTTATATAGTAGAAAGTCCCACAAAACCACCAAGTGTTATTACATAAACCATATGCTAAAACCATGTGCTACCTAATCCATTGACCCCACATTTAATATTGGGCATTTATTTCTTTTTCCCAATATTAAATAATTATATCAAATATTATCACAATGTTACAATACAACTCATCAAGTATATTTGATGGGAATCTCTCCATGTTGCATATTCATTTAGGTGCAACATTACATAATAATATAATATAAAAATATTATGCAATGTGTGCAACACCCATTATCTCAACACTGGACCCACTGCCCAAACAACTTCAAGGTTTAGACCAATGAATCCACTATTCAAATGATCTCTATATTATTCCTCATAGAATAATAGATGTGACATGTATTTCTTTCCTCTATCTCTATATTTTCAAGTGGAATTCTGCTCCTAATATTGTAACTAGATCACTAATCTCACATCCAATAATCCCTTGGATTGCTTACATGTATTCAATCAACACTCTGCTCCTTTTCACACTTTGTAATTCAATAGATACTTGATACACACTACAAAGAAGGAAAACATGTTTCCTTTTTACCATATCTTCATAATAATTCTTTGGGTCGACCTTGAGGTTTTTCCAATTAATTAAAATAAGATAATTAATTAATTACAATTATAATAGCACTGTCACCTAATAGTCTATTACAAAATTTCACCTGTGCAACTTCAGGGCTTGCACACTCACTAACATCACCACCTAACTATCTTCTATCACTGGTTGACTGAGAAACTCTTCATTGCATCTCAAATGTAAGATAGAAATCAAACATCAAAATGTTGTTCTTCAATGCTCTGTTTCTGAATTGCCTTCAACAAATTAGGTACAACTTCTGTACATCTTTGAATTAGACTTTGTGCACTTAACCATGTCATTAATTTTCTCAACTGTGCATCACCAGACAATTGAACTATTATCTGTACCAATAAGATCTCTGACTGTTGTTTGTCTAGTCTTTATAGAAACACTGCTATGTTGACATCAATAACAAACACAGTCATGAATGTAACATGTCAATGTTCTCCAATGCTTAGAATACTCCCCCAATATAGTATCATTAGCATTCATGCTAACAAGTATTTCATGAACCATTAGAACATAACATGCATTTTTCTTTACTTGACAATGCCACATCATGTACAATAACATTTTGATTGGTGACCACCTCAACCATGATGTTCAACATGCTCTAAAATATTCAAAAAATACTTACACCACCAATTGTAATTCAATATTTTTAATTCTATTAACAATTACATAATTTATTTCCAATAGAAAATTAATACCTCCACCACTGTGATGCACATCATGGCCTTCATCACGTGTAGGTTCTGTGATAGGATTTGAAGGATGTAGTGATATATCATGCACATTGTTATCATTGTTTGATATATAAAATAAAAATAGTCAATTTATCTTGGAACTTAACACCAAACATGAAATTTATCAAGTATTCAATTTTTTTAACTTTTCATTTGACCAATTTACCCATGTCTCATCTAGCACATTAGATAATTTGGTATGGCTTTTGAATTCTTGGCATAGGCATGTAGCCATAACTTTATATCCTTCCTTGAAGGAAATTTTTTGTCTTCATTTGTGGTCTCTACATTGAATTTTGTGCCCTATATTTTTTCTTAATATCATTAATTTTGCATGTATGATTTGATTAAATAAAATAGTTTGCAACCTTATATATTAAAAAATTGATACAAAATTTCATTGCTTCTAGTTATAAATCAAGAGTGAAGTTTCATATAGCCACTAGAGCCAAGTTTGTGTTGGACAACCTTTTTTCCTCTTGCTTCTATAGATTTTGATGTGTCTTGTAGTCTATGAGAAGTTTTAAACATGTTAGATTATACATTTACAAAGATCACTAATTAGTGCATAATTACATTCTACTTAATACTATCATGACATACCTTCTTTTTCCCTCTTCTAGTTCAATTCCTTTACCCTGTAGACTTTTATCTTTTTCACATTCTATTATTTCATTCCACTCCATCAGTGGAATCATAGGAGGATGCTCGTACTTTGGGTTATCCTTTAGAGCCCTTCTTTATTGGTCCCTCACAATCTTTATATGTTTGGATGCTCTTTTAAGAAGTAGGGCACTGTCAAGAATGTTTTTTTCCAAAGAGGTCCTCTAAAGATGTAATGAGCTGATTTTTTAATTTTAGGACCCTATTCATTCCACCTTTTTTGAAAAAAATAAAATTATTAGATACATAACTTTAATATAATACAATAAATGGAAGAAAAGAAAAATATTGTACCAATGATATGAAGCTATATACCTTTTACTTGTGGTGGGCCCAAATAGCTTCAATGTCATTTCAAAAAGAGTATCATAAAAAAATCATTTCCTATAAAAAAATAGTTAGTCTAAAATGAGTTATATATAAGTAAACTACAATTACAATGTAAACAATAACAATTTTAAAGCACCTGGAAGATTTGGTACTTTTAACAAAAACATACTTTTCTTGTTCAACAACAATGACCCCACAAACAAACTAGTACTAGTAAAACAAGCTGATCCAAGAAATGGTTTAGCTTTAGTAGTACTGATCTCTGTTCTTGTATTAGCTATAGGTGTATATATTAGTGCACAAAATAGTTCCATGAGTATAAATTCACCCAAGAAAAAAATGCATTATTAGCACATAACAAAATATAGAAAAATAAAGTTTTACTAGTTGTAATTGGTATAGATGAAGATCTCTACAAGCTCCTTGTTGTCAACAATGTAGTCAGCAGTATTGGAGTGGTGATCGAAGGAAGCATCCACACTTCATCATGAGTTGAAGAATACATTTTTTGCAAAGACATTTACAATGGATAAAGATCAAACGGGGTACTAGAAACATCCCAAACATAAGTTGAGTCAATAATGCATGCAAAAGTTAAATGAATGGTTAAAAGTTTAAGGATTATTTACATAAAGGATGTGCGCACCATGTTTCATAGGTGCCAAAAATTTCAATAAGAAGAACACACCATATTTTAGATCATAATCCATTAAATAGTATAAAAATAGAAATATCTATTGAACTTTTACTATTTCTTAAGATTAATTATTCCTTACCTTCATACAATTGACTCTACATATCAATTTATCTTTGAGTGCCTTTGTCTCCTTAGTTTTGTTTTGTTCTAGGAAAAGGGTAAGAATTTCTTTACTATATTTATTCATCATTTGAGTATCCATTAAGACGGGGTCAATGCTACATGCGATGTCATTTAAAAATGCCACCTCAATTTTAGATCACATTTGATCTACTGTCATTTTTTCTTTTCTCCGTCAATGAATATCAAGTTATGACATCAATATTAATAAAATTATATAAAAATAACTCCAAATATATAAAAAAAAGAATATAATAATATGACATTTGTTTCTATATAATTTGTACAATTACACTAATTAAGTTTTACCTTTTCTGAAGAAGGTGTGTGAGGAACATCCCTGACTGTGCCTTATGGTGGATCCATATCGACCCATGAGAAAGATTAGTAATTCTTAGCAATCAATAGCAAAATGAAACTAATAGACTTACCAAAAAAATTATTAACAAAATAGTAGATTATATATTGGAGTCAATATTAATTGGAGGCAATTGGTTTAAATGTTATACTTAACAGTCCTGTGGTAGTAATTTTTTTTTGTATCTACATTATTCCAATTGTAATCTATTAGAAGCTCTTCCTCTACACTTATTTATTTTATTGCACATACAAAAATATGATTTCCTTTGCATGCCACGAATATACAATTTGGTCCCTTATTAATTGACATGGGTCGAGAACTATTTATAAAACCTATAATATTCACTATTGCTTTTGGTCTTCCATCAATATACATAGAGAGCCTTTTACTTTGATCATTTTCTTTATATTGTATATAATTTGTTGACAATTCATACCTACACATATTTTTTTATATTGCACAATCCACATCCAATTATTGTAATTATAAAAAGGTACTACATACTCCATCAATTCAACAACTTTATTATAACTCACCTTAATGCCATCCATAGAAAATAAGCCCAAACCATGTAATGAAGATGGAGCTATGCAATATATCCTTTTGTTAATAGAAAAATCAGTGTTAACTAGAATTATTTCCTTGGGTACTCATTCTTTTTGAAGATGTGTGTACCTCAAGGGAACCTTCATGTAGCCTTTGGTATCATTATCATAAGAATGTGACCCCACCCCAACAAGGAAAAATTGCATTCATTTATTGATTTTTCTTCTAATCTTTTGACCTCTAGTTGACCTCCCTATTTTAGACCTACTAGATGTCTCACTTTTGTCTTCTATTCTTGCATTTTCCTCACTTGAGGAAGATAGATCAGACAAATACCTATTTGGTGATGCCTACAATCCATCAAATGAGAGACATAGTAGGACTAAAGTTGATGTCAATGGTAAAGAATCAACACACAAATAATAAATTGTATCTATACGGTCTATTGACTTATACCTATCAATCCATATCATTGTGCATGATCTTGGTCAAAGGTGTTAAATTTCCTGCATATGTAAATCATTTATCTTAAGTTAGCCAAAAATTACATGATATGTATACAACAAATTACGTAGAAGAAAAAAATTACATGATGCATGCATTGAAATCATTGACAAATTTTTAATTATTACCTCTACTTTATGTGTGGTACCTATGCAAAATCATTGTATATACTCCATGACATTAGATTTAAACACATAATAACTTAATTATAAAAACATACAAGTCAAACAAATTTCTATGAATAAATCAATAACTCATACATGAAATATATCATACCTCAACATACATTTCATTGATCATGACATTGATCATTCTTGTTATCAATGTCATCATTGTGACTATCATCATCCTCATCATCACCATCATCATACTTGTCCCCTTCACCATCATTCTCATCATCATCATGATCAACAATACCACCATCTTCATCATCATCATCATCATCATCATCATCATCATCATCATCATCATCATCATCTTCGTCACCATTATCATGACTATCATCACCTTGATCATCACCATGATCATGATCACCATCACCATCACCATTATAATCGCCAAAATCATCATCATCATCTTCTTCTTCATCATTGTGTAATATTCATTCATGATCATCATTTTCTTCATCTTTTGATTGTTGGAATTTACAAGTGGGAAGAATACTTCTAAGAGGGGGGGTGGGGTGAATCAGAAGTACCAATAATTTTGAGCTATAAAACTTTTAACTAAAATCAATACATGCATCTAACATCTCTAATAAACATGAACGTAAAGAAATGCATGAAAATAGATAACACAAGATTTGATCACCCAAAAACCCTCCAAAATGAGAAGGTAAAACTGGAGTGGGGATGATACCCACAACTTATCACTGCAGCAAAATGTAACTAGTTCAGGTTACAAAGTTCGACCACCATCAATGGTCTACCCTGTGAAAGGCCTACCCTGTTAAAGGCTCTAACAACCTTTTAAAAGTGACCTATCAAAAGGATTTACAAACATTCACTTGGAATGTCACCCTGTTAAAGGATTTGCCACTCTATTAAGGATTTACAATATGGCTGTTAAACCAACCTATCATCATAAGATTTTCATTCTCTTAATACAATGGCTAGAAAGTATAGTAGAATGTGTTGATCTAACAACTTAAAATCCTCAATTTCTAATTTTAGATCCTTGTTCTATCCAATCTGATCTAATCCTTCTTGATCTGATATAACTCTATTTGTAGTGCTGATACTTTGTTCTAATAACTTGATTCTGCAATGTTGTTCTTCCTCTAAGTCTTTACACCCCTTTTACTTCCTTCAAAACTTTTCTAGCATTATCTCATGCATTCCATACAATCCACATGACACTAAATTATGGGGTTTCATCCTCCTTAAAAAGGTTTTGAGACTTAGGGTTAGTTATGAATCTATGATTGAGATTCATCCATCTTTCCCACTCAATTCTTTCCATTTTTCTAATTGGTTGCATGTTGATTGGATAGATTCGATCTTATCTTTTAGATCCTTAAAGATTCATCTTGATTCAACTCAAAAATAGTTTACATTTATGTTTGTGAGGGCACAGACTCTTATGTTGATTTTGTGTTACTTGGCACTTACTGATTGTTGATGCTCGACACACATAGGAATTCCGTCTTGCTCGACACCTATAGGAATTTAGTCTTGCTCGGATCCTATAGTAATTCAATCTTGCTCGACACCTATACTTTACTTAGCACATATATTGGTTCGACTTCAATCATCACTGGGCACTTGAATAACTTGGCACCTATTGAATTTTTGGCTCAACACATACTGTAGCTCGACATCTATATTATACTGAACATCAACTTAGAAGTTTCTTAAGTGTGTTGACACTCAATTGTCAAAACCAATCTGAGACCAACAATCTCCCCCTTTGGCATGAGTGTCAAAAACACTTAATCATACATTATGAATCTGATCTTAATGAGTATAATATACATCTTGTTCAACGTATGTACAAAACTTCAAAACTATTCAAAATTGTGAAGATACCTTAAAAATTGTATCTCCCCTTGAGATGATGTGCCTTTGTTGTACCCAAACTTCTCATGCTAGATTTGTCTCATGTTGATTATGCTTTTCATTTTCTATCCTATTCTATCTGCTCTATTTTTGCTTCCCCTTTCACACATCTTTCCTTGTAGTTATTGTATCCTTTTGGCTTTATGTTATCTCCCCCTTTTTATTAATTATCTCCCCCTTTTTTGATACTTATGTCAAAGGGCGCTAAACATTAACTAAATACTTTGCCAAAAAGGATTTATTTACCTCCACATAAATCTTTAGAGTAGCATCCCAATTGTCTAGTGTAATTTCTAGTGCTTTAAGTTGGATTTCTATCTCAATTGCAACATGAACTAGGCCTTCTAGTGTAGAAAGATTTGGCTCTTTCTTAATCACATTTTCAACATAGGCTAGTTCCTTCTGCAAAACTTCCATGTGAGGGGTGATGGAAAATTGAAGTTGTATCAATTTGGCCTTTATGTTCGCTTCATCTGCTATTAACACACCTAATTCCTTTTGTGTGTGAAGTGTAGTAGCAAAATGCTTCTCACTCTGAGTTGGATCCTTGGGTAGCTACATGCTTGATATTTTTAGGTTCCTCTCTAAGCTCATTATCTTTTGGTTGGTCTCTTGTGTGAAAATTGATGGATCACACAGCTTTGAGTATAATGAGAATATGTTCTTAAGTATTGCTTTTACCTTTTCAATCTTTTTGGCTAGCTCCACCTGAGATAGTGCTATTTCACTTGATATTCATTTATTTACTTTCATTTGGAACTTCTTTTCAGACCATTCTAATAATTTTGCATTAGTGTCTAGGTCTTCATTCTATACTTGGTCCATTATGTTGGATAATTGCTCCATTATGGGCTTGGATTCATCAGGTACTTGCAAGCTGAATGCATCTAGAAAGATATCTCTTGTTTCTTCTTCTCTAATGCCTCTTGCACTTCATTAATCTGATATATGTTCATTGTTTTATAGTCATACCTAGGACTGACTATCTCTTCATCAAGTGTAGGGTCTCCATAGTGAAGTACCCTTGCAACCTTGGTAGAGCTTGATCTTGGTGCAAATATTTGTAGTGGCATGGCATCCGTGCTCAGTTGTTGTGTTGTTCCTATGGGAGTCCCTGTTGTAGTAAAATTGATCAGTGTTTGAATTGCCTCTTATTCCTTCTCCTTAGGGATCTCCTTGTCCTCTTCAATTCTGCCTTGATCAATAATTGTGATCTTAGGTGGTGCACCTTGTCCTTGTGATATAGGAATAGAGATATCCTTCTATCCTATTTTCTCCTTTGCTAGCTTCTCAGTAGTTGAAGTCACTATGACTATGGAATCAACCCTAGCTGATGCATCTTGTGCTGCTTGCTCTTGTGGTTGTCCACTTGTAGTTATTGGATTATGTGAACATGGTTCTTGTGGATTCACATTCTCCTTTGTAATCTTAGGTATAGCTTTTTGAAGCTCCTCCACACTCACCAAGACTAGGTTAGTACATAACGATGATTGTAGAGTAGTCTGGTGAAGGATCTTATTAAGGTCCTTTGTAGTTAGTGGGTTTACTTTTTGACTAGAAGTGTTAGGAACATCCTTTACAATTACTATATCTGTAGTGTGGGAGTTACATGTGGAGGACTTGGTGGTGGCAATTGCGTGTCTTGCACACTCTGTTCCTATTGCTGCTCCTCAGTAGTTACCATTTGATCTTTTTTGTGTTTCCTTCTCCACTGTAACATTTTCCTTTTCTTTTTCTCCTTCTTCTTCCTTATCATTTTCCTCTTCTTCTTCATCATTTTTTCTACCCTCAAAGAGATCTTCTTGTCCTTCCTTTATAGTTGCGAGGCCATAGATTACTTTCCACATTAGAGTGGACTTCTTCACAACATCCTCAATTTTATTTTACAATATATTGAAGGCTCTATATTTGGGTGCAACTTTTATCCCATGCTTCCTATTTTCCTTACTTATTTTCCCTTTTTTAAGTTCAAACATAACATGAGCCAATGTTGACTCTCTTATTTCCTTCTCCATATTGAGGCAATAATGCCATTTATTCTCTATAATTGAATATAACTCCTTAGGCATTGTATTGTCTAGTTCAAGTGGAGTATTCTTGAACTTGGCCATCATAGTGTATATTGATTCTTCCACTATGTTTTGTTCTTCTTTACTTAACTTATTAAAGTCAATGGCTTTCAAGCTTGATAAATTTGCATTATCCCTTATGTTATCACAAATATTTTCCAAATCAGATTTAGTGGTGTGACTTACCATTTTGAACTGGCTAGTGCCCTCTGATTCAATCCTCTCCTCATCTAATTCAAGAGGTGCCACATATTTTCTCCTTTGCTTCTTCTCTGCTAGTCCTCCCTACTCTATGGCCTTCTTCTTTTCCTATTCCTTAGCCACCTTTGTTGCAGCTCTTGTGCTAGCTCTAATGGTAGGCTTTAGGCTAGGCTTTGCAACTTTCTTTGGCTTGGCAACTGGTTTGGTTGTGGCTTTTCTTTTCTTTTGTTGAGGCATGACAGGTGCTTCTTTGTCTTGTTCCTCCTCAACAACTTCTACTTCTTCAACATCTTCACCCATGCCTTGGGTTAATGTAAGTGGCTCTTTCCTGTGTTCTTCTTCTTCTTCTTCATCATCTTCTTCTTCCTTTGCTTCTGCAGTGCCTTCACCAAATTTAGCCTTAAGCTTCTTGACTAATTTGTCCTTTTTCTTCAAGGTTGAAGTAGTTTTTAATTCCATATCCACCTTGGATTTGACAACATCATAAGTGCCAAAATGTTGGGCACTTTTATCTACTTCTACAAGTAGAGCAATGATTGTTGCAAATACTTCATCAATATTGATCTCATAACCAAGTGACCTCAACCATCTGACCCTTGGTGCTACTACTTGGATATATGTATAGTCAATATCTACTAAGAAACATATATCATTTATGTGCTGCTCAACAAGAGACACAAGTATCCTGAGTCTCTATTTCATTGAATTCTTGAAATCTTCAAAATAACTGGTCATGATAGTCTCAAAATTGGCTCCCATTTGTTCTATATATTCATTGACCTATGCTACTATTGACCTGTTTGGCTTCTAGCTTACCTTTCCAAAAGAGGGGAATTCATTCTATACATAGAATAATAAACATATCAAAATTGCTCCAAATTTACATTAAGCTCCCTTTGTTCTTCTTATAGCCCCAAAATTCTCCATAATCTATTGTAGTTGCAGTTCAGCTAGATCATAAGTATGATCCTTTTTGACAAGTTTGTATCCAAAGTCTACTACAATACAGGGAACACTGTTGAGTTAGCTTGATTGGTAAAATTTGTGGGAAATGACTTTGACTACAAATTCAATAAGAGGATCCTTAATGGTATCAATGGTCATGCCTCTCTTGTTCCACTTAGCTCTAGTATTCTTCTCAATTGCTTCTTTTGAATCACTCCTCAGTGTTTTGGGCCATTCTAGGGTTGGATACCCAATCACCCTATGAATAATTCTTTTTAAGATTTTGACTAGTCCATCTTCCAACCACAAACTACTATCATGTATCCTACTTAACACAATTCTGATCCATTCGATCTTAAACATTGTGGGAAAATCTAGGGCACGGGTTAAGTTCTTCTTTTCAATGATTTTGAACTATTCTTTCAAGACCCCATTTTGACACAATTTATTGTATGCGTCCCTAATTTCCATGTCTCCAATAGCACCTATTTTTCAATTGTAACATCTCCTAGCATCTTGCACCATTACCACTTTAGGATAAATAACGGATAAGGCTCTGACAGGGTCATTTTTGTACACAACTTTGGGAATAGGTCAAAAATAAGGCTATTTGACTTCATTTGATACTAACTGGACTTCAAAAAACTCTTTTTCATGGGGTTTTCTAGTGCTGGAGGCCATTTGTGCAATCTAGGGTTTCAACACAAAGAAATGAAACTACGTAGCTTAGCACAAGTAAAATACCTTGAATCATCAAAATTGTGCTGAATCTATGTTGAAATCTGCTCAAATGCTTGATTCTCTACTTTAAAGTCCTTTTTGTGCTCTTCTTGTTCTTTCTTTTTTCTTGCAATGGTGAAAAATGGTTCAAAATGTGATCATATACCCTTGTTTCATAGCATTTAATGCTTAGTGCATTTATAGCTATCCACTGGGCTCCTTAAGCAGTTCTATTTTACTCAGCTTCCATTGTCTTTCCAACACTTGACATACACTGGAGTTTTACTTACTTAGCTTCAATACAAATTTTCCTTCACTTGACATACACTACTAACTCAGCTACAACTAATCACTTAGCTTCCACTGACTTTGGTAGACAACTTGGCATAAACTAGGTCTTTACTCGACATCTAAAGGCAACTCGACAACACTTGTGAAAACTTGAAATTTTTACTTTGCATCTCTATTCATGTTGTTCTATCCTTTTTAGTACTTACTTGTCTTAGAACTGATGTATGATAAAACTTTGTATATTAGTTCCACATACCTTCTTTTGCTTAGTTGGATGAAGTGTGACCACTTGACCTTTTGGGTGAAGTGATCTCTGCATTGGATGTGTTGTTTTCATCTTTCTTCTTCCATGTTTTATTCATCTCTCCTCTGATGTGTTCAACATCTACCTTACCTTTTTCTTTGTTGAACTTAGAGTTAGGTGCCTTTGACCTTGTTGGGCAATTTCTTCTGATGTGACTAGTCTTCAAACAAAAGAAGCATGTAGTTTGGCTCAGCCATCTGCTATAGTTTCCACTAAAATGTGTTCTTATGCAATTTTCAGGGATGTGTCCATACTCTTGATAGTAGTGACAACTCTACCTAGTGTTGTGGTCCCAATTGTAGTGATGTCCATGAATTTTGGTCTTTGCTGGTTGGTTTGGTGTCCACATAGGCTTTGATCTGCATTCAAAGACTCTATGTCCATACTTTTTGCAATTGTAGTAGTGACCTTCAAATCTTGGTGTTCTGATGGTTCTAGTCCTGCAATCATGTGCATGATGTCCTTGGTTGTTGCACTTGTGATAGTGACCCATGTTTTTAGGTTTGTCATGCTGATTTGCATTCTTGCTCCTACACACATTAGAGCTATATCCCTTTTTACTACAAAAATGACAAGTGGGTTTAGTATTCTTACCTTTGTCACTTCTTTCCTCTGTGGTCTTGGATGACTCTCCTTTTTCAGTGTTGGTGTATCCTAATCCTAAAGTGTCATTACTAGATCTTGGTGATTTTAATAGCTATTCAAAGTACTTGATGGCTTCCTTAGGTTTTTTGAAGCTCTCTGCAATTTCCTTCTCTCTTCTCAAGTCATTTTGCATCTTCAGTGTGGAGATTTCAATATCCTTGACATTCAACTCATGATGTGCATTCATCATCTGACTTAGGGTGTCTAGCTACATGTTGGAAATTCTTGCAAGCTCAATTGAATTTTTCTCTAATCTGTTAGCAAGGTTTCTCTTGTCATCTTCTATCATAGCCTTATCTTTAATATTTCTTTTCTTCTGTTTAGTCACTTTACAAAGCATCATGGCTTGAGATTCTTGTTGTCTTAAGAGTTTTGCTCTCTTCTGCTTGAGCTCTATTCTTCTCCATCAGATCTACTATTGCTGCATCAAAATCCTTGGAATTTCTATTTGCAAACACTTTTTAGGTTTCAATCTCCTTGTACTGTGTATCATTCTCAGCTATGGCAATCTCTCTTCTTCTTTTTAAGGATTTCCTCAATTCTTCACTAGCTTCTTCCAGAGAATGTAGAATGAGATGTATCTCAATCTCCTCATTCTCTATGATCTTCCCAAGTTTGTAGACTTCCATTTCTAGATTTTTTTTCTCCAAGCTATAAGGCTTCTCCTTGTGAGAACTTAGCTTTGATACCAATTATTGGAATTTACAAGTGGGAAGAATACTTCAAAGGGGGGGGGGGGGGGTGAATTAGAAGTACCAATAATTTTGAGCTATAAAACTTTTAACTAAAATCAATACATGCATCTAACATCTCTAATAAACATGAAAGTAAAGACATGGATAAAATATATAACACAAGATTTGATCACCTAGAAACCCTCCAAAATGAGAAGGTAAAACTGGGGTGGGGATGACAACCATAACTTATCACTACAACAATATGTAACTAGTTAAGATTACAAAGTTTGACCACCATCAATGGTTTGCCTTGTGAAAGGCCTACCCTATTAAAGGCTCTAACACCCTATTAAAAGTGACCTATCTAAAGGATTTACAAACATTCACTTGGAATGTCACCCTGTTAAAGGATTTACCACCCTGTTAAGGATTTTCAATATGGCTATTAAACCAACCTATCATCATAGGATTTTCATTCTCCTAATACAATGACTAGATAGTATAGTAGAATGTGTTGACTTGACAAATTACAATCCTTAATTGCTAATTTGAGATCCTTGTTCTGTCCAATCTAATCTGATCCTTCTTGATCTGATATAACTCTATTCGCAGTGTTGATACTTTGTTTTGATAACTTGATTCTACAATGTTGTTTTTCCTCTAAGTCTTTACACCCCTTTCAGTCCCTTCAAAACTTTGCTAGCATTCTCTCTAGCATTCCATATAATCCACACGACACTGAATTATGGGGTTTTTTCCTCCTTAAAAAGGTTTTGAAATTTAGAGTTAGATATGAATCTACGATTGAGATTCATCCATATTTCCCACTTAATTCTTTCTATTTTTCTAATTGGTTGCATGTTCTTTTCATTTTTCTAATTGGTTGCATGTTGATTGCATAGATTCAATCTTTTCTTTTAGATCCTTCGAGATTCATCTTGAGTCAGCTCAAAAATAGTTTACATTTAAGTTTGTGAGGGCAAAAACTCTTATGTTTATTCTGTGTTACTCGACACTTACTAATTGCTAATGTTCGACATACATAGGAATTTTGTCTTGCTTGACACCTATAGGAATTCAGTCTTGCTCAGCTCCTATAGTAATTTAGTCTTGCTCGAAACCTATACTTTACTCGGCACATATACTGGCTTGGCATCAATTGTCACTTGACACTTGAATAACCTGGCACTTGTTGAATTTATGGCTTGGCATATACTGTAGCTCAACATCTATATTGTACTCGGCATCAACTTAGAAGTTTCTTAAGTGTGTTGACACTCAATTGTCAAAACCAATCTAAGACCAACACTGATTCTTTGGTATCTTCTTCTTCCATCACATTATACTTTACCAAATTTCCTCTTACATTATGTCTAACAAAAAATGACCAACCCAGTTTATGTGGAACACCAAAGTAAAATGCTTGCTCACATTGGCTTGGAAGAATATAGGGCTTGTCTCCAACTGGCTCAAATAAGCTTGTATTAATCATTGCAAATCCACTATTAATTTCAATAACAATCCTATTAGGATCATTTTGATTCAACCATAACCTATACCATTTTTTAATAAATAGAACTAATTTGAATGAGTTAAAATCACACTCAAAAATATCATCCAAAATTCCATAGTATCAATTTTTATATTGTTGAGGATGTTTGTCATTTCTAGATGAAATATTAGTGACCTTGAAGACTATAGTTATCCTAGAATCACAAGTTTTCATTGTTTCATCTAATTTTTTAATGCAAAATTTAAGGCCATGGTAGTACATAGCATTGTTGTGTTTGATCTACAATGATTCAAACATGTCAAGATTATTTGTATTGATCCTTGAGCTGATATTAAAATTATGGGTCATGATTAGTAATCTTACATGTACCTTTCGACCTCTTAAACCATATGCTAAATCAAGTACCATTGTTCTAATATTGAGATCTCCATTACGATGAGTTTCATTAACTAATGCAACACCATCCCATGTTAATGAGGGACCATTTTCTTGAGATTTTTGAATCCACACCATCATCTAGTTAAGATTATTTGCAATATACAAATGCAGTGCATCCCACTCACGAGCAACTATAAAGAAAACAAATAGACCACTTAGAAAAAAATTATATTGAAGATTTATAAGAATTAATAAATTGCAATAACATCTTATAATTACCTCTTACTTTCCTCAATCTACCTTTACCGATCAAGTACTCCCATTCAAATTTGTTAATAGAGATGGGATTCAAAATGCGATCTACATGGAAATTTGCTGCAAAATTGGGAAGATATTAACTAATGTACACCATAGTCTAGTATACCCTATATCCCTCCACTATAGAACCCTTAGGATGTTCTCTTTGTCGAACCAAGCCCTTCATAAATTTCAAGTACCTCTCAACCATCCACATTGACCTAGTTTGTACAAGCCCACACAATTCAATACCCTCAACTTGATGTATGAGGTAGTGTTCTTGAGCATTGAAAAAAGTTGATAGAAATTTTTCTCTTCCACTATTTAATATCTTATTAAATCAATTTCTTTAGATGATAAGCACCTAAAAGAGATTCAATGCGCAAGAACCTATAAATGAGATTTTAGAGAAAATATACAATAAATTACATAAAAAGTAAAGCAAGTCATAAATATAATATCTGTACAAATAAATTTAAGAAATAAAACTTCTAACCTCATGTAGTTTTCAAGATCATATATAAATTGTTTAACATTGTTGTCAAACTAGTGTGAGAGGGAAAGAGGTAGGATGTACAAAAATAATTTAAAAATGATATTTTCAATATATTATAAAATATTACAATAAAAAGTACATACAATTTTATAAATATATTGTAAAGAGAGAGCATGACTTACCTTGATGAAGGTATGCCAATCATGTATTTTCAACCTTGGCCCAAAATCACCTTTCTTTGATATAAGACTGCTTAAATTTGTAGCAAATCTTGTGGGATTTTTTTTTTAATGACTTCTTTTAATGCATCACTTTGTTGCTCCCTTAATAACCAAGGAAGGGCACTCATATTTATGTGATCTCCATGGGTATTTGATTCAATAAAATTTTAGTACATAATTGGATTCATGAATGTCATTACAAATTATGAAATTTTTTTCTTTGTCATGCCTCCCATCCAATATTCTCCATAGTGTCTCTATTACATTCTTTTCAATATGCATAGCATCAAACAAATGCATGATTTGGAGATCCTTGTAGTACAACAACCTACTAAATTGACTAGAATAACTTTTTATCCCTCTAGGAAGTTGGCCATTGGTGGCTTGACGACCCTCACGAGCATTAATTACATCATTACTAAATAAAATACAATATCAAAATATAAATTTTCAACAAAAATCATTAGATGAAAAGACATTACCTTGGCGATTTAGTCTATTTTATTCTAACTTTCACAGACGATGTGTCATCCTTCATGGCCTTGATTTCATCTCTTCTTTCCCATTGAAAGATGTTTTTCAGTAATTTGATACTTATGATAATTGTGTAGAATGTGCGTAAGCTCATCTTCTTGAATGATGAGATTTCATCTTCAGACCAAGAACTGGACATACAAATTTTTCCTTTGTATGAAGACCTAAAAGATCATGTACAATTATCATACACAACTAAAAGATAGAACAATAATGTGTAAGCACTATAACATACCAAAAATATGTGGCCTTAACAATATAACATACCGCAAAAATGAGTTAGCCCAAGGTCATCATGTATTGTCCAGACAAGCATTGCATGAAATTGAAATTGTCTTTGTCCTATTGGTCTACAAATGTCATACATAGTGACTCCATTCCATAACTTCAAAAACTTGTCAATAAGGGGATCAATATACACATTCATATCTTTAACTTGGTACTTACCTAGTTCAATAAACATAAATATTACATAATTATTATAACTATTTTGATGCAGTGTTTATAAATTAATTTAGATAACTATTAAATGAAAAAATACCTAGTACAATCATTGACAATATTATGTGCTCCCTCTTTATGTACATCCTAAGAGGATTGATTGTTAATAACAAAATAAGTAGGAGATAATTTCCACAGCTAGTCAAATTGTGATATGAATATCAGGATTTAACTGTGTGATTTTTGAGTCAAACTCGATGACCCATGTTTCATGAGTAGTGATTCAACATGAATCCATCTCTCATGAGAATAAATGGAACACTTAGCACTCATTTATTCTCATGAGAGATGGATTCATGTTGAATCACTACTCATGAAACATGGGTCATCGAGTTTGACTCAAAAATCACACAGTTAAATCCTGATATTCATATCACAATAACAAAATAGGCCACATAGAGTAAATAGATCTCATACCTCCAAATGGATTGACACTGTCTGCTGCTAATGAAAGATTCAAATTATGAGATTATTCTTTAAATACTAGCCACCTATCTTCTATTTCCTTAAATGTAGAACCATCCATGGACATTCACATATTATCATCTTGAATTTTATTGCATGCATGGTAATTCATAAATTGTGCCAAGCTAATGAACCTAAATAATCATTCAAGATGTGGAATAATGGGAATGTACGAAAGAACCTTGTGAGACACCTTTTTTCTTATTTGATCTAACTAATATCTACTAATATGACAATCAAGGCATTCTATTACAAATTTATATTGTTTATGATATAGAATGTGATCATTGGGACATGCATGTATTGTTTGATACTTCATTCCAATATGATTCCCAATAATAGATTATTCTCGATATGAATGAGGCAGAATGTTTGGTGGTGGTAACAAAAACTCAACTATCAACCTACAACAAAAAATATGATTTGTTAATATAATGAATAATAATGGTATGCTAACATTGAAGATGAAAAAAATGGTATACCTTAGCATACGTGACATTGCTACATTGGATAAACCATTCATAATCTTTAAGTTCACCAACAACACTATAGCAAAGCATAGCTTTGTTTAGGAGAATTGGTATATGGGCTCATATTCCTTCTCAAGTATAGGTATATCAAGACCATCTTCATCATCATTATCAGATGCGCTAGTACCATCATCCTAATCATCTCAATTGCACCAATATCATCTTGTTCAATCATGTCCTATGGAACATTATTAACTATGCCAATACTATCATCTTCAATTTTTTTCTCTGCCATAGGATCATCTTCTTCCATGGGAGTGTTATCCTCAGCTTCGATGTTAAGACCTCCATGTTCCTCTAGTTGGAAATCCACATTCACCAATCAATGAAAATTGTGCCCCTTTCAGTGTGACCATGTTGCCTACAATGAATTTGGGTTGTTGTGATTATTATTAGTTGATTCTTTAAGCTTTTACACTTTTTGCAAGGACAATTACATTTATCAACTTTTCTTTAGAATTGAAACCACAATCTAGCATTAACTCGTTATTTTGTTATGGGTTCATATTGCCAGGTGTGGTCTTTCTTCATAGGCAAATATTTGGGCTATAAATATACAAAATGTAAACATAAAATAATTATTAGTATCTTGTATATAATAAAAAATAATAAAATACTACAAGATTTAAAATACACACACAAATCATGCTCACAAGATTAGGCCAACCAATTTGCACATTCCTTCCCAAATCATCTTTCCTAGTATTTTTCCTCCGTCATAATTTGGAATTAGTGTTTTAATGTGATAAAGGTTTTTAAGTTCATACTTGGTCAAAATGCAAAGTTGCAAAAAGTTTCTCAAGCAACTTTGCATTTTGCAAAAGTTGCATTTGACAACTTTGACAAATTTTTGCAAAACTAAACCAACTTACATTTTTTAGGGTTGGGTTTGAATTCATTTTGGGTTTGTCCATACAAGAATGCATGTTTTTAAATATATGTGTATATGTACATAGATACAACAACAAATTGGCTCATACACAACTATGCAAATATTAAGGCAACATAGTAAAATACAACACCACATCGATGTTTCAGTTCAAAAACAATAATGCCAACATTAATAATCAACCACCATTGATCAAATATCATCAAAAACCATGAAACAATTCATAATTCTATTGTATAATTCATAGCTTCAATTCAAAATTTAGGTATGTTAATTGCACAAGACATAACTTGATTGATAGTAGTACTTAGGATTGTTGACACCTTCCAATCAACATTAGATACTCTGTCAATTTTTCTTTTAAAAAAGAGAGTTTTAATTGATGTACCATTTACATTTTTTATAATTAATATAGAAAAATAATTCTTCTAAAAATAATTATATTTTTCTCTAATTTTTTAAATTTATTTCATTATTCAATGCTAATTAAGTCTTCTACTTTCATGCCATTAATTTTCACTCACTCTTAGTCAAGCTAACTGATCAATTTAGTCAAACCTTAACATGTAGTTAATTAATTCCCAATAAATTATATATTTATTTAATCTAAACTATCAAAGTCAAGAAACATAGTTGCATTGTTATTATCTCAATCAACACAAAATTATGAAATCAAGTGACCAAATTTACCTTATTAGCACTATCATCAAATAGTCTTTCCGAATCTTAGTTATCCACTATTTGTAAGAATATTTTAATATGAGCTGCCCATTGATGTAACCAGCTGGCTACACACTCCCAAGACTCAATCACCCTGTCCAAATCTTCAAAACATTACTTTTTTCTGTCTCTGGATAGACCCACACTCAGACATGAATAAATTTTGAACTAGATCAAAACTCTTCGATCACTTTGGTGAAGATGGGCATAATTAGGCCTTCAAAATATTGCTTCTTGTTGTCTTTGGATACACTAGCACTTAGATATGAACAACTTTTGAACTAGATCAAAACTCTTCAATCACTTTGGTAAAGATGGGCGTAATTAGGCCTGTAAAAACATATTCCAGTCTCAGCAAAATCCAATAGTTGGTTGGAAAGTTATGCCCTATGCAATGAGGGTCTTTTTCCTAAGATAGAATTTTGTTCTCCATATGAATGTTAGCCACATTCACCACATTTCCAACAACAAATGCCAATAAGATTGAATCATAACAATGTGAATGAAAAACAAACAAAACCAAAGGAATGACATTCTTATGAAATCCCATACAAATTACTATCGATCCATTTCTAGTTTAGACTGATTCCATACTTACTAAAAATGGTTCCTTTCCACACAACCAATTCTTGCAAGCAAGATGTATAAACCATTCAACTCAAAACTACAACTTGAACATTTATGAGAGAGAGAAAGAAGTGCATAATAGAACTACAAACTTCAATATATATTGAATTTAAAACACTACACCTGCATAATCAAACAAATTTGAATGGCTCGCTGGTCAAAAGACTAGAGAGCTTATTCTTTTCACAATTTACACTCTCTTCTTTTTCTCACATCTCTCTCAACTATTAATTCTTTTTCAATCTCTCCCTCATTACATGCAAATATCTTTCTTTAAAAAGTTCTATTCTTGGTTAGTTATAAAAACCAACCACTAACCACTATGGATGACATTTAATCCATTTTTAAATATATCACAATGCTATTTTAAACCATTTTCTAACACATTACAATGATATTTTAATCATTTAGACTATTTCATCACACGGTTCTCTAAAAATGCAAAATGTATTCAAACATGACATTTTATGGAACTTGTAATATTTTTCCAATGGTGAGGTGCCTTTGCAGTACCCATTGAAATCCTAAAGTCTATATAATCATCCTTTATTTCTCATTTTTTCAAAGCATAATCATTGAATCTTTGTGTGATCACACACAAAATTGGTATCATTAATTTTAGATCCAACATTACAACTTGAACAAGAGAAGGACAATGGAGATCTATTTTTGATTTAATATGATTGATTCCATATTATTTATTAATTTATGTGAATATGATTTTATTCCTATTCTTTATTATTTGAAGGTACGTTTATGCATTGAATTGAGTTTTATGGTTTCTCACTTATTTAAGGTAGTTTCAACTCTAGTTCATGATATTGATACTACTAAGACTACTATGATTGAATGAATATTCCAATCCTAAAAGGCTATACAAAATGTATAATAACTAAGTTAACGATCTTGTCAGAAATTAAAAATGAATATAACTTTAGGTATTTCCAATTATCTTAACTATAGTTGCCTTATTCTTCTAGCTACCTAAAATTAGATATTTGTGACTTGAATATAAGTAATCCTCAATAAAGTATAATAGTTGAATTGAATGACATAGTCATATCCATTTGTGGATTCATTCTAGTTAATTATTTTAGCATATTTAAAATATTTTTTTGAGTACCCTCTTAATATTGGTAGGTTTAAAGTGTAGTAGATGTATATTGTTCTCTTGGTTATTAACCTTTTCTAATTTTCAAACTTAAATGTAGTTGCTTTCATTGTATAATAAGTTATATCAGTTGGGAAAAAGATTTTAGGTGAGGATTAGTGTATAAAGGAACACTGACATACACATGTTTCATGGGTTATCAAAAGGCTTATGAATCTAGAGTTAACTAGTTGAGATCTAGGTTCATAGGTCCACACAACACTCATATCATAACAACAGGTTGAGTGAGATATATGATAAAGTATCACATTTTAATCCAAATGGATTATCTTCAATTACTCAATTTTTAGGAAACTTACATCCACACACTCAACTAAAACATTGTTGGTTAACAGTTTGTCTTCCTTAATTATTTGGTTTGTACCTTCACTCTTAGAGTGTTTAATGGCTAATGAAAAACAAAGAAGCTAAAAATAGAATGGGTTAGTGTAGTAATCTAACAAAGACCCCTAAATTGCACGGTACAAGTCCCTTTTAAATGCAAGATTTGCAATAAATTTGTTTTTTAAGTTTTTGGGGTATGCTCTTAACTAGAGAGAAAAAGAGGCCAATAACCAGATTGTTTAAAACACTTCAAACAATCTAGGAAACTTTCAAAATGAAGACTAACACTTAATATGCAGCCTATTCTAACTTGAATGCAAGATTGAAACCATGCAAGTACTCACCTATGACAATACAAGAGGAGAAAAAGTGACTAAATGGGAAATTCTCAAATTGCTAAATTAACTGAGATTTGACAATACCCCTTTTCAGCTACTTTATTAATCAAATTTTAGACTTCTCATATAATCAACTAAACACTCATGAACTATCCTGCACAACACAAGGAAACAAATAATAATTATGCTGAGGAAAGTAAAAGCTTATAATCCACTAAGATGAAATAAATAAAACCAAGTTTACTTGATATCATTCCATTTTCATTTACAATACAATCATCCCAAGTATTAAATAGTAACTAAATGAACAACAAAATTAAAGTATAGATTCAGAGTCACACATAGTAGCCCAAGGTACGAGGGTTCACCCACAAAATAATTTGTTGATCTTATTAATTTCTCAAAAAGTTACATATATAGGCCTCTTCAAAATGGCCAGTAACATTCAATGATTGCATTGTAGAGCATATCTAAATGGAATGAGCTAAAAATAGGACTTGACTGGGTCATCATCCATTATAGAGTCTAAGCTTACTAAGAAACATGCCAAAGTTGGCTACAAAAGAGAAATGGGAGAGAAGAGAGAGAATGTCAGATGTCTTGAAAGAATATAAGAGCATCATGCTTTCTTTGGGGTCATGGCCTTAGCTCTATAAGATTTCATTCCATCTATTACTTTATCCAGTTCATCAACACCTGGGATTATGATGTTGTCAACTTGAATTATCATGTAGTCATGCATCTCTGTCAACTCATCCATTTTGGTGACCTTTGATTAGAACTTTCCTCATGCTCACCTTAAGACAAAATCTATTGATGAAAGCTCCTAGATCATTGACATTTAGAAGTTTACTGGATCAACAACCTCATCAACAAATGCTAGGAACTTGGCTTTCATTCACTCAATGTCCACCAATTGGCCATTTCCGAATACATATGAATCTATGTGCAACACCTTTAAGTATTCAAAAATATTTTCCATGACCTTTTGCAACAAGTCATGTACATCTTGAAGCTCATTTTCAAACCTTGTAGAGATCTCAACTATGAACTACGAAGATTGCTTCCAATGAAGAAATGGCTCTTGACTTGATTTGAGGATCCCATTGGTGATGATGATGATAGTATTCATATTAATCACCTCTTGCAACAATGCCAATTGCTCCATCAATCTATTTGTTGTGTTTTGCATGGTAGTTTGATGACTAGAAATTGTCTCCCTTAACTTGACAACAGCTAACAATAGATTCCTCAAATTCTTAATGAGTGGGGGACCTTGGTTCTTCATTTGATCAATCCATGATCGATCAATTTGACCAAATTTCCTTTCCTATTCCAACTTCAAAAGAAAGTTCTTGTTTTGTTTTGCATTTGGATCAAATGTGCTGGTTGAGATTCTTCCAAGTGTGGTCTAATGTAGTCCATTAGTTCTCTATTTGATGCCTTTAGAATGCCCTTCTGTGCCCTTAACAACTCTAGTCTATCTTCTATCTTTTCATTGGTACATTTACATATATTAACCATGGAATCATGTATGAGAACACCAATGTTGACCATTTTGATTTGGAAGCCACTAGCAGTGAGCTCATGGAACTTACCCTCCTTTTGAGGCTCTACTATTTCTATTAACATATGACCACTAGAGGGATCAATGGCTAATGCTTCTATGGATTTCATCTTCTTCATCTTCTTCAATTATGACTGAGAAGAAGTCACATGTGTTATGAGGTCTTTGGATGGGGTAGCTTCCTCATATCTTTGCTTCTTTCTATCAATGGTCTCCTCCAACTATGACTCGATTAAGAGGAAATTGATTGCTAATTGAAGGGTTGTGGGATCCAAGAGCTTCCTTGCCATTGGAGATATCTTCTTGGTCTAAATGGTAGTGGAGAAAGAAGTGACTTTGGTAATTGAGAGGGCCAAGGTATCCCCTTGTTGTGATGTACCCTGCTCTTGTCCATCCATGGGATTGGTGTCACCATCCACATTGATAACTTGGATAGGAGAGGGAGGCTTAACTACTGACTTCTCTTGTTCCTTCTCTTTATCCTTCTCCCCAAATTTTCCTATATCTAGAAGAGATCCTCCTCCACAAGTAGGAGTAATCTAGAAATTATTCTCCAAAGTTTGATCTCCACCTTGGCTAATGGATTGGGTTGGGCCCGTGGATATTTAAGTGGTAGTAGTGGTGAAGGTCATTGCAGTTGATTGAGTAGTTCCAAAATCCACTCCACTAGTAGAGCATGTGCTTCTTATTCTTTTCTTTCTCACTTTGGTCCACTTCACCCATTTTTCCATCCTTTTGATAATCCCATGCATTGGGACCTCCATTGTATCAATGATAGGACCCACAAGTGGGGTAGACAAAATAGGAGTTCCTTTGATCTTCTTGTAAGACAAAGGATGCATATAGGAGCCATAATTTTCAAGATCATAAACAACAATAAAGTCATTATATAACTTTATTTTATCAATTGTCAACCAAGACCAATACTTGTCCTAGGTTTGGTATTCATTGAGACATCCAACCCAAAAATCTTGAATGTTTGGAACATGTCTATGGGTGTATCCTAGCTTCAATTGATCTCTCACAAAGTTGACAGGGTCATACTAAGGCCTGAGAACCTCATAATCAACCAATTTGACCTTATTCTCAAAACATTTAACTAGATTTCGAGCATCAAATCTAGAGGCACAGGAACAACCACTATTGGGAAGGAAATCCTAGCTATCTTCTTTATATTTGAACATAAGGTGTTCACTTCTAGTATCTTTCAACACAATTAGACAAGAACATCCTTGTCCTTAGGGTACCTAGAAAGCCTTTTGGGAAAATCATCAAAAGCACCAATCTATAGGTAGGAAAAACTCAAGAATTGGATGAAAGAGAATCCAAACTGGCTAATAACTAAAATTTATTTAGGTGAGAATCTTCCCTTGGGAAAAATTCATAATTCCTAAAACAATATTATAGTAAGCATCATTCACTTTCAAGTACTCCTTGAAGCTCCTATAGAACTGAAGGTGTGGGTAGAACTCATACACCCTTGTGTTTTCATCATAGTCTTCAATGCTAGGAAGACCCAACCATAGGTGGTGCATAACTAAGGTATATTAAATATGAAGACATGTAAAATTGATTAAATGCTTGAGCTAAATTCAACCATGAGGAAAGCTCATCACATATGATTTGGACCTAGTCAATCTGCAATCTTTTGGCACATATTGCTTGCACTAGGAAGAAGTGATGCTTAATGAATTCTAGAATTTCTTCTTTTCCTTTCAATCTCAGTAGTAATGCAAGGATATACATGATTTCTCTCTTCAAATTGGTCCCAAAGAGAGTTTCTGGTATCTTTCTCTTCTTTGAATGAGGTGTTTGGAATGAGGTTCTCTAGATATCCTTCCTTCTCAATTTTTTCTTTTCATTAAACATGGATGCAGAGGACCCAAAATTAAGATTACAATATTCTTCCTTCATAGGCACACCAAATGCAGATTGCATCAAGGCCTTGTTTATTGAGAGAATAATAGATTGATCAGGAAGAAATATTTTCTTTGTCTCAAGATTATATCTTTCAATGCATTCTTTAACTAGCTCTAGAGCCTACACAACCATGGGAAACCTAACAACTTCTACCAATCCACTTTCTTTTAATTTTTGGTTAATTAGATGGATGAGCTAAGAATTAACCCTTGTATAAAGATCACCTAAGTCATAGAACTTGAATGAGGTATTAGTAAGCTCCTTTAATTCACTTTGCAGGCCTATAATTTTATCATAACCTATTGATCTAATTACTATTTTCTATGATTTCAAAAAGGATGCAATGCTCAATAAATAGTCATTAAAACAATGAGGAAATAAGTTTGAGGTAATCTTGATGAAATAGATGTAGAAATCTGAATGTTTATACCAGAAAAATGAAACTAAGCACCACCAATTATCATAATGGTAAGTTTTACAATAAATTTGATAATCAACGACTATTTAAAACTTTCTGTTTCTATGCACATAAAGTTTCATAAATCTAAGAGCCATATTAATCCACTTAAAGTGATTTAGTATCACAAAAATCCACTTACCGAAACAAGGGATTTTAGTTTAACAAAAAGTCCCTTGTCTACTTTAGGATCCAGAATAAGGATTCATAGGATAACTGAATATGTATAGAGGAGATAGTGCAGATCTATCTTTCTATAATCTTATCTTTCCTTTGATTTGGGATTTTAGTGTGAGGAATGATCCTTCTATACCTTAGGCACTTCATTTTTTTACACTCTACATCAAGTATTCAAACACTTGATTTCCTTTATATTAGAATTGTACCTCTATGACTGATTTTTGGAAGTATCTTTTGGGCATCTCCATAGAATGTTCTCATATTATAGGTTCATATTTATTTATTCTTCAATTCTTTAGAGAAGTATCCTTTTATATTTCCTTAGGACAAAAATCCCCTCTGAAAGAAGTGCTTTCCAGAGGAAGAAATAGTTTCAAGCATTTTCCCTTGTTGTGATCAGATATCTTGAAATGAGACTTTGAGCATGGATTCACCTTTACGGGCTAAGATTAATTCTTTTTTTAGCATTACTCTTGGGTCTTGTTAATGCATAAAAACATGAATTGAGCATAAAACATGCTGACTTTGAAAATAGAACATAATGCTTTCATTTCCATCAGAGAGTAGCTAAAAACCTGTATACCCATTTCTCTCCATAGAAATGGATTTTTACCTCTAAACTTTGACTCGAGACCTTCATAGCTTTGAATTTCACCTTTTCTAGATCTTGTCAACATAATTTGGGTGAAATTACATCTATGAATACTATTGTGACTTTTCCCTTTGCATTTATGCTTGATGAAGTTTTCCAAGGTGAATGGCTATTTGGATTACTCAGAATCTAAAGAATGTGAGAATGTTGGAATAAGAAAGAAGTTATGAAAACAAGGATTCACTTCTCATTGGGAAGATGCTTAAAATATATCCCAACCAAACCTAACTCACCTAAGCCCAAAATGCACTGAAATGACAAGAATCCTGCATGGAGGAATTTGGATAGATAAATAAAGGGAGCCCTTGAGAAAGATGTAAAGTGGGAGTCTTGGGATCTTGATAAAAAGTGAATCACCTAGGGCCACCTCGACAAGTTACCTAAATAAAATTTCCACTAATTACCATAATTAACAACCCAAAGGGGAAATACTGAAACTTGGCAACAAATGGATTTGACTGGGGACTTTGGTATTGAAAATATATGAGAAGGGCCCTAGAATCTCTGGTTTTGCACAATCAGAATGAAAAAATACAATGGAAAAAACTAAACTAAGCACACAACAGAAAAGAACACTAACCTAGGAAAGTAGGAAAATAAAGCAAGGAAGAAAGTAGTAATAAAAACCTACCTAGACTAACACTAACTGCAGGTACTACCTGCTTCAATTTTTAACTTGATATATCTTTAGGTCCTAGCCATTATAAGACAATGGCATAATTTATCTAGTGGGATAGGCCAAAAAAAAAAGAGTTATTATGATTTAATTGCATAATTCTAAAAGGGCCTTTCCAAACTAGAGAATTAAACTTATGATGCATACCTTGAGGTTCATGCCTCTTTTCCCATAATAGGACCAAGTCATCTTTCATGAATTTCCTTGGCTTGTCCTTCTTGTCAAAGAAGTTTTTCACACACTTTTAATGTTCTATGATGTGGTCGACCAATTTCTCAAGTTCTTCTTCTAGCTTAGTGAGGTACATTATTCACTTTTCCAAACCATTGTAAAACACTAGATCCTCAATCACTTGTTACAACTTGCAGATGGATAGTTCCAATGGTAAGGGAAGGCTAGCTTCAACTTTGTATATCAGATCAAAGGGAGAAATGCCATGGATTTCTTAGGGGTCACTCTATCTGCCTAGAGCACTTCATGCAGCCTTTTGTTCTAGTCCTTTTGATTCTTAGAGACAAACTTCTTCATGATGTTAATCAAGTTTCTATTACTTGATTTTGTCTAACCATTCCCTTGAGGAAAGTAGCTTGAGGAATGACTAAGGTGAATGTTGTTGTCATAAAAAAATTCTACAATCTTTATAGAACAAAAATAAGTAGCATTATCTATGACAAGCTTTAGTGGTACTCCAATTTTCAAAAGGATGCTTTCTTTGACAAACTCATAGATAATCTCAAAGGTGGTCCTCTTAGTGGGCTTTTCTTCCACCCATTTGGTGAAGTAGTATGTAGCAGTTATAATGTGTAAGTGGCTAGTAGAAGAAGGGGGATTAATTGGACCAATGAAGTTGAATCCCCATTGTTGAAAGGGGCCTTCTATTACTATTGGATTCAATGGTAGGGAAACTAAGTGAGGCTTGCTAAAAAACATCTTACATTTATCACATTTGGCCACCCACTTATAAGCATCTTTGAACATACTAGGCTAGTAGTAGCATTGCCTCAATATCTTATAGGCTATTACTATAGAAGAAAAATGTCCATCGTAGGCCTCATTGTGGAACATCTGAAGCAATCTCTCTTGCTAGGACTTATCCACATATCTTGAGAAAGGTCCATCAATTTACCACTTACACAATTGATCATCATAGATGACATACTCAATTTAGTTTTGAGGTCTCTTTTCTACTTGTATGTTAGTCCATTAGGGAAATCTCTGTAAGTGAAGAAATAGGAAATTTTTGAAAACCAAGGGTCTTGGAGACTGACCATTAATGCTCTTGAGGATCCTTCCTCTTGACCAGAATCCTAATTTTCTATAATTACTTTTCATAGTCCATTTCCTCATACCAACTTTGTTGATTTCAAATCAATATCATATTCTTGGACTTTGGCTATCCAGGCTCCTCTCATATTACATCCTATTTCTTGTTGGGTCAAGATACTCTTGAAAGCCAAGTCAGGTACATGCACAATATAATGTGAGTGTAAGACATAAAACCTAAAATTTTTGAGCTCTCATACCATGACATATGTGTTCTTTTCCATCTAAGAATACCTTAACTCATGCTCCTTGAGAGGGGTACTCAGGAAAGAAATAGGTTCTTGAATGCGTTCCCTATTTTCTTGCATGAGTATTATGGATTATGTATGAGTTGATACATAACAATATGGTATGAATTCTTTGGTATAATTTGGCTGGACTAGGATAGGAGTTTTTGGTATGACATCCTTGATTTGATCATAAGATTTCCTTCCAGAATCATTCCATTTGAACACTTGACTTCCCTTCATCATGTCAACTATGCACTTGGTAATTTTGGAGAAGTCAAGAAAAAAGTGTCTCAAGAAATTCACTTGTCCAAAGAAGGATTTGACTCCAGATTTTCTTATCAATAAATTCAACTACTAGATAGCTCTAACATGCTAATGGTCAATCTTGATGCCTTCTTGAGAAACTATATGACCGAGCAACCTACCTTCTATGACACAAAAGATAGAATTCTTAGGGTTAAGGGAAATTTCATGTTCCTTACATCTCCTTAGTACTTTTTCCAAATCCTTCAAGTGACTTTCTCTTTTCTTGGAGAAGACTATTAGATTATTTAGATATATGACAATGATCTTATCCTTAAGATCAATGAAAGAGAAATTCATGGCTCTTTGAAAGGTGGTTCCAACATTGATAAGCCCAAAGGGCATTCTGTTATAGGTAAACATTCCCTAGGGGGTGGTGAACGCTATTTTAAGTTGATCCTTCAAATCTACTTCAATTTTATTGAAGCCTAAAAAGAAATCTAACATGGAAATCATCTCAAAGTCGGACATTGTCTATAGTAGATGATCCATGTTAGGCAGGGCATGATTGCCTTTTAGAGAGGCCTAGTTTAAATTTCTAAAGTCCACACAAATTTTGATCTCCCCATGCTTTTATAGATAGGGACAATGTTAGCCATCCAAGTTGAGTGGTGTATTGTATGTATAATCCTTGCTTCTAACATCTTGTTGAATTCTTTAAAAATGGCATCTTATATCATTGGGTTATAATTGTGTTTCTTTTGTCTAAAAGGAGTTAGTTTAGGATTAAGTGGGATCTTGTGCTTAAACTCACCATTCCTGAAGGTTTTCAGATCCTCATATCTCCATGAAAATACATCTTGATATTCAAAAAACAAGCCCTTCACCTTGCTCCTTTCTTCATTTGAGAAACTGCTACCAATATTAATCATATTAGGTTTGTGTTCAATGCCAATATTCATCCCCTCAAACTCTCCACAGGTTCCACCTTTCCTACCCCTTTCCCTTTTGATAAATGCATCATGCCTATCAAATAAATTTTTGAGATAAATGAGGAGTCTAGGTGTTTTTTTATCTTTAAGTTGCTCAGTACCAAGCTCCAAATATTTCTTGCTGTCAGGGAAAACTCTCAGCATGCATTTTCAGTTCCTTCAAAGTATTGGTCACTGAAAGGCTTAGACTCCTCTAGGAAACATTGGATTTGTTTATCATTATTTAATACTTTCCACAATTTAGTATTTTTAGGCACATTGGGTCTAAAGAGAACTTCAACCTTGTATTGATTATCTTTGAACTCTAGATACAAAAGTAGAAGAGAAGAGGAAGCATCTAACATATTTGCGCTCACATTTTGTTCACTAGGAATGACTTGTATGGAAAAGGCATCTAGGTCCTCAATTTTATCCTAGACCCTATTCATGCAGTTTTGAAGCCTTGTGTCCTTCATAGTGTATTATCCTTGGACTTGCTTCTCTATGAGCTCAACATCTCCTTGGGCTCTTAGGATTTTCACCCCTCTCTACTTTGCAATAGTGATTCCCAACATCAACACTTCATATTCTATAGTATCATTAGTGTTCTTGAAATATAGCTTATATGAAAGCTATGTGAGATCTCCATCCTAAGAAATAAGCACCACACCTGCTCCAAATCCAATAGTAGCACAATTGCCATCAAACTCTAAGGTCCAAAACTTTTTCTCACTAGGAGGATTTGGTTGTTCTTCTAAAATTTTGAAGTCAAAGAACATCATGTAGTTCCCAAATTCCATTTCTTGATATAAAATTTGGGCCTTGGGATCATTGGATTTCATGATAGTAAATTTGGCCTTCTCCTCAAGTTCTAGCTTAATCTTTTTATTTCCTTCAAGAATGATGGCATGAGACCAATCCAATTTAATTTCCCCTCCCATATCTCTAAAAAATCTCCTACTCAATAGCATACCATAGCTAGTTGGAATATCAACTACCAAAATGATTAATTTTGTTCTTTTTGTAGGGTATGCAGCTAAGGCTAATTGTGCATCTTTTACTTGACCTAATAGGGGAACTTGTTTTTCATCCATGGAATAAAAACATCCAAAGGTCTTGGTTAGAGTTAGGCCTAGGGCATGAGAAATAGTAGTAGGCATGAAATTTTTAGAGGCTTTCAAGTAAATTATACAATTACTCATTTTGTGACCATTTATGTATAAGGACATCTCAAATCGATTAGGTTTTTGGCCAAGAGAGGTAGCTAACACTTAGGACTCTTCTTCTTTGAAAATAATAGGCAGGATAGGTTCTTCATCAGTGAGTGGGCCATTACTTAGTTGAGGTTGGTCATTGCTAATGGTAGTATTGACATTAGGGTGAGTTTTGCAATTAACTTCACCTTTTGCAGTAGTCTACTAGTTTTTGCAATTTAGTAGGGTGAGTTTTCAAGTAATCAAGGGGTGAAACTTATATACAAGCATCTTTGCAATACTGAATGATATCAAATGAGGAATGAGGCTTACCATTTGGTTTACATCTTGCTTGTTCTTTCCTCTAAGAAGAAGAAGTAGATGTGTTAGCTATAGCTAGTGAAGAGCTAGGAGTTGTATTCCGAGTAGGAACTAAGTTCACCGCTTTCTTTTCTATTTGACTTCTCATTGCTATAGTCATTTGAACTCCATCTAGGATAACAAAGCAATCACCTCTAATATTTGAATCTAATTCATACTCCAAGAAAAATGTTCCAAAGTTTCTAGGGGGAGAAGAATCATCTTTTCTTTTAGGCTATTTGACTATTAGCTCATTACTAGTACTAATTGTTTGTATCTATTCATCTTCAGACAAGAATCATTGTCGTGATCCACTCTTAAGTGAAATATGCACATATTTTTCTTCTTGGGGGTTACCTCTATGGTAAGTAGTTGTTGATAAGAAGGTAATTGTAATAGTTTCCCTTTATGTTGCCTTCTAGAGATGTCCTGGTTAGCTTGCTAGAAAGAGGGAACTATTTTCCCCATTTTCCTTTTTATGGAAATCATCTCATTTGATAATTCTTGAAGCATCACTTCTGTGTTATTGACTTTACCAATAGAAGAACTTGTTGAAGTTCCACTCTGAAGTTCTCCCTTCCATTTTCTGGCTGCTATCAGGTCATCGTCCAATTCTATCACCAAGATTTGAGTAGCTTGAAAACTAGCCACATGTGATCTTCTAATTAGAAAGCTAATATATAGGCGCATCAAGCTAATAAAAAATCTTCTAATTATGGCCTACTCATAGTAGGAATCTAGTTGACTAATTTTTTGAACCTTGTAATGAAATCTCTCATAGGAATACCAAGTTCCTTTTTAATTTGTGTGAGTTGAGACAATATAGTATGTTCATCTTTTCCACTCTTATAGCATGCCTCAAATTGATTTTGCATGTCATCCCAGGTTGTAATACATCTGACTAATGGATGTTGGAACCAATCAGCTATGTTTTCAACAAGGGTTTGTATGAAAATTCTTACTGCTACATCTTCATGCTAAGGAAAAATAATGCTACATTCTACAAAGAAAGAAATGATGTGCTCATTAGTAGAGGTTTTCCCATTGCCATTGAACTTGAGGAAGTTCTTTCAAGAAGCTCTAAGTGGTAGGTTGTTATTAGTAGCAAGCCAAAGGGGGCCAATAACATTTCCCCAAGGTACAACCATTGAAGCAAGAAGAATTATTGGTATTGGCTAAAAGGTGATAGTAATAGGGGCTACCACTCTATGAAGAGTGAGGACGTTATACAATGATGGAATTTGAGTGCAAAAGATAGGAGGGGAAGAGGAATGACTATGTCTCTAGGACACTAGGCTTGGTGGCAAAAATAGATCTCTATAGATACCTTGAAACATTGGATCTCATGAGAAAGCTCTTCCTCTTCTTAGAGGATATTCTAGTATTGGTAAATCTTCTTTCTTTAATTATTCAAACACTAGGTTAGTTTTCCCTTTGGCACAAAGACCTTTGGTATACTTAGGATCTAGGGTGGATCTCTTAGTTCACAATGGGAGTGCTTATCTCAATCCTCTTTCCTAAAACACACCTTCCCAGTACTCAAAATTTGCTTCTTCTCTATCAAATGCAAAGCTTACTCTTTGATATCATCAAGGATTTTTTATTCTTCCAAGCAAGTGTATTCAATTGGTTTATTGTGTCTTCTTGTTCATCTTGGAAACTTAGGTTGGGTTGCACTATTGAGATTTGACCTCCATGAGGCAACACCATTTCTCCTTATGACATAATAGGCATGACTCAATGAATTGAGTGCCAACAGAGATGGATTTTAAGTTATCCAATAAACCCATAGATAGAATTATTGACAAAACTTGGGACAAACAAATAAGTCCCTAGAAAAGTTGCCAAAAACTATTGCTTAATAGTTTTTCTTCCTTAATTCTTTGGTTTGTACCTTGACTCTTAGAGTGCCCAATGGAAAATGGAAAACAAAGAAGCTAACAACATAATGGGTTAGTGTAGTTATCTATCAAAGACCCCTAAATTAAAAGGTACAACTTCCTTTTAAATGAAAGATTTGCAATGAATTTGTATTTAAGTTTTTGGAGTATGCTCTTAACCAGAGAGTAGAAGAGGCCAACAACGAGTTTGTTTAACACTTTAAACAATCTAGAAAGTTTCAAAATGAAGACTAACACTTAATATGCAACCTATTCTAACTTGAATGCAAGATTGAAACCATGCAAGAGTGCCTACGACCATATGAGAGGGGAAAGAATGACTAAATGGGGAATTCCTAGATTGTTGAATTAACTGAGATTTGAGAATACCCAGATTGTCCCCTTTTCACCTACTTTATTAATCAAATTTTGGACTTCTCATACAATCAACTAAACACACATGAACTATCATGCATGACACAAGGCAAAAAATAATACTTATGCTGAGGAAAGTAAAGCTTATAATCTACTGTGATGAAAGAAATAAAACTGAGTTTACTTGTGATCATTCTATTTTTAGTTACAACACATTTATCCCAAGTATTATGCAGTAACTAAATCAAAATAAAGATTAAAATGTAGACTTAGAGTCACACATAGTATTCCTAGCTATAGGGGTTCACCCACAAAATAATTTTTCGATCTTATTAACTTCTCAAAAAGTTACATATATAGGCCTATTCAAAATGGCTAGTTACATTCAATGATTGTATTGCAAAGTATCTCTAAATGGAAAGAGCTAAAAATAGGACTTGATTGGGTCATCATCCACTACAGAGTCTAAGCATACTGAGAGACATGCAAAAATTGGCTACAAAAGAGAAATGGGAGAGAAGAGAGAGAATGACATATGTCTTGAGAGAATATCAGAGCATCGTGCTTTCTTTGGGGTCATATCCTTAGCTCTATAAGCTTTCATTGCATCCATTACTTTATCCAGTTCATTGACACTTGGGATTATGATATTGTCAGCTTGAATCATCTAGTAGTTGTGCATATTTGTCAACTCACCCACTATGGAAACCTTTGATGGGAGCTTTTTTGATGCTCATCTTAAGAAAAAAATATATTGATGAAAGCTCTTAGATCTTTGACATCTGGAAGTTGACTGAATCAATGGTCTAGTCGACAAATGCTAGGAACTTGGATCTCATTCGCTCAATGTCCACTGATCAACCATTGTTGGATATACATGACTCTATGTGCAACACCTTTAAGTATTCAAAAATATTTTCCATGACCTTCTGCTCTAAGTCATGTACATCTTTAATATCATTTATAGACCTTACAAAGATATCCACTATGAACTCCAAAGATTTCTTCCAATAAAGAAATGACGCTTGACCTTATTTGAGTATCCCATGGGTGATCACGATGTTAGTCTTCATATCAATCACCTCTTGTAACAATTCCAATTGCCCTGTCAATCTATCTATTGAATTGTACATGGTAGTATGATGACTAGAAACTACCTCCCTCAACTTATCAACATCTAACAATAGATTCCCCAAATTCTTAATGAGTGGGGGACCTTGGTTCTTCATTTGATCAATCGATGATCGACCAATTTGACTAAATTTCTTTTCTTGTTGCAGCTTCAAAAGAAAATTCTTATTCTCTTCTACATTTGGATCAAATGTGCTAGTTGAGATGCTTCCAAGTGTGGTCTTGATGTTCCATTTGAGGCCTTGAGCACCTCTTTCTCCTCCCTTAACTCCTTGAGTCTATCTTCTACCTTTTCATCGATAATTTCTATATATTAACCATGGAATCATGTACAGGAACACCAATGTCGACTGTTTTGATTTATAAGTCATTAGTAGTAAGCTTATGGAACTTTCCCTCCTTTTGAGGCTCTACTATTTCTATTAACATGTGACCAATAGAGGATTAGTGGCCAATGTTGCTATGGATTTTCACTTCTTCGTCTTCTTGGATTGAAGATGAGAAGAAGTCTCTTGTGTGATGAGGTCTTTAGATGGGTCAACTTCATCATATCTTCACTTATTTCAATCAATGATCTCCTCCATCCATAACTTAGTTGAGAGGACATTGATTGCTGATTGAAAAGTTGTGGGATCGAAGATCTTCCTTACCACTAGATGTGTCTACTTGGTTTGAGTGGAAATAGGGAAAGCAATAACTTTGGTAATGTAGAGGGCCAAGGTATTCCCTTGCTATGATGTATCTTTCTCTTGTCCATCCATGGGATTGGTGTCACCATCTAGGTTGATGACTTGGACAGAAGAGGGAGGCTTAGGTACTAACTTCTCCTATTCCTACTCTTTATCCTTCTCCTTCTTCCCATATTTTCTTGTATTTGGAAGAGATCCTCCTCCACAAGTAGGATTAATCTAGACATTCTTCTCTAGAGGTTGATCTCTGCCGTGGCCGATGGACTAGGTTGGGCTTGCAAATGTTGAAGTGGCAGTAGTGATGGAGGTTGTTGTATTTGATTGAGTAGTTCTAGAAGCCATTCCACTAGTAGAGCTTGTGCTTCTTGTTCTTTTCTTTCTCACTGTGGTCCACTCCACCCATTTACCCATCCTTTTCATAATCCCATGCATTAGGACCTCCATTATATTGATAACAAGACCCATAAGTGGGGTCAACAGAATAGGAGTTCCTTTGATCTTCTAATAAGATGAAGGATGAATATAGGAGCCATCATTTGCAAGATCAGAAACATTAATAGAGTGATTATATATCTTGATTTCATCAATTTTCAATTGAGACCAATACTTCTCTTGGGTTTGGTATTCATTGAGACATCTAGCCCAAAAATCTTCAATGTCTAGAGAATATGTTTGTGGGTGTATCCCAGCTTTAATTAATCCCTCACAAAGTTGACAGGGTCATACTAAGGCCTGAGTACCTTATAATCAACCAATTTGATCTTATTATCAAAAATTTTAACTAGATTTTGAGCATCGGATCTAGAGACATAGGAATAGGGTCCAACAACTATTGGGAATGAAATCTCAGCTATCTTCTTTACATTTGAACACAAGGTGTTCACTTATAGTATATGTTGACACAATTCAACAAGAACAACCTTGTCCTCAGGGCACATAGGAAGTCTTTTGGGAAAACCATCAAAAACATCAATCCGTAGGTAGGAAAAACTTTGGAGTTGGATGAAAGAGCATCTAAATTGCCTAATAGCCAAAATTGCTTCAAGTGAAAATATTTGCTCAAGATAGCCTTGCAATTACCAATAGAATCTCATAGTAAAGGTGTCATTCACTTTCACATACTCCTCAAAGATCCTCTACAACTTAAGGTGTGGGTAGAACTCATACACCCTTGTGTTTGCATCGTAGTCTTCAATGTTGGGAAGACCCGACCATAGGTGGTGCATAGCTAAGGCATATATTAAATATGAAGACATGCAAAATTTCTTGAATTCCTGAGATGAATTCAACCATGGGGCAAGCTCATTGCATATGATTTGGACCTAGTTGATTTGCAATCCTTCGACACATATTGCTTGCACCAGGAAGAAGTGATGCTCAATAAATTCTATAATTTCTTCCTTTCCTTTTAGTCTCAGTAGTAATGCTAGGATATTAATGATTTCTCTCTTCAAATTGGTCCCAAAGAGAGTTTTTGGCTTCTCACTCTTCTTTGAACAAGGTTTTTGGAACTAGCTTCTCTGCATATCCTTCCTTCTCAACATTTCCTTTTCATTAAACATAGATGTAGAGGACCCAAGATCAATATCACAATATTCTTCCTTTACTGGCATGCCAAATGTAGACTGCATCAAGGCCTTTTTTATTGAGAGAAGAATAGACTGATCAGGAAGCAAGATTTGCTTTCTCTCCAAATTATATCTTTTCATTTATTCTTTAATAGCTTTAGAGCCTACACATCCATGGGAAATCTAACAACTTCTACCATCTACTTTCTTTCAATTTCTAGATAATTGGATGGATGGGTTGAGAATTAAGCTTTCTATGAAGTTCACCTAAGTCGTAGAACTTGAATAAGGTATTAGTAAGCTCCTTTAGTTAACTTTCCAAGCCTATAAGTTTATCATAATCCGCTGCTCTCATGATCATTTTCTATGATTTCAAAAAGGATGCAATGCTTGATAAATGGCTATTAAAAAAATTAGGAAATAAGTTTGAGGCAATCTTAATGAAATAGATACATAAATCTGAATGTTGGTGACACACAAATGAAATTAAGTGACACCAACAATCATAATAGTAAGTTTTGCAATAAATTTAATAATCAATGCCTATTCAAAACTTTCTATTTCTATGCACATAAAGTTTCATAAATCTGAAAGCCATATTACTTCCCTTAAAGTGATTTGGTGTCATGAAAATCCACTTATCAAAACAAGGGATTTTAGTTTGATGGAAAGTCCTTGTTTACTTTAAGATCTAGAATAAGGATTCATAGGATAATTTAATATGTGAGGAGGAGAAACTATACATCTATATTTTTGTAAACTTAGCTTTCCTTTGATTTGGGATCGTAGTGTGAGGAATGATCCTTTGATACCTCAAGTACTTCATTTCTTATTCTTCACATCGAGCATTCAAACACTTAATTTCCTTTATATTAGAATTGTACCTCTATGGCTTACTTTTCTAGAAGCATCTTTTGGGCATCTCCATAGAATATTCTCATACTATAGGTTCATATTTCTTTATTCTTCAAGTCTTTGGAGAAGTGGCCTTTTATATTTCCTTAGGATGGAAAAACCCTCTAAAAGTAGTGCTTTCTAGAGGAAGAAACACTTTGAAGTAGCTTCCCTTGTTGTGATCAGATATCTTGAAATAAGACTTCGAGCATGGATTCACCATTATGGGTGAAAATTAATTCTTTTTTCAACATTACTATTGGGTCTTGTTAATGCATAAAAAATTGAATGGAGCATAAACCATGCTGACTTCAAAAATAGAAAAAAAACACTTTCATTTCAATCGAAGAGAAATTGAAAACCCACAGACCTATTTCTCTCCATAGAAATAGGTTTTTACCTTTGAACTTTGACTTGAGACCTTTGTAGCTCTGACTTGCACCTATTTTGGATCTTTTCAACATAAGTCAGGTAAGTGTACATTTGTGAATACTATTATGACTTTGTCCTTTGGGTTTATGCTTGATGAAGTTTGCCAAGGTGAATAGCTAGTTGGATTACTCAAAATTTGAAGGATGTGAGAATATTGGAAGAAGAAAAAAGTTATGGAAACAAGGAGGAATCACTTCTCATGGGGAAGAAACTTAAAACATATCCCAACTAAACCTAACTTACCTAAGTCCCAAATGCATTGAAAGGACAAGAATCCTACATGGAGGAATTGTAGTGCCTACCCCTAAGTTACATTTTTGCTATCATTGCCGAACTCTTTTAGGCCAGTTTTATGTTTGATTATTAGTAGTGTTGTTTTGAGTTTATCAGATATTGTTTCAGATTTGGTTTATTATATGATGAGATTACTTGGTACTCTATATTTCATATATGCATGATGATTATTCAGTGATTTTAGTTATTGATGATGATTAGTTAGATGGATTATATATGTCTTCTTATGGATACTTACCCCATACTGCATGTGTATGGTGTGCGTGTTTGTTTTCTTTATGTATGGCATTTCTGATGTGGTCAAGGAAGGGAGTCATAGTCACCTGCTAGTCGGGATATACATGATGCACCACTTCCTGCCACTACCTGTTTAGCTTAGAATACTATGTTTGTACATGCGTGGATTTTATGTAGGTTGCAGGTACTAGGTGTCGACTTCCCTGAATTGCCAAGATGAGCGTACCCTATCGCATTATCTCAATGGTAAGAGAGGGGAGTTAAATTCTTAAGTCCAAATGCTAAACCTTTAAGCCATTTGTCCTAGATAATTAGGACAAGTATCTGAGTTGAGTACCCTCTGAATGCGTCGAATGACGTTAATTCGTGATTATAACACTTTAGTTTGATTCTATATGTGTTTTTCTATGATGGGTTTTTGTATGTTGTTTTATGAGTCTTTAATGAATTTTCTATTAGTTAAGTTTAATTAAAAGATTAAATTAATGCTTTAATTTAGTGGAAAATTATTATGATATTTTAATATTTAATTATATTTAATTAATTGAGAAATTAATTATATAAAAAGAATTAAATTTGAAAATAAAAGTTATAAGTATAAATTTGGAATGTGATAATATTTATTTAATAATAATATATATTTAGAGTTCTTTTAAAAAATAAATGCTAGATAATATTATTATTTAAGTTAAATAGTTATCAAATTTAATGTTTGAAAATAAATTTAGAAGTGGGAAAATATATTAAATTATGAAAAAGTATTTAAGTTCGCATGGTGTGTGCATGAGATTAAAATATAAGAAATCAATTAAAAAGATAAAACATGTGAACTTAATTAAGACATTTCAATAAAGTGCACATGAGATTTAAAAGTTAATAAATTAATTGAAAGCAAAGTCAAGTAGAAAATTAAATAAATTTATTTAATAATTTAATTAACGTGCATGGAAAAGATTAAGAAAATTTAATATAAGTTCGAGTCTTGTGAGCAAGGAGTCCTCTCGGGTGAATGTACAATTAGTGCTCGAATTTGAGGAGAGAACTCCTTATCACCAATTGAAGGTTCATTTTTGAGGGACATGAATTTTGGAAGCTAGTTTTGGAGAAGGAAGAGGATTTTCGAAAGGGAGAAGGTTTTGAGAGAAGAAATCTCTCTCACAATTCTTTTTGGGTGTTGCATTGTTAGCATCAAAATCTAGGTAGATTCTTGTGTTTTAATTCACATAGTAAATTACGCTTTCTATTCTTTTTGTCTTCTTCATGACTGTGAATTGTTTGTGCTTACTTCTCTGCAATAAATCTTTCAGTATTATATTTTGAATTTATTGGAATGCTTGTGGGGTTCTTCTGTATACGTGAGGATTAAAATATCGTTAAAATCCTCTTTCAGTAGATGTAAAATTGTAAACTAAATAGGGAAGGGTTTATAATGAAATCAAAATTTTAGCGACTAAATTTGATGGGTTGGTCATTTTTCTTCTATCAGAATACCGTAGGAACTTTTATAAAAATAAAATAAAATAATAAATAATTTTGATTAAAATTCTTAAATTGGGGAAGGAGGTTTGTTTAAAAACAAATCTTATAAAATATAAATTAAACAAAAAATACATATATATTTAAGAAGTGTTAAAAAGGATTTAAAAAAAAAAGAAGAATTATATTAAATTCTTTATATAATAAAATTATAAAATCAGATCTTTATATTAAAAGAAAATTAAAAATATATATATAAAATGGGGTGGGCGGGGCCACCAACCCCCACCCCCCCCCCCCCCCCCCCCCCCCCACTTACCTTTTTTCCTGTCAGTGGCTCCACGAATGCCTGTACCTATGTTAATCGCAGTGTACCTAAAGGTATTAAAGGCCGATGACCCTTTTTAAGGAGGTCGCACGACTATATTCAAACTAGCGGCCTTTTTGGTAAGTATGGTATGTTTGCTTTTATAAAAGTTTGTTAATATTTATTATTATTTAATAATAAATTTTCATAAATTTTATTATTATTAATAATTTTATTAATAAATTTTTAATATATTAACTTTATTATTATGTAATAATATTTTTAATAATAAGTTTTATAATATAAATTATATTATTATTTAGTAATTTTATTAATAACTTTTAATAATAATTTTATTAGTATCTAATAATGATATTTAATGAGTTTTTTTCATTAAATTAATTGGTAAATGGAATTATTAGTATTATTAGTAATTATTGATATTTAATAATTAACAAGATGTTTAGGGAAGTATTAGGTTTATTTAATGATTATTAATAAATTTGGTTTTAATGTAAATGTTAATTATTTTATTTAAAAAAACAATGGGGTTATTTTAGATAGATAATTATCCTTACACATTTTTGAATCAATAGACTTAAAAACTGAATTAGAGTAATTATACAATTATCTAAATAAAAGAATAGGTTATTTCGCAAGGGTGAACTATGAATTTCATACACTTAGACCCTACTATATATGTGTTTCTAAATCAAACCAAACTGTGACACTATTATGTTTTCTGCGTATTGTCTATGCTTTGGGGTTTTCAGGTTGATCTAGCTTTGACCAGTCTTAGGTTGTTACCAGAGGCTCGAGGGTTATGTGTTGTGATGTCATGCTGATGTTGATGTTGATCTTGATTATTTTTACTTAACCATGGTATGTGATGGTATGCTCTATGTTGAGTGTGTTTATATTGCTGATTATTGTTTTCAATACCTTATGGGATGGCAAGATTTATGCTAATAGATATTTGACTTAACCATTTTTGAGTCCTCGATCAGTTATTTTGGGTTGCTTTCCAGCCGCTTTGATATGACTGAAGTGTTTGCTATGTTCTAGTTATGTCATATTGTGACATGTTTGACTTAACCATTTTGAGTCGTTGATCAGTATTATTGGGATACTTTCTAGTTGCTCGTTGAGAACCGATGGATATTATGATTTATATTTGATGCTTTCTAGTTGCTTACAAAGAACTGATGTGATTATTATGATTATCTTTATGATGCTTCTGAGTCACTTGTATAGGACTAGGGTGATTTTACTATGATTCTTTGATTTGAGATTTCATGAGCTTAGGGTAGGTAATCTATATGTGTTGTCAGGAAGTGGCTTGCAATGGGGGCTGGGGCTCTAAGTGGTTCCCAGGGTAACCTATTGTAAGTTGTTTAATAAGTGAAAATATTTACACTAAATTAGACTAAAATGAACCTAATAAGAGTCTTGTATGTTCTCACCCATGCCTTGAGTGCTAGTATAGACTAGGATGGGAGTAGAGAGAATGCTTGGTTGCGACCTTACATTTCGTAGTATGCCTTGTCAGTACAAGAGGATACTAGTGGCCGCATTGGGATCACTAGGGACCTGGGGGTCCTAAGAGACTACTCGGGTAACTCCAAGCGTGATTCATGTGATGACACTTGCCTTCTTACATAATAGGTTTCCTATGTGTCTTGTGTGCCTTTGGGAATTAGATGTCAACTTATCTTAGAACCTTTAAGTTAGATTGCTTTTAGGGTTTCTTGGAACTTATAGAGTACTTTTGATATGTGGTTTGATATCCTATTTGGGACTTGAGACTATCTCCTTAGTGCAGTGGGAGTGGGCCATTTAGGTTCCATGCAGTTGAGTGGTAGTGCTTTTTACTCTCACCATTGAGATCCGTCCGTAGTCACCGTGGATGGAGCTTTGTGGGATGCTTGTTTATCATGTTTAGATGATGTTATTTACTGATGCATTTCTTTATATTGATGATTAGCATGTGATAGGTGATGTTATCTACTTTGTAGGATCATCTTATGCATTATTCTAGCATGTTAGATTTCCTTATGCATATGTTGTAGCATGTTTTAGTAGTGACATCCCTATTATGATAGTATCGATGATCTAATCAGTGGCTTGGCATGTTATGTGTGGGGGATGGCTAGGACCTATGATGGTCTTATGATGCTATTGACGGTTGGGAGGAACCATGCACTTAGTTGTTTCTTATGATGGATGGTTGTACTTTATGATGGATGTTTATATCTTTCACGATGGATGGATGTATCATGTATGGTGGATGGTTTCATTTATTTTATTGTAATTTGTATTGTGGATCCAAGGAGGATTTTGTATCTCTATTTTCACATATGTATATTCTTTTAAGCCATTCATACCTTGTGACATGTACAGTGGATGATTGAGCATTCTGAATTAATTTGCCAAGAGGCATTCAGAACAAATGTATATTATGGATATTGGACTTTTAATTATTCTTTCATGTGGATGTGATGGTTGATAGACTTAGTTTTAATGAAATTTAAATGTAATTCAATGTCATGGGATCCTTAAGAGATGTAACCTATTATGTATGTCTATAGTTGATTGTATGTTATTGCTTCCACTACTATGTGTTTGATGTGTATGTTATTCTTTCTTGTTTAAGAAAAAAAAAAGTTTGGAAAACTTAGTAAAACTTTGGGTTAATTCTTTGGGATCCCTTGGCAGGGAATTACATCTAGTATCAGAGCCCGAGTTTCTACATTGGGAGCTCTGGGTATATTGGAACGCCACTAGTTGTTAACTAGTTGAACAAAAATGAAAACTTTAAATAGTTATGTATATCAATTTCAAACTGAAACTTGAACTAGTTGAACTAAAGCTTAAACTTAAAATTTTAGTTGTATATTTTTCATACTTCAACACTTAGACTTAAAAAGTGAAATTATACATAAACCTAAATATAGGCAAAACTGAAAATTGAAATTTATTCTGTTTGCAAAACATGTGTCTTTTATCTATGCTTTACAATAGTTTTTTTAATGGTTATTATAGCATCTTTTATCTTGGATATTATTGTAGGATGGTATCTAGGATGAGGTCTTCTGTTAGAGGTTGTAGCCTAGACCATAGTAGAGGTTGTGGAAGAGGTAGAGCAATCGGTGTACATGAATCTATCCAAGAAGGCCCTATTCACGAAGGGACAAGGGATGGGCATGTTAGTGAGTATCAGGAAGAGAACTATGGAAAGTAGTAGGCTGAATCTAAGGAGGTTGACCTGAGTAAAATGATGAAAACCATCATTGATTTCCTACCTCATGTTCATGATCAGGATAGAGCACATCAGGTAGGACATGAGCATGACCTAGGTCTAGGAGCCCTTTGAGGGATCGATAGAGATCCATAGTATCTGCTCAGATGAAGGACCTTTAGAGGTCCAAGGTCAAGCCCTTTAATGGGCACGGTTCAAGTTATGTGGCCAAGCAGTGGCTTATTGCTCTTGACAAGATCTTTGCTATGCAAGACTTTGACAGTAATGTCAAAGCAAGGTTTGCTATTACCAACCTAGAAAACATTGGAGCCACTTGGTGGATATCAAGGAAAAGAAGTTGGACATAGACATGAATAGTGTCACATGGGAGTTATTCTTGGAGAGCTTCCATGAGTGATTCCTACTAGAGGAATGGAAGCAACATAGAGTAGATGAGTTTCACAACCTAAGACAATTCACTATGACCGTAGTAGAGTATGAGTGCAAGTTCAATGAGCTCATGCCTTTTTTGGGAATCAATGATAACCCAACACAGTTAGCACAAAATTTCATCAAAGGCTTGAAGAACCATTTAATTGGGGGTGTTAAGGTGTTTGAACCTAAAACCCTCAAGGACACAGTACATCGAGCCATCCTTGTAGAGCAAAATGTGAACCTAGGACATGGGAGTTTTGTAGGAGCACCTTCAACATCAGGATCAAAGGGTGGTTAAGGAGCAAGTGGTAGTAGGAAACCTCATTTTGGGGGTAATAAATGGCAGGGAGGAACTTATCCTCTAGCATAGAGTGGTGGCAGTGGGTCCAATGCTAGGAACTATCATGATGCTCAGTGCAATAAGCACAACCAGTATGATCGGTCATCTCACAGTGTTTAATCTTATCCTAGTGGGGGTAGTTTTTAGTAGTCTAGTGCACTTAGAGTTTAGAGGAGCTTTGATGGAGAGTGTTTCTCATGTGGACAACATGGACACAAATTGTCTCATTTCCCTCAAGGGAAACCATAGTTCTCAGGCTAGAGACCTGTAGCTTTAGAACCTATGATTGGAGACTCTTGGATACAATTGTTAATTGTGTATTGTCTTTGATGTTACACAAATGTCATATCAGTCATCAGACAGAGTCTACCAAGCTCATATGGTTAGCAAAGAAATTTATAGTGACTATCGAGCGTTCCTGAATATTACATAGAAACTTAGCTCTTACTAAGCTCACTCGAGCATCAAAGGATTTTGTAGCAGAAAGTTATTGTTAACCAAGCTCCCAAGGTTAACAAAAGGAAAGTCAATAACTACCGAGTTCACTCGGTCATCAAAGAAAAAGTTAGCTTTTACCGAGCTCACTCGGTAAATGAAGGAAGGTCAGTGTTTACCGAGTTAACTCGGTCTCCGAAGGAAGTTGCAAGGTTTGCAGTGTTTACCAAGCTTCACTTGGTTAACACCGAGGAAACCATTCTAGAGCAGTGGTCACCAAGCTGGGTCGGGCAACGAAGAATTTTATTGTTCTAAAGAATTAAGTTTAATTGTTTTGTGCAGCCGACTGATTTAATGTTTTCCAGTTGTTGTAACTTGTAATTGAGTTGACTTGACAATCTGTAAGGTATACATGAAAGGTCAAGTTGTGAATTCATAAGATGAAAGAGTGTGGATGCATAAGAGTGCGAATGTATGGATATGGAATGAGCAAATATTGAATATATGAGCGAATGATGAAGAAGGATTAGATATGCTTATGGAGCTGCAAAGTTGTATTCAATCAGTAAGGATCTAGTGAAGCAAAATAGAGATATGTATTCAACAAAGATAAGTTGCATATATTTTAGATCACTTCATTGTTGCTTTCTAATCATTGTAACAGTGATTCAAAATCTCTTAACAGAGTTGGTTTGACAACCATTTTGTAAATCCTCTAACAAGGTGACAATTCAATTGAATTGTTTTAAAGACCTTTGACAAGGCTACTTCTAACAGGGTGATTAAATCCTCTAACAGGGTCACACCTAACAGTGTGTTTTGTAACCTTTAACAGGGTTGGCTCCTAATAGGGCTCACTTCAGAAGAGTGAAAATTGGTAACTAGTTACTTGGTGGTTTTTCTCAAATTGGGTTTCCACATTAAATCTGGCATCTCTTGTGTTCATGTTATTTCTTTATGCATGCATGTTAATCACTTTAAATGCTCAATAAGTTAATAGAACATCTATCAAGTTTTAGCATTCATTTGTGTGGTTATCGAGTATCAGCAACAACTATATTTTAAGACATCTAAGGATCTGTGGATTAATTTTTGTGGTAACTAATTCACCCCTCCCCTGTCAGTTACTCCATCTCTATTTTCAGTAGGAGACATGGGTAGATCCTAAAGAGTGTACTCAGTGGAGTCATATCCTCTTATAGGGGAAAGGGTCCAATGAGATCCACGTAGTGAGTCCTTAGCTTTACTTTTCTTGTAGGCTTCTAGGAGTAAGCCTAAGTCTAGGGGGGGTGGATGTAGTGCCTGCCCCTAAGTTACATTTTTGCTATCATTGCCAAACTCTTTTAGGCTAGTTTTATGTTTGATGATTAGTAGTGTTGTTTTGAGTTTATCAAATATTATTTCAGATTCAGTTTATTATATGATGAGATTACTTGGTACTCTATATTTCATGTATGCATGATGATTATTTAGTTATTTCAGTTATTGATGATGATTAGTTAGATGGATTATATGTGTTTTCTTATGGATACTTACCCCATACTGCAAGTGTATGGTGCGCGTGTTTGTTTTCTTTATATATGGTGTTTCTGATGTGGTCAAGGAAGGGAGTTGTAGTCACCTGCTAGTCAGGATCTACACGATGCACCAGTTCTTGCCATTGCCTATTTAGCTTAGAATATTGTGTTTGTACATGCATAAATTTCATGTAGGTTGCAGGTACTGGGTATCAACTTCCTTGAATTGCCAGGATGAGCGTACCCTATCGCATTATCTCAATGGTAAGAGAGGGGAGATACATTCTTAAGTCCAAATCCTAAACCTTTAAGCCATTTGTCCTGGATGATTAGGACAAGTATCTAAGTTGAGGACCCTACAAATGCGTTGAATGATGTTAATTCGTGATTATAACCCTTTAGTTTGATTCTGTATGTGTTTTTCTATGATGGGTTTTTGTATGTTGTTTTATGAGTCTTTGGTGAATTTTCTATTAATTAAGTCTAATTAAAAGATTAAATTAATGATTTAATTTAATGGAAAATTATTATGATATTTCAATATTTAATTATATTTAATTAATTAAGAAATTAATGAAATGAAAAGAATTAAATTTGAAAATAAAAGTTATAAGTATAAATTTGGAACATGATAATATTTATTTAATAATAATATATATTTAGAGTTCATTTTAAAAATAAATGCTAGATAATATTATTATTTAAGTTAATAAATAGTTATCAAATTTAATGTTTGAAAATAAATTTAGAAGTGGGAAAAGATATTAAATTATGAAAAAGTATTTAAGTTTGCATGGTGCATGCATGAGCTTAAAATATAATAAATTAATTAAAAAGATAAAACATGTGAACTTAATTAAGATGTTTTAATAAAGTGCGCATGAGATTTAAAAGTTAATAAATTACTTGAAAGTGAAGTCAAGTGGAAAATTAAATAAAGTTATTTAATAATTTAATTAACGTGCATGGAAAAGATTAAGAAAAGTTAATAAAGAGTTCGAGTCTTGTGAGCAAGGAGTCCTCTCGGGTGAACACACAATTAGTACCCTGATTTGAGGAGAGAACTCCTTATCACCAATTGAAGGTTCATTTTTGAGGGACCCAAATTTTGGAGAAGGAAGAGGATTTTCGCAAGGGAGAAGGTTTTGAGAGAAGAAATCTCTCTCCCAAATCTTTTTGGGCATTGCATTTTTAGCATCAAAATCCAGGTGGATTCTTGTGTTTTAATTTGCATAGTAAATTACATTTTCTATTCTTCCTGTCTTCTTTATGACTATGAATTGTTTGTGCATACTTTTCTGCAATGAATCTTTCAATATTCTATTTTGGATTTACTGGAATGCTTGTGGGGTTCTTCTGTATACGTGAGGATTAAAATATCGTTAAAAACCTCTTTTAGTAGATGTAAAATTGTAAACTAAATCGAGAAGGGTTTATAATGAAATCAAAATTTTAGCAACTAAATTTGACGGGTTGGTCATTTTTCTTCTATCAGAATACTACATGAACTTTTATAAAATAAAATAAAATAATAAATAATTTTGATTAAAATTCTTAAATTGGGGAAGGAGGTTTGTTTTAAAACAAATCTTATAAAATATAAATTAAAAAAATACATACATACATATATATATATATATATATATATATATATATATTTAAGAAGTGTTAAAAAGGATTTTGTTAAGAAGTGTTAAAAAGGATTTTGTTTTTAAAAAAAAAGAACTATATTAAATTCTTTATATAATAAAATTATAAAATCAGATCTTTATATTAAAAGAAAATTATATATATAATGGGGTGGGCAGTGCCACCATCCCCCCCCCACTTACCTTTTTTCCTGTTAATGGCTCCACGCATGCCTGTACTTGCATTAATCACAGTGTACCTATAAGCATTAAAGGCCGACAACCCTTTCTCAGGAGGCTAGACGGCTATATTCAGATTGGCAGCTTTTTTGGTAAGTATGGTATGTTTGTTTTTATAAATTTTTATAAATTAAAAGTTTCTTAATACTTATTATTATTTAATGATAATTTTACATAAATTTTATTATTATTTATAATTTTATTAATAAATTTTAATATATTAACTTTATAATTATGCAATAATATTTTTAATAATAAGTTTTATAATATAAACTATATTATTATTTAGTAATTTTATTAATAACTTTTAATATTAATTTTATTAGTATCTAATAATGATATTTAATGAGTTTTTGTCATTAAATTAATTGCTAAATGGAATTATTAGTATTGTTAGTAATTATTAATATTAAATAATTAACAAGATGTTTAGGGGAGTATTAGGTTTATTTAATGATTATTAATAAATTTGGTTTTAATGTAAATGTTAATTATTTTATTTCAAAAAAAAAACAACGGGGTTATTTTAGATAGATAATTATCCTTACACCTTTTTGAATCAATGGACTTAAAAACTGAATTAGAGTAATTATACAATTATCTAAATAAAAGAATGAGTTATTTCGCAAGGGTGAACTATGAATTTCATAAACTTAGACCCTACTATTATATGTTTCTAAATCAAACCAAACTATGAAACTATTACATTTTCTACGTATTGTCTATGCTTTGGGGTTTTCGGGTTGATCTAACTTTGACCAGTCTTAGGTTGTTACCAGAGGCTCAGGGGTTATGTGTTGTGATGTCATGCTGATGTTGATGTTGATCTTGATTACTTTTACTTAACCATGGTATGTGATGGTATGCTGTATATTGAGTGTGTTTATATTGTTGATTATTGTTTTCAGTACCTTGTGGGATGGTGAGATTTATGCTATGAGATATTTGACTTAACCATTTTTGAGTCCTCGATTAGTTATATTTGGGTTGCTTTCTAGTCGCTTTGATATGACTAAAGTGTTTGCTATGTTCTTGATGATGTCATGTTGTGACATGTTTGACTTAACCATTTTGAGTCGTTGATCAATATTATTGGGATACTTTCTGGTTGCTCGTTGAGAACTAATGGATATTGTGATTTATATTTGATGCTTTCCAATTGCTCACAGAGAACTGATGTGATTATTATGATTATCTTTATGATGTTTCCTAGTCACTTGTATAGGACTGAGGTGATTTTACTATGATTCTTTGATTTGAGATTTCATGAGCTTAGGGTAGGTAATCTATATGTGTTGTCTAGAAGTGGCTTGCAATGGGAGCTGGGGCCCTAAGTGGTTCCCAGGGTAACCCATTGTAAGTTGTTTAATAAGTGAAAACATTTACACTAAATGAGAGTAAAATGAACCTAATAAGAGTCTTGTATGTTCTCACCCATGCCTTGAGTGCTAGTACAGACTAGGATGGGAGTGGAGAGAATGCTTGGTTGCGACCTTGCATTTTGTAGTATGCCTTGTCAGTATAAGAGGATACTAGTGGCCGCATTGGGATCACTAGTGACCTGGGGGTCCTAAGCGACTGCTTGGGTAACTCCAAGCATGATTCATGTGATGACACTTTCCCGCTTACATAGTAGGTTTCCCATGTGTCTTGTGTGCCATTAGGAATTAGATGTCGACTTATCTTAGAACCTTTGAGTTAGATTGCTTTTAGGATTTCCTAGAACTTAGAGAGTACTTTTGATATGTGGTTTGATATCCTGTTTGGGACTTGAGGCTATCTCCTTAGCGTGGTGGGAGTGGGCCATTTACGTTCCATGCGATCGGGTGGTATTGTTTTTTACTCTTACCATTGAGATTCGTCCATAGTCACCGTGGCTAGAGCTTTGTTGGATGCTTGTTTATCATGTTTAGATAATGTTATTTATTGATGCATTTGCATATATTGTTGATTAACATGTGATAGGTGATGTTATCTACTTTGTAGGATCATCTTATGCTTTATTCTAGCACGTTAGATTTCCTTATGCATATGTTGTAGCATGTTTTAGTAGTGACATCCCTATTATGATAGTATTGATGATCTGATCGGTGGCTTGGGATGTTATGCGTGGGGGATGGCTAGGGCCCACGATGGCCTTATGATGCTATTGATGGTTGGGAGGAACCACACACTTAGTTAGTTGTGTTTTATGATGGATAGTTGTACTTTATGATGGATGTTTATATCTTTTATGATGGATGGATGTATCATGTATGGTGGATGGTTTCATTTACTTTATTGTACTTTGTATCATGGATCCGAGAGGATGTTGTATCTCTATTTTCACATATGTATATTCTTTTAAGCCTTTCATACCCTGTGACATGCATAGTGGATGATTGAGCATTCCGAATTAATTTTCCAAGAGGCATTTAGAAAAAATGTATATTATGGACATTGGAATTTTAATTATTCTTTCATGTGCATGTGATGGTTGATAGACTTAGTTTTAATTAAATTTAAATGTAATTCAACGTCATGTGATCCTTAAGAGACGTAACCTGTTATGTATGTTTGTAGTTGATTGTATGTTATTGCTTCTGCTACTATGTGTTTGATGTGTATGTTATTCTTTCTTGTTTAAAAAAAAAAATGTTTGGAAGACTCAGTAAAACTTTAGGTTAATTCTTTGGGATCCCTTGGAGGGGCATTAAAGGAATTTGGGTAGAAAAAGCAAGGGAGACCCAGAGGAAAATGCAAAGTGGGAGTCTTGGGAACTTGATGATAAGTGAATCACCTAGAGCCACCTTCACAAGTTACCTAAATAAAAATTCCTCTAATTACCATAAATACCAATCCAAAGCGAAAGACTAAAACTTGGAAACAGAAATTAAGCATGCTTGTATGATAAAGCCAAGTACAGTATGTAGAAACCAACAATATATTCTCTAAAAGATGATATCATTTATGCATATTATAGAAAACAAGGGTTGCATTTTTGTAGTCGAAGTCCATGCCTAATGCAAATATTGGAAGAATAAACTAGACACACTAGCAATGTCCCCTTATGCTATGCAACAATACTCTATTTCAGCTAGACTAATTGCAACACACGACATCAAACATTACAAAAGACAAACATTACACAATATAGAAAATGAATTAAAAAAAAAAAAAAAAACAATGTAGAAAGTGAATAAAAAAAAGAATTTATATATAATAAGGGTAATCACAATTTGTATTGTTTTTTGAGTCTTTGGGAATATGCCAAAATTCTAGACACATACCATGTAACATACACCTAAAAGAACATAAAATGAATCTATTACATAAGGGAAGACTTTTAATCTTTAATTTATAGTAAATTAAAATAATTTATAATACAATCATCCAAAGCATCCATAAATCTACTAAGAGAAGCCATGAATTTGCATTTTCTAGTAGAGGAAGACCTTCAAAATGTTCAATTTTATTGTCTCTTTCTATCACAAAAGGAGTTGATGTGGACATGTCTCCACCCATATTATTGGCCACATCACTTTGTCCATTACAATGTATAGATGAAACATGATGATAGTAATAATTCAAATTTGAATCCACTAATGGTAATTTTTTTAGAAATTATATAAAGCCTATATTTACAATATTGGCTTAATCTATTGTTAGGCATATTCGTCAAGTTTTTTTTGGAACCTTTCAATTTACTATTTTCAATTTGAAGAGGGAATGAGAGTCTTGGGTCAACCACAGAGATGGATAGTGTTATATGTTCATCTAAACCTTATCTTAGAGGATGATAGCTGAATTTTTGATATGTTTATGTTTGAGAGAGATAGAAATAGAGATAGATAGATAGATAGATAGATAGAGAGAGAGAGAGAGAGAGAGAGAGAGAGAGAGAGAGAGAGAGAGAGAGAGAGAGAGAGAGAGAGAGAGAGAGAGAGAGAGATTTTTGAAGGGTGGGAAAATTACTTTACATGAGTACAATATGGTATAGTTAGTACTATAACTACTACTACTGAAACCACTTCTAATTGACCTACTCTCCTGCTACTCCCACTAGCTCTTAGGGGACTACCTGGCATCGAGAGGCCCAAGCCCAGTTGATGAATAAATGGTTATATCTTAGCTTCAAAGAGGGCATGTTGTATCTTAACTCAAAATATAGGAACAATGCATGTAGAGGCCCTTATAACTATATGGGCTAAGTGGGAGAAGATGGTGTTGCTTTTGCTTCTTGTTCAACTGATTCACCTTATGTCATTCCACCAATTGAATTGAAAACTAGGTCAGAAATGACTGATCCCATATAGAATGGTAGGGTTGAATCATCGTAAAAAAGCTAGCTATCTTTGCCTCTATTGTTACTAGATCTACTGATGGATCAATGAGCTCTATTAAAGTATGCTACCTATGCTAATGCCCCTTAAATTTTATGGTTGGTGCATAACCTATGTAATGAACTTACTCTACTAGATCTATTGATGCACGACCTAAGCCACTTGTACTACATTATGTACACAAGACCCTTCCTTTTGCCTTTTCCTTTTCATCCTCTTTGATTGAAAAAGATCACTATAGAGACATAGATAACAAGGGCACAACAAGAAAATGTTGATGGCTACAATTACTCATTAGAAAATGTGATGCAATTGTTTCTCAATTCCTCCTCCTGCCTATGAGTGATTTTTGATTTGGTTATGTGAAAAATGAGTGTCACTTTTCACTTTTTCTTGGTTATAACACATGTTTGTCAAACTTTCGATGAAATTGGGATAAAGGTAAAAATCAAATGGTTTTGTCAAAATTTGGATAGTAAACTTAAGTAACATCAAAATTTTGACACTAAATTTTATGTTTTATCAAAATTTTGACCATTTCGAGATCAAAAACAAAAAAACATGAATCTCAGAAGCTACAATGGCATTTGGTTGAAAATAGTGGTGCAATAGTAGTGGATCTACAATATTCTCAAGATTAGAATAATTGTCAAGTTCATTAATCAAATCCATCAATTCATTAGGATCCAAATAATCAGAATACTTTGATACCTCCATTCTATGACTCTTACCAAATTGTACTATAGCTCTCAACAATCTTTCCTCTTCTAGAGGGATCTCAACTTTAGGTACTTCAAGATCTTCAACAACTTCCACATATTCATCTTCTGGCACAAGATTTATCCTCAATCCATTCAAGAATTTATAGATCTCATTTCTTATCTCTTCAATTTTTCAAGCATATGTTCCAACCTCCTAGGATTCATTCTTTCAAGTGGTATTCCAAGTCAAAACAAGGTGTAACTTCCTTAATCTTTGGCAATTTGTTCACCAATAATAAGCCAATAGGTCTATAATAGGTTGCCACCAACTTGTAAAAGTCCTCTGTAATTATGATCCAAAACCACTATCTTCCACCTCATAACTGAAAATTCAAGGTCTTGATAGGTTGATGAAGGGTGCTTCTCTTGATACCACAATCACATAACAGAAACAAAGAAATAACAACAATTGATGAGAAAAAAATATGGGTTCTTTATTATCACCACAAATACAAGATTATAGAGTTCAAAATTACAATATGCTAACTCGCATGGGCATCTTCATTACAATAATTTGTAAGATAAAGCTACGAACTGTCACCCAGAGTTGTCCTAGACAATGTTTGACATTTCTTAAATAGGCAATTGTATGCCACCGAGGAAGGTTCTAAACACTCAACTTAATACCTAGAGTCGATAGACCCTAACAATACATATGCAGTCAACCAAATACATTTTTGACATTTATTTTGGAAGTTTTGGTTGGCCTAACTTTGGAAGGCCATAACTCTCAAACTATTGCTCTGATTGGCAATTATAACCACTTTTTAGAATCCTCAGCTTCTAACCTATAGGCTCAAATCTACCCAAATGCCAATCCTTCATGTTTTTAGACCTCATCCAGGCATATTTAGGGCTTCAATGGTGAGCCTAAATTTTTTATACCAAAATTGCAAACCAAAAATTCACAATAAATCCATGAATACGCATGATATGAAACTGAGCCTCAATGGGTAGGCTACTATATCCAAGATGAACACCCACCTCTAAATTTAAGACATTCCAAGCATATATGACATACTTACAAAGTAGCAAGCCTCCACAGACAACAACTCTCCATTAAGACAACCCTTATTTAATAAAATAAAATAAAATATTTTTGGTTGATGCAAGATTGCTCTTATACCCAGGATGCTCCTACATCACAAGTCCACCAAGATCAACCACACTTTGATATCATTTAATTTAGTACAAGGCTAGTTTATGCTCAATGGAGATGAGAAAAAATCCCAACAAGACAACACAATGAAAACACAACAAGATACAATTGAAAACAACCTCTTTTATTAACAACAAAACTTGAATTATATCAAATGAACACTATACATGTCAGGCTACATAAGGCTTTTCTAGCTATGGCCAATACATTCTAGATTATAGGACAACTCTTCTTCTTCTAGTCTCAGCTATCACTTCCTTCTCTATGTTGACTATGCCTACCTAAGGAACATCTACATTAAATATATAGCTTTCAAGACAGACAAGTCAACTTTGAGTTAACCATCTCCAAAATAGGAAACACGTTATATAATATAGGACTAGCCCACAAAGAATAAATGACCAAATACATAATACATTACAAGAACATATGCATTCGAGTTGGAGTAGTACTGGGATGGGTAACCTCCCTGAAAGTCCTAGTGCTTCACCTCTATGAGAATCACCTAGATGAAATGATTGCAAAGTGTTCCATGTATTCTCATGAAAGATGGATCCATGTGTGAATCACTACTCATGATATATGGGTCAATGAGTTTGATTGAAAGACTATATAGTTAAATCTTGATAGCAATATCACAACATAATACATTGCGAAAACATCTATACCCTTAGATATAGGTCCTTACATGATCCAAGAAACTGTATACAAATCCATGAAACCACACTGAAAGACATGAATCTTATAGAAGATAAATGTCATTCATCATATGAGATCCACTTAGGAAATCAAGACCCAATATGATTAAACATAACTCTAAATATATGTAACATTAAATTCTATGAAAATAGTATAATCATTCAAGATAGGTCCATAGTAAGAAGTTAGGCTCATGGAATCTAGAATGAAAAATCAAGTGATCACTAGATAAAAATGTCAAATAGGAATTGGAAAATAGGAAATAAAGAAAATACCTTTTTGGGTGATGCAAGATTTCCAACAATCCAATGATGCTCCCGCATCAACACTTTAACCTTAGAGACCTTTGTGGGAGGTGATTTTGAAGCTGAATCATTAATGATTAACTTCTTAACCTCCTAGGAGGGGGATTAAATAGAGACCTACCATGAATGGGTATGTCACCATCACCATAACCTCTCCTACAATATGCAAATAAATGCTTAGTTCCAACATTCTGAGACTGTGACAATGTCTTCAATAGTGTATATTGTGGAGAGTGGATGACTTTGTCTCCTACAATCACTTATTTGTTCTTTGTAGGTATGACCGTATTTTTAAAATAAACTATAATAAAATAGGGAGAAGTTCACTCACTTGTTTCATATAGCATCCTCAGCTATCCCAAAGTTCTTCATGTGTCAACAAGCTAAGTTGTTGGAATGCTTTTGGATTTCCTACTAAATGGAGTGTCACATTAAAAGATTCCACTTTGAAATGACAATTTTTATGTGCTAAATGAATTTCCTAAATGACCACCATGTTTAGTGCTACTCATTAATGTGTTATTAGTTTGTACTACTCCAAAACCTTGGAATGAAAAATACATCCCTTTTGCCAAATTGTAACTTTACTTTAAAGTTTTTTTTGAAATAGTATTGGTCACTATTTTTCAACCCTTTGTGAATGTCAATATAAAAATAGTGTTGGTCGTGATTTTGGAACCTTTGTTTTATAGTGACAACAAAATAGCACTGATCACTAACTTAGAATCCCATTGAAAAAAACCTTGCAAGTTAGCAAAAAACTTTGAGGGAACTTTCTTGAATTGATACAGGATAAGATTCAAATGATTATCATCTCATTTTTTGGTCCTACCAACTCTACTTGTAAGCATGATCATAAACCCAACCTTAATAGTGACCATAATTTTAATTGTAATGTTGAATGTTAACCTTAAATTAAATCAATTACTTATGCACTACTAGCTAGTATACATTCTATATTTAAAATACACTTTAGAACTTATAACTAAATTATGATTATAGCTAGTGCTAACTCTCTTGGTGATGGTGATACTATATAAGAATATCTTTTGAAGTTAGGGTTAGTTTGGCTATAGGAATAGAAATATGGGAATGGAATAGTTATTTTGGAATAGAAAATGAGGATACACATTCCTATTCTTGTTTGCTTCAGTTAGAATTTGATGGGGAATTCACGGACGTAAATATTTATGTTTTCTAAAATAAATAAAATAGGAATAGGAATACATATTCCAATTCTACCCATTCAGGTGGAATTGGAATTCTACCTATTCAGGTGGAATTGGAATACATATTCCTATTCACAATTTTGATTTGGTGCATCCAAACAGAAAATTCAATTTGAAGAATTTACATATGCCTTTCCTCTCATATTCTTATTCTCAAACGAGTCCTAAATTTATCCACTTCTAGAAGATTCTTTGAAATGTAGATGTGCATAATTTATTTTCTCTTGGTGAAATATTTGATTACATAATGAATGAAAGTAGGTCCTAGACTTTACTTGTTAAATGTGTAGGGAAGAAAAAGTGCATGAAATTGCTTCCTACACTAATCCTAAGAGGAAAATGATGCAAATTCAACTAATTATTATAGAGATCTCAAGAAATGCCTAATAACATAATCAAAATAACAATGAACACATAACACAATAATTATCGTGGAAAAAATCTTCTAGGAGAAAAACCCCACCCTCCAAAATGTGCACAATGTAATATCAAATCAAGAAAATTACAATACACTTTCAATGCAAGTTCTTTCAGGAGTGTATCACCACAACTCAAACTTGGACTTGGACTCAAAGAGATTCCTTCTAGCACCTAGTCTTGAAAATAAGACTCAATGATCCAAACATCTCCCTAAACCTTCCTTTTATAGTGGTTTACAACCTATAAACCATATGTGGTCTTACAAAACCATGAGCAAAACAACCATGCTACACATTACCCACTTGTCATTTGTAACTCCAAGAATAACATTTGCGCCCATAATTTTGTCTTCTAATTTAGACCCCCATAAAAGTCATATAATGAGTTGTTTATACTCCAAAAATATCCCTACTATATTGTACTAGGGACAAGACACATTTTTAAAAACTCATACACCTTTTTCCAACTCATAAACATGTGGAAAACTACCACAAACAATTTTTTTCAATTTTCTAGAAAAAGCTTGTAAGGTTGAGACAATTCTCAACATTTGTCCACTTGTCAAACACCTTGCAAGAGTCATAGGATCCAAAGTGTCATGGACTTAATTGCTATGGGCCAAGAGGCCCATAGACTCTAAAAACCTTCTAAATTTCTCTATGCCCAGGAGCTTAGTTAATGCATCAGAAACATTCACCAAAGTTTCTAATTTCTCTAGCTTGACCTTGTCACCCTTGACCATATCTCTCATAAAATGATAGTGTACATCAATGTGCTTGGTCCTAGCATAAAATATTTGGTTCTTTGCTAGGTAGAATGTAGCCTGACTATCACTATAAATTGTCATTACACCTCATTTGAACTCTATATTTGAACACAGTCTCTTTAGCCAAATAGATTCCTTACAGGCATGAGTAGCTGCCATATACTCGACCTCTATAGTGGAAAAAGTGACCACAAACTGTCTCTTTCTCATCTAGCTAATTGCACTACCAAATAATGTAAACACATATGCACTGGTGGGTCTTCTTCTATCAACATCGTCAACCTAGTCTTAATCCACATAGTATTGACTATCCAAGGAATGCTCATTTCTTGTTCCATGGAAACACATAGAGTACTCTAAGGTACCCCACAAGTATCTAAAAACTCCTTTTACTACAAACCAATGTGCTCTTCCTGGATTAAATATGTAATGGGAAAGTACTCCTACTACTTGGAAAATGTTTGGTCTTGTACAATACATAGCATACATCAAACTTCCAACAACACTCTGATATGATACTTGACTCATCTCTTCCATCTCCAATGGGGATGAAGGAGAATGTGAGTTAGAAAGATTTGTTCCCATAGTAATAGGAATAATCAATGGTCTGGAATCCTATATATTGAATCTTCTAAGAATAGTACCAATATACTTACTCTAGCCTAGCCAAATATTTTAGTTTTTCCTATCTCTTAGAATCTCCATTCCTAGAATGTGCCTTGCTGCACCAAGATCTTTCATTTCAAATTTTTTTGAGATTTGAGATTTTAATTCTGGAATCAAACATTTTCCTTTGCCAATAAATCACTTGTCATCAACATATAAGGCAATAACTAGGAAATAATCACCATCAAACTTGTAATACATACAATGATCAGATATAGATCGCACAATCCCAAACTCAATACATATGTATCATACTTCTAGTATCACATCCTAGGACTTTGTTTTAAACCATACAAGGATTTCTTCAATTTATAGACCAAATAGCTTTTACCTTTCACTAGAAAGTGCTCTGGCTGTGTCATATAAAATTCTTCTTCCAAATCTCTATGAAGGAAAGTTGTCTTCACATCCATCTACTTGACTTCTAGATCATAAGCTGCTGCAATAGAAAGTAAAAATTGAATGGATGCCATTTTTGATACAGGAGAAAAAATCTCACCATAATCAATTCCTACAACCTACGAGTAACCTTTTGCAATCAGTCTTGCTTTATACTTCTTAATGCTTCCATCTAAAGCCATCTTCCTTTTGAACACCCATTTATAATCAATAGGCTTTCATCCTTCAAGTAATGTTACAAGGTCTCACGTGTCATTCCTCTTAAGAGCTGCCATCTCTTCTTCCATGGCTATTTTCTAGGACTTTGAATCATTCATACCAAGAGCCTCTTTTATAGATTTCAATTCATCAATATTAGCATTCAAAACAAAAAACACTTCCAATAATCAAGAGAATATCCATACCTTTCTAGTGCTTTCCTCTATCTACTAGACCTTTCAATAAGATCTTGTTTAGGTTCAGGTTCATGATTAGGTTCTCCCTCTTCCTCTGATGATTCATAACTCGTAGAGCTCTCTTCAATATCTTGTCATTCTAAGGGCCTCAATTAAAATTTCTTAGGTGTAGCAAGCTGTTGAATCACATCTTTCTTTTCTTCTATCCATTGTAGTTGCACTATAAAAGAAGAAGGCTTAGTTTCTCTAAAAATAATACTTGTAGAATAAAATAACTTTTTTGCAATAGGATCCCAAATCTTGTATCTTTCCACACCATAACTATGTCCGATGAAGATACATTTGATAGCCTTTTTGTCCAATTTTGTCTACTTCTCCTTTTGCACATGAGCATATGCCTCACAACAAAAAATTCTCAAATGTCTAAGTGAAGGATTATGGATCGACCATGCTTCCATTGGTGCCTTATCAACAAGAGCTAATGTAGGAGACCTATTTATTAGTTAGCAGGTAGTGGCTATAGCTTCAGCCTAGATTTTTGTTCCAGTCCAACTCCACTCAACATACTCCTAATCTTCTCCATCAAGGTCTTGTTCATTCTATCTACAACTCCATTCTACTATGGAGAATATGGAGTTTTCTTCTATCTCATAATACCACAATATTTACAAAATGTATCAAAATCATTGGAGCAAAATTCACCGCCATTATAAGTTCTCAAAAACTTTATCTTCTTTCTAGTCTATAACTCAACCATTGCTTTAAATTCTTTAAAATGATTAAAAACTTCAACTTTACTCCTAAGGAAATAAACCCATGTTCTTCTACCAAAATCATCAATGAAAGAAACATAATAAATTGATCTACCAATAAAAGGAACATCAAATGGACCAAATACATCTGAATGGATTAGATCCAAAATACATGAGGACTTATGATAACTTGAGTAAAACTGAATGCAGTTTTGTTTATCGTAGATACAATGCTCACAAAAATCAAACTCAAGATTGCAATCATTCAAACCCATCAACAAGGTTGCTATTTTTTAAGGTTCATAGACAATTTCAACCTATGTGACTGAGTCTCTAGTGTCATAACATAGTCTTCTCTATAGGAAACTTTGGTTCAATAGATAGAGCACCCTTGGGTACCCAGAAACCATGATCATTTGTTGAAAGAGAAACCCTATCCTTCTCCAACAAAGTAGTCCTCTTTACAATCTTCTCAGAAGTCCTATTACACTCAACTGTGCATGCATCAAGATGGAACACTATACCCAATTTGAATCCTCTTTCTATTACCATAGTAGCACTAACCATTTTCACACTTGCTTTAGAAAATTGTACATGCACACCTGCATCTATTAGTTTTCTAAAAAATAATAAATTCCTTGCTAGTCTTGGGATATGCAAGACACCATCAAATCTTCTAATTCTACCATCAAAAAATTTCAAATGAATACTTTCAAGACCAAGAATATCAAGAACTGAGTTATCAACTAAATTGATGAAGGGTGCTCCCCTTAATACCATAGACACATAATAGAAAGCAAAGAAAAAACAACAAATTTGAAAGAACAAAACATGGGCTTTCTATTATCGCTTCAAATGTGGAATTATGGAATTTAGGATTACAACATGCTAACCCACATGGGCACCTTCATTAGAAAAGTCTGCAAGAAAAAACTATGAACAAACACCCAGAGCTATCCATAACTGTCCTAAACAAACCTACAGACATTTCTTAAATAGGCAATTTATGTCACTCGGGAAGGTTCTCTAAATTAATCATTGAGGCCAACAAAACCCCAAATTACATAAATTACATTTATTATATAAGAGTTAGCTCAAAGAATTATAAACTTAATTTTTATGACCATGAGTAAGGTAACCCAACTTCTGGAGACCATAACTAACAAACTGTAGCTCCGATTGACAATTATAACCATTTTTCAGAAAGGGTAGATCTTGAATTACAATGCCTAAGATGAAAAGTGCCACTTAGTTGACATTTGACCCCATTCTAGAGCCTCTAAAGCCTTCAAAATTGAGTTGAAAGGTTTTTTTTTACAAAAAATTCTATTGAAAATTTACAATAACTTCTTCGATATGGAAGATGGAGCCATGATATTTTTATGGTAGGCTTATAATTCTAAAACACACCTTCTTGAAAAAAATTAGAACATTCTGAGCTCGTATGACAAACTTACTAAAAATAGAAAATTCCCAAAAATAGTAACCCACTATCTACTAGACTAAACCAAAATAGAAAAGCTTGAAACTAAAAAGCTACCAGCTAAAATTAAAATATTTTTGGGTGATGCAAGATTTCTCTCACACCCAGGATGCTCCTACATCAGACATCCAGGGTAATTTGAGAAGTGACCCCATCACGTCTCAGATGTTCAAAGGAAAATCAAGGTGGTCAAACTCCTCCCTTGCTATCCATGATGAATCTTTGACTGGTCTACCTTTCCATTTGAGTAGGTACTCTTCATAGGTTTTGTTCCTTGTACTTCTACCAGTATGACTCTCCAATATCTTCTTAATCTCCTTTGTATCTGAAGTAGCTACTGAAAAACTCCACTATTCTTCTACAATTACATCTCCATCACATTCTTCATGAAACTCTATCAAATTTGAAATGTTAAATACTGGTGAAATATTCAATTTAGTAGGAAACTATACTTCATAAGCATTTCTAGAATCATGTCTTTTCACTATCTTGCACAGTCCAAACTTCTTCATTTTGAGCTTGTTATATGTACCCACTGGAAAACACTCATTCCTCAAATGAACCGTGACTTCATCCCCAATCTGAGATTCCTTATAACTCCTTTTCACATCTGCCTTAGTCTTATACTATGTATTCATCTTTATGATGTGCTTCCTCACCTCTTCATGGATGTTCTTCAAATGTACAAATAATTCTTCTACTTCAACACTATTTATCTCTCCTTTATCCAATTTTCGTAATTCAAAAGTATTTCTAGGACTACTCCCATACACAATCTTGAATGGTGATTTACTAGTACTTCTATTGATAGAATTTTTACATGTAAATTCTACCTATGGTAAAATAAGATCCCAACCCTTTGGCTTATCTCCAACCCAACATCTCAGTAAATTTCCCAAACTCCTATTCACAACTTTTGTCTATCCATCTATTTCTGGATGATGTGATGAACTAAACTTCAACTCCATCTTTAATTTCTTCCACAATGTACGCTAGAAATACCCAACAAATTTGGCATCTTGATCTGAAACTATACTCGTTGGTAGACCATGTAGTCTCACCATTTCTCTAAAAAATAATTATGCTACATGAACAACATCACTAGTCTTCTTGCAAGGAATGAAATGTGCCATCTTTGAAAACCTATCAACCACCACAAAAATAGAATCATGGCTATGCCAAGTCCTCAGCAATCCAAGAACAAAATCCATGTTGACATCCTCCCACAACTTGTTTGGTATAGGTAATGGCTAATATAACCCTTTATTTTGCTTCACTCCTTTTACCATCTAACATACTTTGCAACTCTCTACAAACTTCTTCACATTTTTCTACAACTATGGCTAGTAATAATTCTTAGCAACCAAAGCAATGGTTTTATCTCGACCAAAGTGTCCATTCAATCCTCCACTATGCTTCTCCTTGATGATATTCTCCCTCATAGAACTTATGGGAACACACAACTAACTCCCTTTGAACAACATACCATCTTGGATTATGAAATCAACCACTTCATCATGTCAAGTGTAACAAGCACCGTACAAGCTTTCCAAGCTTTACCAAAATCAAGATCCTTTGGATACAAATTATTGAGTTCCTTAAACCCAACCACCTCAATTTTCATTTTTTATCAGAAAAAGGTGTCTTCTACTAAGAGCATCTACAACTCTGTTAGACTTCCCACTCATGTATTTCAAAAAAAAAGTATTACTCTATAAGAACTCAACCCACTTCAAATGCCTTTGGTTTAATTTTCCTTGATTATTCAAATATTGAAAAGCTTGATGATTAGTATACAAAAAAAACTCCCTAGGAAGAAGATAGTGTCTCCACTTCTTCAATACTTGAACTATAACATAAAATTCCTGATCATAAACATAAGATTTTATTTTTCATCATTCAATTTGTCATAGAAATAAGCAATGGGTCTACCTTCCTAGCTCAAAAAAACTCCTATTGCAATACCAATAGCATTACAATCTACTTGAAACCCCTTGTTAAAATCTAGAAGTGCTAAAATAGGCTACTTAGTAACTTTCTATTTGAACAAATTAAAACTCTTATCTTTTCCTATAGTCCACTTAAATTATTTCCTATCCCCTCTAATTATTTCAGTCAAGGGTCCACAAATATTGCTAAAACCTCTTATGGACTTTCTATAAAAACTAACCACTCCATGAAAAGATCTTACCTCTATTGCACTCCTTGGAGTATACCATTCAAGGATAGCCTTCACTTTCTCTGGGTCCATTTTCAGACCTTCTGCTGAGACTACAAATCCCAGGTACACCAACTCCTTTACAAAATTACACTTTTAGATTTATCAACAACTTCTCTTGTCTCAACTTACCAAACACCTTTTGAAAATGCATCAAATGCTCCTCCAATGTCTTACTAAAGATCAAATATCATCTAGGTAAATAATGAAAAACTTACTTAGAAACTCCTTTAGTGCCTCATTCATGAGCCTCATGAAAGTGCTTGGTGCATTGGTTAGTCCAAAAGGCATGACTAACCACTTGTACACTCCTTCCCTTGTCTTGAAATCAATCTTCCATTCATCTCCTTCTCTGATGCGAATCTAATGGTATCCACTCTTCAGATCTATCTTTATGAAATACTTAGCCCCACTAAAACAATCCATAATATCATCCATCCTTGGCAATGGAAATTGGTACTTGATTGTAATCTTGGTAATAGTGCGAGAGTCTATGCACATCCTCCATTTTCCATTCTTCTTTGGTGCTAATACTACTAGCACAACACATGGACTTAGACTCTCTTGAATCAACCCCCTCTGCAACAAATCATGCATTGTCTATTTAGCTCCTTATTTTCTACTAGTGTCATTCTGTGTGTTGCTTTATTTGCAAACTAGCTCCTGGAATCAAATCCATGTAGTGACTAATCTTCCTTATTGGTGGTAATACATCAAGTACATTATTTGATACAATATCTAGAAATTCTCCCAACAAATCTACAACTTTTGTAGGTACATCCTCTACTTCTTTAGCATCTCTTGGAATTATAGCAAAATGAATATGCATATCATCAAACCACTCTTAATGATTTACAAATTTGAAAAAGAGAAGACACACTTCGTGTTCATTCTTGACTCTAATTTTACAACAACACTTTGAAAAAATAAATCTAGTTGAATTGATTGAAGATGAAATCTCTTCATAACACACAATTTACACTCAACCTTTAAAGCTACTACTGCAAATGGATAAAACGTTACTGGAAAACATGAATCTTTAGCAAAGAAATGGAAAACACTTCATGACCTTGCCGTTGTAGAAAATTCTTCTTGTTATATTGAATACTTTTCAAATTCTCAAGATTTGTCTATCATATAGGTGTAGACACCCAAAAACTGCCAAAGACTTAAATCACACAATTCTGATCAATCAGGTCCAAATTAAAGAGAAAATTAGAAGAAACACAACATACTTTCAAATCAAAAATTAGATCAGGTCATTAATCACCTATCAAATCGACAAGACCTAAATCAACTTTAAAAGAGGAAGCAAACAATTCAAATTCATAAAATAAAATTCAAAAAGGGAGGAAGGAAAAAGATAAAATGTTGAAAATAAATCATTTATTAAATCAATAAAATCATTTTATCCTCACAAGATTGAAAATTTCCCTTTTACCATTTAAAAGAATTTGAAAAATCCTCATATTATCCTCAAAACCAAGTCTATTGGACTCTTCCTCTTGGCCTCTTATGAGATATTTTCAGTTTCACTTTCACCCCCAGTCAAAAGTGAAAATCCTGGTTCTTACCCTAACCCCTTCTGAAATCCTATAAATAGGAGGGAAATCTAAGAGGCAAGGGACCAAAGTTTTTATGTATCTACACTATAGGGATATTTAGACTCATTTTTTTAGCATTTTCATTGTAGCAAGTTCATAGAATTATTTTAAGCATCATTTTGTATCATTTAGCATCATTTTGTATCATTTAGCTTCATTTATCACATATTAATTCATAGCATGATCATTTCAAGAGCATTTCTAGGGGTTTTATTTCACATATAATCTACATTTTAGTCATAGATCTCACATTTTTCATTGTAGATCTGCATTTTTAGCACAATCCCATTCTAGAACTATCACTAAGCTGTTGGTTTGAGAGCTATTTTAGGAGTTATAGTTAGGGAGACATGAGAGGCTTGTAGAGATTACATTTTGATGATGATATCTTGGGTCTACTATAGTTCGTTGTCTGTCCATTTGCATTCTATGCTAAAGTTTCATGAATACACATTGATATCGTGTACAATAGGTTCTGAAAACACATTTTATACCAGAGATTTTATCACTTTTGATAATGAATTTATTCATAGATTCCCCAAAAAAGTCACCATTTTGTTGGTGACTCAGATGGGAAAAACCATCCTATAAAATAGGACTACGATGTTCAATTTAAACCTGCGATTCTTGTCCTTTGAATAATGAATTTCTTTCATAGACTTCCTAGCAAAGTCGCCATTTTATTGGTGACTCAGAGAGGAAATACTATCCTAAAAAATAGGATTGAGATGTTCAATTTAAACCAGAGATTCTTGTCGTTTGAACATTGAATTTCTTTCATAGACTCCCTAGTAGAGTCACCATTATGTTGGCTCCTAAATTAACAGCTTTTCAATAACCTAGTGATAGGAACAAATAAATCTAGGGGTAACTAATTCCCATCTGTAACATACCTATTCAGACACCAAGGCCAAGTATAAGGCTATAATCCTTCTTTAGGCTTTGCAAAAGCTAGGTAGGTAAACCTATAGATTCTTCATATGGTACTAGTGTCAAAAGCATACACCTAAATCTAGACAAAGTAGATAAAACCCTTATTTATCCTATACTTATGCAATAACAAAGATGTGTAGTACCAAATTGTAAATCCCATGAAATCCACAAGCTGAGTGAGGGCATCCTTTCAAATCCTAAATAGAAAGGGAAATGGATAATTATAAATTTGATTTTAGCAGATACCAAATATGCAACAATTAAAAACATTTTGATCTTGTAGTTGATCAATGCCTTATCTATTGGCTAGTTCCATAAATCACACACATACATCTATGATACCAATGACATATTCCATACACCAAGATATCATATCTATCCTATCACTTTGTGAATCAGACATTAGTATTCATAAAGACCTCATACTCATGCAATATCCTTCTCAAATAACCAACAACCCTATCAAATATGTCAAGCATTTACTTGGCTCTTTGTTCCAATAGAAAAACACATAAGACATACAACCTTGAGGGGATTCAAATGGGTTTAATTTCTACATCCCTAAACCACAAAACATTGCAAATTATAGAGGTAGGAGATGAGAATTAGAATGAAACTAAGGAGTTTGTTGTCCATAGTATTCATTTCCTTGAAACTATACATTCAAGATGCATGAAAATAACTCATAAAACCACTAAATAGATCATAAATATTTTTATTTGCTTCATTACTACTATTCATACAAGAGAGAAAGTTGGAGAATGGTGGAATCACAGCTTTGGATCCAACCATGTGGTATTGTAGACTAACTGGAACCAACCCTTACAATAAGATAGAAAGAGAAAAATATAGGAAAGGAAGAAGAAGTTAGATATAATCTAGAAGTGACACATGTCCACTTGAATCTTCATCCTCTATTGTTGCAAAGCATCTCTCTTCTCTCTACAACCAAAATTTGAAAGGAATCTCATCATTGTGTTTCAATAAACTCAGAATATCATCTCTAATTGATGGGAAACCCTTGTCTTGACAAAAAAATTAGGTATGCATCTAGAATGCTGATAAAATATTCTATTAAACTTATGGGAGAGTGAAAAAAATTGTCACTAACTGCATGCTCACTGCCTTTGGTGCACACCCAATTCATTATTTCACCAAATATCAAATTTGAAGTGTTATAACAGAATGTAATTGAAAAATAAGAACATGTTACAAAAACCTAAATAGCTTGAATATATATCATCTTGTGCAAAAATAAACCTCAAAATTGGAAAGTTTACTCTGAGAGCTTTTCGATAGTATATGATAGTCCTATACCGGCTTATTAGAAATGCTCAAAATGTCTAGTTGAAGATCAAGTTCATACCATGGCTCTGAGGTCTACATTTTATGGCAAATATTTAGCCATTTTCTAAAGTTAAAAATTCAACATATAACTCAAATTTTATTTAAAGGACCCTACACATGATTTGAGAAAAAACCCTTTAAAATATATTTTTGCATTTTTTTGAATTTTTCCCTTTAATTATGCATCTGGGTCAAACTACTTTGACCAGGCTTAACATGTGTCACCTTGTGATTCATCAGTTGCTACACTATCATCCGCTACATGGTCACCACGTGGCACCCTCTAATTGGTCCACCAATCTACCACTTGTCACCTAACACACTGCCACATGGCATCTTCTCATTGGATCTCTTCCCGTACAGTCATTGCCACGTAATTTGTTTGCTGGGCACCCTATCATGTCACTGCCATGTGGCACTTCTTGATTGGGTGGTTGAACTTTTCACAGTTGACATAGTTCCACATGTCACAATCTAGTTTGTTATCACATTTTCACATTTCTTAACCTCCAAGCATCTTCATTTCATGAGAATACAATGTTTGTATGGTCTGACATGTGTCAACATCCTCTGCATTGGCCTAATCACCACCATGTGCCAACATGTCACATTCTCGCATTGGTTATCTTCCCTACAACATTATCTTGTGACATAGTGATGTTTGTCAAATTTGACATGTGTCAGCATCCTATGCCTCCTACCACATCACTCCTCCTCAAAATTTGTGCTACATGTTAAGTAATTAGTCTAGTTGGTTGCCACATGTCTACCTCTAATTTGTTTGACAATCCACATCAGTGGTGCATGCCATTCAAAATTATTCTTACTATCATCACCATCTGGCTACGAGCTCCATATGCATTTGAGATAGCTCGTCAAAAAACCCATGGCTTTAAGACACATTGTAATAGAGTAGTTCAGTATTTAAATATCTCACAATACCCATATGTGGTGAATATGGGATATCTATTTGCACATTATAGTCCCTTGTACATGCATACACAAATAGGAAATCACCATATGCTCATAGATCAGGTGTGTAGAATTCATTTAATCATGGTGCATCGACCGAGAAGAAGGAGAAGAAGATGGGTCAGTCACTACCCTAACAAAACACCCACTGACTATGCTTTCATTGAAGCACTCCCAACTAGCCTTTCCATAGTATGCATGATGCTCACCAAGTTAATACTCATATACATTATTAGTAGTGTTTGAATCACCACTTCTTCACATTTCTGCCTTTGCAAACCATATCAAAGAACTCCATTCTTAATCTTGCACTTGTTATTTTAATGTAAACCAACAAGATCCTACATTTGTCACATTTTTCTATCATCTACTCCATGTTTGTCATAAATATGGAGAAATATATCCACGGGATGCTCCTGTTTAGAGAAACATGATTCCCTTTCAACATTATCCATAATGTCTCCATTCCATTAGCTAGCTAAGTCATGAAGCAATGTTATAAGGGAAAAATCATTGTGGTGGTAGTGAAGATGTGCTTAAAATGAACATTTGAATGTGTAAGAAAATTTGGGTACTTTGGCGCAGAACACATCCCCCTTTATTCATTGCAATATCCTCACTTGGCATAAAGTACTGTTATTGGTGGCTATCAAAAACATGGAGAGGAGATAGCAAAGTCCACTATTTATGAATGAAAATCATGGTTCATATGTGGTTCTCCTGTTTGAGAATCTGTACCCATCCTAGATTGGTGCTTGATAGATGTGATCAGGTTCCATCCCAATTCAAAACTATGCCTTCTAACAACCACTAAGATCATGCTAAGTCTAGTTTTAAGCCCACAAGCCTTTTGAAATTATTTCATTTTTCACCAAAGTTTTGTTACCTATACCATCCTTTTCATGGACATTGAGAATGACATCAAAAACTGGATCATTCGAGGCTTGAAATGAAGGGAAGCAAAGTGTAACATTTATGAGCATTTGTGTTGTTTATTTCAGATTGTTGTATCTCTAAAGGGTCAGTGACATTCATTTCAATCATGTCAAACATGTGTTTGGAAATAGGTGGCTTATTTATTTTCCCATATGTGAGAGCACACTTGCTTTCAGATTGTTTATCTCCAAGCTTGATAATGCCACTCTCATTCTCAGCTTGCAATGGGTTTAGGAAAATTTATTTTCATCTATGCTTTATCACACATCTTTAAAAATTAGTTGGAGGCCATCCTATTTTGTAAATGGGAAAAAATATATCACATGTAATTACCACTCAACTTGCTTCTAGAAGGGTTTAGTTTCCTAAATGAAATATCCATTATATCATGCCTTCAAGACATACAAGCATCATCGACATATTGTTGAAGGTGATACTGAATTTTGCTACAAGCGTGACACAATTCATGAGCATTGGCAACCTAAGAATGTAATCCAAATTCCCCTCTTATTATTCATCATATGTAATAATTTTTCACATCCATTTGATAACTAAAATACATTAATGATGACAAAAAGTGACTCCCATAGACAATCAATTTCCATGACATCCTAATAGTCTAAAGGAAATAGTTAGATCCCAAAGTGGGTCTAGCTAAAAAAAATCAAACTAAAACATTTGATGTCTCTAACTAGCCTACTAAACTTGTCATACTGATTAAAATAAAAATTGACCATTGAAGAATTAAAATTTTTAACTCAACTTTCAACTTTTTGTGAACTGCCAATTTCGTGCCAAGGGGTCCTCTGACTGGCCTTAAAAACTGATCAAAACACCTAACTAAGCCCTAAAATCTGACATACTGATTCTCTATTCTACATTCTCACACAATGTTAGATCTTGTATCATGATGATCATTTAGTCAAAAGATATTCACCATCAAAGTTCCTCACTTAAAACTGCCTGCGAACAAACTTGTCAAAAAACCATAAGGTATGTTTGGTTTTGGCTTCGAAAATAGGTCAAATTGACACTTGGGGGCACAAAAATAGGGGCATTGGCTTATTTTCATGAGGAGAGTATAAATTTGGGATTTGGGCTCATGAAGAATAACTAGGCATATTTGGTGAGTGGTCAAAGTGGGCTACTTGAATTTGCAGAATTGGGAACAGTGGTAGAAAAGTGATTTTTGCAAACAGAATGGACCTAGAAAAGTGTGCAGATGGACTCATCAAGACTTGAAAAATGGAAAAATTAAAATAATTTTTATAGAAGAACATAATGGTATAATCCATTTGGTCTCACCTGTCATGGATTCAGAGTTATGACATCCCAAACAGGGTTATTGATCAATCTATACTTTATGACACCAGTAAAACTTTAGAAATTGCTTTTGGAATCGCATTTGAAAACAAGTCAAACATATTTTTCAAAAGCTCAAATTTGGAACATAACAAGTTTTTGACCTCTAGAATACAATGCAAAACAAATTTTCTTATTTTGGTCAACTAGGTCAAAGTTACAACTAGTCAAACATGACCTCCCAAAATTCTAAACAATTGACATTAGCATGACAACAATAAACAACCAACTTTAAGGGATTCAAAACCTAGTAAAAAATATCAAAAAAACTCAAAATATGAAACATAGGTTCTCTGATATGTGTACTGAACATTCCCAAAGTGGTGAGTCATGAAAAATTACTGGGTGTGAGATATTCAAATGCAAACTAGGCTTCCTGTCGTTGTTTGACACTTAAGCAAAAATGTAGATTTGAACATTGCTCAAAATGGAACTTCACAGAATCACTCAAAATGGAAATTTATCTTCATGGGATGCATGGGTGCACTATATGAAAGGTGGTAGAAACATTTAAACACCTTTTAGACCTCAAAAGGATAGTTGGGTACAGATGCATTAAAATGCACTTATAGGGGCTCAAATTGACTCAAAAGCCTGAAATGGTACTCAAATCGGGGACACATTTTGAGTCCCATCATGAGTCATTATCAAAGACCCACTAGTGATCTACATTGCCTAGTACACTTGGCCTATAAATCATTTCTATCCTATATGCATCAATTTTAAAATCAGGGTGTGGCAAGAACAACGAATTAAAGATTGCCAAGGAGTTAGCTCTAGAGTTTCAGGATCAAAGAATGGAATCCATTGAGAAAGCATCAAAAGAATGTAAGTCATCTCAAACTAAGTTCCTATAATTCTTTAATAACTAAGTTCCTATAATTCTTTAATCTATCATTTTTTTTAATGGAGAATTGATTTCTTACCTATTTCACGATCAGCTCAGCATCACCTTTTGCTACCAGCTTCTTTATTCCTTTAACCTTGGCCTCTTGCAATCCCAACAACATGGCTTCATATTCAATGGTATTATTTGTGTTTTTGAAATCTAATTTGAAATAAAAAGGGACCAATTCTCCTAGGGGGGAAATTAGAAGTACTCCAACACCAGATCCTAAATTAGAACATTTTTCATTGAATTCCATTGTCCATATTGTCATTACCTTAGGATCATCTTCATCTACCTTAGGTGGACTATTAGAAAGAATCACATAGTTTCCAAATTGGAATTCTTCATACAATATTTGAGGTTTGGGTTTATCCAAAGGCATTGCAATGCACTTGTTTTTCAATTTGGTTCCAATTTAATCTTCTTTTACCCATAGGAATCAATGCTTCAGAACAATCCATTTTAATCTCTCCTTTGATGTCTTTGCAAAATGTCCTTTTTAGTAGAATTCTATATAGCTAGCAAGGATATCAGCCACTAAAATTGTTAATTTTAATATCTTGTCTAGATAGGCAGCAAGGATAGCTTGTACATCTTTAACTTATCCCATGAGAGCTACTTTCTTTCCATCCATGGAGTAGCAATGCCTGAAGGTTTTTGTGAGAGGGGGGCCAAGGGCTTTAGCAACAAGGGATGGAATGATATTATCGGAAGCTCTTGAATAGATAATACACTTGCTAAGCATCTGCCCATTTAGTAGTAAGAAGATGCCAAAAGGATTAGGTTTCTTTTCTTCTATCTCACTTTCCACAGCATGAGTACAAAGTCCACCATTAGGTTCTTATGGAGTGCCTTCCAATACAAAAGTGGGCTTCTTGTAGGCCATCAAGACTTCAATGGCATGAGACTCAATGAAATGGGAATGTGAGAGAGGTTCCCTTTTTACATACTAAACCAATTTATCTAGTTCTTTGGTATTCATTCTCAAGTACTCGGTTGGGGAAATAGGAATAGTGGAGGATTTGTAAAATTCAATGATATCAAAGGTAGAAGAAATGGTAGTTGATTTTGTTCTAGATACAATTTTGAAGTCTGAAGCTTTAGTATTCAAAGTGGTATCATTATGCATCGGATCTTTCCCTTTAGGGCATGTACCAACAAGATTAGTACTTGTGTAAACTTTCTAGTTTCTCTAGTTTTGACTTAGAATGATGTATGCAGGTTCTTGCAATGTCACTATAATATCTCCTCCTCTCTCCATGTTAGACTCATACTTAAAGAAATAGGTACTAGTGGAACTTTCAGCTTAAGCTCTTTTACTCTCCATTGGTTGCCCTCTGGTAATGGCATCTCTTGTCATGTTAATCTAGATACACCTCCACCAATCAGGCCATGTTTGAATATTATGGTCTGTAGTTCAGTGAAAATAACACGTGGTTTCCTTAGGCACCTCCTCGATTGGTAGCCTTTGTTGAGGCACAACTAGGAAAGGAGTCTTTCCATGACCTGTGTGATGTTTTCTTTGACTAATGTCTTGATATGGTGACTGGTAAGGAGTGCCAATATTATTTTGCTATCTTTTGAGCATTTCCATATCATTCATCAAGATTTGCATGAAAGCATCAATAGGAGTAGACGTAGAGGTAGTCATGATCAATTGTACTTCTCTTTTCCACTTGCCTGCTATGATCAGGGCATCCTCTAGTTGAATGGCTTGTCTTTGAGCTGTAGATATACTAATTACTGCATCCTTTAGAAAATTAAAACTTACATTAGGTGGAATGATATTCACAAAGAAAATATTTTGGTTCTCATTATTAGGTCTAGAGGCAATAAGAGTTTTCTATAAAAACCTATTGAATTTGGTCACAAACTCCCTCATAGGTTCATGAATTTCTTTCTTTAACTTAATCAATTGAAGCAATCAAGAGAACTCATTATCAGGGGTTTTGAACCTATTCTCAAAGGATATTTTTATATCATTCCAAATAGCTATAGAGTGCTGAGGTAGATGGTTAAACTAATTGGTTGCTACGTTGATGAGTGTCCAAACAAAAAGCCTCACCGCTATCTCCTGAGTAGGTACACTTATAATGCCACATGTTGTATGAAAAACACTTAGATGATCATACATAGAAACTTTTCCATCACTGCAACTTAGGAAAAATCTTATTTATGCCTTTGGGCAATGCAAAAAGGTTCATCCCAAGATCTAGGGGTCATATATTTCATCCCCAAGGTTTATTAACAACAATATTGGGAAGCCTAAAATACAATGGTTGGATATTAATATAAGAGGAAATTAGAGTTCTTGGTGGTAGGAGGAATTGTACAAGAGGTGAGACATGAAATAAATTTAGGGGTAGAACTAGATCTACTATAAGATTTTGTCATCCTCTTTCCTAAGGTGTTAAAATTAGGGAGAAAATTTAAGTTTTTCAAAGGTTCAAAGTTTTTGTCAAGGATTCCTTTATCCCTTTCTCCCCTACTGTACCTTTTATCAGCTAGACTTGGTTTTATTTCATCAGTTCAAGGTCCTGTTAGGACTTGAGTGATTCTATCCACTATTATTGCCTCCTAGACTATAGGAACACCTCTTAAAGCTTCAACAAAATCTTCTTTCCTCTCTAGAACATTAAGGACCCACTGGAGTTATTGATTGTTCTATCATAATCTCTAGGAAATAGAAGTTAGGTTTGAAATTATATCATCCTATGTAGCCACAAAACCTAAATCTAGCTGCAAGATAGCAAAAACATCATTATTTGGTAGAACCATTGTAGTTCATTACCAATTTAAAGGGTTTAGTTCTCTTTTCCAGGGACTCACCAATAGAGTCAACAAAAATTTGTTGGTAAAAAAATTGTCTTCCCTTTGAAATTGAATAACTTAGTCTATGCCCAAGATAGGAAATCAATGATGCTCACAACAGTTGGGTAAATGTTTTATTAACTGTTTCCCTATGATTTTTTAAAGGTACAACTCCCTTTTGATAGTTTATCAATGAATTTAATTTAACAAAGTAGTAAACATGTATGTGCACTTTTACCAAAAAGTGTTTAAGAATCTCTCACATACTCTTGGGTATGAAGGTGCAATACACCAAATCTTAGAAATAGAAGATAATTGAAAATAAAATAGTCTTCTCGAAACCAAACATAATTTAAAGAACAACTTAGATTCTTCAACAACATGAAACTGAATAAAACCAAAAGATCAAGTGTGGAAATTTAAGACAATAGTCAATATCATTGACAATCAACATAAAATTTCTCCAAGTAATTGTAAGTGACTAAGTTCAAACTCCAAGTTTTGAACCATTACAAGTATTGATATGAGTGTATGTGTGTGTATGCATGTGCAAAACTCTTAAGCACAAAGTCTTGAAAGAAATAACATTCACATATTATTTTTACTTTCTCTCAATTGCTATTAAAAAAGCCTTCAAAATAATTCTATTGCTAAGATTATTTTTCTATCTAACTAAAAGCTAACCCTTTCATAGTTCTATGCCCCAACATATATAGTTTTTCAAAATCCAATAGGCCTCCATCAAAACCTAGCCATTTCGGTTATAAATGGTTACTAAGTGTAGACAATTTAAAGTAGTTTTTAAAACAAGAAACTAAAAGAAAATTGTTCATAACTAAATTTCTTTGCTAATTTTCTCATCATCCTCCATAGTTTTCTTTACTAATTTCCAGCTCCAAAAAGCACTCATAAATTCCTTGACTGTGTGAGAATGCTGAGCAACTTTGACCTACATGCATCTTTCTACCACCTTAGTTCTTTGATCCTTCTACTTTTCCAAAGCATGAGCTCTCTATTTAGATACAACATTGATTCTATTTTAGCCACTATAGTAAAATCCCAAGGAGTAAGGCTCTCACTATCTCTAATCTTAAACATGGTGTCATGGAAGCTCTTTGTTAAGGTCATTGAGTCTGTGCTCCCATTGTCGAATTGTAAGATGCCAATAGGATTTATTATTTACATGACTTTTAGAATCTCTTTATGCATTTCAATGACCTTGTGCTTAGCTACACACATCTCCTCTATGGAATCCTTATAAAGGGAGTCTTACCAACTCATATTACTCTTAAAAATAAACAGCATGAAAAGATCTACAACCTTCATAGAATTTTCACTTACAAATTTTATAACATCATACTTCTCCACTTCATGCATCTGGAAAATGACTGCTTGACATAGACTTTGGTCTATTCCCACATGGAAATGAGAGTTTGGACTTCCCCTAATAACACTTCTCCTTCTACATATGTGATGGTAAAGTGAAAAATAAATTTACCTCCTTCCTTCGCAACAAATTCTATTCATTACCTCTGAAAGCAATCTCCCTCTTTGCATTTGTCTAACTAATTGCTCATTGTTGGAAGAATTATGGTCGAAAGACTATAGGACCTATATCAAAGGAAGGAAACCAACATTTATTAAAGAATCAATGCATGGTGACAATTGACCTTTTTAGTTTCGTCTTTTTCTTTTTGTCCTTTTCTAACAGAGTTAACATATGGTCAGCTAAGAACTTGAAGATGTGGTTACCAGTGTCTTTGCTAAGAACTCCCAAATCCATGGTGGTAACTTTAAAGTCCTATACTTCCACTTCACCTAAACCTTCTTTCTATTTGTATGTGGCTATTTCTTCTATCACCTTTCTTGTGATAGGATCCTTAGTCAGATGTGCGTCATTCTTTATCTTTTTGTTCTTTGGAGCATGAGAAACATATTTGGTGACTACATCTTTGATTGGCATAGACATAGGCTGAAAGCTACATTTCTCACTCATAGAATTAGAAAGCCAAGGTAGAATAGTATTATAAATTGTTGCTCCTTGGTTGGTTCTAGGAGTCATAAAGGTGGACTAAACTGCATTTAGAGTTTCTATCACATCTATGTCCATCTCTTGTTTGCCCAATAGAGTACAATCTTCCCCTTTATTTTGTGCTTGGTCCATGGTGTTAACCCCTTGAACTATCTCCTAAGAAGGCATTGAAAACTTTGTTTTAGACTTGGTTCTAGGAGCTATCAGTCAATTTGGTGACCTTGCTTCTTTCTTTTCCTTAGTTGTTAAAACATGACTTGCAACATTAGATGAAGGAGGAACGTCAGAGGTTAAAGGTTTAGAGAAAGAAACTACCTTTTTAGGTTTTGCAATTTGTTTTGCAACTAGTTATTTGTGCAAGCCAATATGGACCTAGTCTCAAGGCTTATATCATTCTCCTCATCTCCATTCCAATCAAACTCAAGTTGAAATTATTCATATACTTCTTTCCAACCTAGTTCAACAATTTCTAAACCATCTTCAATCATTCCTTCTAGTTTAAACTTCATTTTCAATGAGGTGATTTGGGAGAATGCTAACCTTGAGTGAGCCCTTTTAATAACCTTACATTCATTTATGCAATCCTCTCACAAATCTTCAAGGTGAGGTATTGATTGAAGTTGGAATTTTATGTTGAGCACTAATGTTGTGAAATTTTAATTATCAGAGTCTCTCCTTCCTTGATAGAACCCAAGATTAAAGTTCAACAAGTCACTTCCAATTATAGAAGCATTAATCATTGTATCATAGGCTAGAGAGTCAAGCTTGATGGGGTAAATAGATTCCCACATCTTTTCAGGAAGTTTGTCCTTAATTATAGAGAACATCTATCTACATATCTCAACCATGAAAAAAAATCTAGAGCATACCGAGACAACTTAATGTGTTATTCTTCAAATCCTCCTAATCTCAAATAGGTGAACCTTGGGAACTAGATGTAAAAGATCCCATAAATTTGGATCTATCTTGAAGCCTCTAGGGATATCCTTTGTATAGGGGCTTTCACAAGACTAAGGTGTACATTCCCCATAAAAACATCATGCACTTTTTAAAACTCCACTAACACTCCATCTTTCTTTAACAAAGGGAAATATTGATATATTGTTATATCCTCACTCCAGGGCTCATGAGGGATATAGCTAAGATCAATGACAAATGCAAGGTAATAAGTAAGATAAGAGGACATATAAAACTCTTGTTTAGAGGCATGTGAGTGTTTGATTTTATTTCTTAATGTGATGGCTATTAATATTGTCCAATCTAGAAATTGTTTCCCAATTAGAACAATATCTATGTAATGAAACATCCAGTCTTCAAAAAGAAAACATTAGCTGACCCCTTAGCTCGGTACAATAAAACCATTAGGTCATGTATATGGGGCTTCATATGATCCTTAGTAATTATTTTAGTCATCCTTGAACCTCCCCGATAAAAAAATTTTGTCCACTTCCTGGTCATTTGGTTGTGATATTTTGAAGGATCTTCGTGGTATTGAACCAAGGACTGGGTGGGACCGAAACTAGCAAAGGCACATTCTGCCAACTTCAAGATAGATTAAATAGTTTCTCTGGTGATAGAAAACATGAGTTCCTCATTCATATTCAAAATACTCTTGGTTTTTACATCATAATGGTCCATACAAAGCTGGAGTAATTCTGGACTTAAAAATGCAGGAGGAAAGGAAATTGCTTTAAGGAGACTTCTTGTTAGGACTTCCAAACACCCCTTAACCTCAACTTGTCTAGGAAATTTTCTTTTAATTTTTTATCCTAACTCCCATCAAATTAGTATTAGAAATCATACGTTTCTTGCACTCAAGATTGGAAACATTTTCAAAGAAATGCACGATGGGCTTCATTTTAACAGAAAAACAACAAATTTTCCAAACCTTTCTGCAAAAAGAAAAATGACAACATAAAAGGAGAAAGGAGATATTTTTCACATTCTCATATGTAATCCACTGAAGAAAAAAAACAAAACCCTTCCCTTCTTTTCCCATAGTTCAACCCTCAATTTACCTAAGAGTAGAATAAAATAATTGAGTTTTAAACTTGGCATTTAAAAGGGAGGCTAGCATACCAGGAAAGTACCATTGAATAATGAGGTATTTATGGGGAAATTACTATGGGCTAGTACACACACTTCAAAGAGTTATGATACTTCTTCATTAAATGCTCGCTTTAAGGAAAGTGTCCTTGCAATCATTATTATTCTCCTGGCAATATGATTTAGCTTCCAAGTGAAAGATTTGCCCCTTTTCACTTATGCTGCCAACTCAACACTCATATTGGGTGATAATGACTTGGATGGGACATCTAAATGACCATTCAAGCATCATCCTTGACTCATTAGGAGAAAATATCTTTTCAAATATCAATAACACTCCTTAGTGTATATTCTTAGTATTAGAACTACTTTGAACTACTTTGAACCGAGGTTTAAAGGGGTTCAAAGTGGTTCAAAAGAAAGCTGATGACACACTTGATAGGTCCCACCTACAAGATAAAAATTCAGTCTTAAAACCTTTGGTTGAACTACTTTGAACTACTTTGAACTAAGGTTCAAAGGGGTTCAAAATGGTTCAAAAGATTTTTCACAAGGATCTCACAACAAGGTTTGACTTTCATGGCTAAGATAAAATGACATATTGAGAGGGAGAATTATGCATAACTTACAAAGGTGAATTTTAGAGAGGGAAGAATAAAATAAAGAAAAACCATGGCGACTCAAAAACTAGGGCTAAGAGTTGGATAAGCACAACTCTGTCTATGCTCTATCATTGCTAACTTAAAAATATGTATAAAAACCCTAAAAATTGTGACTTGATAAAAAAATCTATCCCTATTATGTCATTCTAGAACTTAACAAAATATATAGAGAAATACTTTAAATATATTAATATTAGTGATTTTTCATTGCTCAACTTCACTATACATACATATATATACATGTATATATGTATATATATGTGTATGTATATAAATTGAGCATTAGGAAGAAAAAAGTTTGAATGAATCAAAAAAATGAAAAATAAAACATACAAATTTATTAAATAATAAAAAATCATAAATCAAAAAAGGAATTTTCTGTGATAGGAAATAATTATTTCTAAAATTCTAGAATATAAAATAACATAAATTCAAAGAATCGATAAATAAGTTTGAAAGACCTTGTAGACTTTACCCGACCCCTAGATTATTATCTTAGAAAACCCTTACAAAATTAATCATCAAAACTATTTTTTCATCACTGACATGTATAGCATATTGATACTATAATAAAGAGGGACTTAAACTAAAATCAAAGCCTAAGACAAGTACACTTTTCCATGATTATCCACCTTAAAATAGCATGCAAAATGGAAAAACTCTGAACCCAAAGCCTAGAATACCAAACCCCAAACCCTAACATTAAACTCCAAACCTAAAACCCCAACCTTAACCTTAAATCCTCAACCCTCAACACTTCAAAATGTTCGATCATATTTTTATTTTAGTGAACCATTTTGAGGCTGCCTTGGTGTTTCAAGATTACTTATAATAAAACAAAATTTAATCATATGAATAATAGTTTGGTCAAAACTTAAAAGATATATTTTATTTAAATCTTAAAAATATTCTCAAAATTTTACAAGAAAATTAAATCAATCTATAATTTCATCATTTCTCTTTTGAAAGATCAACATGTATTATTAAATTGTCTATAATCCCTAATTAGGGCACACCATTTCCTCTTTGTAGGCGCTTCTTATTTTGACATTCCATTTTAATGAAAAGATTTTGATTTTGATACTCATGAGATGAGTAGAAGTGCTCACATGCTTGTAAATTCAATTTATCTTTTTTCTTTAAAGTAGAGGGATCTATTAGAGCTTATAGGATTTAAATGGCATAGAGGTTACATACTTCTATTGATCATTCAAATCCAAGGAATATCAACCATTGAAATAAAAAAATTCAACATAAAAAAATAGAAAAGATTAAGTAGGCCTATATCTAAATAAAGTTTGATGTTGTTGTGGAGAAATCAAACAATCCATAAAGGAAACACCAATCCTCTACCAAACCAAATTCAATCCCCCAATAATCAAGAAATCAAGTTCAAAATCTAATTACTCATGAAAGATATTGGTTCTAAAAGTCCTCGTTAACAAGCTTAGTAACTATTTTATATTTAAAAAAATAAAAAAATGTTTATGAATATATTTGCATAGATGATTTGGTGTTGTTTAGCATTGGCTAAGCTTTAGACAAAAAAAATCAAAACATTTATTTTTCACATTTACGAAAAATATGTTGATTTTTTCTATTAAAAAATTTTATATTTTTTTTACCACAAGTCCATTGTGTTTGGATTTTTTGAATTTTGGTCAGCATACATTTTTTGTGGAGCTTAGTTGTGTCTATTCAACATCTTGCCTATAATTATAGGAAGCCTCTTTTCTTAATTAAATATAGATATACTATATATACAATTTAAAAACATGTACCTATATTTTTGTACTATACTAGTTCTATTACAAACAAACCTATAATTTTTTCACAAATTATAGAGGCTTTTGACTTAGATGTGGATTTTGGTTGAGATTTACTTCCGGGGGTCATAACTTTTGACTCGAATGTGGATTTTGGCTAAAATTTTATAGGTGGTTGCATTAGAAGGAGTTATTTGGATTGTTGATGGAGCGTAGCTCAATAAGTGGCCGTTTTGACATTTTTCCAAGAGCCTGAAATCTCATATTGGCCTCCAAATTTGGCTTTTTGTATTTTTTCCATTTTTTTAGAAAGTTGTTTTTGTAATAAATCCAAAATCATGTATTTGATTTCATTGATTAGTTGGCAATTTGTCTTGCCTTAGTTGGGAGCATTTCTTGGGGAAAATTGGGATTCATAGGATGAGTTTTAAAAATTACCAAAAATGGAAAAATTTGTTTTTCCCAAAAATTTTCCAAATATGGTAATTTTCAGAATTTTAATAAGTAGGTGTTTGTTTTCATTGTAGAAGCATAGCAGAGTTGTGAAAGTTTTAATGAAGAGTTATGGTATTCTAAAACATCTATCTTGTGTCAATTTCTAAACTATTCTTTGACGAGATTGGGTTATGACACCGTATATGAAAATAATAATAATATTTACATAGATCAAAAACATAAAAAGTGCCATGTTTTTTTGAATTATATATTGATTGATCAAAAAGGAGAAGTACAAAAAGAGAAGTGGGAAAGCAGAGCCTCAACCCACCAAGTTCACAACAAAATAACTAATACAAAGTAAAATAGATTATTATAGTAGATAACAGTTGTCAAGAGTATAAACACCAAAAAGGAGCCAATAGCAGTCAAAGAAGAACATCACTATAGTCTTCAATCTAGGAGTTCCATCCTTGAGCACCCTCCATCTAAACAACATTCTTCATTTCCACAATATGAGAAAATAATTCAAGTTTATCAAAATAGGGCCCTTTAGTATTCTTGATTTGCTTAAGAAACTTTTTAAGAGCATCATCAAAGGCAACCTAATTGTCCGCAATGCTGGCCCATTCAAATTCATTTTTCATTTCCTAGATTAACATAGTGGCATGGCCATCATGGAGAAATATTTGTAGCTTCTCCTTCTCTAGCCGCATCACATGACAAACCTACAAAATAATTTTAAATTGTATGAGTTTTCTAAGAAACCCAGTAAGATCTTTGCCATTACCTTGAAATTTTTCCTCATTTCTAAATTTACAAATAAACCAAAGGATGTAAGAAGAAAGGATATGCCAGAGAAGGTTAGCATCTTTTTTGAGACCAAGAATAGATCCAAAAATGATATAAAAAATATAAGCATGTTTAGTTAACGAAATTCCAAATAGCATCCAAATTTCTTTGGCAAAAGAAAAATCAAAGAAAATGTGCCTCATACTCTCAAGCATTTTGCAAACAAGACAATTATCAGAGCCACCTTTTTTATTTCTAATAGGTAGTCTATCTAGCATGAGCTGCCATTTGAAGCATTTAATCTTGAGGGGAATTGGGGACTTCCAAAGTTTTTCTAAAGTTTTCTACCAGTCAGGGGGGTTAATAGTAGCATACCATATGGAATTAAGGTGATCCAAAATTGAGGAGTCACCATTAAGAACCTAATAAATGTCTTTAGCTTTAACTTTAGGGCATCATCCCAATGGAATGTGAGGTATCTATAGGAGTCCACATCAATGCTGCAGGGAAGATTAAGAGGGGCACAAGCATTCTTAACCATGTTGAAAGTTCTTTTATGAGAGTCAGGGAGATCAAAATTACTCCTAAGAATTTTCTAGGTTATAAGGTTATCATTTTCCAAGATGTCTATAAAACAATCCCTTTACTATGCTAGTATCTAGCAGAACAACCTTGGGTTAAGGCAAGATGCTTACCATTGTGGTGGAGGTTGCACCAAATTGAATGTTCACATGCAAAGAATTGTTGTTACCAAACCCAAAGTTATAAATGTAGCCATGGACATGTTCCCAAGCCCTCCAAATAGATTTGAAGACCCAAGTACCTTGGAAAGAGACAAGAAAGGAATCAACAACAAGATCTCTAAAGGGGAGATTTTTCCAAGTTTTTCTCTGTTTGGGGACACCCGATTGAATATTATTCCTAACTAACACCTTCCAAGGTTCCTAACCATTAAGGGCTTGGAAGATCCATTTAGCAACAAGGTAGATCCCTTGTTGCCTGAGATCCTTCAATCCCAACCCTCCAAGTTTCTTGTCAGCATGGCACCAACTCCATTTGACAACATGAGCTTTTCTTTTTCCTTTCCCATTAGATCACAGGAACCTTCTGATAGCCTTTTGAATTTCATAAACCTGGTAATTACTAAACATTCAAGTGGAGAAGTAATATATGTTATATGAAGAAAGGATCTTTTGATAAACTTGGATCCTTCTAGAAAGGGAAAGCACTCTATTATCTTATTTATTAAGCTTCTTATTAATTCTTTCCTTAATCCAAAGCCACATATCCTTAAGGGAGGGGGAGATGGAGAAGGGAGCACCTAAGTATCTAAAAATTTTGTGAGGGCCACCCAAGGAGAATCCAGTCTAATGAAGCCAACTTGGGGGTTCCTCATCCCACCCAAGAAGGATGGATTTAGAGTTGGAGATGCAAGCACCTAAAGCTTTCTCAAATATATCAAGATTTTGAGTAAGGTTATGAATATTATGATTAGAGAGCTCAAGAAAGAGTGAAGTTTCATCAACAAACTAGATATTAGGAAGCTCAGAATCATTAGGAAGAATAATACCCTGAACTTTAGGAGACAAAGTGTCATCTCTGAGAAGGTAAACCAAAGCATCAAAGGCAATCAAAAAAGGGTAGGGGAAAGAAGGCATCCTTTCCTAATGAAGAAAGAAAGGGGGATAGGTTGAGAGAGATTACCATTAACTTCAATAAGGGCAAAGGAATCTTTAATGATGATGCAGAAGCATCCTAGGCTTCCTTGCAATCCTACATGTTTGGAGGAATTTTGGTTAAGTGTTGAGGAACACCGAGCTTGGATTTTGGTGGGGCTATGGTTTCATGGTTAGGGATGTGTTGGAGAAAAATTTGGTAACCTTTCCTCATGATTTCATAGAGACTGGATTGATTGAGTTAAAGTTTGAATTGTTTGAACCTTGCTACTGGAACTGTGTTTTTCTGGTTTCTGGGTGCTTGTTGTAGAGCATATAACTAATTATCCTTAATGAATGAGAAGTTGCACACTTTAGGGTTTGGAGAGGGCCTAGATTAATTTCTTGTTTCAATAGTTCAAGTCCTAATTCATTATAGGTTGGGAGATATGGAAATTTTCTCAGAGTACCAATTTCTAGCAATTTCACATGACAATCTGCTATGGGTGACTTTCAGGATGGATGCACACTTTTTCTTAGGGAATCAGACTTCATGAATTTAAGTGATTGTAGAGGACCTATATTTCTACCTATGGTTTGAAGTAAGAGTTCTAAATTAATCAGAGCTAGGAGATATCGTATTTTTACTTAGATATTGATTTATGGACATTTAATTATTGTTGTAGGCCAACTTGTGACATTTAATTTATGTATTTGTATTTAATTTGTGTTCTAGGCTGACTTGTGGCTTAGATTAGTATAATTAGGGTCCTTGGAGAGTCTTTTAATTATTATGTAGTTGGGATAGAAGGAAGGATAGATGCAAATTTGTAGAGCTAGAGCTGCGGCTTAGGAACTAGAGGATCTCTTGGTGGACCTACCGGTACAAGTATGGATTCTTCTTGGTGTTCTTATCCAGTTGTGTATCTAAACTAGTTGAGATTGGTTGTAAATTAGATCATGTTGGATCTTGTAGAACTAATTTTGTAATTTTGTAATTTTATTTGTCCCTAACCCAGAAGGCCTTACAATCGGGCATATTGCATGTAATTAGTTACCTTTTATGAATAAATTATTATAATTTGGTATCAGATCTTACTTTGTTGTTTCTTGGTGTTCTGTTTCCGCTATGTGGTTGTATAGCTGGGGGCTAGGAAATCTCCTTTGGGGACTCTCCTACCTTGCACTACATCAAAGGAGGACTTTGAAATGTCTACAAAATTCATCAGGGAAACCAAAAGTATTAAGCATGGTGAGGATAAAATCCCATTCAACTTTGTCATAAGCTTTTTCAAAATCAAGAAGAAATATGGCAGCATGTTGGTTGGAGGAATTGGCCCATTCCATTGCTTCCTAGCTAGTAATGAGGTTTTCCAAGATATATCTCCCCTTGATGAAGCCAATTTGGGTGGAGCAGGTAAACCTAGGGAGGATATTCACAAGATGAGAAGCAAGTACTTTAGCAAGAATCTTATAGGAGCCATTAAGGAGCATGATAGGGCACTAATTTCTAATGAGGGCTTTATACCCATCTTTTGGGAAAAGTTTAACATTGACCATATTGATAGAATTCCCAAGGGTACCTGACTCAAAGGCTTCAGAGTATAGGTCATAAAGATCTTTGGCAATTCAATCAATATTAGCCTTATAGAATTCAATAGGAAGGACATTAGGGCCAGGGGCTTTATTATCTTTAAGCGTAGTAATTGCATTAGTAATTTCTTAGAGGGAGACCCTAAATTTGAGCAAGAGTGCATCTGCATTTGATACCTTATTAGGAATTATTCCTTTGCATTTGTCCCTAATCACTTTAGAGGCATCATTCTCCTCTAAAGTAAACAGAGTTTCATAAAACTTTCCAAAAGCAATAGTAATATCATTAATGCTGAGAAGTTCCTTATCTTCAATAACAATCTTGTCAATCCTTTCCTTATTATGTTTTTGTTTCAAGAGGTTGAGGAAAATTTTGGATCCTTTATCACCATATTGAAGCCAATGGTTATGAGCTCTAATGCAGACATCCCTAACTTTGACTTGTTAATGCTTCCTTAGAGAATCCTTGGCTTGAAAAACTTGTTCAATAAGAATAGGTTATGTGTGATTTAATTCGATTTCCCATTAAAAAATGTGAAGTTGATCATAAAGGAGGTTCTCCTGAGATCTATAATCCTTAGCCTTCTTCTAGCCTATGGTTTGAAGAACTTTTTTCCAAGAGGTAACATTCATATTCTAGTGAGTAGTATGGGAGGGGAATTGAGTAAACAAGTTGAAAGATTTGAGCATTTTGATGGCGGTAAGAGCATCCTAATCCTTCAACATTGAAGAGTTGATGATAAAAATTTTATTACAAGGATTACAAAATTCAATAGAGTTCCTAAGATTAATATTAGATATGATGGGGAGGTGATCGGGGAGGGTAGAGGGGGCAGTAGAGACATGAGAGTTTAGATGATTGGGCAGAAGGAGAAATTATTAGAGTTAACATAAAATTGGTCAAGTCTCAAGTAAATCTAGTTAGGCCCTTACTAGAAATTACACCAGGTAAACCAAAGATTAGAAGTCCAAGATTTAAGGCCTTCAAGGGGATAAAAAAGATTCAAATGTTGTTTAAGGCGATCCTAGTGGACCTTCTCTTGGTGTTTCCACTCAAAGGGAATACCCCCAATCTTGTCATCCTAGTTTTCAACCATGTTGAAGTCCCCAACCAAAATCTAGGGGATATTAAGGAGATCAAATAACCAATTCCAAAGAGAAATCCTTTCCTTAGAGTCATTGGGGGCATATAATGAGAAAACACCAAATGAGGATACTTTAAAATCAAATATAGCCTAGGCTACATGATTACAAGGAGAGATACCAGTATTTTGGATATATCTTTCCCAATAGGGGTTGATAAGTAGAGTAGCTCCACCTTTTCCTTTTGGGTGGTTAGTGTAAATTTTAGTAGCATCTTTCCATATACAATCAAGAGTAGTATTAAGTAAAAAATCAATAACATTTAGCTCTTGCAACATGAGAAAATCGATATTCATATGGCACATCAATTTTTTTTTAATAATAAACTTCCTATCAGGAGACTATAGGCCTCTAATGTTCCAAGAAATACACTTCATGATGAAGAGAGGTTAATAGAGCTAGTAGAGGAAGCATTAAGCTCTCCATTCTTTTTTTGGTTTTTAGAGCCAATAGGTCTACCTTTTTTTTTAGAGGTACTACACCCCAATAGAAGATCATCATCATCCTCAATTTTATTAGCTTGAATACTACTACATTGAATTTTATTCCTACCAGAGTCACCATTAATACAGGATCCTAAAGGATATTGAATTAAAGTACTAGCAAGGTCCATTCTAGCATAAATAACTTCGATAAAAGAATTATCATCTAACTCATTTAGCACCAATATACGGGGGCTAGTGGTGTTATCACGAGGGGGGGGGGGGGGGGGGTGTTGCAACAAGATTAGGGTTAGGACATCTATGATTCTTTGATTTGCTAAACTTGGTTGTAGAGAACTCACACATGGTAACATCACCAGTCCGACTAATGATATCAACATGTTTTTCCTGGTGTAAAGTCATAGGATTTGACACATCCTCGATCATGAGAGTAGGTTGCTCTAGATCCTTCAAATCATAAGGATTGAAGGGCACATCTTCAATCAAAAGAGTACGAGAAGACAAAGTTGATAAGGGATTGGAATTCCAGTTACTGTTAGTGTAGTTTTTTATTTTTCCTATTTTTCTAGGTTTTTCCTACACTTTTAATAATCTCGCTTAGGTTAATAAAGCATGTCTTATTAGGTGAATGGTTGTGAGGTGTCACCTTCCTACATGTGAGCATCCATTAGCTATCTTGGGAAGATACTTTGCTATCTTTAGTCCGATAGATGGTTGCTCCTCATTGGTTGGTGGTGCCACCTCCTCCCTCTTCCTAGCCTATATAAGCATGCTACCTGGCTTGTATTTGCATCTCTTGTTTTTGCATCCTCTTAATGCTATTTTGCTTCCAGCATTTGCATTACTCTCTTGGAGACTAACTCTATGATGCTATTTTGATTTTGTATCATTTGCATTCATAGTTTAGATATTTACTCTTTGCACTAGTTTTCTGGGTTATTAATCTTTTCAGATTCTAACATGGTATCAGAGCTTTTCTATGTGCAAGAGTAGATTTTAGTTTCCTTATTTGAAAGATTCGGGGGGGGGGGGGCAAATAAACTTTATTGTAGTTTTTTGAAAAACGAAGTATGCTCTTCTCTTGCATCTTTGGATGATCCTGAGAATCAGAAAAGTTTTGACAAAAACAATTTTCTCTGGGGTTTCAATCTCAAATCTGACAACCAACTTGCATATTTGGAGTTTTCAATCAGTTTTGCAGGTTTCAGCATGCCATTGATGGACTTAAGAAGCTGGTCCAGCATTTGCATATCATATTTTGGTTGCTAGGGTCATTTTTTGATTTTTGGAGCCGTTTTTTGCTGTTAAAGGCGTCTGATTTACACTATAGCAACATCTTTTGTACATCAAAAAGAAAAATGCTTTCTGGGTTTTGTTCACAGCCTCGAAAAACCATCTGGGTATCTTTTAGCTTGTGCATGCAAGCTGTATATTTTTCAGAATCGAGCATGCAAAGCTATAGCCATACCCCTCTCCGTTGGCAGTCGCAGATTTGAATGCAGTTTTCAAATGTCTCATTCTTGCTCATACAGACTCCAATTTTGATGATTCTTGTTATGATCTTGGCTATTTTTTTGTGCTCTATCCACTAGTGGAGTTGTTTTTTGATTTTCATGAATGAATTCTTCAAAAATTGTAGATTCTCAGCCATGACTGTGCACAGTTCCCGTTTTGAAAACTTCGGAGGATCATAAATTTCTCATACGACCTCATATCGAGGCGATTCTTTTTTTGAAAGAGCATGATTTTTTGAGTAGATCACAGCAGTTCTATTTGTTTTCTTGATTATTGTGCCCAAGTTTCACTTTCAGCATATGCTCTTCATGAGGGTTTGTAATGCATTGAAATCAAGACCACTAAGTATTTCTTTCTAGTGGTAATTGTAAATGCACTAAAATAAAGTGCCAAATCATATTTATTTGGAGGGGGGGTTCTTTGATTGAGTAAAAAAGGGGGGGCATTGTCGTGGCTAGGTTCTCTTCTTTTTAACATTTCTTCTCTGCATTTCTTCATCATGGATCAAAAAAATATGCCCATCCTAACTCCATACAATTACTTTGAGTGGAAATCATGCATGACAATTCACTTAAGGAAAGCTGGATTAAATAGGATAACTATGGGACTTGAAATTGAACCTGCTAAAGATGAAGATAAGCCTGAGTGGTTTAACAAATGTGATGAGGCATTTGGAACACTGTGTTTGTCTGTTTCTCTTGACTTGCTATTTCACATTGAGTCTTTGGATACACCAAATGAAGTATGGACAAAGCTAGAAACACTATTTGGCACACAAGATTCAATGAGGGGTCATATGTTGGAAAATGAATTAATTAGTTTGAGTCTAGGCAATTTCAACACAATCCAAGATTTCTTCACCAAATTGAAATCACTAAGGCTGCAGTTAAAACAATGTGGAATTGAAAAAAAATGAACAACTAATTCTTAGTATTCTCTCTAAGCTAAGTTCAGAATATTTTGTGTTTGTCTCTACCTTCTATGCTACTAAGGGTGCACTTGGTACTCAATTCACCATGCCATCTTTAGATGATTTTGCTATCAATCTCACTCGAGAACAAGACAAGCTAATCCAGATGGGCATTCTTAAGTCCTCTAAGTCACATGCCTTGGCTGCCAACCAAGGCACAAAAGAACAACAAGGACAAAGTAGTAACAACAATAGTAAGGACAAGAAACAAAAGAATAGCGAGGAGAAGAAGGATCAAATACCAGTTTCTTCAAAAGCAACTATTGATACACCATCTTCCAAGGGCGATAAGCCTAAGAAAGAAAAGGTCAAATGTACTTATTGTAAAAGACCTGGTCATGATGAACATAAATGTTTGCAGAAACAACTTGATCACTTGACATACATTCTTGAGAAGAATAATATCAGTGTTCCTGAGTCTATCAAACAAAGTTCTAATGAAGGGCCTAACAAAGATAAAGAAAACAGCAAGGGGAAAGGAAAGGGCAAGGCCCTTTTTGCAGTTGCTTCCTCACCATCCACTTGGGTTCTTGATTCGGGTGCTTCACACCACATGGCTTCATCTAAGGAAGAACTTGCATCCTTGGAGCTGTGTACTATGCCTTCTATTTTGATGGGTGATAACACTCTTGTTGAGGTGTGTGGGAGAGGGTCTGTTGATGTAGGGGTTGGCACATTCCATGATGTTCCTTGTATACCCTCATTGTCAACTAATCTCCTATCGGTATACCAGATCACTCACACAGGTTTAGGCAAGCGGGTTGAGTTCACTCTTGATTCAGTGGAGATATGTGAGTTGCACAATGATTCTACAGTTGCAGTTGGGAGAGCAGATCATCACTCACGACTCTATATGTTTTCTCACTTTGTTCCTGATCCTCCTTTGACTGTTTCACTCACTCACTTTAATGATGTGAGCAGATTATGGCGTGAGCGGTTTGGCCATCTTAACTTCCAGTACTTGCATCAGCTTAACCAGCAGAGCATGGTCATAAGGTTGCCTTCTACTTTGACATTGGAGTCACTTGGAATACATGATAGATCTTCTGATGGGTCAGATTCACTTGAGCAGTCTTCTACCTCCACTTTTGATGCAGAGAGTGATTCAGAGGACTCACCTCCTTCCTCTCCTAGTCATCATTTACAGGTTGATGATTCTCCTCTAGATTCTCCATCTTCTGGTCCACTTTGGGCTAGACAGACCTTGCAGTCTACATGTGATTGGGTTGGGGATCCATCAGACACCAAGCAGACTCGTTCACAATTCTAGGATGTTCTACATATCTTCATTGCTACTACCTCAAATCCACAGTCCTTTCATGAGGCTTCTGGTATTTCTGAGTGGGATATAGCTATGCAGGAAGAGTATAGTTCCTTGATGAGGAACCACACTTGGGATCTTGTCCTTTTTCCTAAGGGAAGAAAATTTGTTCAATGTAAGTGGATCTACCGGACAAAATTTACAAGCTTTGCTGAAGGTACAGGATGCTTCATCTTTTGGGGGGGCCTCTTCCTCTCACTTGGAGTCCTAATTTTCTTTGGGGAGTCTCTTTTCTCTCTCTTTTGGGGGAATTTTATATACATGGGTACCTCATCAGGCTTGACTTGCCGGGACCCATTTCTACATCCACCTAAGCTTCGCTTATGGGGGGGTGTTAGTGTAGTTTTTTATTTTTCCTATTTTGCTAGGTTTTTCCTACACTTTTAATAATCTCGCTTAGGTTAATAAAGCATGTCTTATTAGGTGAATGGTTGTGAGGTGTCACCTTCCTACATGTGAGCATCCATTAGCTATCTTGGGAAGATACTTTGCTATCTTTAGTCCGATAGATGGTTGCTCCTCATTGGTTGGTGGTGCCACCTCCTCCCTCTTCCTAGCCTATATAAGCATGCTACCTGGCTTGTATTTGCATCTCTTGTTTTTGCATCCTCTTAATGCTATTTTTCTTCCAGCATTTGCATTACTCTCTTGGAGACTAACTCTATGATGCTATTTTGATTTTGTATCATTTGCATTCATAGTTTAGATATTTACTCTTTGCACTAGTTTTCTGAGTTATTAATCTTTTCAGATTCTAATAGTTACTAGTATGAATTTATTCCAAAGCAAGTTGTTGAGCATTTTTTCACCTAATTTTTTTATTATTAAAATTTTGAAAGCCATCACTATCAAGGAGCTTGGAATTTTGAATTGAAGCAGTGGGATTTATTGTCTTGATAATCTTAGGGGCATTGTTGTTCTTTGGTGGGAATAATTAGAAACAAAAGCAAAGGAGGAGGGGCATTGATTAGGGTTTGAGGCTAAATATTTTCTAGTATTAATAACCTCCTTACTTTTACCAGAGCAATCAACCAAATTTTTGTTAGGGTTATGAGTTGAAGTATTTGCATCATGAGTGAGAGGTTTAGTCAACACTTCCTCAGTAATGGGTGTTTCAACATCAGCTTCCATCGGATTTGATTTAGGTTTCTTCTTAGTTATAATAGGGAATTTTTTCCTAAGGTGTCCCTTTTTGCAGAGGAAACAAGCATTTAATCCTCCAAGGATCTCCACCGGGAAGGAGAAGATATCTCCATTAAAATTAAGGTTAAGATGTTGTGGGATGTCCAGGCTTAATTGAAACAAGTATTTTGGCATCAAGATTAGAGACAAGCCTAGTTGTCTCATCAATTCGGATAATACTTCCAAAGGGATCAAGAAGTTGAGGAAGGAACCATAGAAAAGGAGGGACATTCTTAAGGATAACCCATGTCAGGCAGGATAAAGTGAGGACTTCTTCACTAACAACCTCCTAAGTCCAAGCAAGCACCTAGAAGGAGGTCTTCCCTACCATCCAATATTTCCTTTTTAGGGCTTCCAGTTAGGATTCATGGTTATTGAAGAAGATAATGAATAATCCTTTCTAGATCTAATGATAGAAGGAGATCTTGAGACCTAATTTTAAATTCCAAAGATTGTGGAACCAATCATTAAGGAATTTCCTAGGAGGACATTTATCTAGATCCACACAAGAAAAGAAGATAGTAGTATCACATAACTTGGTCTTTCCTAAAGCTATCTCCTTCAACATTGCATCATTTGGAGAAATGACAAACTCATTTGAGGTAAGGGCAGAGTTCTTACCTTCTTCACTTGATCTTTCTCCTCTAACCACCGAAAGAAACCACGTAGCATAGGGGACTCCATTATTAGTAGGGGCAACAGTTTTTGCAAAGGATTTCTTAGGGGGCAGATTAACAGTAACAGGGGGCAAATGAGTAGCTTGAGGTGGTGGATTAGCAAAAATCACTGGGTTAGGGCAATTAATATCCATGTTGTCAAATTTAGACTCCATTCAACAATACCAACGCCATGTTCATTATAGTAGTTTTTGATATAATACAATTTTATTATTGTATTTGAATTATTGCATTCAAATAATATTGATAAATAACATCAAAAATGTTTTTCATAATAATTTAAATTTAAAAAATAGATCTTAAAAAGATTTTTTTATAAATATTTATTATTGTTCACAAACTTTATCTATTAAATTTGTCCCTTTCAAATTTAAAAAATTCAACTTAATATTTACTTTTTTCCATTATTTTCTTTTTTCAAATTTAAAAACTTACTTTAATATTTACTTAAATCTTTATATTATATTAGCTTTCAAAGAAGCTTAGTTGAGATTTATTTTTTCTTACCCATATTAATGATAGAAGATTTTATTTTTTAAAAGACATTTTGATCTAATGAAAGATAAAAAAGATTTTGTGTTCAAAGTAAACTATTTCGTGATCAATTTTATTTGTTAGCACATTTTTAATTATATTTTATGTTGAAATATGAAAAAAAAATGAAAAGAGTAAATTGTTATTCTTGGGAAAGTAAATATAAGTAATGAAAGATTAATTTTCAATTGATACTATAGCAATGAAATTGGAAATTTTATATTTTTAAATACATAGGAAGTTAAATCAATTTAATGACTATATATTTATAGTTAGGTTTTTATTAATATTGAGGAAGTTAAATCAATGTTATGACTATATATTAATATGTAGGTTTTTATTGTATTCTATAATGGATAAATGGATGGATCATTTAAATATAATCAATATTTGACCTATGTTTTATTTTGTAATGGAATAATAGTTAGATAGGTCGACTCCGCCTCTAAGAATGTGGCTTTGTGGGAATTTAATTTATGGTAAAGAGTTCTTTTTACTTTCTTTATTTTATTTCCCTTCTTTACATTGGGATGTACATAAATGATATTTTAGTAGTATAGGGAAAACAAGAGTAAGTTGTTAGGAGGTCAAGTTAATTTAATGACTATGTATAGTAAATATTTGACTCTATATTTCTTTAGATGAATAAATTGATGGGTCAACCCCAAATTAAGAGTTTTTAGCTTGATATTTAGTTTTTCCTTATCTTATTTTTTATATTAAATTTTATACTTTAGTAGTTTTATAGAAGATAGTTTAGAAATTCTGGCTTTAAATCAAACTTGACACTTTTTTTTCTTTTTAAATTAAAAGTAAAGTAGAATAATAGTTAGATAGGTCAACTCCACCTCTAAGAATGTGGCTTTGTGGGAATTTAATTTATGGTAAAGAGTTCTTTTTACTTTCTTTATTTTATTTCCCTTCTTTACATTGGGATGTACATAAATGATATTTTAGCAGTATGGGGAAAACAAGAGTAAGTTGTTAGGAGGTCAAGTTAATTTAATGACTACGTCTAATAAATATTTGACTCTATATTTCTTTAGATGAATAAATTGATGGGTCAACCCCAAATTAAGAGTTTTTAGCTTGATATTTAGTTTTTCTTTATCTTATTTTTTATATTAAATTTTATGCTTTAGTATTTTTATGGAAGATAGTTTAGAAATTCTATCTTTAAATCAAACTTGACACCTTTTTTTTCTTTTTACATTAAAAGTAAACTACTTTGTGATGGTTGTTATTTTGTAAACATATATTTGGTTAATAAGCATTAATTTTAACATTAATATTTATGTGTCTTAAATATTTAGGAAATTAAATGTATTTTATAATTGTGAATTAATAGGTAAGTTTTAATTGTATTATATAATAGATAGGTTGATGGATCAAGCATAATTGTTATGTTTGTGTATAATAAATAATTATTGTGTTGCATAATGAATTAATAGCTGGATGGACTAATGCAAGCATGACTTGAGTGGACTTTAACTTGTTATAAGAAGTTTTTAGTTGGTTTTTACTCACACAAATTATTAAATTTTAAATATTATGAATTTTTTTTTTGTTTATTTTAATTTTAAAATCTAAATTTTATTTAAAGTGTGATAATTTTTTAAATTATAATAAAGAAGTTCATGAAAAATATTTTCCCAAATTAACCAAGTCCCCACTACTCTCCTTGAAGCTCTAGTTGGTGTGTCCCCACTACTCTCCCTGTAGCTCTAGTTGGTGTGGCATGCAAGTTATTAAGAGTGAGCCAAGGCTCACTCTTAACTTATGTGAATATTGGAGATCATATTTGAGTTTCATTAAGAGCTAGATCTATGCTTGATTTTATTTCCATTTCTTAATAAGATTCCAATCAAATAATTTAACTTTTGATTAAGGCATCTTTTGTCTTACTTATGGCTCTTGTCATTTTGAAAATCATATATTAATAGGGTCAATATTAATCAAAATTATCTAGAACAATTTTTTTAAAACTTCTTTCATACAAATAATAGTTTGGTCAACAATTAAAAGATGTAAATCTTTATTAAAGTCAAAAAATATTCTTAAAAATTTGTAAGAAAATTAAAGCAATCCAAAATTTCATCTTTTTTCTTTTAAAAGATCAACATATATTATCATTGATTATAATTCTTGATTAGACAACAACATTTATTCTTTGTAGAAGCTTGTTATTTTGACATTTCATTTTGATTTTTATATTCCATTGGATGAGTCGAGGTGTTCATATGCTTGTAACTTTGATTTATCTTTTTATTTTAAAGTAGAGGGATCTATTAGAGCTGATAGGATTTAAATAGTGTAGTGCTTCTAATGGATGTTACTTATCAGCATTTATAATAAACAATCTAAATTGAAATTCAGAATAATCATTCTAATTCAAGGAGAATCAACCATTAGTATACAAATTTTCAACATAAAATGTAGAAAAGATCTAAATTATAGGCCTACCTCTAGATAAATAGTGTACTGCTACTAATCGATGTTTCTCATCATTTGTGATAAACAATCCAAATTGGAATGCAGAATAATTCAAGGAATATCAACCATTGATTCAACATAAAAAGTAGAAAAGATCTAAGTAGACCTACCTCTAAATAAAGTTTGACATTATTGCCCACAAATAGTACTTATCAAACTTTTTCCAATATAAGAAAGATCTAACACACAATTCAAAAAGAAACTAGCAATGTTGTACCATACTAAATTTGTAAGTCTTTGCTTAAGAGAAAAGTCTAGCTACTTCAAGTAAAACAGTACTTCCATAAAAAATCCAAATTGAATACAAAATTATTCAAGGAATATCAACCATTGGCATACAAATTTTCAACTTATCAAACTTTTGCCAATATAAAAAAGATCTAACATATATTTGAAAAAGAAAACAGCAATCGTCTGAGCAAACCCAACTACATCAAGTAGTAAAACAGCAGTATCCAATTCCCATTCCTTCTCCAGTACACTCTCCGAAGTTGTTGCATATAGCACATTTCCCTTGGTCGCGACAGTCATCGCTGTCGGTGCACCAGTGTTGACAGGGATCGTTAGGATTAGTGGCAATTGAGCAGCGAGGAGGAGTAGCCTCAGCCTTTGCCCTAGTTGCCATGCCCACTACCTGCAATGTTATTACAGCTATTACCACAATGCTAAACAATTTCATTGCGCCCTTTTCCACTCTGGACAAATTCGACGAAAGTTTATAAGGTGGAATTGGAGCAACTGTCCTAAACATAAGTCCATGTTAATCATCATCTTCCTTGGTCAGCATCGACCAACACAATGCATAAGGCTATCTAATAATATATTAAAATAATAAAATTCTTGTGCTTGACCAATCCAATTTGATCGAGATATATTAAGAAAATGCAGGTAGAGAAGGATCATTCAATCTCGGGTGTCTACTTAATAAACAACATTCACAAAGGCTAATAAAGGGATCGATGCTGCCAATGTTTCTCTTAGCCTTACGTGGTATATCAAAATTCGTCAAAATTAGGATATCTGCGTAATATACTCAAGCGTTGATGATTAGGTCGCTCTCAATATACCTCATATCTGATGTCAATTAGAGAGACACCTTCGATGAATTAACGATTTAATTTTGTAATACATGAAAAGCCTGTTACGTTTCAGAATGTTGAAGTACTTTTATTAAGGCTCACTCTTAACTTATGTGAATATTGGATATCAGATTTGAGTTTCATTAAGAGCTAGATTTGTGCTTGATTTTATTTCTATTTCTTAATATGATTCCAATCAATTAATTTAACTTTTGATTATGGCATCTTTTGTCTCGCTCTTGTTATTCTGAAAATCATATATTAATAGGGTTAATATTAATCAAATTTATTTAAAACAATTTTTTAAAACTTCTTTCATACAAATAATAGTTTGGTCAACAATTAAAAAATTAAATCTTTATTAAAGTCATAAAATATTTTTAAAAATTTGTAAGAAAATTAAAGCAATCCAGAATTTCATCTTTTTCCTTTTAAAAGATCAACATTTATTATCATTGATTATAATTGCTGATTTGACAACAACATTTATTCTTTGTAGAAGCTTGATATTTTGACATTTCATTTTGATTTTTATATTCCATGAGATGAGTAGAGGTGTTCACATGCTTGTAACTTTGATTTATCTTTTTATTTTAAAGTAGAGGGATCTATTAGGGCTAATAGGATTTAACAGTGCCGTTTTGTTTTTGTTGAGAATTGTGTTTCAACATTGCAAGCTTTTTTCTGAGAATTCTAAAAAATTGTAAAATTTTGTTTGTGACAGTTTTTCCACATGTTTATGAGTTGGAAAAAGGTGTATGAGTTGTTAAAAATGTCTCTTGTTCTTAGTACAATATAGGAGGGTTATTTTTGGAGTATAAACAACTCATTACATGAATTTTATGGGGGTCTAATCTGATGTAGAGCCACACCTTGGAAAACTCAGGAGGAATCAGACACTCAATTGAGTTGCTTCAAGGGGCATCTATAACCTCCAGGATCACACACTAAAATCAGATTCAAAACAAAACTTTGAAAATAAATCCCCCCAAAAATTTCTTCTTGCTGCCTCCGGATAGACCTGCACTCAGACATGAATAACTTTCGAACTAGAAAATATTTACTCAATCCAACCATTGAGATTTGGCATAACTAGGTTTCAAACAATATATATTTTTTTTAGAGAAATCCAACGGTTCAAACCCGAGATATTGACCACGCATCAGAGTACATTTTTCTGCAAAACATTGCTTCTTGCTGTCTCTAGATAGATCCGTGAACAGAAATGTATAACTTTTGAACCAGAGAATATTTTCTCAATCCAACCATTGATATTTTTCATAACTAGGTTTCAAACAACATATCAAAATTTGAGAGAAATCTAACAGTTCATTTGGGAGATATTACCCACGCACTGAGACTAATTTTCTGCAAACATACCAAATTCGACCCAAAACTAAAACTTTTTAATCTTCTGCAAACTATCAACTTGTTTCCAGTGAGAAGATAAGAAAAATCCGTTCAAAACTCAGACCATCGAAAACTTGCACAAAGACAAAATGAAAAAAAAAATTCCATTTCTCTCCAAATTCGATTCGTGTCTTACATAGCCGACTGGCTCTCATTTTAAAACTGACTTTCTTTTCCTAATTAAAGGATATGAAATGTTTTCTTCTTATTTAGAAAAGAAGAACGTCTTCTATCCAAAAAAAGGATAAGAATCTGAAACGTTTTTTCTACCAATATTAGACAGTCGTTTTCTAAATCAGAAATATTCCAAAAAACTGCCTACTACCTATTATTGGATTCTAAAAATCATTAAACACTCCACCTACGAACTAAAAAAAACTATTCTAATTTAAGATCCACACACCTGGTCCTAGGTGGCTATATCTGGAGAGCTTATCGAATTGCTACTCTAGGTATGCCACCACATGTAGGACGTTATTACAAACTTCAAAAACTAAAAGCATTTAAAACATAACATTAAATTCCCTATTACATTTTCAACAATGTTGCCTCCTATAGCGTTTCTTTTCTCTGCCACTGCAGCATACTCCCCTGTAGAATGAATCTCAAGTCCTCTTGAGATGATGTGTTGTAGAAATGAATCTCATTCTTCTTTCAAACTTTCCAATTTCTTTGAACTAGGATGAACATATCTACAAGAAAAACAAAAATATTATCCAACTTCTCCACCTTGTAGCTTTGATTCTTTAATGTTGTAAATGTCACAAAAAATTCTCCAGCATGATTCACTATACATGAAATCTGCATCCCTGCATAAACATTATTAGAAGAAAACATATCATCAGCATTAAGATTATTTGAGTTCTCTTTTTGAATATGAGCTTCCTTATACACCATGTAATGTGCATCATATCTATCTTCATCAATAGTAACCATAAACTTATCTGTTTCTTGACTATCAACCATTTTCACATCTTGAATCTTAAGAATCGTATTTATCTCTTCTTCCTTTATTAAACATTTATCATCATCTTGATCTTCTGTAGTAATCTCACTTTCAAATATCTCTTTATTATTACAACTTTGCTCAAGAACAATAACAGTATTGCACTCTTTCCTTTCTTCTTCAAGCTGAGTTTCCATACTACCGCCATGCCTTTTCCATTCTCCCACAATGGTTGCAAATTTTTCCCATAAATCAGATTCTTCTTCCGAACTTGCTGTTACACATTCCTTAGCTTCATCTTCATGCCATTCCTCTTGACATTTTTCTTCATTATGCATATTTAAGGCTTCATTAGTTGCCTCCAAAATCTTTTCCATAGGAGTACCTTCCAACATTGTACTCTTCTCTATTTTCAAAGGACATGTTACTATTCCAACCACAGATTATTTGCATTCAAATCCAATAGGCCTTGTCTTGTTACTGCTCTCATCAAGAGATACTTGCTGCACTTCTTGTTGCTGCACTTTGTGTTCTTGCTGCACTTCTTTCAACTTAGCTTTATTCTCTTTCAACTTAGCGTCATTCTCCTCAAGTCTCCTTCTCAAATTGTTTATCTCCCCTTCTATCTTGCTTAGCTCTTCTCTTTGTTTTCTCCTTTCTTCTTTCTCTCTTTTCTTCTTTTCCTCTATCTCCTTCTGTTTAGAATCCTTTCTCTGCCGATACCTTCTAAAAAGATACAATAAAACTACTTCTTCTTGTCCCATCATTCCTCAGCTAGGTTATTTTCTTCTTATCTAGTCTCCTGGACTTCTTCTCAGACTATTTCTCTCAATCTTTCACAATCACACAAACATATACACAACTACTTTTTCCCAAACCTTTTGTTGAGCTCTGATACCAAAAATGATGCAGAGCCACACCTTGGAAAACTCAGGAGGAATCAGACACTCAACTAAGTTGCTTCAAGGGGTGTCTACAACCTCTAGGATCATACACTAAAATAAGATTCAAAACAAAACTTTGAAAATAAATCCCCCCAAAAATTTCTTCTTGCTGCCTCCAAATAGACCTGCACTCAGACATGAATAAATTTCGAACTAGAAAATATTTACTCAATCCAACCATTGAGATTTGGTGTAACTAGGTTTCAAACAATATATAATTTTTTTAGAGAAATCCAATGGTTCAAATCGGAGATATTGACCACGCATCAGAGTACATTTTTCTGCAAAACATTGCTTCTTGCTGTCTCTAGATAGATCCGTGAATAGACATGTATAACTTTTGAACCAAACAATATTTTCTCAATCCAACCATTGATATTTTTCATAACTAAGTTTCAAACAACATATCAAAATTTGAGAAAAATCCAACAGTTCATTTGGGAGATATTACCCATGCACTGAGACTAATTTTTTGCAAACATACCAAATTCGACCCAAAACTAAAACTTTTTAATCTTCTGCAAACTATCAACTTGTTTCCAGTGAGAAGATAAGAAAAATCCGTTCAAAACTCAGACCATCGAAAACTTACACAAAGACAAAATGAAAAAAAAATTCCATTTATCTCCAAATTTGATTCGTGTCTTACATAGCCGACTGGCTCTCATTTTAAAACTGACTTTCTTTTTCTAATTAAAGGATTTGAAACATTTTCTTTTTATTTAGAAAAGAAGAACGTCTTCTATCCAAAAAAAGGATAAGAATCTAAAGTGTTTTTTCTACCAATATTAGACAGTCATTTTCTAAATCAAAAATATTCCAAAAAACTGCCTACTACCTATTATTGGATTCTAAAAATCATTAAACACTCCACCTACAAACTAAAAAAAACTATTCTAATTTAAGATCCACACACCTAGTCCTAGGTGGCTATATCTGGAGAGCTTATCGAACTGCTACTCTAGGTATGCCACCACATGTAGGACGTTATTACGAACTTCAAAAACTAAAAGCATTTAAAACATAACATTAAATTCCCTATTACATTTTCAACAATGTTGCCTCCTATAGCGTTTCTCTTCTCTGCCACTGTAGCATAATCTAGAGGACAAAATTATGGACACAAATGTTATTTTTAGAGTTACAAATGACAAGTAGGCAACATGTGGCATGGTTTTTTTGCCTATGGTTTAGGCCCATGGTTTTGTAAGACCATAAATGGTTTTCAGATTGAAAATCACTATAAAAGGAAGGCTTGGGGAGGTGTTTAAATCATTGAGTTCTGTTTGCAAAGACTGGGTGCTAGAAGGAGTCTCTCTAAGTCCGAGCGCAAGTTGTGGTGATATGCTCCTATAAGAACTTGCATTGCGAGTGTATTGTAATATTTTTGATTTGATAATACATTGTGTGGGTTTTGAAGGACGGGGTTTAAATTCTTCCGGAAGGGTTTCCCCATGGTAATCATTGTGTTATGCATTCATTGTTATTTGGATTATGTTATTATGCATTTCTTGAGATCTCTGCAATAGTTAGTTGGATTTTTATAATTGTCCTCTCAAGATTAGTATAGGAAGCAATTTTGTGCACCTTTGTTTCCTTACAAGTGGTATCAAAGCCTAACCAGTTTTGGTTCTATTTGTTGGGTATAGGGTTTTTTGAGATAATCAAGGTTTGAGTGGGAGCTTGTGTTGAGGTTTTTATTTCTGTGTTGTAGGATTGTAAAGATGGCAAGCATATCAAGGAGGATTGATGTAGAGAATTTTTCTTGCACAAACTTTAAGATGTGGAATCTGAAGATGGAAGATCTACTAATTGATCGCGATCTATGGGATGTGATTGGTGAGAATAAGCAAAGGCCTACATATTCAATTTTAGTTGCACAATATGATGCGATAAATACAAAAGCTAAAGGTCTTGTCAGATTGTGCCTTGTAGACTTGATTTAGATTAATGTTCATGAAGAACTTACCGCAAAGAAGCTTTGGAACAAGCTAAGTGATATCTATCAAGCGAAATCACTTGTAATTTTTTTTTCTTGAGGAAGAAGTTGTATTCTTTGAGAATGGAATAAGGTGGACATATTTTTGAGCATCTTGAAAATTTTAATATATTGGTGACTCAAAGACCATAGTTGGAGTGTCAATGGATGAAGAAGAAAGGTATCAAATCTTGCTATGTTCTTTTCCAGACTCATGGTGTAGTCTTGTCATGGCCATAGGGTGTACTTTAGTTGTCTTGAAGATGGAGGATGTTGTTGGTTCTATACTTTATGAGGAGATGAGGAGGAAGGTCTCTCTAAATGCCAAAGAGGCTTTAAGTGTTTGAGGAAGACCAAAAGAAAGAGGTAAGAATGAAAAGCAACATGGCCATTCTAAGTCCAAGAATAAGGGGGGTCAAAATCTCCTAGTAAACTAAAAGTGATCTATCAGAATAGTGGCAAACTTGGACACTTTCAAGAGGACTGCAAAGAGCAGAAGAAGAAAAAGAAGAAGAAGCAAGATATTGATTCTATGTCCAAGAAGGAAGATGGAGATGTCTTCATCCATCCTTGGCCACTCATGTAGGTGAAAATGCATGGTTAATAGACTTAGGTGCATCTTTTTACATGACTCTTAATAGAAACTAGTTTAGTAAGTATGAAAATTTGACAGTGGTAAAGTGTATTTGTGATGTAGGAGCATCCTGGGTGTGAGGGCAATCTTGCATCACCAGAAAATATTTTAATTTCAGCTTGTATATTTCTAGTTTTAGGCTTTGTTATTTTAATTTGATCTAGTAGATAGGGGGGTTATTATTTTTGGGAACTTTCTATTTTTAGTAAGTTTGTCATACGAGCTTGAAATGTTTTATTTTTGAGTATGTGCACCAAGTTGTGTTGCCAAAAACATGACACATAAAGTTTTTAAAATATTTTTTTTAAAAAGTGCATATGCACTATAGCATGCACACACTTTTGAATAGTAAGAAATTTTATAAATGGGCTGCAAACCCACTACCCAATTTATTCTTTTTGCATTTCTCCTCACAGCACACACGTGGATTGAAGAAATTGAAATTTTTTGTCACCCGCCTCCTCAAAATGCCTCGTCGTCACCGAAGTTCAAGATCAGGATCATGTCGTATGTTTTCTACTCTCTTTTTTGCATTGTTTTTTAAGTGTTTACATTGTTTTGTAGGTTTTTTTCAAATTTTCTTTAAATTTGTTTATTTATTTAGATTGCAATTGGTTTCTTATAAAGAAATGTGAATAATGAACTACCAAATCCCCTGCTGGATCAACAAAATCAAAACTAAAATCCTTCACAAGATCCAAATCCTAACCCTCCACAAGCTGAAAATCAAAACCCTCCATAACAAGAGCAAGAAATTTTGCAACCTGCACTGATTAGAAGACCCCCTCCTAGCACCCAAGACAACATTATGAATGAAATAGAAAGAGAGAGAAAATGAATTAGAATCACTCATTGGTAGGTTGAAAGATTGTGGACAAACCAATCTGATGAAAGCACAATTGGCATCCTCCCTCAAGTCCATTATGAGCTATGTAGCTTCGGTTAATGGTCAGTTGGATATTTGGCATGTTAAGAGGGATGAACAAAGAAGATATTATGCAAACAAATTATTATATCAAGATGTACAAAAAAAAGAAATACCAAAAGGTAGCATTTGTTCATTGTTTAAAAAATCTGGAGAACAAGATACTGTTAAACATACAACTAAAAGTTCCCCATCCATTGGTGCATACATGATGGTATTAGAAATAACATTTGGGATAGATAATGGATTGTCTTTTTTTCCCCTCCCTATAATAATCACAAGGTTCCAATGTATTTCTTAAAGAAATTGTATTGTGAATTTGTCCTTGGGGAGATCCCTAATTATTTTGATATATTAGAATCTTAGGGTAGAGGTGGGGGGTCATCATTTGAGAGGCTGAGAGCACGACATGACCTTAATGTAGTTAGGGTACCTATTGTCAAGCCACAAGGTGAGCATGTGATTATTCTTTTAGTTGTGAAGGAACATATAAAGACTAGTACTCTAGGGACTATTAATGCTTTGATGTAGAGCCTCATTCATTGCACGAGTCCATTAGTTGAGGAGGAACCTTCTATGTGTCGGGGTCAGATGTGCACATCATGTGGATCCTTATGCACATTTGGTAGTCATGCTGGAGACAGTATGGATGATGGGCTAATCACTGATGAGTTCCTGAGTGACACATTTGGCATTGACACACAGATAAATTACAATTATATTAAACTAATTTGATCACATTTCATATGTATAATGAATGACTAATTAATTAGCATGTATTGACATTGTTCAAAATTCAGGGTAAGAGTATTGGCAGTCCTAGTACAGATCCCTCAGCCCCATTTTTTGTCCTGTCAACGAGTCGAGCAGTATGTATCAATTTAATCATTTAAATTCATACATATATTTATTAAATAATCATATAAAGGATTGCAAATTTTTTTTATGCATGTGCATCAATTCTCCACTGGACCATTGACATTCACAAGGGACTTCGAGCCTAGGCGTGATACAAGCTTCATAGAGGTACATTTTTTTCATGTTAATTTAATTCATTTGATTATATTTGTTTCATGTTTCATATTACATGTAAATTGCATTCTATGACATGCAGCTGTTGATGTCTAAGACTCCTCCTCATCTTCGCTAGTCCATCGATCATGGAGTTACTACATTAATGGCTAGTTCAGAGCCATTGACCAAGGTATGAAATAATTTTCTTGGTTTAAGTTGTTGTTTATAATAGTTAGTATCAAAATTTCTATTGTTATTTATAATTGATTATATTAATTAAAATTTTTTAGGGCCTTATTACACCCAATCATTTGCAAGCCTTTGAGGTGGACATATAGAGTAACTATTTGATGGTGGTAAGAAAATAATCATTTTGTGTGTATATATATTTTATTTCAATGTATAATAATTATTGATTCATATCTACTTTGTTTGTATCAGCTCGAGTTAGAGAAGAGCCTAAACAAGAGGATGAGCAAGCATGTGAGGAAGACCCCATCATCCCCATCATCTCCCTCCACACGACAACCAAAGACCTCTAGGGATTTGTTTCCTCCCCCTTGTGGGAAGAAGAAGATATAGTTGATAGACACACATGTATAGGCATTAGTGGACATAGATGTTGGATTTTATGTTGGTGGACATATTCGATATACATTTGATGTATATATGATATTTAATATTTGATGTATGACATATATTTGATGCATGTCATTATTAGACTTATGAAATTACTAGTTAATATATGATATGTTTGTTCATGTATGACATTATTGGTTATCATAATATATCACATGTTTCTTCATGTATGACATTATTGGTTATCATAATATATTATATGTTCGTTCATGTATGACATTATTAGTTATCATAATATATATCTTATTTTTCTTATTTACGTTTTAAATATATTTTATGTATTTCATTTTAATGTAAATTGCATCCAAAATGATGCAAAGTGCTCACACCAAAAGCTAGTGGATTCCCAACGATAACACTTTTAAAGAAAACTACCTTTCCCACCTTCGTAAGTGTCTTCAAAGACTCTTTCCAACTTGGTTACAACATTGAACAAACTTCTACCCAACTTCACAAAACTACTTGATCAATTTCCCTATTCAAGACTTGGGAAGCAATAAGGGAAAAATGAACAAATTTGAGAAATGGATCATAATCAACTTCATGCTTCAAACTAACATCTCAGACACTTCAAGGAACATCTAATAACTATTTCAAAAACTTTAGTCTATCATATACTCCATCCTTCCAAGATATTCTTCAACATCCTATGACTGTATTTTCTTTGCAACAACATGTAATTTGCTGATTTTTGGACAACTCTTCACAAAGGGAAGTGATTACATTTCAAACCCATGAAATGGCTATTAAGACAACCAAGAAGATCCTTAACATCTTCCACTAACTCCATTCAGTGATAACATGCAACTAAAGTGGTGTTTCATTCTGAAAAAGTATGAGTTTTCTATTCCAAACAGGAAGTAATGATATTTGATAATAACTCAATGATCCTATATACAAGTTTAACATCAGCAATGATTCCTCACCATATAAAAAAAATTAATAATCACCGACACCTTATGCCTCCTCTAAATTCATAGAGGGTATTTTCATCATTTGACATCCATTACAACTAATTACCAATTAGTTTGATTGCTTACAAGGTTAATTTCAAGATTTTCCAAAAAAAAAGCTAAAATTGCCAAAAAGTTGTCAGCAACTTTAATTGCAAAATGCAATTTTTGCACTAACTCTTCCTAGAACTTAACCAAGTGGTTTTTTGTAACACATAGGATCTATATAAGGTTTAATGACTCTCAAAACACTTATTGAGTCAACTTATTAACAAAAAAAAAGTAAAAAAATTAAAAAAATCGTTAGGAGTAAGGCAACTTGGGTTTATAGGTGACCTCAAGTTCCTTGACCTTACAAACAAGGATTACCTTATTACCATAAAAAAATAACATGTTCAAATTGAGGTATATGATCACCTCTTTACCTTCTATCACGAGTCTCCATCATTGGATGAGATGACACATCCAGTTGCCATAGTCAAAGATCGTTGCCCTATGGCATTTAGTGACTCATAGGGACGATTTGGTTCAGTGTACCTAAGAAAGTTTGAGTGCTCAATAGGATGAGAGGATCTTGGGGTTAATGTTTACCTAGCCACTTGGAGCTAATGAAATAGATAGTTTGATCCCATGAAAAAAGGTGAGAGAGATTTTGCAGTTGGCAACTTTGTACTAGCCAACACTACAAGTTTTAGCATCACCCAAGATGGCATCACAAAATCAAAATGGAATAAGATATCCAAAAAGAGAGAGAGGTTATTGTTGTTCTCCATAACACGGTCCTATAGCATACATAATTACATCCATACCTTGCACAAGCTTCAAGATATGCCCTGTCAAAGATCATTGCCCTATGGCATTTAGTGACTCTTAGGGACATTTTGGTTTGGCATGCTCGAGAATATTTAAATGCTCAATAGGAAAGGATAAGCTTGGGCTAATTTTTACTCAGCCACCCATGTTAGGATTAAACCACATGCATAAATAACAATTACATGCAAATATAACCAATATCAAAAAATAATAGATCACACAGAAAAGAACACAAGACAACAAGATTTAACGTGGTTCACCCAATCCCTGGGCTACATCCACCAAACATCAAGTTTGGTATTATTATGATCCAATAATTACAACCTGATTACAATTTGTAATCTCTTATAGCTCAGTACCACTGCAAGAACCAATTTTGCATCACCACTATGAAACAATCCCTAACCATAAGCTCTTTTATACGAGTATTTTTACCGCTTTAGGGTTAAAATTAATAATTAAATGTTGGCTCAAAATCTTGATAAAATAGGGCCCAATTTTTTTTTTTTGGGGCAATGCCCTTGTTGGTGTTTGAAAATGCTAGAGGGTTTTCAATTGCCCCACTGAGAAAGTGACATATCTAGGGGCAGCTGACTCCCATTTTCAACATGCCATTTCTGACAACAGGCCAACTATAAGGCATGACCCTTCTTCTACTTCAAGCTCTGCTAAACCTAGGTAGGTAGACCTCAGATTCAATTGATACCATACCAATGAAAAAACATATCCCTGAATCTATTAAGCAGATGAAACACTAATACCTCCTAGTAACTCATGAAATGACACAGATTTGTAATAGCTAAATGGAAATCTAGAATATTCACAAGCTGAGTAAGGGCATTCTATTTAGGTCCTTCAACATGAAAGGTGAAAATAATGTTGATTTCAACAAACCCTCAAATATGCAGTAGTAAGACGTAGTGATCCTGTAAACTGATCAGTGCCTAATCCATTAGGAAAATCCATGAATCAAATGCATGCATATGGATATCTAATACTTATACATATATTTAGATATTTGATCTATCTATTTAACTTGTAAATAGACATCTGTGCTCAATCTAAACCTCATTCTTACATGATATCCCCATCAGCAAACTTACAACCTTGTTATTTCCCTAAAGCATTTACATAACTACTTGAATTATAAGCAACAATGAACTAACATATAGCCTTAAGGGACTGCAACTACAACCTAAGCTCTATGTCAAAGATTGTAAAACATTGAAGATTAACTGATAAAGGAGACAAGATTCAAGATGAAACTCAACTTTCTATTTTTTGTATTAGCTTGCTTGAAACTATACATTCATATGCATGAAATGAAAACACAAAAAAACCTAACAGATCTAAACTATCTGTATTAACCTTCCTAATGCTATTCATACAAGAGAAATTTGCTGAAGAATGTGGTCACAGTCATGGGAATGCATCAAGAATTGGATCCAAAACCTTGGTATCACAGTAATGTGCCAATTTTCTCCAAAGAACTGGAACCTACTGGTTTCTCAGTCACAAAAAACTAGAACCCCCACAATGAGAAAGAATAAGAGATATATAGGAAGAAGGAAATTTTGGATTGAATCTGCACTTGACATCTATCCACATGAAATTCCCTCTCCTAGCATGAAAAGACTCTCTCTAATCTCTCTCTTCAACTAAAAATCAAATCCCATCATTATGGCTCTACAAGGCAGAAATATCTGAGATATTTGATTCACCATCATAATTGATTTCTGATGTTAAAGATGAGTTCACAGTAAAAGGTGAAAAACCAGTTACAAAGTGACTTCAAGAAGCCCATACAACCTTTTTAGATTGTTTTTCTTTACATTCAGGCTCCAAAAAGTCATCAAATCTGCCCTTTAACAAAATCTGATGATTGATGATCAAATTTGCCTATTCTATTGCCAATGCCCCAAATTTTATAAATTTACCTATAGTACGAACTGATGAACACCTATGCAAGAACCAACCTCAAATTTAGAAAATTCAGATTCTCCCAGTTCCAGTGGTATATTAGAGCGCCCATTTCGGTGAAAAAATGCCCTAGAAATGGCTGCTTGAATTTCAGACCCTATAATCATTGTTCTCAATACAACTGACCCTACATATTCACTTGAACTTGAATAATGACATCCATATAGTGAACATTGTAACAAGTATAGTTGTTACTATTTCCTTTTCAAAAACTTCAATGTGCACACAATATTTATCAATCTGATACAGATAAGTCAGACCCCAAGTGGGTTTGGCAAAAAAAATTTCGTTTCTAAACAACTGAACATTTCAGACTGATTTACCAATCATCCTGAACTGATTGCAAACAAAATCCATCACTGAAACAACACTTAAAACTTATTTTATCCTCTTTTGCAACCTATCACTTTTGTGCCAAGAGGTCCTTTTACCGGCTTTAAAAACTGACTAGAACACCTAACCAGGCTCCAAAAACTGGCACACTGATTCTCTGTTCTGCATCCTCCTACCCTATCCGATCTCGTCTCATGAAAAATTTGGAGTCAAAAGATATTTTCTGTCAAAGTTGACCACTTAAAAACACTCGCAAATAAACATGTTAGATAACAATAAATTGTATTTGGATTTGGCCTTGAAAACTGGGCAAATGGTCACTTGGGAAGACGAAAACTGGGGCATTGTTTGTATGTCACAAGGAGAGTATGGATCTACAATTTGGGCTCATGAAGAATAACTAGGTGCGAATGGCGATCAGTCAAAGTAGGCTACTTGGATTTGCAAACTGGAAACAATAGTAGAAAAACATTTTTTGTAAATGGAATTGACCTGGAAAAGTGTGCCTATGGATTCGTCATGACTTGCAAACTAACACACTTGGAATATTTTTAGAGGACAACACAAGGGTACAATCCATTCGATCTTACCAATTACAGATCAGGAGATATAACATCATGAACAAGGGCTCTGACAAATCTACAAATGCTGACACCAGTAAAAGTTATAAAATGTGATTGGAATTGCGTTTGAAAACTGATCAAATGGATTTGTCAAGAGCTTAAACTTGAAACATAACAAGTCTCTGACGTCTACAATACAATGCGAAAGGAATTTTAACATTTTGATCAACTGGGTCAAAATTATAACTCATCAAAAAGGGCTTCCCATAAATAAGAATCAATTGCAAAGGCATGAAACAGTAACTGACCAACTTTGAGGGATTCAAAACCTAGTCAAACAGACTCAAAACGACTTGAAATATGAAACATAGGTTCTTGGGTATGGAAACTAAATATTCCAAAAGGAATGAGTCATGAAACATTTCTAGATGCGAGATATTCACTTGCAAACATGCCCTCCTATCACTGTTTGACACGGTGAAGATGCAAAATTGATACTAGCTCAAAACAGGACTTCACCAAATGACTCAGAATCTCAATTTAACTTCATGGAACATTGTGAATAGGCAAAATGAAGGGTGTTAGAAACATTAAACACCATTTATGCATTAACTCAACAGCAGGGTACATAAGCTTCACAAAGCATTTATAGACCTGATTTTCTCAAAATTTTCTAAATGTGACTAAAAATGAAGCATGCAATTTTTAGCCCCAACAGTGGCTTTGTCTGGGGATGCATGCCTCCTGTAGGCATGGCAAGATTTCATATCTTTGGGAGAAGCAGACCACACTCCTGAACTTCAAAAACTCTCCTAAACAGCTTTATTGAAAGCAAGGAAACTACTACTACTATGTATAAGAGATGGCCCTAGGCCACCAAAAAGTTTTAGATTTTTTAACCTCTGTCATACACTTGATTTTCATTTACATCTTCTTGAGGTAAACTGAAATTCTCATTCTTCTTTGTCGTACCCAACATATCAACACTTTCAGTCAGCTCATTAGGCAAAACAATACTACTATCATCATCTTCATAGTGCATATAAGAATCAAACATACTGGCTACACCTTGCTCAATATGAAAATATGAATTAGCATGATCATAATAACTGACATGAAATTGAAACTAATCACTACTAAATGAACCATAGATCCCTTCAACTAGAAACACAAAGACATGGTATTCTACTTCATTGAATGAGTTACATGAATTAGATGGTAACTCACCTTGTGCCTCAAAATATGAAGAGTGTGGAAAGTTTGATTTCTGTTGAAGTTGATAAACGATCAACCCTACAGCTCCCAAGAATCACCTGCATGCAAACACCTATTACAGAAAAGAGAGGCAAAAAGCTATGGAGGTAGGAATTGCCAGATCCATAGATGAGACATACTTGATGAGCAAAAAATAGATTGCTATTATCAAAACTGAATTATCTCAAGTTAAGTTTACAATGAGAGATCATCCTTATAAAGGAGATCAAAACCCTAAAAAAGGTCTAACCTAGGTTGTATCAAAATAATTAATAAAAGAAATTAATTATTAGATGCCTAAAGTTTAGCTTAAGCAACTAGAGTTAATTAGCAAATATCTAATAACTCTAACACCCCCCCTTAAGATAAACTTAGGGAGTAGCTAAAAACCTAGAAACTACTACTAAAAGTAGAAATGAGTCCCGGCAAACAAAGCCTGATGAGGTACCCAAGCACAACCAAATCTTTGAAAAGAGGAGAAATAGAGAAAACCACATGGGAAAAACCCTACTCCAAAAAGAGATGGAAAACATGCTGAAATAAACTAGTGAAGGACTGAAGAAGCCTCTAAACTAGGGAATGTCCCAGAAGATAGGAACAAAGATGATCATGTAGAACACCACTGAAGCATGTAGAAGCTGCAAAGCTCTGTCAAAAGTAATTGCTGATCTGAAAGACCTCCACTGAAATAGAACCTGACCAGGTAGAGAAGACTATAATCTGCATCGAAATAGGAGGCACACAAAGGCAAACAACTAAACTCAAAGATACAGATGGCATGAAACACCAAAGCCTCAAGAGCTGATCAATCGAACCAAGGAAGCATGAGAAACAACAGAAGAACCCCCCCTAATGCAGACAAGGGTGAGGTGACAGGCACCTAAAAAAGTGGGCCAAAAGAACTGCATGTCAAGGAACCATGATCAAGATGCACAAAATAGTACATGTGTGTGTACTAAGGTGATCAATCTCAGACGCGTCATGAGGCTAATGTCACAGAAGGGACACTAACTAGACAAAGGAAGATGGCAAACAAAGGCAAAAACATCAACCCCCCATGGCACTTTATCAAAGTAGTGCATGTACAATAAGGCACAAGATATAATGAATCCCAAGAATACAATAATTTGTATGAGTGTCCTCAGATGACACTACTCGAATCAGAAGGCAAACAAAGGCAAACAACTGAAACAAAAATACAGATGTAGTATGGCAATTTATCTCAGTGCATTTGCAATAATGCATACAAATGATGGCTAAATAGATCAGAAGAGACATAAGACTAATACAGTAGATAGTACAAGTCATGAAAAATAATCTAAAGCAAAGAAATCGATCCTCGGACCTGAAACAACAAAGTTATCCATCAGAATGCAAAAGTGCAGAAGACTGAATAGAATGTGCCTGGAGCAGAATCTGGAAAAACAACCAGCATCACTGAAAAGAGGTCAGAAAGACCTTTCCAATGATATAAAGAATTCTAAAATGTCCCTTTTCTGATTTTTCATGGTATTTCAAGCCTCAAATCAGATCTTTAAAATCAACAACTAATATCCCAAAGATCCACCAAATTCCTCAAGAAACCCCAAATCGGGTATGCTGAAAATAGTGCTAAAAGCTTCACAACTTCACAAATTATTAATAAATCTGAAAATGGAAATTTTTACAGAACTTTCAGCAGCATAACAGCCTACAAATTGACATTTCCAGATCCATATAGCCTTTACACAACAGCTCAAAAATGTAAGACCAAAACTATGCTCATCGGGCTCCCAAAATAGCACAAAATATGCCCGAAAATTTCACAAAAACACTAATAATCTATCTCAGAAGTTTAATCACATCCCAATACATATATTTAGCTCTATTTTAACAGCTTAAAGTCTAAAATACAGCAGCAACCAAAAATGATATGAAATGCTCAACTGAAAACACCAAACTCATGCAAAAAAACACACCCAAAAACCCACAAATCTACACTGTTCAGCACAAAGGCAAACTCTATATGAGCATGCACATGGAATGGCTTCAAACTCCCATCCTTAGGCTTCCTGGAAACCTACAAACTCCCGTTCTTGGGTCTCCCTGGAAACCTGCAAACTCTCGTTCTTGGGTCTCCTTCTCCACAGGTTTGGCAGCCTCTGAAGAATAACAAAGAATGAGCGATAATCAAGTCTGGAATGAGCCCAAAATGCCTCCAAACCCCTTAAAAGAGGGCATAACTGTAACTCACGTCCAAGAGAGGTTAATGAAACTTATTTTAATAATAATTTTCATTTATTAGTCCAACAGTTTCCAAAGATTAACCCCCTTTTTCCGAAACTTCACTTTCTCGGGCCCGCCTGCCTTAGCAAAGATTTTCTTTTTTAATTATTTGAAAAGGGGACATGACAAGTCCTACCCTCCCAATCATTTCTTGTCCTCAAGCAATGGCTGAACAATAAACCAATCAATCCACCTGGATCCCAAATGTAGTAATGAACTATACTACTACCAATTAACACAGGCTCCTGTAATATCCTCTACAATATGACCAAGAGGAATCCATAATCAAATTGATAATTATAGCTCAACCAAACTCCGAAATCACCACTACCACAATCAAAAACCCATGAGGCACAAACTCTTAGAACATCAGAACCCAAGTAAAGTGGACAAATCAAACTACCAACACAGTAAATACCATCAACGCATCCCACTGGCCTATATGGAATGTACAATCCAACTCTACAACAATGGTGAACCCTCTCGAATGAAACTATACCAAATATGGAGAATCCACACACTGTACAACTCCTACAGTCAACACAACTCTGCAAATCATCGGCCACTATCTCATAACCATAACTCCAATACACTGCTGATGGTGAAAAGACATTACAAGATAAAGAGTAAGAAATGGAATCCAAACCAAATTTGTCTTCCATCAAATCCTCAGCACAAGGATCAAATGCTAACTGATGTACATACCCTGCAATATAATGTTGATAAAAAAAACCAACCTCAGTCAACAGCTCACCATGAAGAAGTGATACAACCCACTGTGACTGATCACCAGCTAAGTCAAGAGATGTCATAGCCAAAGGAGTAGAATCAATAACAACACCTACTAAAGCATCACTCCAAAACTCCTGCTCTAAGTCATGTATTATCAACCTGTCAATTGCAGGACCTATCACCATGTCATGCCCATCACAACTCTCATCCCGAGGCATCAAACTATCCCATAACCGATGATAAGCACTAGGAACCAAAGTACATCTCTGTATCATCATCACATCAACATGGTCATCAAAGGTAGATAGATGAGCATACCTCACAGTGTAATGCCGATAGAATGCACCAATCTCAATCAGTGGCTTAGACTGCAATCCAGATGTAACTAACTGCAATCGATCATTAACCAAGTTGGAACTGACTACTACCTCTGAAGACATTGCGAAGGGAGTAGTATTACTAGTAGGAACCATGCCAACTATCAGCTCACCAACGTCACACATGGTCTTTGATACAACATCTCTAGTCTTCGTGCCATTAGTACTAGAGGTCACCACCATGTCAGGCACACCACAAAAATTTGCTACAACACCCAACTCAATTGAACCTGACTCTAGTGGGAATGAACCTGATATGCCAATGTTAGTATCAAGGACGGATTCATCCCCATCTCCACTGTCTCTAACAATCTCGGCCATGGACATCCTCAGATCACCAAACACCACAGCTTGTGACTGTATAGAATTAGGTAAAGACTGTAGTCGCTCTAACTCCATGGTCACCTTAGCCAAATGAAACTGTGACTCCTTGAGAGCCAACTGTGTACTCTCAAGAATCTCAGAAGTCACCTCAAGCTGCTCAGTAAGCTCACTCACCTCATCTTCCTTGGCCAACAATGCATCATATGCTGTACTGCCCCACTCCATAAGATAATCTCTGTCGGCTACCAACTGCATATAATTTTGTCTCAAAATCTGAATAGCCTCCCATAAAGTGTGGATCTCTGTCAAGGAAAGATAACTTCCTCCCTGCTCATCACTAGTAGGAGAACCCCATCCATAAACTGCTAACAACTGACGAGCAGCATCAAAATGTTGGCAAGTGATAGCAATGTCTTGGTCACTAAATCTCAATTGATTAGACACATGATGGCACTGGCTTGACTATCTCCTACAAACCTCCTTTGATGCACTGTCTGAAGGAGTGTCCTCAAAGTTACTAGTCTCTAGAGTATTACCATCCATATCCTGTGAATCAAATCTAAAGCTCATATCAACATACGGAGTATCAAAAACATTAGCATTGCTGTCCAACTCCTCTGTACCCAAGGAAACTAAGTCTTCAAAATTGCCCACTGCATCCTCTTGGATGTCATCAATGCCAATATGATCCTGGGACTCATCTATACACACTGCCAAATATGAAATATCATCAACACATTCCAGCAAGTATGGTCGACTGGATATATGAACAAAGCCCAACATTGGTGTATAAAAACTAATACCAACATCAAACAAGATACTGGCACAAGAAAAGACAACACCGTGTAATCTGCTAATCAAATCCATGATAGCACCCAAACAAACACTGCTACCAAAAAGTGTTAAAGATCTCCCGTCAACTGAATCCCAAATGCCAATATAACAATCTCGAGTCCATATCCGTAAACTAGAATCAACTGGTAACTCAAGAAAACTCCTCACCTGAGTAATATGACCAATACCAACTAACTCCACATACCTTTCATGATGAGATAATGAAGTCACAATACTATCTTGGTTCACCTTCAGTTGGCTGGACAAATCATGTGAAGTACTACCAGCCTCAACCTCATGTGATGAAGCATCTAACTGTGTCTGGTACTCTTTCTTAGCAAAGTCATGAATGCTCAATGTCTGCTCATCTCTACCAGGTATCTCACCATCCTGCACAACAACATCCTCATAATCATCATCTGAACCCACTACACTATAGTCACTGCCTGTTGTAACTATACCATCTTGAATACCCGTGGCATCACCCTTTGATGACCTATAAACAAATGTCTCAATTTGAGTATCAAGTTGACTGTTACTATCAATCTGTGTGATATCCTTTCCCACCACCTCCTGTGGCAGAGTAGAATCTGAGACCTCTACCTGGCTATCAGCTAGTTTCTCAAACTCCTCATGCAAGTTCTTGGGAATTGTATCATCTGTCCTGTGAGAAAATTTGCCAAATAGAAATCCAGTCAACTTATCCACCTTATTTGGGTTAGATAACATGTCATTTATACGGTGGTGCTCAACCAACTATTTAGACATGTCATGGCTTATTTTCATAAGTTTATCTCGAATGTCTAAATAACCATCCTTGCTACTATTTTGACTCTGGCTATCAATTGTCCAAGATCGTTCCCTCTGAGACTCTGTACTATACCTATCCATTCTGGATAAAGTAGAGTGTAACCCCAATAGGATATAACTTCTTCAAACACCAAGAACTAACATGAAAATGATTAGAAGTAGCATGCAACCATAGATTTGGACATGCAGCTGATTAGAAGCAACATGCAACCACCAAATTATGACATGCAAGATCTGGGTAGTTGTCAAAACTGACATGCAAGATCTGGGTAGTTGTCAAAACTGACATGCAAACTTCTACAACCACCAAATTCACCAAGAACTAACATGAAAATGATTAGAAGTAGCATGCAACCATAAATTTTTACATGCAACTGATTAGAAGCAACATGCAATCATAAATTATGACATGCAAGATTTGGGTAGTTCTCAAAACTGAAATGCAAGATCTGGGTAGTTGTCAAACTGACCTGCAAACTTCTACAAACCCTCAGGCTGGCAAGATCATGGCTCTGATACCACTGAAATGTCCCTTTTCTTATTTTTCATGGTATTTCAAGCCTCAAATCAGATCTTTAAAATCAACAACTAATATCCCAAAGATCCACCAAATTCCTCAAGAAACCCCAAATCGGGTATGCTGAAAATAGTGCTAAAAGCTTCACAACTTCACAAATTATTAATAAATCTGAAAATGGAAATTTTTACAGAAATTTCAACAGCATAAAAGCCTACAAATTTACATTTCCAGATCCATATAGCCTTTACACAACAGCTCAAAAATGTAGGACCAAAACTATGCTCATCGGGCTCCTAAAATAGCACAAAATATGCCCGAAAACACCACAAAAACACTAATAATCTATCTCAAAAGTTTAATGATGTCCCAATACATATATTCAGCTCTATTTTAACAGCTTAAAGTCTGAAATATAGCAGCAACCAAAACTGATATGAAATGCTCAACTGAAAACACCAAACTCATGCAAAAAACACACCCAAAAACCCACAAATCTACACTGTTCAGCACAAAGGCAAACTTTGTATGAGCATGCACATGGAATGACTTCAAACTCCCATCCTTAGCCTTCCTGGAAACTTGCAAACTCCCGTTCTTGGGTCTCCTTGGAAACCTGCAAACTCCCGTTCTTGGGTCTCCTTCTCCACAGGTTTGGCAGCCTCTGAAGAATAACAAAGAATGAGCGATAATCAAGTCTGGAATGAGCCCAAAATGTCTCCAAACCCCTTAAAAGAGGGCATAACTGTAACTCACGTCCAAGAGAGGTTAATGAAACTTATTTTAATAATAATTTTCATTTATTAGTCCAACAGTTTCCAAAGATTAACCCCCTTTTTCCGAAACTTCACTTTCTTGGGCCTGCCTGCCTTAGCAAAGATTTTCTTTTTTAATTATTTGAAAAGGGGACATGAAAAATTCTCAAATCGAAGATCAGATGCTCAATAAATGCCTCCTAGAGTGCAAAACTATACCGCTGACTTTGACAGCAAAAAAAGCTATCAAAATAGCATCAAAACTAAAAACTAACTATACCACTATGACGGGCTCGGAACCAACTTTCTGGCAATATCTCGTTTGCAAAAAACGGAGTCCGTTTGCCCAAGATATGAGCAAAAAAGAAAAGGTAGGTTCAAATAGAGGCCGAGGAGGTGACAAGAGTAGTGATGCAGTGCTGATATCAGCAGCTGACGAGCCCAAAGTTGACGGTCAAATGGCCATCAAGGCAAAAAATGCCATAAAATGACCCTTGTTGAAAAAAATTCAACCGCCGAAAACAAAAGCCGAACAAAGGGCCGGTGCCGAATTAAAAATCAGTGGCCAATAAGGGCATGTGCTGAAAAAAATGCTCTAAAGACAAGACGCGTGCAACATGAAAAAAAATGTCACTTCATTGCAAACACCACAGAGTAGTTCCCAACTGTTCCAGAATGAGAAAAGTCACCATCGAGAGGAGCACGAGTCTGAAGAAAAATAAAACTCACAAAGTTGCCAAAGATGCTGCTCATCCCACTAACTGCTAGAAGGAGAAAAAATTGCCCATCATATGCTAAAAGAATGACACACACAGAAAAGGCGTTAAATGCTCCAAAATTGGCATAGATAGCAGTCTCCAAAACTAAGACGCCAGTGATGGGAGTAGACAGGCCAAACACACCACCAAGAACCTGTCAAAAAACACATCAGCAACTTCATTGAAAGCCGTAAGTTTGAGGTGAGAGAGCCGCGTTGACAACAAAGAGACCTTTCAAAATCACCACTTCACCATCAAAGCCACCCCGCCAAAAAAGAACTCGCAGACCACATGGCAGAACGAATGCATGTTGAGCAAGGAAGAAGGGCAGACCCACAAAGCCGTAGATCTGCTAGAGAGGCCTTCACTTGTTCAAACCGACACGTGGACCTCCAAAAAACTCGCACATCCTCCAAATACACCAAAGGAGCAGTGGAGAGGGACTTTGCCAACAAGAAGGGCATTTCCTTGCCCACAAATTTGCCAAAAATCATGGCAAAGATGCTGGTATAAAACACCACGTGCGGCTAGATATATTCATCATACCAAGTTAGAGGCATGAATAGTGCACATAACCAAAAGGAAGACTTGGGAAAGTGCAAAACTGCCCACAATGAGCAGAAAATGCATTGTCCAAGCAGTGAATCAGCAATAAATAATGCCAAACTACTCCTCCAAATCTGCATGTAACAGCAAAAACACCAATCCATAACAAGTCTTTCAACGAAGAGAAAAAGATGCAAAATCAGTGGGTGCGGGCCGAAATGAAGGTCGATAAACAAGGTGAATTTGGCAAACATGTGGGAGGAGCCCGAGGTCCCAAGCGTAGGTATTTCACCAGCCAACGAAGGAACACAGGAAGGGTCGTAGAAGGGAGGTCACATCGCCTCAAAAAAGCATGCAAAAAAATCTCCAAAAAAGGCTTAGTCTACAAAGCCAATAAATTCTCCACATTTTTGACAGAGAAGTTTGGTTTGCATTTAAAAAACATCTCCCACACTCTTTCAAAGATTCCCAGTAGAATGCAACAATGCCCATTCAAAATCTCATAACGCACAGGAGGCTCTGGAAGGTGGAGCCACGAAGTCAAGGCGAGGATGGGTTGGGTGGTGTTCACTGGAAACAAAGCCAGAAAAAAATGCCAAAGAGGAAATCCACGAAAGATCATGCCCTCCAAACAAATTGTAGGTGAGGGATCTCAGAGCGAAGCCAAGAAGGCCCGAAAAACACAATCCCCTAAAAAACCAAAGAGTCATGCACAAATAAGGCACATGCTCAAAGTGGGCACACCTTAGATCCAAAGGCCTTCAAGGTGCTGTAAAACATGGCTGCCTTGATTTGTGTGCCCAAAGTAAAATGCCCTGTGCCTCAAATTTCAATAGCGTCTAAATGGGACGTATTTTATATGGAAATAGGGGTTTTCGAGCGCTTTGAGTTCAACAATGATGTCTATTTTTTCTCAAAGTGCCTCGAAAATCAGTGACCCCCCAGATCTAATAAAAAAAATGTTGAAAGTTCAAATCTGAAAACCAATGTCAGATCCGATGCCAAATCTCTCACAAACAGAATAGGGGCATGAAGATCTGGCGCTCTGATACCATGTTGAAGTTGATAAACTATCAACCCTACAGCTCCCAAGAATCACCTGCATGCAAACACCTATTACAGAAAAGAGAGGCAAAAATCTATGGAGGCAGGAATTGCCAGATCCATAGATGAGACATACTTAATGAGCAAAAAATAGATTGCTATTATCAAAACTGAATTATCTCAAGTTAAGTTTACAATGAGAGACCCTAAAAAAGGTCTAACCTAGGTTGTATCAAAATAATTAATAAAAGAAATTGATTATTAGATGCCTAAAGTTTAGCTTAAGCAACTAGAGTTAATTGGGAAATATCTAATAACTCTAACAATTTCTTCTCACTTGCAACATCAATACACCATATATCAGACTAAATATACACTACATTTTCTTCATATTCCAACAAGTGATTAGATCCCAAATCATAATAATTATCTTGAAATTGTGTGTTCACAGTATGATGATCTGTATCAAATTCTTTCTCAAATAGGTCATTAGGATAAACCATTCCGTTACTATTTCTTTCCTCATATGAGCTATCTAAATGTATCTCATCTTTATGAAAACAAGAAAACATTGAATTAGCAACAACTCTTATCCCTCTATTTTCAACATGAAAGTCATCATGTATGTCATTATCATCACATACACCCCCCACACTCAACATAGGATATTTTGAAACTACATCCTCTTCAGTATCAAATTTAGGGGAAATGACTTTACCACATGAATTTGCATAACATGTCAAAACACAAGCATCCTTATATTGGTTAGCATACCTTTCAAAATCATGAGCCAACAAATTAGAAATCTCATCAACACTTAACAAGACTTCATCCTTGGTTTCTTCTTCTTGGCTGAGATCACTATCTGGATAGCTTGACACATTTGCAACAATAGATTTGTTAGTAATACATTCTAAAACATCAAAATTTTGATCACCACATAATTCTTCTTCCTGAGACAACACCTCAACAACAGGCATCTTAACACAATCACATTCATCACTGGAAGAAATATCATCATTACTGTCACACTATCCTCCTCCTTGATTCTCATCATTAGAAGATGAATCTACATTATTCATATTATCAGACTGCTGATTACTATCCTTTGATTCATAAAACTGAGACTCTTCATTTTCTATATCACTTTTAACAAATTCATCACATTCACTAAAATTAGACTTATTAGCCTTTATCTCACATTCAATTTCTATGATAATGTCATGAAATTTAATAATCTCTTGGGATCTTGCCTCGTCTGGCCAATCATCTGAATGCGGTGTAAAAATTTCTACGAGAAACATGGGCCATGAAGACTTCTCTGGTCTATAGGACTCATGAAGATTCATGACTGATGATTTGAACTTCATGTAAATTTTCAATCCATCAAGACCCTTAACATCACCAATTCTACCTCTTAATATGACAACCAGATTATCATGATCTTCTCTTTCTAATCTAGCAATCTCCGCACGAAGATTTTCTAACTCATCATGAGATCCAAACTCAGAATCCATCTCTTTAAACTTTAAAAATAAAAATCCTACCTCTATTTCTTAGTGCTGAAACACTGGATGGAGGCAACCATTTCTATCATTCAATTTTCACGAAATGCACATATATGTAAATTGAAAATACCTTTATGTGTTGCTGTATAAAACCTTAGATCTATTGATTGGCACAGGTGCAAATATGAAATCCTTCACACCACTAATCGAATCCTTTGTAGAGCCGCCACCTCCTTGAAGAGGAAAATGGAACCACAACAGTGATTCACATTTTGAAATCAATTATATCAATAGATACAAATAATCACATAAACTGTTAATCAGGAAACTTTACTTCCTCTTTCCAAAAATACTAGATCTACCCATGAATACTGAAAGCCTTTGATATTTCAAACAAACCATGCACTGGCACATAGATTTTTGACTAGAGTCACTACTCACATTTAGTGAGAAAGATTTTGAAACTATTTATCACTTGTAAATTCTGAACTAGACTTTTAATACGAAAAATCTTGCATATTCATAATTCACAGCAGATCTATACAACCTTGTACTAAATAACTTTATTCAAATACACTTCATAAACTTAAATACAACAGCTGAAACTCAATCCAATGAAGTATATGAAACCTATCAACTATTCTCCTCCTCTTAGTGCTAAGAATCACCTAATGGAGAACATGCTTCTTAACAATCAATTTTCACGAAAAGAGAGCAGATGAAAATGAGAATACCTTAAGATTCAGATGACTAAAATTTCTCTGTCCACTATTTACAATAGCAGACCCAAAATCTTACCAAATCCTTGCTGAACCTTTTGAACCAACACATCAAAAATCTTACAACCACTCAAATGTTTCAACCTCCTTAGATCTGTTCTTCTCCTACAACAGCTAACCACAATTCATGTATAATACTGCACTGGTACAGAGATTAAATTTGAGTCGCCACTCACATTAAGTGAGACATGAATTGCATTAGTCCTAAAGATATCACAAACTGATTTGAAACAACAGCATATAGAAGACCACTCTTTGAATTTATCTTGACTTTGAAACTTCTAAACAAAGCTGAAACATAACTTTCTTGACTCTGAAATTACAACAACAACTCACAAATCTGAACTGATTGAAGGTATATTCATTTCTCCACACAAATTATAACCAATTCAGAAACTATTACTATAAGAGAATAAAGCATACCAGGGAACATGAAAATTTAGTAAGGAAATGGATTGAACACATTAACTTACTGTTGTACAAAAACTTTCTCCATGCAGTTCCTTCTGTTGTGTTGAATTCCTTTAAATTCTCAAGGTTTGTCTATCATGAATCTCAACACAACTCCCCAACAGAGTTGGCATTTTGTTGGTGTTTGAAAACGTTGGAGGGTTTTCAATTATCCCCATGAGAATATGACATATCTAGGGGCAGCTAACTCCCATTCTCAACATATCATTTCAGACACAGGGCCAACTATAAGGCTTGACCCTTCTTCTACTTCAAGCTCTGCTAAACCTAGGCGGGTAGACCTCAGATTCAAATGATAACATACCAGTGCAAAAACATATCCCTGAATTTATTAAGTAGATGAAACCCTTATATCTCCTAGTAACTCATGAAATGACACAGATCTGCAGTAGCTAAATGCAAATCTAGAATATTCACAAGTTGAGTGAGGGCATTCTATTTAGGTCCTTCAACATAAAAGGTGAAAAGAACGTTTGATTAATAATGTTGATTTCAACAAACCCTCAAATATGCAACAATAAGACCTAGTGATCCTGTAAACTAATTAGTGCCTAATCCATTGGGCAAATCCATGAATCAAATACATGCATATGGATATCTGATACTTATACATATATTTAGATATTTGATCTATCTATTTAACTTGTAAATAGACATCTGTGCTCAATCTAAACCTCATTCTTACATGATATCACCATCAACAAACTTATAACCCTGTTATTTCTATAAAGCATTTACATAACTACTTGAATTATAAGCAATAATGAACTAACATACATCCTTAAGGGACTGCAACTACAACCTAAGCTCTATGTCAAAGATTGTAAAACATTGAAGATTAACTGATAAAGGAGACAAGATTCAAGATGAAACTCAACTTGCTATTTTTTGTATTAGCTTGCTTGAAACTATACATTCATATGCATGAAATGAAAAGATAGAAAAACCTAACAAATCTGAACTATCTATATTAACCTTCCTAATGCTATTCATACAAGAGAAATTTGCTGAAGAATGTGGTCACAGTCATGGAAATCCATCAAGAATTGGATCAAAAACCTTGGTATCATAGTAATGTGCCAATTTTCTCCAAAGAACTGGAACCTAGTGGTTTCTCAGTCACAAAAAACTAGAACCCCCACAATGAGAAAGAATAAGAGATATATAGGAAGAAGGAAATTTTGGATTGAATCTACACTTGACATATGTCCACATGAAATTCCCTCTCCTAGCATGAAAAGAATCTCTCTAATCTCTCTCTTCAACTGAAAATCAATTCCCATCATTATGGCTCAAGAAGGAAAAAACATCTAAGATATTTGATTCACCATCGTAACTGATTTCTGATGTTAAAGATGAGTTCACAGTAAAAGGTGAAAAACTAGTTACAAAGTGACTTCAAGAAGCCCATACAACCTTTTTAGATTGTTTTTCTCTACATTCAGGCTCCAAAAAGTCATCAAATCTGCCAATGCCCCAAATTTTACAAATTGACCTATAGTACGAACTGATGAACACATGTGCAAGAATTGACCTCAAATTCAAAAAATTCAAATTCTCTTGGTTTTGGTGGTATATTGGAGTGCCCATTTCGGTGAAAAAATGCCCTAGAAATGGCCGTTTGAAGTTCAGACTTCTGCTCACAGGTTTGCCATTATTTTTTATAAAAAATAAAACTTTCATCAAAGTTTAAACTAAATAAAATTTCAAACTTTATTTAAAAGACCTGCACATGGATTTGAGGAAAAATAATAATAAAATATTAAAATTTGAAAAGTCTCAAATTTTCCTCATTTTCTACTCGGGTCAAACTTCCTTTGACCGAATGCCACATGACACATTTTGATTGGATGCCTGCTCACCGCCATGTCATACTCGCTATGTCGCTATACTAACTGGCATGCATCTCTCCCTTAGTGACATAACAAGAACCACATGATCTGCCACGCATCGCAATCTCATGCATCTCAGAAACTTGCTCGCCACGTCACCATCTCCTAGACCTGCTGCAACGTTTCATCACTGCATTAATCCTCGCCATGCTGCTATGGTAAATTGCGTGCATCTTCTATTTGGCGAGTGAGCGACGACCCTCCAATCTGGATGCATGTCACAATCTCGTTCCATCTAAAATCATTTGTCTTCGTCAGATTTTTGGATTTTCCTGGCTACTCGCTATGTCGCTAGCCAAATTTTTTGGATTTTTTGGCTAGCGACTAGCTAGATTTTGACTTTTTTGATCACTTGAATTTGCTGACATCATTAGTTTCTTGCTTGCATCTTTGTTCAAAATTTAATTCATATGACCTGTCATCTGTCCCTCATGTCTATACTAGCCATAGGGCCCCACGTGCATGTGGCTTTGCCTTTTGAAAAGTGTGTCTCTTAAGACACAAAGCATATGGTATGCAGTACTATTTAAACATATTAAAAGTCTTCTATTTCATGAATGTGGGATTATGCCTGTGAATATTTTTCCTGCTCACTGATGTTATTCCTATATCTGTGGGTCTTTCTGTTCATGCACTGATTCTCTACTTTGTGCAAGGTCTTAATCTCACATTAGTCGTGGGTTTGTCCTTTACTCCAATCAACCTCTTTGTATCTGCTGATGGCTTTTACCTCTCAGCTTGGGGTCTACAAACTCCACTTCCAATGTGTTGACTGCTTACTCTGGACTTGGAAATTCCCTTCTTTTTATATATCTTTGCAAAGGCTTCCTTGTGGACTAGTTTTCTTTGTGCCAATTTTTCTTTTTATGATGGCACCTTTCATGTGTTAGATACTCTATTATTTCATGCTTGCTACCTCTCTTCATTGCGTGGATTGTCTATCTCTGCACATGAGTTCCTTTTTAAGTCGACTCCCCTGTTTGCCTTGTGTGAGCTCCTTTTCATTTGCCTCTGCTTGGTTTGATTTATTGATTTCCCTGCTCATGTGGACACTTTTTGTTTGATGCTTTCTTTTTGTTGTGGCGCAGTGAGTATCTCTATGTTTTTAGAACTGATGCTACCATGGCTTTACCTCGTAAGGTAGTCTCTTTGAATGTGTGTGTTTTCCTTTTTACCAGTCTATGGATTTCCTGCTTTGTTCCCAGTGTGTTTACCGCAAGATCATAGAAATTTTTAGGCAAAGAAAACCCTTGAATAAAATTTATGCTTCTTATTATGTAGACAAAACTTCTTCCCGGGTATGGGAGCTCCTTCTGGGCTCAAAAGAGCATGGTGCAGTGACATCTAGCAACCACGGGCTTCAGGGCATGAAAAAAAAGGTGGGTTCTTATGAGGGCCAGGCATTGGAGGGGTCAAAGAAGTGTTTGAAGGCTTTGAATTTGGTCTGTAAAATGCTTTATGGCTGGCATGAGGCTGTTTTTCCACATTTAGTGTCTCTTGGGGAGCGATGCATGGTGGAGGATTGTGAAATATTAGAGAATTTACAGAATCGTCTGATTGAATATAGCGTTGATGAGAATGATGACTCAGCTCACGTTTTATGCAAGTCAACATTGATAACATAACTCCTACTTTGCTTGGAGTCTAATTTATTATTTCAATGCATGGGTGTCATGGTTGTGATCTTCTATGATTGTTATATCAATTACATATGCAATTTAAATGTCATAGTAGCTTAAAGTTTCTCCTCAGAAACTTGGTGAGCTAATTATTTTCAAATCTTCATATGAACCCGACTTTGATGTTGTGTGCCTATCACATGATATAGGCAATTCTTCATATTGATTATCATTGCCATTGTTGAAGATTCAAAAGAGCTTGAGACCTCATCCCTGATATAGACGTTGATGGAAGGAAAAATTGCGTCAAGTTATTTTCAAACCTCTTGATTAACAACATTGGAAAGGTGCTAGATAACCTCCTCTGCTATGGTTCGATTTACAATCATTATTCTCAATACAACTGACCCTACATATTCACTTGAACTTGAATAATGACATCCATATAGTGAATATTGTAACAAGTATAGTCGTTACCATTTCCTTTTCAAAAACTTCAATGTGCACACAATCTTTATCAATTTGATGCAGATAAGTCGAACCCCAAGTGGGTCCGGCTAAAAAAAATTTCATTTTTGAACAAGTAAACATTTTAGACTGATTTACCAATCATCTCGAACTGATTGCAAACAAAATCCATCACTGAAACAACACTTAAAACTTATTTAATCCTCTTTTGCAACCTATTATTTTTGTGCTAGGAGGTCCTTTGACCGACTTTAAAAATTGACTAGAACACCTAATCGAGCTCTGAAAATTGGCACACTAATTCTCTGTTTTGCATCCTCCTACCCTATGGGATCTCGTCTCATGACAAGTTTGGAGTCAAAAGATATTTACTATCAAAGTTGACCACTTAAAAACACCTACAAATAAACATGTTAGATAACAATAAATTGCATTTGGATTTGGCCTTGAAAATTGGGCAAATGGTCACTTGGGAAGACAAAAATTGGGGCATTGTTTGTATGTCATGAGGAGAGTATGGATCTGTGATTTCGGCTCATGACAAATAACTAGGCATGAATGGCGATCAGTCAAAGTAGGCTACTTGTATTTGCAGACTAGAAATAATAGCAAAAAAGCATTTTTTGTAAACGAAATTGACTTGGAAAAGTGTGCATATGGATTCATCATGACTTGCAAACTGACACACTTGGAATATTTTTAGAGGAAAACATAGGGGTACAATCCATTTGATCTTACCAATCATGGATTAGGAGATATAACATCATGAACAGGGGCTTTGACAAATCTACAAATGTTGACACCAGTAAAAGTTATAAAATGCATTTGGAATCGTGTTTGAAAACTGATCAAACAGATTCGTCAAGAGCTGAAACTTGAAACATAACAAGTCTTTGATGTCTACAATATAATGCAAAAGGAATTTTAACATTTTGATCAACTGGATCAAAATTATAACTCATCAAAAAAGGCTTCCCATAAATAAGAATCAATTGCAAAGGCATGAACACAGTAACTGACCAACTTTGAGGGATTCAAAGCCTAGTCAAACAGACTCGAAATGACTCAAAATCTGAAACATGGGTTCTTGAGTATGGACACTAAAAATTCTAAAAGTAGTGAGTCATGAAACATTTTCAGATGCAAGATATTCACTTGCAAACACGCCCTCGTGTCACTGTCTGAAACTTAGGTGAAAATGCAAAATTGATACTAGCTCAAAATAAGACTTCACCAAATGACTCGAAATCTCAATTTAACGTCATGGAACATTGTGAATGGGCTAAATGAAGGGTGTTAGAAACATTAAACACCATTTATGCATTAACTCAATAACGGGGTACATAGGCTTCACAAAGCATTTATAGACCTGATTTTCTCAAATTTTTTGAAATGTGACTAAAAATGAAGCATGCAATTTTTAGCCCCAATAGCCCTGAGCCCCAAAGAATTTATGAAGTATTTATAGTACTTTCCTAATTACTTACCACAATCTAACAACCCAAAGCTAATGAAAGAGACAGTTTGATCCCATGACAAAAAGTGAGAGAGATTTGGCAGTTGTCAATTTTGTACTAACCAACACTACAAGTTTCAACATCACTCGAGATGGCGTCACAAAATTGAAACTTAATAAGATCTCCAAAAAGTGAGAGAGGTTATTGTAGGTCTCTACAACACAGTCCTATAGTAGCTAGAATTGCATCCATACCTCACACAAGCTCCGAGATATGCCCCATCAAAGATCATTGCCCTATGGTATTTAGTAACTCTTAGGGATGTTTTAGTTCAGTGTGCCCGAGAATATTTGAGCGCTCAATGGAATGAGATGAGATTAGGGCTAAGGTTTATCTAACCACTTGAAGCTAATAAAATATATAGTTTGATCCCATGACAAATGATGAGGGAGATTTGGTAGTTGACAACTTTGTACTAGCCAACACTATAAGTTTTAACATCACCTAAGATGGTGTCGCAAATCAAAATGGAGTAAAATCTCTAAAAAGTGAGAGAGGTTATTGTAGATCTCTGAAACATGGTCTTATAGCACCTAGAATCACGTCCATGCCTTGTACGAGCTTCGAGATATGCCTTGTCAAAGACCATTGCCCTATGACATTTACTGACTCTTAGAGACATTTCAGTTTGGCATGCCTGAGAACATTTGAGCACTCAATAGGATGGAAGGTTCTTGGGGCTAGGGTTTACCTGAGCACCTAGAGCTAACAGAATAGAAAGTTCAATCCTACAATGAACGGTGAGAGAGATTTGACAGTTGACAACTTTGTACTGGCTAACACTACAAGTTTCAGCATCACCTGAGATGGCATCGCAAAAACAAAATAGAGTAAGATCTCCAAAAAGTGAGAGAGGTAATTGTGGGTCTCCACAACATGGTCCTATAGCACCTAGAATCATATCCATACCTCACACGAGCTCCAAGTTATACCCCATCAAAGACTACTACCCTATGGATTTAGTGACTCTTAGGGACGTTTCAGTTTAGCATGCCCGAGAATGTTTGATCGCTCAATGATATGGGATGAGCTTTGGGCTAGGGTTTACTCAGCCACTCATAGCTAACATAACAGAAAATTCAATCCCATGACAAATGGTGAGGGAGATTTGGTAGTTGGCAACTTTATATTGGCCAACACTACAAGTTTCAACATCACCTGAGATGGCATCGCAAAATCAAAATAGAGTAAGATCTCCAAAAAGTGAGAGAGGTTATTATTTCTCTACAACATGGTCATATATCACCTAGAATCACATCCATACCTTGTACGAGCTTTGAGATATGCCCCATCAAAGATTGCTACCCTATGGCATTTAGTGACTCTTAGGGAGATTTCAGTTCGGTGTGCCCGAGAACGTTCAAGCTTTAAACAAGATGGGAGGAGCTTGGGGCTAGGGTTTATCTAGCCACCCAAAGCTAACATAATAGACAATTTGATCCCATGACAAATGGTGAGGGAGATTTGACAGTTGGCAACTTTGTACTGGCCAATACTACAAGTTTCAACATCACTCGAGATGGCATCGTAAAATCAAAATGGATTAATATTTTCCAAAAGTGAGAGATTTTATTGTAGGTATCCACAACATGGTCCTATAGCACCTAGAATCACATCCATACCTCACATGAGCTCTAAGATATGCCCTGACAAAGATTGCTGCCCTATGGGATTTAGTGACTCTTAGGGATGTTTTGGTTCGGCATGCCCGAGAATGTATGAGTGCTCAATAGGATGAGATAAGCTTGGGGCTAAGGTTTACCCAACCACTTAGAGCTAGTAGAATAGACAGTTCAATCCCATGACGAACGGTGAGGGAGATTTGGCAGTTGGAAACTTTGTACTAGCCAACACTACAAGTTTTAACATCACCCGAGATGGAATCACAAAATCAAAATGGAATAAGATCTCCAAAAACTAAGAGAATTTATTATAGGTCTCCATAACATGATCTTATAGCACTTAGAATTGCATCCATACCTCACACGAGCTCTGAGATATGCCCCATCAAAGATCATTGCCCTATGGCATTTAATGACTCTTAGGGATGTTTTGATGTAGCATGCCCAAGAATGTTCAAGCGCTCAATGGGATGGGAAGAGCTTGGGGCTAGGGTTTACCTAGCCACTTTGAGCTAATAGAATAGATAGTTTGATCCCACAATGAATGGTGAGGGATATTTGGTAGTTGGCAACTTTGTACTAGCTAATACTACAAGTTTCAGCATCACCTGAGATGGCATTGCAAAATCAAAATAGAGTAAGATCTCCAAAAAATGAGAGAGGTTATTGTAGGTCTCTGCAACATAGTCTTATAGCACCCAAAATCACATCCATACCTTGCACAAGCTCCAAGATATGTCCCATCAAAGATCGCTACCCTATGGGATTTAGTGACTCTTAGGGACATTTTGGTTTGGTGTGCCCAAGAACGTTTGAGCACTCAACAAGATAGGATGAGTGTGGGACTAGGGTTTACGCAACCACCCAAAGCTAACAGAATAGATAGTTTGATCCCACAATGAATGGTGAGGGAAATTTGGCAATTGGTAACTTTGTACTGGCCGACACTACAAGTTTTAGCATCACCCGCGATGGCATCGCAAAATCAAAATGGAGTAAGATCTCCAAAAAGAAAGAAATGCTACTATAGGTCTCCATAGCATGGTCCTATAGCACCCAGAATCACATCCATACCTTGCACGAGCTTTGAGATATGCCCCATCAAAGATCCCTACCCTATGGGATTTAGTGACTCTTAGGGACATTTTGGTTTGGTATGCCTAAGAACATTCGAGAGCTCAACAGGATGGGACAAGCTTGGGGATAGGGTTTACTTGGCCACCTAGAGCTAATAGAACAAATAGTTTGATCCCATAATGAATGGTGAGGGAGATTTAGTAGTTGGCAACTTTGTACTGGCCAACACTACAAGTTTCAGCATCACCCGAGATGGTGTCGTAAAATTAAAAGAGTAAGATCTCCAAAAAGAGAGATTTTATTGTAGGTCTCCACAACACGGTCCTATAGCACCCTATGACATTTAGTGACTCTTAGGGATGTTTCAATTTGGCATGCCCGAGAATGCTCGAGCACTCAAAAGGAAGGGATGAGCTTGGGGCTAGGGTTTACCTAGCCACTCGAAGCTAATGGAATAGACGGTTTGATCCCATGAAAAATGGTGAGGGAGATTTGGTAGTTGGAAACTTTGTACTGCCCAACACTACAAGTTTCAACATCATTCAAGATGGCATCAAAAAATTAAAATAGAGTAAGATCTCCAAAAATTGAGAGAGTTTATTGTAGGTCTCCGCAACATATTCCTATAGCACCCAGAATTCCATCCATATCTCACACGAGCTTCAAGATATGTCCCATCAAAGATCGCTACCCTATGACATTTAGTGACTCTTAGGGACGTTTTAGTTTGGTGTGCTCGAGAACGTTTGAGTGCTTAACAGGACGGGACAAGATTGGGGCTAGGGTTTACCTGGCCACCCAGAGCTAACAAAATAGACAGTTCAATCCCACAATGAATGGTGAGAGATATATGAGCAAGATATGTATGCCTAGGCCACTTTGGTCAAGAAATGAGAAAAAGTTGCTAATTAGGCAAAATTGGGTCTTTTTGAGTTTTTGGTTAAGATAGCCTAGAATTAGGTGTTTTTAGTTGTTTTTTAATAGTTTGGAACCTTTTTCAAGTCCTAGAAGTGAAATCTAGTGAACTTTGCAAAAGTTGCACTTTTTGTGCAAAATTGCAAAAGTTGTAAAAGTTTCTTATAAATGCAAATTTGACTGAAAACCTTCTAACCTTCAAAAAAATGTTTCCCATGCTCATATACCTAAGCATGGATAGTTACAACTTCCAAAACTTCCATTTGCAATTTTTTTGTAAAAATTGCAAAAGTTGTTCAAGCAACTTTTTGAGAAACATTGCAACTTTTGAGCAATTTTTGCTCTTTACATATTTAGGTCAAATGGGTCCATCTAGGACTGTTATAGGACCTTAGTTTAGATTCCTATGAGAGAGAGAGAGAGAGAGAGAGAGAGAGAGAGAGAGAGAGAGAGAGAGAGAGAGGAATTGCAACTACATCTATTAAATATACAAAGGACGATATAGAAAAACCTACTTAATAGAGAGATTAATCTAAGAGAAAATGAAATTTTAGAAGAAAATGGTTATCTTAGTGTCATACAAGGAATGCCAATCACTTAGGATGAAGAGGAAAAACCTAAAACTACTGGGAAAGAGTGCACATGTACATAGACACAAAATTTTCAGATAGAGAAGTAATACATGCTGTAGAATTGTCCACGGAGCAATGTGAAGTAAAGCCTCAAATTGGCTCATTAGTAGGAAAAGAATCTAGTCATGCACTTCATTCTAGCACCACAGATGTTTCAATTTCTGTTAGAGGCCCATTTTTGCTATGTGCACCAAAATGTTGTCCTAAAAACCTAGTTTCACTAAAAATGCAATAACTTGTGTTAGAAAAAACATAGAACAATGAGACCAGAAGCAAAAGAAATATTATTCAAATATCTATCTCAAAAATCCATTAGATCTGGTCTAAAATTATATATAGTTCATGCAGCATGCAAACAACAATAAAAATGACTCCAAAAGTGAATTTCTTTTTTTGCAACTTCTTCCAATCCATACATTAATGCCCTCCAAACCTCACAAATGAGGTATATATATATCTCCTATGTCTATTTTAATGGTTACAACCAATATTTTAATACTTATGACCCTTTTCCCACTAAGTTTCAAATTTGAGCAACTTTTACAACTTTCAACAATGCAACTTTGCACAAAAAGTGCAATTCTTACATTTTTCACTTGATTCCACTTCTAGGACTTGGAAAAGCTTCCAACATACTTAAAACCAACTAAAAAAAACTAATCCTAGGATTTCTTGACCAAAAACATTAAAATTTTGAAATTTTTCTAATGAGCAACTTTTGCTTATAAATTGCATAAAGTGCCTTAAGCATACAAAATGGTGTCTTTTTTTGACAACCATGGACGTCTCATCCAAGGTTTTTTTATTATGGCCTAAGTAAGTTAAAATAAAAACATGAAAACCAAAATATAAACCAAGTGTCTTGGTGCTTTGCACTAGGAACATACCCCCAAACATGAATGAAAAGAGAACAATGACCATGGAATGGAATAAAAACACATCTTAGACCTATTAAGGTATGCATACAATAGATAAAGTGAACCTATTGTGTCCAAACAAGATCGATATACAATTACAATAGTTTGTCATTGAAAAGGCTAGTAGCCCTTCAAACTGTAAATTGAACATAATATGGAAAAACCCCACATGAAGATAGTTTAAAGTGAGATTAAAAAACCCTTTTAGGACATTTAAAACATATGCAAACCTCACAAACTAGAAGAGACTAGAAGCCACTGTTGTAACAACATTTGGAAAGTGTTGATAGGCCTAATTACTCTACAGTTACACTACAGGTACCCTTTTACACCTACCAATATACAAAACAATTATTGAAACATCTAAGGGCATGTGAAACAAGTCCAAATCCAAAGTTATAGAACTTGGATCACTCTGGAGCAAAAGTTAATTGTGGTGAAATGTTGAATGGTGCATGTATATGTAATGTCCCCGATAGGACATTAGCTTATTTTCTCATTTTTTTCCATAATTTTTTTTATAATCCCCTCCTATCATATCCTTGACATTATATTTATAAGTGCATTACATAGAGTCATGTCGTTTCATTAATATTAATTATATTAATGATAATATAAATTATATTTTTACATCAATAAGCTTAGTTAAATTAAAATCATAATGTATATTGTATTATATTGTAACATAAATAATATATCAATTATATATTATCATATTATAATTCTGTACATATTTCCTTATTAAAGCTTTAGTTTATATCATATTGTATGATAATGACATTATTATATTATTATTATTATTTCATTTATTAATAATGATTTAACCTTTTATAATATTATTATTTATTCATTAATAATATATTATACTATTAATAATATATCAATATTTCTTTTAATATATTATAACATTAAGAAATAATATATTTATTTATTTATAATAATTTACTTATATTATCATAATTAGGGGACATGATAGTATGGAGCCATACACCTAGGGTATGGTGGAAAAATTCATTCCTTTCTTGGCCATCTATAAAACTTTCAAAATCATGAAGTACACTGATAGGGCTTGTATTCCACTTAGGGGGATCAAATTCCCATGGCGGAAAGTGCCAAAACAACAAAACCTTTAATGCTGATTTCTAGGCACCTTCAACAAAACTTGAATAACTTGCAAACTACAAAGGATCAAAATATGAAACCAAATGAAAATGAAAGGTAACTCATCCCTCTAACTCTTGGGCTCATTTTCACATATCCCAACATCTATACCGGTTTGTCCAATGATCTAAAACATAGAATTTTGTAGGAAAAATAGGTTATTTTATTGATTTTTTGCCAAAATAAGTACATCATACCTATCACCCACCTATAAGGGCTAATATAGGTTGTCCCTAATAGTTATAAGGTTGGTTTGAACCAACTAGCCCTTTTTGGAAGAGTTTTTGAAAGTTTAACAACTTTTTAAGAAGTTGCTCAAAAGTTGTCAAGCAACTTTTTGAGCAACTATGAAAAGAAAGACAATCAAACCAAACTTCCTAAAACAAAACTGTTCTAAATAACCCAATCTACCATGGAAACTAGTACAGTCTACAAAAATAATGTAAAAAATTCCTTAAAACTTAGAAACTCAATAATTTTGCCTTCAAATATCATGCTATAACATGTTGACTGTACACAATGATATTAAGTTCTCTCATTATAGTGTTTAGAAAGTCTTCATATCTCCTCCTAGGTATTTCCCCTTCATCCTTATGGTTTGCATCAGCCTTCTTCAAGTTTTAAAAGGCAAATCCATAATTTCTTGCAAAATTGCAATATAGCAACTTTTGGATTTTTCTTGCTTGCTCTTCTTAAAACTTCTACCTTGTTATTTAGGCTATCCCTTAGCAATTCCATGCTAGGGACTCTTCCATAAGCAAATGACTCATCCCTTAGGTTACTCATTTACCTATGGCAATGTATTCCTTTATTTTTAGGCCAAAATAGTGACTCTTCTAAGGACATTAAATGACATCCAATACCCTAACTACCACACCTAGGTCCAATGACCCTTATTCTACTTACAAGGCTCACTTGGAGCATAACACAAAAAAAATGAAAAGGTGAGGGCCCTATGATCAAGGTGCCCCTGCACTACTCCCTCTCCCTCTCCCTCTCTCCCTATTCAATCTAATGAACCAACTAGATCTGCTCTACATTTTAATGTCTCAAGTATTGCCTTGTGGTTTGACTCGTGAACTTTACAAAGAGTCTCGTTATGTGGTTTTCCACCATATTTTATCAAGTGGACATTTGATGTGACAACAAGGTTTAAATAATGAATAATCTTCCTCTCTATTTTTCAATTCTTGAATAACTATAAGTTAGGGTTCTTCATAGAATATCATCGAAGCCATGTGCCGGTTACAACCACCACACCAATATGGTACTCTAAACCTTCACCATCTATAACTGAGTGATCCAATTTTTGTTTGGCTTAGACACAATGACACAAATAATAATCTATCCCTTCTTCATTGTCTTTAGGTGCAATAACAACAAAAACATGGCCTGCAATGATAAATGTACAAAATGTGGTCATTAATTTAGAAAATACTTAGGTAAAAGTTATAGAGTTACATATTGAAATTACAAAGATATATAAATATATATATTACTAGGTTGCATTAGATCAAACAAGCAGTCAAATTCAATGGACGAATCCATCTCTACCATTTCTAGTGCTTGTGGGGGACGATAGGTGTCAATTGGGTCCAAAAACTGTATATCCCATTTGTCCACCCATTCAGTTGACTCGCGGTCATCTCAATTTTCCTCTGCACATGATGGACAATATCATGCCATTTTTTGTGTGTGGATACTCCATGAACCTGCATCAAAGCTTCTAAAAGAGTGTAACTCACTTGCTCATGTTAGTGTCCAACAATCCTCATATGGTGCAATGTTGGTATTATCTATCAACCAAAAAAATCTATGAACTTTAGACTCACCTTCCTTACCTAGACCCATTGTAGCGTTACACCACTGGATGATGGATTTCACATTTGTCAATATTGCTCCATCTTTTTACTTTAGTTCTTCACAAGCTAAGGCTCTTTTGATGCATGTGCTAGCACCATCGTGCTCTCCCTTTCCATGACCAACCTCTGTAAAATTCCACATATATTGAATTCTAGCAACTGGTGCATCTTGCTCAACCAATAGAACATTTGTGCATTCTTGAATTGAGATATGCACAATTGTCTGACCAAATAATGTGCTGACAATATGGTATGCCTCTATTAGCCAAATCTCCATAAAATAGTTGAAAAAAACCATGTACAAACTTCGTAGAATGTGATCGATCATCGCTAATGTAAAAATGGTACTCCCTCAAAATCTTCCTGTCATCCTCTATACTTGTAGGTGAATGCATGAATGTTATGTGAACAAATATGGAAACCCATTGAGAAGTATAATACTTTTCTTGCACCTCATTTTGTTGTTGTAGTGTGTAGTTCTCTAGGTGATCCCACAATAATGGGTTCCACTTTTTGACCAATTTTGACACTGAAATCAATATTTTTGCAACAAATGTCACGTTCAAGTGACTATATCTCAAAAATTATAAATAATTTTGTGATGACATAAACTAATAATTTTGAGTACTCTGTTGCTACTTTGTAACAATATTTTTTAATCTTAAACAAAAAATTATTTATGTCAAATTTTTCATCTCCTTCGAAAAGTGGTACATAATAAAATTCAATATTTTAAAAGAGTGACAGTCTGTTTGACACACATAACTTTTAAAAAAAAATGATAATGAAGTAATTCTTTCAGCATTAGATTCATAAAATCAATATCCAAAGGATGCATTTGGTTTGATTCATTTTGGTTGAATATTTTATAGTTTATGAAGTTTTGAAGTGACATGAATCGTAATTCAGACATACGTTCTGTTTGACACAGATAATTTGAAGTCAATTTATCAAAAACCTTTTTTTTTTTTGAATAGAAAGGTATTTCAATAAGCTAGTTCCTACATATTTTTAAAAATTTTTTGACCTAATTTACTAATTTTTCCAAGGTGTCAAAGTCGGTTGATGTTCAATTCGTAATGAACCTATGATGAGTTAAACTCATATTCGAAAGCCTTAATGATTAAAATATGTATTACAATTATAGTCGTTAGAAAGCTTGCTCTAAGAAACACATTTTGGCATTTTTTTATTTTACAGTAGGAGATAATTTATCTGCAATTATGGGTGTCGAAAGAGAAAAACAAAAATTAAAAGAAAAAAGGGCCCAAAAAAATGTAATTTTGTATGTTCGCTACAAACACACTGTTCATTGCAAACATATTACATATGTTCACTGCGAACATACGACCCAAAAAAATGGGTAAGAAAGACATTTTTAAAACATTGAAGTCGATGTTTCATATGTTCGTGCAAACATATTTATTACGTATGTTCGCAAGAACATACGAAATATGTTCGCAACGAACATATGTGAAACTCAATTTCCCATTTTGCAATTTCTTTTTCATTTTTGTTCGTCCCACTAAAGTGGAACCCATTATTGTGGGTTCACCCCTCTATGAAGTCTACAACCAAAAAAATGGTATCCAGAGGAAATGTATCCTTGCACAACTTGAATTGCAAATCCAACCATTGAGCTCTATGTGTATGCCTTGCATATTCGTAAATGATCTTTAAAAAAAAAACTTCATGAACTCATACACTGGAATCTTTTCAATGACTAAATCACCTCTTTTACCCTGTTTCCCATCTTTTAGAGCATATGTAACTATCTTATATTTTTTGTAATCTACTATTTCATTTCCAATTGCATGTGTACTATTCATATGTTCACAAGTTGATAAAAGTTGCAAAGAACCACAAAATAAGCATGTACCATCCAAGCATGATGTCTTGTAAAATTGTTGGTCGTCCCCTATTTCACATAAAATGTTGGATATGAATTTCCTTGAAGATTTAGGTGGCTCATTCATGTCACAATCTTGAAAAACAAACTTAGAATGCAAAAATACACATAGATGCCTTAAAAAATAAAATGGCTAGAAAATTCAATATGTATCCTACAACAAGAAGTTGTGCATGTGTGATTTATCTTCACATAAAAAGGTTTACCCATCTCAAACAATCTTTGACTTATTCAAATTTGAGGATACATACCAATAAATTTTGCAAAAAATTGTGTTTGATTTGAGTCCAAATTTTTTTTCACATGTGGATCGCGATTTTGGCTACCAATCGTCCTTCTTACAACATCTCTTTGATTAGGGGAAACACGTGTTATTTTTCTAAAAATCTTCAATCAATGATTTCAAAGCTTCACCAATTTCTTTATCTTTTCACTGTAGTCTACTGCTAAATGTCCATAACTCATTTTTTGTTGGATCTTCCAATCTCTCATGCCTTAGCATGACTCTCCTTAGAGTACCTTTACTAATTTTCAATGTTTTGCTTGTCTTTCTCATGAGTCAAGCTTTCTTCATTTGGGTACTTACTGTTGTCGATGTAAGTACTCATCTTGTGATATTACTATCTTTGGTATGTGATTTAGAACCCACTTTGTCTTAAGCACTCATTAGATTATTTACAATGCTTTTTTCATTTGAATCATCCATTGTTCTTAGCCCAAGAATCTTCATGATAGGCCTAAATTTCAAATTCCTCATCATCTCAACAAATAATTAGCATTGACCTATAATATTTAATTCCTCAAAGAATAATTTCCACATATGATTAACTTTTCTTTGACAAATACGCTTGCTAATCTTGTCAAGCATTATTTCAAAATGTTAGTATCAATATCAATCAAATATTTTGGTCTTCTAAAATGAATTCTAGAAGGCTTTATAATATCTTCCATTCCCTCAACATTTTGAACATCAACATAAGGTTGAGTACTTTGCGTACCTTGAACCAAAGATGATGTGCCTTGGCAATAAGATGAAAAAGATAGAATATCACCTACTTGATATGTTGATGTTGTGCCTTCAACATGACATGATGGAGTGTGTATATCGTCAGATCTACAAATTAGCATCTCTTCAACACGAGATGATGATATGACTCTAACATTGGAAGATGGTGAAAAATAATCTCTCCCTATGCCACCATCTTCCATCCCCTACTCTCTCTTGCTCTCTCTCTCCTCTCCCATCCCCTACTCTCTCTCTCACTCTCCCTCTCCTACTCCCTCTCCCATTGCCTACTCTCTCTCACTCTCTCTCCCATCCCCTACTCTCTTTCACTCTCTCTCCTCTCCCATTCCCTACTCTCTCTCGCTCTCTCTCCTCTCCCATCCCCTACTCCCTCTCTTTCTCTCTCTCCTCTCCCATCCCCTACTCTCTCTCGCTCTCCCTCACCTTGATCCAGGGGATACTTTCGTCAAAATTGAAGTATCTCCAAAACTCCAACAATCAGCATCAGATTAAACTCCTTGAAATTCTGGACCCAATGCAATTTGAACGGACAAAAACGGAGTCCATATGCAAAGTTATGGTTAGTCAAAGGTTGGTCAAATCGAGAACGAAGGTCATAAAAAAGGTGAAAAAATAATCATCTCCAAAGTTGTCAACGATGGATTTCAAAATAAAGAGCTCATCAAGAGCTTTCCAACGGTGTTTGTTTCATCAAAAATGGAGCCCGTACGTGGAAGTTATGCCATTTTGAAGTTCAAAGTAAGAGACGAATATAGTTGATGTCATCATGATGTCAGCAAAATGAGGAAATAGGAAAAAAAGAGAGTTCATGGTTGGATTTGAACTCGTGACCCTTTACCTTTAAAATTTATGCCTCAATCGTTGCACCAAGCATAGCTTTTAAAACTTATGGGCAACAACTACAATTTAAACATTGGCTAGCGCCAATTTCAAATAAGTTAGACCGAGGGTGGGGTTAGAACCCCCGACCGGTGGTTAACATAAAATTATGGTTAACCGTTGCACCATTTTAGCTCTTAAAGAATGTGTTGCGCGATTTTTATTTTATCCTTAGCCAAACAAACCTCCAACCTTAGTAAATTAAGGTTATAATCTTTTTTTTAACCCCAAAATTGACATGAGCCGAATCTGTTAAAAATGGCTAACAGGTTATTCTGAGAGGGGAATTAATTGAAGGGGTTATTTTTGTAAATTTGGTTATATTCTTATTTTGGCTAATTTCATGTATAAAAAGGGGGTTTAGGAGACTCTTGGGGCATTTAGAAAAAGGAGAGAACGTCCAAGTGCTGAGTATAAGGGAGATTTTTGAAGTGCTCATTCTTGTACTTTGAAACAGTGTGATGTTGTTGTACTTCAAAGGAATGACTTTGTAAACATTTGTACATGATTTTTGGAGATAATCAGATCGGTTCCCCTATTGGAGCTGGACCCGGAGACGTAGTCCATATGGATGAACTCCGAGATAAAATTGTTTGCGTCTTCTTTCTCTCATTGTCTCTTTTATCAGCTTAATCTTGTTGTTCTCTTATTTCATTTACGTTAATTTGATTCGTTGAAAGTTTTAAATTAATTATATGTAATAAATTAGCATTCCTCTGTAATAGTCCTAGATCCTAATCAGGTCAAAGTTGGTATCAGAGCCTTTGTTGGACTAGTATTGCAGATTTGAATGCTAACAAGATCTAGGATTGAGAAAGGTGAAGGAAAGCTTGAGGAATACAATCCTGAGATTGGAAAACGAAGGACTAAACCATCATCACAAATGGCAGATGAAGGTGGACAAGCTTTTCAAGATAAGATTATTCAGAAGACTCTTCAGAATTTGCAAACAATGGTAGAAGTTTTGGTATGAGAAAGAGAAGAGAAGATGTAAAGATGTGCAGCTCGAAAGGACAAAGGGAAAAAGAAAGGTGCTGATCGTGATCCACCAAAGACACCTCCTTCTTCTCCTTCTTCCCCCTCTTCTCCTTCTTCCCCCTCTTCTCCTTCTTCTACCCATTCTGAGTCTTCTAATATTTTCAAAGGATGACATAAGCCTCGAATTAAGTTGGATGTAAAGTTTGACTTACCAAAATATTGTGGGGAGTTAAATGCAGAGAAACTAGATGACTGGATTCAGCAAGTAGAAGTCTACTGTAGAGTTCAAAACCTTGTATATGATGTTGACAGAATTCAGTTAGCCACTCTTCGTTTAGGTGGTGTAGCCCTAACTTGGTGGGAGAGTAGGTCTCGGGATGAAACTTCACAACATGGTAAGTTTAGTTTGTCTTGGTCAAAATTTTTTACTGCTTTAAAAAAGCAATTCTACCCCATAGACCATATGCAGCAGTTAATGATGAACTGGCAACATTTTAGGCAAGGGAAAGGTTAGTCTGTCTAGGATTACACCCATGAATTTCTCAAAAAGGCTATTTCATTAAATGTCCCATTGTATACCCAGGACACCTTACTCAAGTATATAGGTGGTCTTCATTCTTACCTAAGGCATTCTATTCTTGTCCTGAATCCTTGTAATTTGGATGAAGTATGTGTCCAAGCAACACATTTAGAATCAAGGGGTAAGGGTACTTTCATTGATAAGTCTGATAAAAAGCCATCTAAGTCTGAGGAAAAGTCCAAAGGAAAAGGAAAGGGTAAAACGAAAACAATAGTAAAGAAAGAGGGTGAGAAACCCACATGCTCACATTGCAAGAAAGAAGGGCATGATGATTCTAAGTGCTGGAAGTTACATCCTAAAAAGAGGCCAAAGCGATATGGTGGAAACAAAGGTAAACAGAAAATTGCTGCTGTAATTCAACAAGATCTTGGATCTGACTCCAGAGATGAGACAAAGATTGTTGCTATCGGGATTCAAGGTAAAGGAAAAGGTATATCTCTTTCATCAGCTCCAAGTTCTTCTAGCATAAGTGCAAGTACAAGTAAAGAATCTTCTCCTAAGAATGATAAGCAAAGGAATGAATTATTTCACATTCGAGTTGTTATCAAGCATAATAAGGTTGATACATTATTCAATACGGGTTCCCAAGTTAATTTGATATCTGAGGAAGTTGTTAAAAAGCTTAACTTGACTACAACACCTCATCCAAAACCATACCCTCTTGGATGGGTTTGCGATAATGCACAGTTACAGGTAACTAAACAATGCAAGTTAAGATTTGCTATCACTGCAAACTTTGTAGATGAGGTAGAAGCTGATGTAGTCCCTTTAGATATATGTGGTCTTGTACTTGGGAGTCCCTATTTGTTTGATTGTCAAGCTATCTTTTATAGGGGGGAAAATAAATATCATTTGTTTAAAGACAAGATTGAATACATTGTACAGGCACATAAGGTTAAGACTAATCTGGCATTAGTCAATGCTGGTCAAATGAAAAGGTTAGTCAACTCTAGTAAGAATTTTGTGTTGATGCTTGTAAAAGCCAAAGAAGATGAAACATCTGAGGCATTTAACGGATGTGATCCAAAACATAAGGCTGAAATAGTCAAAGTTGTTTCCGCTTACGATGACTTGTTTCAAGAACCGAAAGGATTGCCTCCTAAGAGAGAGATACAACATAAGATCCAATTGCAGCAAGATGCACCACTTCCTAATATTGGTATGTACCACTTATCAGTCAAGAGTTGATCGAGAAAGGAGTTATCCATCCTAGTACTTCTCCTTGTGGTTCTCCTATTGTATTGGTTCCAAAGAAAGATGGGACTTGGAGAATGTGTATTGACTACAGGGCTCTGAACAAGATAATGGTAAAGAACAGGTACCCTTGTCCTAGAATTGATGATTTACTTGATCAGTTGAAACATGCAATTTATTTCACTGAGCTAGACTTACGTAGTGGATATCATCAAATAAGAATTGCAGAAAGTGATATTTGGAAAACAACTTCTAAGACAAAACAGGGACTTTTTGAGTGGTTGGTCATGCCATTTGGGCTTTGTAATGCACTAGCTACATTCATGAGAGTCATGAATGATGTCTTTCATCCCTTTATTGATGATTTTTTCATAGTCTATTTAGATGATATTCTTGTATTTAGTAATCTTGGGATGATCATGTAATTCATGTAAAGAAAGTATTTGAAATACTTAGAAAAGAAAAACTATATGTAAAGATGTCAAAATGCGAATTTGCAAAGACATCCTTAGTGTACTTAGGCTATGTCGTAGGGAATGGTCAACTGAAAGTAGACCCTGCGAAGGTCGAATGTATTTTAAAATGGCCTAAGCCAAGTACAGTTACAGAAATCAAGAGTTTCTTAGCTGCAGTTCAGTACTGGAGGAAGTTCATTGAAAATTTCTCTTTCATTGCATCACCGTTGCATGCATTAACCAGTACCAAGGCAACTTTTCAGTGGGGAGGTCTGCAATAGAAGGCTTTCAAAACTTTGAAGGAAAAGTTGAGCATCGCACCAGTTCTAGCTCTACCTAATTTACATCAACCATTTGAGATTGAGACAGATGCGAGCAGGTTTGCCATGGGAGCTGTACTCATGCAAGGAGGTAAACCAGTCTGCTACCACTCTGAAACTTTTTCAGGAGCAGTAAGTAACTATCCTACATATGATAAAGAACTTTATGCTTTAGTTCAGAGTGTTAAAAAATGGAAGCACTACTTAATGGAAAAGGAAACTGTAATCCACACTGATCACCAACCACTACAATACTTGCACTCACAATCTAAGTTGCAACAAAGTAGGCACTTTAGGTGGATGGGTTTTCTGCAATAGTTTCATTTGGTAATTAAGTATAAGAAGGGTTCCCATAACAAAGTAGCAGATATGCTCTCTAGGCCTCCTGTTCAAAATGCTTTGATAATCCTTCAAAATAGTTCTATGGTTCATGAAAGTTTTCAGGAACAATATGCTAATGACGAGAACTTTAAGGATATCTATGCAACTTTAATCCAGGGTAAACATGTAGAAGAGAAAGATTACTATGTGCAGGATAATTTGTTGTACCACTTGGGAAAATTATGTATTCCTAGAAATGAACAAGCACATGTAATCCGTGAAGCACACACCTCGTTGATTACAGGACATTTTGGGGTAAGTAAGACATTAGCTCAATTGTAGAAATATTGTTACTGGCCTCGTATGCAGGAAACTGTCACCAAGTATATAAAAGGATGTGTAATGTGTGCAACCAGTAAACCAAGTAATAGGAAATTAGGTTTGTACACACCATTACCTGTACCATCCCATCCATGGGAAAGTGTATCTATGGACTTTGTGGGAGGTTTACCTATTTCTAGGAAGGGTCATGATTATTTGTATGTAGTAGTTGATCGGTTCAGCAAAATGTGTATTTTAATGCCTTGTAAAAAGCAAGTTACTGCTGAACTAATTGCTCATTTGTACTTCCAAAATGTATGGGTTCATTTTGGGTTACCTACTTCTATTGTATCAGATCGAGATTCTCAATTCTTAGGGGAATTTTGGTCATCTTTATGGGGACTCATGGACACCAAGCTAAAGAAGAGTACAAACTTCCATCCGCAGACCGACGGACAGACAGAGGTAGTGAACAGGACAATTGTGCATCTACTTAGAGGCTACTATAGCAAACATCCTAAGTTGTGGGATGAAAGTCTTCATTATGTGCAACATGCTTACAACCATGCAGCACACTCTTCTACAAAGAGGTCTCCTTTTGAGACTTGCTTCGGTTACTTGCCTAAGACACCAATGGATTTTGCTTTTGGGAAGGATGATGTTGTAGATGGATGCCATGATGCAGAAAAGGCTTTAAAGTTCATCCAGAAGGTCCAAGCAATCCATCAGGTAGTAGAAGCACAATTAGAGCAGAGCCAAGCAAAATACAAGGCTCGCCATGATAAGCATCGCATTGATCACCAATTCCAAGTTGGTGATAGAGTTTGGTTACATATCAGCAAGGAAAGAATGCAAAGTGAAGGAAGGAAGCTCAAAGCTATCAGGTATGGTCTTTTTGAGATCTTGGAAAAGATCGGTACTAATGCTTTTTGCCTTAATCTTCCTCCATACATGAAAATTTACTCAGTTGTCAATGTTGAGAATCTGAAATTGTATGAGCCTCCAATAATCTTGGATGAAGAAATCAGTGTTCAGGTTCCATCAGTTGATGATCTCTCACCAGAGTATATGTCAGAATTGCTAGAAGATGTTATCCTAGACAGGAATGTCAAAACTTCACGAAGAGGACCAGTTGAATACCTCTGAGTGGGATTGAAGGGGATGCATCCAAGCAAGGCAAGATGGATGGAGATTGGTAAAGTGAGGGAACTATACCCTCACCTTCTTTTTGAGTAAGCCAAACTTTCGGTGGTCTGAAAGCTCCTTAGTGGGGAGGCTTGATCCGGGGGATACTTTCGTCAAAATTGAAGTATCTCCAAAACTCCAACAATCAGCATCAGATTAAACTCCTTGAAATTCTGGACCCAATGCAATTTGAACAGACAAAAGTGGAGTCCATATGCAAAAGTTATGGTCATTTAAAGGTTGGTCAAATCGAGAACGAAGGTCATAAAAAAGGTGAAAAAATAATCATCTCCAAAGTGGTCAACAATGCATTTCAAAATAAAGAGCTCGTCAAGAGCTTTCCAACGGTGTTTGTTTCATCAAAAATGGAGCCCGTACGTGGAAGTTATGCCATTTTGAAGTTCAAAGTAAGAGATGAATATAGTTGATGTCATCATGACATCAGCAAAATGGGGAAATAGGAAAAAAAGAGAGTTCATGGTCGGATTTGAACTCGTGACCCTTTACCTTTAAAATTTATGCCTCAACCATTGCACCAAGCATAGCTTTTAAAGCTTATGGGCGGCAACTACAATTTAAACATTGGCTAGCGCCAATTTCAAATAAGGTAGACCGCCAGCGGGGTTAGAACCCCCGACCGATGGTTACCATAAAATTATGATTAACTGTTGCGCCATTTTAGCGCTTAAAAAATGTGTTGCATGATTTTTATTTTATCCTTAGCCAAACAAACCTCCAACCTTAGTAAATTAAGGTTATAATCTTTTTTTTAACCCCAAAATTGACATGAGCTGAATCTGTTAAAAATGGCTAACAGGTTATTTCGAGAGGGGAATTAATTGAAGGGGTTATTTTTGTAAATTTGGTTATAGCCTTATTTTGGCTAATTTCATGTATAAAAAGGGGTTTAGGAGACTCTTGGGGCATTCAGAAAAAGGAGAGAACGTCCAAGTGCTGAGTATAAGGGAGATTTTTGAAGTGCTCATTCCTGTACTTTGAAACAGCATGATGTTGTTGTACTTCAAAGGAATGACTTTGTAAACATTTGTACATGATTTTTGGAGATAATCGGATCAGTCCCCCTATTGGAGCTGGACCCGGAGACGTAGTCCATACGGATGAACTTCGAGATCAAATTGTTTGCGTCTTCTTTCTCTCATTGTCTATTTTATCAGCTTAATCTTGTTGTTCTCTTATTTCATTTACGTTAATTTGATTCGTTAAAAGTTTTAAATTAATTCTATGTAATAAATTAGCATTCCTCTGTAATAGTCCTAGATCCTAATCAGATCACACCTACTTCCTCTCCCACCACCTACTCTCTCTCTCTCCCATCCCCTACTCTCTTTTACCCTCTCTGCTCTCCCATCCCCTACTCTCTCTCACTCTCTCTTTCCTCTCCCACCCCTACTCTCTCTCTCTCTCTGACTACTCCCTCTCTATCTGTCTCCCTCTACCACTCCATCTCCCATTGCCTACTCTCTCTCTCACTCTTTCTCTCCAATCCCCTACTCTCTCTCTCTCACTCTTTCTCCCATCCCCTACTCTCTCTCTTACACACACACACCCATTCTCTCTCTCTCTCTCTCTCTCTCTCGCTCTCCCTCTCACACTCCCTCTCCCACCACTACTCTCTCTATCTATCTCCCTCTCCCACTCCCTCTCCCATCGCCTACTATCTCTCCCATCCCCTACTCTCTCTCTCTCTCCCTCTCTCACTACCTACTCTCTCTCTCTCTCTCTCATTCTCTATCCCATCCCCTACTCTCTCTCTCACAAACACACTCCCATCCCCCCTCTCTCTCTCCCTCTCCCTCTCCCACTCCCTCTCCCATCGCCTACTCTCTTTCTCACTCTCTCTCTCCCATCCCCTACTCTCTCTATCTTACACACACTCCCATCCCCCCTCTCTCTCTCTCTCGCTCTCCTCTCCCACTCCCTCTCCAACTACTACTCTCTCTATCTATCTATCTCCCTCTCCCACTTCCTCTCCCATCACCTACCCTCTCTCCCATCCCCTACTCTCTCTCTCTCTCTCTCACTCTCCCTCTCTCACCACCTACTCTCTCTCACTCTCCCTCTCCCACTACCTACTCTCTTTCTCTCTCTCACTCTCTCCCCCATCCCCTACTCTATCTCTCTCATTCTCCCACCCCCTACTCTCTATCTCACAAACACACACTCCCATCCCCCCCTCTCTCTCACCCCCCCTCTCCCACTCCCTCTCCCACTGCCTACTCTCTTTTACTCTCTCTCCCATCCCCTACTCTCTCTCTTGCTCTCCCTCTCCCACTCCCTCTCTCACTACCTACTCTCTCTCACTCACTCTAACTCTCCCACTCCCTCTCCCACTGCCTACTCTCTCTCTCCCATCCCCTACTCTCTCTCTCCCATCTCCTACTCTCACTCTTACTCTACCATTCTATACTCTCTTTGCCACCCCCTACTCTCTCACACTCTCTCCCATTCCCTACTCTCTCTCTTACACACACTCCCATCCCCCTCTCTTTCTCTCCCTCTCCTACTCCCTCTCCCACCGCCTACTCTCTCTCCTATCCCTAATCTCTCTCTCAGAGACTACTCTCTCTCTCTCCCTCCTCTCCCATCCCCTAATCTCTCTCTCACACTCACACACTCTCATCCTCCTCTCTCTCACTCTCCTTCTCCCACTACCTACTCTCTCTCTCTCTCTCCCATCCTCTACTCTCTATCTCTCCCATCCTGTAATCTCTCTCTACCACCCCCTACTCTCTCACACACACTCTTACACTCTCCCATCTCCTACTCTCTTTGTCTTACACACACTCCCATCCCCCCCTCTCTCTCTCTCCCTCTCTGATCGCCTACTCTCTCCCCCATCCCCTTCTCTCTCTCTCCCCTCTCCTATCCCCTACTCTCTCTCGAGCTACTCTCTCTCTCTCTCTCTCTCTCTCTCTCTCTCTCTCTCCCCTCTCCCATCCCATACTCTCTCTTTCACACACACACACTCTCTCTCTCATCCCCCCTCTCTCTCCTCTCCCATCCCCTACTCTCTCTCACTCACACACTTGTCCTCCTCTCTCTCTCTCTTTCTCTCCCTCTCCCACTACCTACTTTCTCTCTCCCATGCCCTACTCTCTCTCTCTCCTATCTCGTAATCTCTCTGCTACCCCCACTCTCTCTCTCTCTCTCTCTCACACACACACACACACACACACAAACACTCCCATCCCTCTCTCTCTCCCCCTCTCCCATCACCTACTCTCTCTCTTTCTCCCATCCCCTACTCTCTCTCTCTCTTTGGCTACTTTCTCTCCTCTCTCCCATCCCTTACTCTTTTACACACACACACACACACACACATCCCCTCCCTCTCTCTCTCCCCTCTCCCATCCCCTACTCTCTAGATCTCTCATACACACTCCCATCCCCCTCTCTCTCTCCCTCTCCCACTCCCTCTCCCACCACCTACTCTCTCTCTCCCTCTCTACTCTCTCTCTCTCCCATCCCCTACTCTCACTCTCTCTCTCCCATCCCCTACTTTCTCTCTACCACCCCTACTTTCTCTCACACTCTCACTCTCTCTCCCATGCCCCACTCTCTCTCTCTCTCTCTCTCTCTCTCACACACACACACACACACACACACACACCCATCCCACCTCTCTCTCTCCCTCTCCCACTCCCTCTCCCATCATCCACTCTCTCTCTCCCATCCCCTACTCTCTCTCTCTCTCTCTCTCTCTCTCTCTCTCTCTCTCTTAGGATACTCTATCTCTCTCCTCTCCCATCCCCCCCCCAACACACACACACATTCACATCCCCCCCCTCTCTCCTCTCCCATCCCCTACTCCCTCTCACACACACACTCCCATCCTCCTCCTCTCTTTCTCTCACTCTCCCTCTCCCATTGCCTAGTCTCTCTCTCCCATCCCCTACTCTCAATCTCTCTCCCCCATATCGTACTCTCTTTGCCACCCCCTACTCTCTCTCACACACTCTCACACTCTCTCCCATCCCCTAATATCTTTCTTACACACGCTCCCATCCTCCTCCCTCCCCCCCTCTCCCACTCCCTCTTCTACCGCCTACTCTCTCTCACACTCTCTCTCCCATCTCCTACTCTCTCTCTTGAGCTACTCCCTCTTTCATACACACACACACTCCCATCCCCCCTCTCTCTCTCCTCTCCCATCCCCTACTCTCTCTCTCTCTCTCTCACACACACACACACTCCCATCCCCCCTCTCTCTCTCCCTCTCCCACTACCTAGTCTCTCTCACTGTCTACTTTCTCCCATCCCCTACTCTCACACTCTCTCTCTCTCCCATCCCCTTCTCTCTCTCTCTACTACCCCTACCCTCTCTCTCCCCTCTCCCATCTCCTAGTTTCTCTCTCTCTCTCTCTCTCTCTCTCTCTCTCTCTCTCTCTCTCTCAAACACACACACACACTCCCATTGCTCTCTCTCTCTCTCTCTCTCTCTCTCTCTCTCTCTCTCTCTCTCTCTCTCTCTCGCTCTTTCTCTACCTCTCTATGCACTATTTAGGTCTTAATAGTGTGTGCACACATGCACTATTGAGACTCAAATTTTAAAAAGCTTTAAATAGCGCATGTGTGCTATAGTGCGCATGTGCTATAGGGTGCACACATTATTTAAAGCTTTGCATTCTACCAAGCCTAAGGCTTGGTTTTGCCTTGGGGATCCAACCCAAAGGTTTGGAGTCTGTAAACTAGTCTGAGACATGTTTTGCTGCAAACATACAAAAAATGATTGATTTTTCTTGTGTGCTCTCCTTCAAGTTTCTTCGTGGTTAAGCATCGATAAAATTAGGTTACATGACATTGTAGGTCTCTGTGTTAGCTATATAACCATATAATATATTTTTTATTTGAACTATTTCAAGCCTTTCAATTATAATTTCTATTGAATGTATGTCCATTTTTTTGTCAAAAATGAACATGTACTAATTGGGCTATAGATTTTAGCTCATTAATCAAATTTCACAAAAACTTAGTTTTTCAGAAACTAGACGCCATTCTACACACTTTGAAAAAAAAGTTTTGATTTTAGATTGGTTTTCAATCATTTCTAGGGGAGCACACAAATATTTCATATTTTTGGGATGTGTCTAATTAAAAAATTTATTAAAAAATACACATTATAAAATTACCCAAAAAATTTAGGATAAACTACACAGTGTTAGGTAACATTTGACTAGAGCGATTAAAGAATTTTAAAAAAATAAAAATAAAAATTAGTGGGCCACACTTTGTACTATGTTATGTTTTTTTCTAAATAAATAGTACCACTTTTTGTGGCCCCATTTTTTGAGGACCTAAAACTAAACCATTTTGAAAAAAAATAGTAGTTTAAAAACTAGATTCAAAGGACTACTACTTTTGTTTTTGTCATATCTTAAAATTTTGAGCATAATTATCTTCAAATTCTTGTTGAAGTTCAGAACTTGCTGATTTTAGAAAAAAGGTGTCTACTTATACCCCCCTTTTGGCATTATAACTTGGTGCACTTACCCTTGTGTCAGGAAGGTGCATTTCAAAATTATAAGCCTACCATAAAAGGTTCATGACTCCATATTCCATATCAAACAAGTTATTGTAGATTTTTGGTGGAAAATTTTGCAAAAATATCATTGAACTCAATTTTGAAGGCTTTAAAGACTCTAGAATGGGGTCAAACATTGGCTAAGTGGGGTTTTTCATCTCAATTGCTATAGTTCAAGATCTATCCTTTTTTGAAAAATAAAAATTAGGAAAATATATCAATTTTTATTCCAAATAATTATTAAAAATTATAATCTTAAAATTCATCGATTTCTACATATTTCATTAGTTTACTTCATTTTCAAATTCTAAATTATAATACCAAATTTATATCATTGAAGGTGAACAATTAAACTTTTGTAGGTTTTTGGTGGAAAATTTTGCAGAATTATCTTTGAACTCAGTTTTGAAGGCTTTAAAGACTCCGAAATGGGGGTCAAACATTAGCTGAGTGGCATTTTGCATCTCAATTGCTATAGTTCAAG